>OX101753.1:22802747-24035011 GCA_944452675.1 Tachina lurida
AAAAATCGCATATCAACAGAGTGTACTATAAAAAAATTGTAAGTACACATACATTTCAACAAGGCGTTGTGGCAGAAAAAAAATTATTTTATATCTTCAGTGCGGTAAAAGTGGTTTTTCAAGCTTATTTCAAATAAAATAACACGCGAAACGTGATAATTGGTAACATACAAGTGTTAAAAGCAAAACTAACAAACAAATAAGTACCACCAGCTATTAACAAAAAGCCAGTTAAGTATAGTTGTGTGCCAACAATAATAATACAAATATACATCATAAAAGTGGAAACAAGTGGCATAATGTGTAAATATTATTAAATAAGTGTTTAAATGTTGTTGATATGTTTAAATTCTTATGCACGTTTTATGTATTGAAAAGTGCATTTTTAATATATTTTTCATATTGTGTGCAAAACTCCTTCAACCATTGATAGGCCTTGTAATTTTCTATTAAGCTAAGAACAAGGACATGTATGAGGAATAAACATAAGGTAGTTAATGTCCTCAGGGAATCATTTATTTCTATTTTACTAAGATCAGTTGTTTGTTGAGGTTCTTTTCTTTGTTTACAAGAGATTTTAAATTAAATAAATGATTAAAAAATGTTTCATTAAATGAAGCACAGCCGCGAATAACGTTGTAAAAGACAATTTTTAAAAAACCAGTTTTTTCACATATTGCCATTAACATAACTCTCTTGCGTTGTTCAAACATCAAATCATCTAAAATTATGCATCTGATCCCCGTCAAAATACAATTACAATCAGTCAGTCAGTGGAAAACTTTGTAAGTAACTAATAAAATCATGCAAACAAAATTGTCGAAAATAATTGATAAATGTAGCAGAGATACAAAAAAAAGATAATGCTAATCATCATTATTTTCGATACGCTCAAAAAATTTTAACGAAAAAAACAATCTTGCCTTAAAATTCGTTTTTTGGCTCTCCTGTAAAATTATTATTTTGTCACTTAAAACGTTATTCGCAGCTAACCTTCAAATATATATATATAAGTCGAGTAATATTATCAGTATTTGCAATTTGGAAATATGCCCCGATTAAAAAAACCGCACAGCATTTGGCCAAAACTGAACTGTAGATACAATATTACATTTTATTTTTTAACCGTCTTCAAAAAAAGGAAGAAGTTATCACTTCGTCCGTATATTATTTTTTTTTTTTGTTATTGTTACTTCATAACTCGGTACATTTTAGACCGAATGTAAAGTTTTTTGAGAGGGTATAGCTTCCAATTGGTCCCATTGTAAGAAAAGTAGGCCGGAACACACCGATTTTTATACCCTTTACCAACAAAAATGGTAAAAGGGTATATATAGGTTTGTCATTCCGTTTGTAATTTCTATAATATCAATAAGCGACACATAAAATATATATTTTCTGGATCCTTATGCATAGGGAAGACGAATAAGCGATGTCCGTCTGTCCGTCTGTCCGTCTGTCCGTCTGTCCGTCTGTCCGTCTGTCCGTCTGTCCGTCTGTCCGTCTGTCCGTCTGTCCGTCTGTCCGTCTGTCCGTCTGTCCGTCTGTCTGTACGTGAAATCGGTTTTCCGAAGCTCCCAGAAAAGCTAGAGACTTCGTTCTTGGACTGGTGTGTCAGAAATTTTCCAAAATAGATTGGTATTGAAATTCAGCAAAATCGAGCAGACCATTGCAGAGCTGGAAAACTTAAACTTTATTTTGCCATATAAAAGTAACTACCGAAAACAAATTTTTATTTTTTTTAATAAATAAATTTATTTTACATTTCAGTACGACTAAAATTGGAATTTTAAATTAAAAAAATATGAAAAAAATTAAAAAGACGTTTCCAGGGTTGGAAAACTTTAACTTTTTGTATTATGTAAAATTAACTATGTCTAAAACTATATTAGTATTTTCTCGAGAACCGTAAGAGCTACAGACCTGAAATTTGGACACAGTGTGTAGACCTTTGGCCGCTACAACAACAAATACATGAGAATTGGAAATTAAAGGGTGTTCCAAAACGAGCAACGAAAAATGTTAAAATCCCATGTAATATACATACAATTATATGTATATACACTTTTTATACAGACTACAAAAATTAACACTAAAATTTCCAAAATTTTAAATTAAAGGGTGCTCCATCAGTTAATGCAATTTTGACTATGCAATTTTTACAACTTGCTGTATCTTGGAAACCGTAAGAGCAAAACTCTTGAAATTTTCAAAAACGGTAAAACTAAAAAAACAAAAAAATTATTAAATCGCCAAAGTAGTAGTGGAATCCCACTCCTGGCGCCGATTAAAATTGTGAAATTTGGGTAATTAAAATTTGAAATTTGAGAATTTCAGTACAAAATTTTAAAATTTGGGTAATTAAAATTTTAAAATTTTAAAATTCTTGGAAATTTGTGAAATTTGATACCCTACGAGGGTGGATCAATAAGTCCGTCCAACTTTTTGTTTACATAAGGAATTTTTTGTTTACATAAGGAGTTTTTTTTGTTTACATTAACTTTGTGTGAACGGGTGATTTTTTTTGAGGTTACCTTAATATAGAAAGGGCCTAACTCATTATTTTTTTTTTTGTGGGGTGGATTAAGGGGTTTCATAAGATTAAGATTTCATAAGTATATATGCCGACGGGAAAATCATGAAATGATTTTTCTTAATACCAACGGGAAAATCATGCAATGATTTTTCCTAATACTAATGGGTGTGAAATAGTGAAAATTTATTTTTCTTAGTGCCTACGGCAATACATGATTTTCCTAATGCCTACGGCAATATATGAATATTTTTCCTAATGCCTACGGCAATATATGTTTATTTTTCCTAATGCCTACGGCAATATATGAATATTTTTCCTAATGCCTACGGCAATATATGTTTATTTTTCCTAATGCCTACGGCAATATATGAATATTTTTCCTAATGCCTACGGCAATATATGTTTATTTTTCCTAATGCCTACGGCAAAACATGATTATTATTTTCTAATACCAAAGGGAAAATTGCCAGTGTTGCCAGACTGTAGAAATTTGTTATCGTAATACTATATCAGTAATATCAGAGAAAATATTTATTTATGTGTTCACATGTATGTGAACACCCATACTTGTGTTCACATGTATGTGAACACCCATACTTGTGTGTGGGGGGTCCAGCTTGATAGTCGCGGGTAATTTAATATTTTGTGTGTTTGTTTAAGAAATATGTATGTATGTATGTATGTGTATGTATGTATGTATGTATGTATGTGTATGTATGTATGTATGTATGTATGTATGTATGTATGTATGTATGTATGTATGTATGTGTGTATATGTATGGATGTATGTATGTATGTATATGTATGTGTGCATGTATGTGTGCATGTATGAATGTGTGATCGTGGGTACTTGTGCGTGGAATATTTTGTAGAATACATATATATTTTGCAAGGTAGTCATTTTCTTTGTCTACGATTATTTTAAAGCAGCAAACTAAGTACAGTCAGCAGCAGAGAAACAAAAAGTAAAATTTTTGGATGCTGCAAGGATACTGCTTCTAATTTTAGTATAAATACGCCAACATTTCTAACCAACATATCAGTACGTTATTGTATTTACAAGAAGTATCATCAGCAATTGTGTTAAAGTGAAATAATAATAAAATAATTAAAAATGAGTTCATCAGGTTATCAGTGTAATACATGTAATAAGGTATACAAATACCAAAAGTCCTTTTTGGAGCATGTTAAAAACCATAGTGTACAGAATCAAGTGGTCGTAAGCCGGGGCATAAATCCAGAGCTACCGCAGACATCTCTTCAAAATCACCAAAATCCATCATCATCATTTATTCATCAACAATATCCTTCTCTTCAGTATCCTCAATATCAGTTACCATTAAATTTTCAACAATACGGTATGCCATGGAATAATCAGTTTTTGGGATACAATTATAATCCCAATGTGATGCAATGGCAGCCTCTTAATTATCATCAACAAGAGTACCAGCATCAACAACAAGATCATCAACATCAAGCTCAACAACAACAACAACAACAACAAGCTCAACAACAACAACAAGCTCAACAACAGGGTGTGGGTATCCTTGGAGGTAATTTATTCGACGATGCTATGGACATAAGCTTACCGGAAAGTGATGGAGAAGTAGAAGAAAGAAGAGAGAAAACTCTGCCAACTCCAATGAATACTTCGCATGCTAGAACAGATGAAGTAGAAGCGAATGTGCGATATTATAAAATATCGAAAGCATTCAAAAACCATATTGCCACTTATGCAATTTTAAATAAAAAAGATCAACTTCTCTTGGAAGAATTTGTTGAAGAAAATAAAAATGTTTTTATGGAGAGACTTCAAGTGAATTTAAGTAAGCATTCAATAATTAAATTTCATGTGAGTATTGTGGCGGAGTATATTAAAATTGTTGGAGAAGAATTGGAGTTGTGCATAATATCACATGTAGCCAAAATGAGTTTGCTGACGAGGGCAGATAGCATTGAAGAATTATTCCGTAAGCAGGTTGAGGAGATTTCAACCAAAATGTCCGAATTTGAAGAGCGAGATTCTGGTTGGACTTTGTCACGCATAGTCCGAGCAGAAATCAACATCAACAAATCTTCGCTCGTCAAAGGATCGAACTGGATATCCACACCTCAAAAATTAGCGATAAAAAAAGCTTGCATCAATATACAAAACGATGATGAATTTTGTTTCAAGTGGTGTATGATTGCTGCCATGGATACAACCCAATACAATCAAGAACGTTGCAGTTCTTATAATATTCAAGACATTGCTGCAGAGACGATTGTTACGCGAAATGGTGTAGCGCTAAATTTCAAAAATTTACGCTTCCCATTAGAATTAAACAAAATCAAAGAGTTTGAGGTGAACAATCCAGCAATAAGTGTTAATGTATTTGGCTATGATGAGGGGGCCAATCAGATTATTGGTCCTTACTATATCACCAAAGACGAGAAAATTAGTCATGTAAACTTGTTGCTTTTGGAAAATGGTGAAGTTCATCACTACATTTTGATAAAGAACATATCAAAGTAAGTTAAAAAATTATACTACACTTTAATTTAATGATACATATACTTCTTTTATATATTTTATAATATATACGTTTTACTTATAAACTTTTATTTTATTTTTTTATCATTCACAGACTTTTGACGAATCAGATAACCACCGATAGGCACAAACTACACTTCTGCAATAGCTGTCTCCAATATACCCATAGGGAGAACGTGATGAGTACACATAAGGAGGAATGTGGGAAGATAGTCACAACTATGCCATCAGGTGAGGATGCCATTCTTAGTTTTAAGGGACATCAACGAAAAATGGATGTCCCGTTTGTTATTTACGCGGATTTCGAATGCGTATTAGAGGATATAAGTAATAGTGTAAGTAGTAAAACAAATTTAATAAAAAAGCACACACCTTGTGCCTTTAGTTATTTTATTAAGTGTCTCCATAGTAATAATTTAGATAAGCTTAGAATATATACGGGGGAAGATGCCTCCAAAAAATTTGTAGAATATTTAATTAAGGATTGTGAAGATATATATAATAACTATTTAGTTAACAATAGACAAATGGATACTTTATCCCCTTCAGATACTTATAATTTTTATAGTGCGGTGAATTGCCATATTTGCCAAAAATTTTTAGGCAAAGATCGTGTTAGAGATCACTGCCACATTAGTGGCAAATTTAGAGGCGCAGCCCACAATAAATGTAATTTAAATTACCAAATTCCCAAATTTATACCAGTTTACTTCCACAATTATTCAAATTATGACTCACATCTTTTCATTAAAGAATTAGGTGAAATTTCATTGCAACTGAAAGTACTCCCTCTCAATAAGGAACTTTATATATCCCTCTCCCAATTCACAGAAATGAGTGATGGCCATAAGCTTGAAATAAGATTTCTTGATACTATACGCTTTATGGCTGAGAGTTTGGAATCATTAGCCTGCAATTTGTCGGATAATGATTTCAGCACTATAAGGTCCTTATTTCAATCAGAAAAAGAATTTCAGCTTATTAAGAAAAAAGGTATTTTCCCATATGAGTACCTAAATTCATTCGAAAAATTAGATGAATGCCAGCTGCCTTCACGCAGTGATTTTTTTAATAAGTTGAATAATAAAGAGTGTTCTTTAGAGGAATACTCACATGCTGTAGAGGTATGGAATACTTTTGGTTGTGAAACAATGAAAGATTACATGGAACTTTACTTAAAAACAGACGTCCTCTTACTGACAGATATTTTCGAGAACTTTAGAAAAGTTTGTAAGGGTATTTATGAGCTCGATCCTTGCCAGTATTATACAGCACCTGGCCTTTCCTGGGATGCAATGCTCAAATATACAAAAATTGAGTTAGAATTATTGACAGACATAGACATGTACAATTTTATGAAAAAAGGTATACGTGGGGGGATAGTACAGTGTAGTCAAAGATATTCGAAAGCAAATAATAAATATTTGCAAGATTTCGACAAAGAAAAGCCCTCAGAATTTCTCGTCTATTTAGACGCTAACAATTTGTATGGATGGGCGATGTCGGAATATCTTCCTCATGGTGGATTCAGATGGTTATCACAAGACGAGTTGAATCTGGATCCAAACAGCATAGCTGATAATGGAACAGACGGTTATGTATATGAGGTTACGTTGGATTATCCCTCTCATTTACACGACTTGCATAATGATCTTCCTTTTTGCGCTGAAAATAAGAAACCAATGCAAGCGAAGTATAGCAAGTTGATAACCGATTTCTCTACAAAGCAATCATATGTGATACACTTTAGAGTTCTCAAACAGTGCTTAGAATATGGCTTAGTTTTAAAGAAAACTCATCGTATTCTAGCATTTAAACAATCTCCATGGTTAAAAGGCTATATTGACCTAAATACCAGACATAGAGCCACTGCTAAAAATGCTTTTGAAAAAAATTTTTTCAAACTACTTAATAATGCAGTGTATGGTAAAACCATGGAAAATGTGGACAAGAGGAGAGATGTTAAAATTGTTAATAATTGGGAGAAAACGAATCGGAATCATTTGGGTGCCCAAGATTGGATATCAAAACCAAATTTTCATAGTTTATCTATATTTTCCGAAGATCTTGTAGCAATCGAAATGACTAGAGTCAAAACCTGCTACAATAAACCAATTTACTTAGGATTTTGTGTACTCGAGCTGTCAAAATGGAAAATGTATAATTTCCATTACGGGTACATGCAACCTAAGTTTAAGACAAACCTCTCATTAAACTATATGGATACTGACTCTTTTATATATTCAATAAAGACTGATGACTTTTACGCTGACATAAAAAATGACATTCATGAACAATTTGACACATCGGACTATCCTACAGACAATATTTATAATTTCCCAATAGTAAATAAAAAAGTAATTGGTATGATGAAGGATGAAAATTGCGGTAAGATAATGACAGAGTTTGTTGGGCTGCGCTCAAAAATGTATTCATTTAGTGTAGAAAACCAAGATGATATTAAAAAATCGAAGGGGGTAAAGAGAGCCATATTAGATAAATATAGTTTAGCTACATATAAGAATTGCTTATTTAATAAGATTAATGTATATGATAGTATGTTAACATTTAAATCTAAGCTACATCAATTATATACTAGCGAATTAAATAAGGTAGTATTAAGCTATGGAGATGATAAGAGAAAAATTAGATCAAATAATATAAACACTTATGCATGGTATCATTTTCGTATTAAGGAAACTAACCCTGAATACGAACTTGACATGTTGCTAGATGAGATTGCTAAAATGCAAGAAAATCTTAGTTAATTAGTTAAGAAAAAATATTGTATATAAAATCCTATTTATTAAGAAAAATTGTTGTATATAATATCTTAGTTAATAAGAAAAAATATTGTATTTATATCCTATTTAATCAGAAAAATTGATGTATATAAAATCTTATTTATTAAGAAAAATTATTGTATTGTTGTTAAAATGAATGTAAAAAAAGCCTAAGAAATATTATTGTATTTAAATCCTATTTATTAAGAAAAGTTATTGTAAATAAACTATTGAAAAAAGAATGGAAAATGTGAGTGGTTTTTTTTATTTCTTTATTGACTTTACTTCGTTGGATCAAAAATTTTTGTTTTTTGCTTATTTGCAAATTCTTGTTTTCATGTCGCTTAAACATGCACAGTCTTGTTTTCAGGTTACTTAAACATGCACAGTCTTGTTTTCTTTGAGAGGTTCTGCACAAGAGAAATTGAATTTCACAATATTATGAAATTCAATTAGATATTTTCATAAAGAGAAATAATTTAGATAATCGGATAAAATCCTCATATTTTTTCACTACATACAAGTTTCTGTTATTTTATATTCGAACAGATGATTCCTAGTTTTCCTTTAGAAAAAAATAATACAAATCAAGGAATATTTTTATAATTCAATTTAATTTTATTTTATTATTTATACAATTTTATTTCATTTTTATTTAATTTATTTATAATGATGGAAACATTTCGTAATAGCCAATTATTAGATGTTCTAGTATATTTTTTCTTAAAAAATATATGGTACATCTGCAAGTATCAGGTCCCTCCTCACACTCAGGATGATACCAAGGACAGCTGGGGAAGTGTCCTTCAGTGTTGTCTTCATCTTCCATGACACCATATTCTTCGTTCTCATCCAGCATATTTTGGAAACATTTTATCATCTCCCAATGATCAAAAAGCCTGAAGCTTTCAAAATCTCTTATAAATTGATTAAGAGTACGTCTAATTTGACTCATTTTATTTGCTGATGAATGAATGATGATGAATGTTGGAAGGTTCCTTTAAGACTAATTTGTTCTGTAAATTTTTAAAATATCTATATGTTCTTTAAAATATCTATACTATCATCTCTATGTCGTATTTCTTTTTAGCACTCTATCTCTCTCTAACCCTTTTCTCTCTATTCCATATTTCTTTTTTACTACTCTATCTCTCTCTAACCGTTTTCTCTCTATAACTATCTCTTTCTGTCTATCACTATCCCCCACTTATTCACTATTTCACCACAATTATTTTCGATTAGCCTTTTTGAAGTCATCATCGCTACTTTTAAGATTATTTCCAGTTAAACATTCAGAGTGACAAGAAGTATCTAAATAAAATATAAAAAATAAAAAAATGGACTCCACAACAAATCTAATTGCAAAATTTAATGCTCTAAATAACAAAACTTTAATCCACGTAAAGGAGCTTGATTCTTCAACGAAATATACTATTAGAAATGTGTTACGTGTAACAACTAAATATGGACCAACCCTAAAAGTTGAAATGAATAAACATATAATGTTCCTGCCCAAACGATATAATATTTTAACTGATGACGATATCAAAGATCTTTCGAGCGGATCATATTGCCTAAGTAGAGAAGGTGAAGAAAACCAAATTGTCGAGAGTGAGCTGAGTGAATTTCTAATTCAAAATTCCCAATTTCCTGTTTGGCAATAATATATTAATTATGTATTTTAAATTATGAATAAAAAGACATTAAAGAGTTTTGTAAAATATAAATTTTTGTGTTTTATTTAATATTTTCAGTTATTTCATAAAGAAATTTAAGACATAAATGTCCACAGGTAAATGTATTGAAATTCTGATGCTGATTATAGTTGTATTTTATATTTGCACCAAGATATTTGACTACTTCCCAAGGAGGTTGTAAGTTTCCAAAGCTGTCGAAATATTCTTTTTCATTGTTGTTTTTATAGTATGCTACCCAATGTGTACCAGGTCCTGTTGATACATCTAAGTTGATTATTCCACATTCAATTTTCTTTGTTCGTTTTGGTAGAGTATTCAACATGAAAACTCCTCTAAAATATGGAATTTTTATAGAGAAACGGTTTAGGTCCACATCAGATAGTGGTCTGTTGGGCAGCATCTTTAAGAGTTTTTTGATTCCTCTTTGTGAACTAAACCATAACCTTTTTTATATGGTTTTAAGTAAAGTCCTTTTCCAACTGCTATAGATTCCATCGCTTTATTATGTCTAGTTGCTTCATCAAGTTGATTTTTTGCATTCTTTGTTGCATTTACAGCTTTAGCTATGGCAGCACCTCCAGTTGTTAGACTACCAATTGCACCCAGAGCAGTTAAAATCGGTATTAGAGGTAAAAAACCACCGATTTTTGGAACACGTATTACACGTGGAACTACAATTTGAGACTTTCTTCCTTTTAATGATTTGTTAATAGTTTTTCGTGCAATTTTAATAGCTGAGTTAATATCTAATGGTTTTTCCTTCTTTAGTATTTTTGTTGCAGCTCTAATTGATGTTCTAAACAGTTTTTTATCATTTGGCTTGTTCTTTTTAACATTTTTCTTTTTCTCCACACCCATACCAAATTTAGTTTTGGTTTTCATTGCGTTAGTAACCATATATGCAAATGATTTTTCTGCAAGACTACTGTCTTTTGCTAAAACTCGATTCCAAGCTGAATTTTCAAGTATTTTATCAGCTTTATGTCTAGTACTTAAATCCTTATTTTTTGAATACGCAATATCGTGATTTTTACAAGCAGAGTCCAATAAGTTAATACCTTTGTCACCTCGATTTAAACGTTTTTGTAGTTTTGTTCCAGGTCCACAGTACTGATACCCCGGAAGATGAAGCTCAACAGGTAGAGAGTTTATTATTTTATCTACTATACCTCCTCCAACGAAGGTGTTTTTATGACTAAACGTTTTCTGATATTGTATAACCATATTATCTAATTTTTTCTATAATAAGAGGTAACATTTATAAAATGTATTTAGTTACAAAAATGCAGTTAGTGAAACAACATAAAAATATTTTAGTTCGTAATATTGACGATTCAGTCAACATCACTTCAAAAATAAAGCATAGCCCCCTCTTACCAAATTCTATTCGTGCTCTAATAGTTGGACCATCCAATTGTGGAAAGACTAATGTTATGATTGGCTTACTAGAAAGTCCTAATGGACTCAAGTTTGAAAACATCTATTTATACTCAAAATCTCTATATCAACCCAAATATGAATACCTGAAGAAACTAATTTCACCAATTAAAGGAATGGGATATTATACATTTACAGATAATGAATCAGTTATTCCACCTGACGAAGCTAAAACTAATTCAATTATGATATTTGATGATGTTGCATGTGAAAAGCAGAATAATATACGTACATATTTTTGTATGGGGCGACATAGGGATGTCGATTCATTCTACTTGTGTCAAACTTATACTAGAATTCCCAAGCATTTAATAAGAGACAATGCCAATGTTATTATAATGTTTAAACAAGATGAGACGAATATGAAGCATGTTTATAGAGATCATGTTGGTGGCGATATGAGTTATGAAAAGTTTCATGAGATTTGTCGAGAGTGTTGGAAGGATAAATATGGATTTTTGGTGATTAGCAAAGATAATGAATTAAATGATGGACGCTACAGAAAGCAATTTGACTATTTCATAACTATATAAACTACTCTTCATAAACATTTACTTTAGTTATTAATCTAACTTTAAGCTTGATACATCTATTTGCTATAACCTCATCTGATACCTGATAAGCTGATCTGAAAACCAGACCAGCTACCTAATAAGCTGATTTGATACCTGATAACCTGATCTGAAAACCAGACCAGGTCCTGAAAAGCTGATCTGAAAACCAGACCAGGTCCTGAAAAGCTGATCTGAAAACCAGACCAGGTCCTAAAAAGCTGATCTGAAAACCAGACCAGGTCCTGAAAAGCTGATCTGAAAACCAGACCAGGTCCTAAAAAGCTGATCTGAAAACCAGACCAGGTCCTGAAAAGCTGATCTGAAAACCAGACCAGGTCCTAAAAAGCTGATCTGAAAACCAGACCAGGTCCTGAAAAGCTGATCTGAAAACCAGACCAGGTCCTAAAAAGCTGATCTGAAAACCAGACCAGGTCCTGAAAAGCTGATCTGAAAACCAGACCAGGTCCTGAAAAGCTGATCTGAAAACCAGACCAGGTCCTAAAAAGCTGATCTGAAAACCAGACCAGGTCCTAAAAAGCTGATCTGAAAACCAGACCAGGTCCTGAAAAGCTGATCTGAAAACCAGACCAGGTCCTAAAAAGCTGATCTGAAAACCAGACCAGGTCCTGAAAAGCTGATCTGAAAACCAGACCAGGTCCTGAAAAGCTGATCTGAAAACCAGACCAGGTCCTAAAAAGCTGATCTGAAAACCAGACCAGGTCCTAAAAAGCTGATCTGAAAACCAGACCAGGTCCTAAAAAGCTGATCTGAAAACCAGACCAGGTGCTAATAAGCTGATCTAATAGCTGATACCTCATCTAATAGCTGATACCTTTTATTTATTAAACATGGATGAGAAAATTTTAAAACAGTTGGTGTTGACAAGAAATGTCTTGAAGAAAAAGCTTCGTAGTATAAAAACTGGTGAAATAGATACACGTAAAGAACTAAGAGATATATTTGATCCTATAACAGAACCTCTCAAAGAATTCATGAATAGTTCTAAAAATATTGACAGAATACACAAGAAAGAACAAAGTAAAAACAATATAGAATCTGAAAATAGTACAAGTTTAAAGTCTGAAAAACCATCACTCAAGATAGAGACAAGTTAAAGAAACTTTCAAAAGGAACAATATTTGATAATACCATCTTATTTAATGATGCTAATACTGAGAATGATTATGACGATGAAGAAGAAGAAGATGATTTTTACTCACGGCCTTCCAACATCGAAGATGCTTATATTGACTTATTAGTCTGGGAAGGATGAAATGAATTAGATACAAACTATGACTCACATAAAGACTTCAATAATGAGTGGAAATTTGGTGATAGAAATCTAAAACTGAATAAAGATAAAATACAAGTTGATGATCAAATATGGGGCTTAAAAGTGGGTTTATTTTCTTTAATGATTGATAAAACGTGAAAATAGTATGACAAATTTGATTTTGAAAACTAAATAAAATATATAATTTCTACCAATGTATACAATGCTCACTGACGGTGAACAATGTTATCAGTAAATTGTTTCTGGAAACTCAAATCGAGAAACTAAAGGATGAATTAATAAGTGGAGTGTGAAATAAAGTTAACGATAGAAGATAGGTATAAAATTGAAAAAGACATTCTAAAAATTAAATCATCTTTTGACAAACAAATTGAAGAGCTGAGCGATAAAATTTATAGATTGGAAAATTAACTACATTTTAGTATAAATATCTGAAAATGTATCAAGTAGATCACAACACTCGCCAAAAAACTGTAAAACAACTCAATGTCCTTAAAAAGAAATTTAGTAAACGTAATCCATAATAAATTTATAAAATTGTTTGTCTATTGTAGTGATGTAATGAATGGAATAGATGATCTTTTATGGAGCTGATTTAGGTGAACTGGGTAGCTATTCTAGAGAAAATAGAAATTATTGATTTTTTGCTGACTGTAACTGACACAATCTCAAAATTTATATTGTGAGTATCGTTGAAAATAAAAGCTGCACTCGAAAAAAACCAAGGCAATGGAAAATATTTTTGAAATGATATGAGTATCAAAACAAAAAAATACATATAGATGTTGGTAAAGAATTTTTAATAAACACTGCAAAATTCATGTATAAACAGGATTAAAAATTTCATAATATGAAAGCATCAATAGTAGAATAAATTAATAGATCATTAAAAGGAATTATGTGTTAAGAATTTAGCTATAATGGTTCATATAAGTGGATTGATATACACAAAGATTTACTTAATGCCTACAATAGAAAAGTTCACCACATCATTAAAATATTTGCGATTAAAGTTAACTCAACGAATGAGAAAAAGGTGCAAAATACAGTATACAATAATTTGAAGAGGTACAAAATGTTGAAATTCAATGAAAATATAAATAAAATTAAAAAGGATAAATCTAATTTGTATTGGTTTTTTGAAGGATTGATTAGGAATTTTAGGTCTCAGGGAAGATAAATAGCTTAATATACTAGAATTCTCTAAACTTGATGGTCTGTATGAAATATTGTGAAAACTTAAGAGTTCAAAATATTCAGCAACACATCATATTATCACTTTTTGTAGTAAAAGGTGTACATTTTCCATTTCGAAAGCTCTAGCACACAAAATTTTAAAGTGTGAATATGGTTATTATAAAAGATATTCACTTTGTTCATTTCTAGATAAACTAAGAAAATTGGATTTTGATATCCAATCTTTAACAATGTACATGTGTATGAATGGGTATCAAACAAACTTACTAAATAAATACAGACTTCAACTAGAATCATGCTAAGGGATGCATAAATTGTAAAATGGAATGTAAACAGATCTTACTTTATATCTGTATCTGTATGAGTATGAAATAAATTTACCGAGAAAAATATTGGAAGCATGCCGAGGCATGTATGATTTAAAAAAATTCCTGACATCATACTTTTATAAGTACAGAAATTTTAAGAGTTTGTGGCAAATGAAATACATACATACATATGTATCTACTTTGTTAAAAATTCAAAAGAGTGAATTCGTAATTCTAATTGTATAGATTTTTAATTGAAACACCACTAAATGTCGGACTCTCGCCTCACTATTGATAGAATAGCATGCTAAAGCATGCATGCTAGCAAAATATTAAACCTGTTAGAATGTGATGAGAAAGCTTTTTCTAATCATTAATTTGTATACAGCAATTGTATCTAGATCAACTCAACTCATGAATGTATTATATACAGGTATGATTGATGGTAATGAGGACCTTTTCTAAGTGAGAAATTATTAGATCTGAATGTGATACAACGCAGCCTACGTTAACCACAATAACGTCAAGGGGTCAAACACCAAATCTTATATAGAAACACTTGAAGTAAAAATTCTCCTAAACATAGATATTCCAATGTTTCTAACACTTTATGAAAACACTGACGGTGAAATGATGATGGAGGTAAATGTGTTATCTTAGATCGATTTTCTAGAATAGTTGATTATTAAAGATGTATTTCTTTGTATATGAACTAATTTTTACGTACATACATATATTTACCTATATGTATGTATATATTAATACTCTTAAAATTATATAAATATTTTCTATTTCAAGTAGTAAAATCTGAAAAAATAGTAGTGACACATTAGAAGAAAAAATTAATAAAATAAAAAGAGAGAGTGACTGATCAACTGATACGTATACTCTGTCTGACAGGTACAAAAAGCTCACTTAAATATATTAGAAATATATACGCAATACGCTAAACTTTAATAAAATTAGAAAAAAAAATCACTTCATCTAGAACATCAAATAAAAGCCATAGGGACCCGTCATAAAATAAACATATACTCGTACATTATTAATGTACTTAAACATATTATCAGTATGAAGTAACACAATTTGAAGAATAAAAAGTTTAAAATTTAATTATCCCTAACGCTGACAAAGAGGAGACAGAAATGTTGACATATAAAGTCATATTGAATACTAGAGGACCAGTTGAGAGGTTAGACCTAAATTGTAAGAAAACGACTTCGTTTTCTGTTGTTCGCTATTCAAGAAGAAAATAAGATTATTCATTATGAATTAACTAATTTAAAAGTACATTTAAGTTCAGTCTCATATCCATATGATGATAATCCTAACATAAAATTTAAAAATAAACGTAATGCAATTCTATATAGTTATTATATGTATCTAAGATTCCAGCAAAGGTAGTATATGAAAGAATCTCATGCGTTTCTACCTGTACCAGAGTTTAAGATAAAAGCTCCTTTTATTCAATAGCGGGGCAATTGAATAAAATTTTAATTTGAAATAGTAAGCAAAGAAATCAGCTTACTGTATTCTTATTCATGATCGTATAATAGAATACATATGTATATACCCATCAAAGGACAAGTTCGAAAAGTCTTATAAATTGAGTAATATGGAAAACAACATAATTTTTATATACGTACAATGTTTCAAAAGTAATTCAAATGATTTCATCGCAAAAGAAGTAGCGATTGTTTTCAACAATTACGAATATAATGATTTCATTATAAAACTCAATAATCAATAAAAAATAAAAAAAAGAAGCAAGCTGGCTAACAAAAAACTATCATTAGATAAGCTGGACTGCTGGATCAGTTTCATTTAAAAATGTTTATAAATGTATAAAAGGCAATGCAAGATGTTCTAAAATAAATGTAAAAGGTGATGAAAAAAGCCTACGGCTGGAAAAAATTTTATATCAAAATATTTCTAAGAATGAAGATAAGCTGCATCAACTTTAAACAAATGTAAATTAAATATAGGAAATATTTCTATTATAGTTACTATTATTCTAAAGTATGTATCTTAAGGAATTTAGTTTTACTTAAAACAGCAAATCCTCACAAACTATTAAGTAAATACAGATAAAAGTTAAAACAACGTTTTTTTAATTTCAAATAAAAAAAAAAAACTATGAAGATATTTGACATCTATACATAAAAGACCAGGCGAATATTTACAACAACAACAAAAACAAAAAAATGTATTCAAACACGGAGGCAAACACTTATTTGTATGTACATACATATGTACATACATACATAAAATCAATTTGTAGATATGTATGTACACATAATATCAAATTTCTTATCAATACTCAAATATTTATTAGATCTTGACAATCACACTTACATATCTACATCATAAAAATATATGAACAACGCAAACCATTCAGTCAGAGCACATGCCCAAGCTAAACGACCTTATTATGGACAGAGAAACTATAAATTTCCATGATCGTATGAAAAGAAGTTCAGCGCAAGAAGCCGGACGTAGTTAAATAAACAAAATCTGAAATATAAATAAATTTCTCGCAGGCAGACTTTAAAGCTGGACAATTTTAAGCATGACAAAATACCCAGCAACCTTGAGTATGAAAATATACTTATGTATATGTATCAGATATATGAAAATATTTTATAGAACCAAATCTCTATATTGAATACAATTTATTTCTACGTACATAAAACAACTAGCGTGAGAAAATCATACGCACACACACGCACATATACCAGATTTCATCTAAGAAAAATTCAAATTATTTCAACAACACACCACCCCTCACAAGACACGGCCAACCTTAAATTCCTATAGATATACATAAAAAATTCTCACGGTCATTCCTACAAACAACACTGACAACAACACAAATCACGATCAGCCTTAAACTCCTACGAACATGCATACAGATTCCCACGCATACATATCACTCGTACGACAACACCCTCACCTATCCTCAAACCACTAATAGTATTAAACTTCTACAAACATATGTACATACACACAGACATTTTACTACACCCACCTCACCTACCCTAAATCATGATCAGCCTTAAATTTTCACAGACATACATACATACAGATTCCAACGTATACATATTACAACAACATCCATCCTCACCTCTCTTAAATCACGATCAGCCTTAAGCACCTACAAGCATATAGACATACATACACGCAGTCGATCAACCTCAACTACACCGCACCCCCTCCCAATAACAGCCTCGCTGAAATTCCCCCGGACAGACACATCCACAAATTCCCATGGATACTGTTACTCGTACAACAACACCCTCACATACCCCAAATCACTATAAGACTTAAATTCCTACAGACTTGCAACACCTGCATACACGCAGTCGATCTACCTCAACTACACCCCGCCCTTTGTCAATCACACCCTCACACAAATTCCAACAGACAGGTATACGCACATGCACTCAATCCATCTACCTCAACTACACCACGCTCCCCCGACCAATCACAGCCTCGCACAACAGACAGACAGACACATCCATAAACTCCCTCGGTTATGTATTACGACAACAGCTCCACCCACCCAAATCACGGCCAGCCTTAAACTCCTGTATTAGCATTAGAAATAACTTTTATGTTTTTCCCGTCGGAATTATGAAAAATCATTTTCCCGTCGGCATTTGAAAAAAATAATACTCATGTTTTGCCGTCGGCATTTGAAAAAAATAATAATTATGTTTTGCCGTCGGCATTTGAAAAAAATAATTTTCACTATTTCACCCCCATTAGTATTAGGAAAAATCATATTCATGATTTTCCCGTTGGTACTAGGAAAAATCATTTTCATGATTTTCCCGTCGGCATATACATACATACATTACAAAAAGAAAAACCCCCAACCTATGAACCCACTTAACGTATTCCCACAAAAAACAAAATCACCCGTTCACACAATTAATGCCACCTCAAAAAAAATCACCCGTTCCCACAAAGTTAATGTAAACAAAAAAACTCCTAATGTAAACAAAAAATTCTTAATGTAAACAAAAAAACATCAAAGCGTGCCGCCGAAAACTCAAGGTATCAAATTTCACAAATTTCCAAGAATTTTAAAATTTTAAAATTTTAATTACCCAAATTTTAAAATTTTGTACTGAAATTCTCAAATTTCAAATTTTAATTACCCAAATTTCACAATTTTAATCGGCGCCAGGAGTGGGATTCCACTACTACTCGCCAAAACGAAAAAAATCGCCAAAAACAAAAAAAATCGCCAAAACGAAAAAAAGCACCAAATTAAAAAAAATTTCTAAAGCTAAAATAAATCGCATAAAACGGAAGAATTGCTAAAATGTAAAAAAAAAATCGCCAAAATGAAAGAAAATCGCTAAAATGAAAAAATCGGCAAGATGAAAAAAAAACCGCCAAAACGAAAAAAACCCAAAAAAAACAGAAAAAAGTCGCCAAAATGAAAAAAAACCCAAAACAGGAAAAAATCGCCAAAAACAAAGAAAAAATTGCCAAAACGAAAAAAAAAATCGCCAAAATGAAAAAAATCGCCAAAACGAAAAAAAACCTAAAAAACAGACAAAAATCGCCAAAATGAAAAAAAAAATCGCCAAAATGAAAAAAAAAACAAAAAAATCGCCTAAATAAAAATAAAAACAAAAAAAAAATCGCCTAAATGAAAGAAAATCGCCAAAATGAAAAAAAATCGCCAAAATGAAAAAAATCGCCAAAACGAAAAAAAACCTAAAAACAGACAAAAATCACCAAAAGGAAAAAAAATTGCCAAAATGAAAAAAAATCGCCAAAACGAAAAAAAACCCCAAAAAAATCGCCAAAATTAAAAAAAAAACAAAAAAAAAAAGAAAAAAATCGCCTATTCAGGCGATCAACCCAAAAACAAAAAAAAATCGCCAAAATGAAAAAAAATCGTCAAAATGGGAAAAATCTCCAAAATGAAGAAAAGCCCAAAAACAGAAAAATATCGCCAAAATGAAAAAAACCTCCAAAAACAGAAAAAAATCGCCAAAACGAGAAAAAAGCGACAAAACTGAAAAAATCGTTTAAGCTGAAAAAAAATTCAAAAAAACAAAAAAGCCTACCTTTCGTGCGCGATTCAAAGTCGCACTTTACTGAATTTTTTAATATTAAAGGAATTAAATGAAACTAGGTTCTTTCTTATTTCGTTTTTGTATGTATTTTTTTAAAGATCTAGATTGGTATCAATAATCAGAAAAATCCAAAATTATGACTCCAGGGTTGGAAAACTCACACTTTTTGGGTTATGTAAAATTAAATAGGTCTAAAATTTTTTTTCTTTTTCTTTATAAATTGAATATATTTTATGCTTCTGAAAGAAAAGTTTGGCGTATGAAATTTGAAAAATGAAAATTATAGCTCCATAGATGGAAACTTTAAAAAAATTATAAATTTTCTTACAAAAAATATATATATGTACGTACGTTGGTAAAGGGTATATAAGATTCGGCACAGCCGAATATACCACTCTTACTTGTTTTTTTTAGATTTTGTGATATTCTACTCATGATTGCTGCAAAACCTAGCAAATATCTTTGGTTCTTGCAATGATAAAATCCCATTAAAATTTATTTTTATAATTCACGTGGTTCTACTTAACCGATTTTTGTGAAACTTACCACACACTTTGAACACTCAAATAGACATAATCGTCCATATTAAAAAATGGCCACAGTCACGCCCATTAAAATTTAGTATATTATTTTAAGTAGTTTTACTTTACATATTTTTTCAAAATTGAACACACATCTTGAGCTCTGAAAAACACACAATCTTACATTTACAAAAATGGGCGGAGGCATGCCCATTAAAATTAAGATACTTCTTCTTAAATAACAGATTATCAAAATTTATTTTTTTATTTGAAAGACTTTACTTCCAGTTTAATTCCAAGTTCTTATTTTCAAAAATGTTATATTAAATTAAATTATTTTGAAAGCACTCAACTGATTTTAAGAATTTTCGAATTTTTGGGTTTTGATAAGAAAGAGACTTATAAGTTCTCTGAGGAAATCCTTTTCTAAAAACGCAAAAGTTTCCTTTAAAAAATATCGACTGCTATTATTCTCAACCGACTTAAATTATTTAAGAGTGAACGAAAGTTAATTACTTACGGCCTGTCCCACGATGTCAACAGATAATGTGGGACAGGCCGTTAATTTCATTTGAGAAAGGGTTTCGCTATCTTTTTACTGTTTTCTTATAGTCTGTATTGGTAGTTTAAACACTGCACATACATATTTATTTTCTTTTTGGCTTAGACACATTTTAAGCCAAGCATTGATTTATTAACCCTAAATGTAATAATTTTTTTTTCAAGACTCTGAACAACAATCTGTGAAAAGTTGGACATATTTACTTGAAGCAACCAAAAGTTATGCACTTTGTAAGGGAACATCTTGGAATCTTTTAACAAAATTCTAAGTTGGGACTGCCGATTGATGCCCAATTGCATGGCACATCGTATGATCGATGTTCAGGGCTCATCTTTTTTATCTAGGATAACAGCAGCGATATTATCAGCAGAATGGCTGCTCCGGCCATCCAGCCTTGAAAACATCTCGTGTTATCCCAGTCTCTTCAAGGCGAAGGGCTAAACATAGTACTGTTTATATAGTTGGTCTCGGACGACGTTGCGCCATCACAACCGACAAATTGTTGCGTAAAATGGGGTAGCAGTTATTCCGCTTTCTTACAGAGTAAACCTATTCATGGTTTGTCAATTTGTATTTTGCATTTTTCTACTTCACAAATGTCAAAACCGAATTAACATTTTACGTAATTTGCAAAAGTTATATCGTTTTCCAATAAGGTAATTACATTTGCCCCACCCATATTTGGTTTTGCAAGTGATACTAGAATGCACACAGTTGTTTGTCATTAAGAAAGCTTGTTTTTTTATTAATACTAAGAAAGCTTGCCAAAGAAAGCTTGCCAAAGAAAACTTTTCATATCGTAAGATAAACTGAAATCTTGTTTTGTATCTTATGTGTAGTAGAGACAAAATACTACAAAAAAATCCAAAATTTTAAAAAATTAATAAAAAAAATTTAAAAGCCTATTCAACGATATCGCAGGAAAATCTAAGCGATCGAAAGCCAGTCACTCGATATTGAGTCAATATGGGTTCAACGACCTTGACAGTGCTCGATCGCATGCACTAGCGTTTGTCAGTTGTTATTTCTTATGTGGTAGTGAATCCAAACATTCCCAGATATGAATTTTCATTACATTTTCTTTAAAATATAAAAATAGTACTACTGAACAATAAAAAAACATTCAACAAAGTAGTCGCACAATAACACTCTGTTATTATTGTTTTATTTTACAATTACATTCGTTCTGTTTAAAATGTGCGAGTAGTTTGTATAATAATATAAGGCAATAATTAAAGCAGTGGTGCTCAATAATATTTCAAATAACATTTTTATTTTTTTATCTACCTTACCTTTCAACATATTTGTAAAAAATTTTAGGATTTTAAAATGACCTCCAATTTGTTTTCTTTTTATATTTTTTTAACACACAGACAATCTAAGCGGCAGAAACTTGGAATTTTTATAAATTAGGCCTCAATCATTTCTTGTTATATTTTATAAATCTTTTGGAAACTAACCTAGACAGAGCTCTTAATGTCAGCACTTTTATAAGAAATCATTGTCTCTGCTAAAAAAAAACATTTTTAAATTAATTCTAGCCATATTCTATTTTAATATTCAACTTAAGTCAAGTCTTATTTGCCTTATTGCCGTACTTGTTTTAAATGTTAAATCGTATTTATATTTACAGCAGTATTAATTTATATTGTAAATGCTTCCTGTAGACGTATTTGCATTCCTCATTATTATTGCAGCTTGTTTGTATATTTATTGAATACAGAGATTCATACGCACTAACACACTAACAAATACCAAATGAAACAAGAACAAAATTAAATTGATATAAATTTACATTTTGTCCATCTGTGAATGTTTAACTACATCTATGAATTATATTTTCAGAAAGTACAGACGTTTTATAACAAACACGCATGAAAGGAATTGAGAAGCACATACTCGTTATTTAGCTACATGTAAATAAATATTTGTTTGCATTTAATTCAATGTTATGTGTGTATGCATGTTCGCATTCTATACATATACACATTAAATTAAATGAGTGTTGGTGTAGAGTATGTGTGTGTGTGTGTGTGTGAGATTGTGTAGGTTTTGTATTTATTAAGTATGTATGTATAGATGTGATATGTTAGTCGAGTAATAAATCTACACTAAATAAATCCCATTTGTATTCACAGTTAATTAACATAAGAGTTACATGACCGTACAAATAAAATACATCTTCCAACAAATACATTTAAACATTTATGCACTTTATCCACAAAACGAGTTCTGACATACATACATACATACATTTGTTTCACTTACATACACATATACATATACATGCATACTCTTTAGAATAGTTACATATTTAAATAACATGAAAATGTTTGCTTGATCTAAGCTCATTTTTTACTTTGGTCTGGTATCTTGAAGATATCATGAACATACAACCTACAAATGTGTCGTATGAGGCTGCATCTGTACCAGCAAACAGTGAGCAGCAAAAGTTATTGAAAGAATTGCATATATTCTCATATTGCACATTTTTTACTTGAACTACTAAAGCAAATTTGCAGTATTCGAAAGATGTTGAGCTCATTTTGATGTCGTTGGATAGTTACTCGGTTCAAATCGAAAGATTAAAAAAAAAAATTCGAAAACAAAATTTGCACTAAACCGTTTTTTTTTAAATTGTTTAAAGCAAGTCTAACAAGCTTAAAATCTATTCATCTCAGGTTTAACGTGTGCTAACCAGAGCTCGCAATAATTGGTCTCTCTCGTGCTTGTTGTCAGAAAAAAAAAACACTCGTCCACTTACATGATGTGACACTGTCGCGAAAAAACGCTCAGGTTCGTTCCTCTTTGGCTTGCTCTTCGCTCAATCAACGACCGTTTTTGTTCGATCGCTCGGCTCATGTGTTCACTCGAGTGAACTTTATTTCGTAAAATCTCGGCAATCAGTATTTTGAGCATGTATGTGTATTGCGAGTGTGGATAGGTAAACACTTACATACATGAAGATTAATTTTGTTTTTGTAGTACACATATCTGCCTTTTATTTTACATTTACACTTCCTTGACAAATAGTTTGATTTACAGATATTTTTTTATTGTTATTTATTATTATCTTCTCCCTTCCTCTTTAATGCTTTGCCTGTGACGAAATATCTAAGGCAACAACATACAGCAAACGCGAATACTTTGCTTGTTTTGCTCACTTACTGGCCCTCAGTAGCTGAGCAACGAACGATTCTGTTCATATCATGCGGTCAGAAAGAGACCGATTCGTGTGTTACGCTCAACCCACAACTTGGGAGCGACAACACGATTAAAACGAAAAAGAGGGTTGCTGTTCAGACACTGAGTGATTCCGTCTCATTTTTTTAGGTCTTTTGAGTGAGAAAACCGCACAGAGAAATTTGGTAGAGCATATTTCGCGAGATCTGGTGCTAACAGAAGAGAATCATAATGTATCAACTGGGTCACTAAGTGGAGGTGAGCTGCTGCACCAACCTTCCTAACCTAACCCGGGTTATTCGTTATTTGTTGACTAAAAATGTTCAAGAAATTGTTTTATTTTTATTTTTTATTCTGTTAAAAGAGAAGTAACAACCAGAAAATGAATGCCTACTACTAGGTGTTACCTTCTTTAGGGATAGTGATAGAGAAGATAGTTGGTGAAAGAAGAGATAGAGCAAATCTTCATTCTTTTACAGCTCTGCTTTTCTGCACGTTTCCAATAAAGCAGTTTTGCAGGGCCTGTGGTGTCTATGAGGCGTATTTTCTTTTTGAAGCTAAGCCTAGCAGCCATTTTATTGTTTATTTTACTTCACCTATAATTCTGCTACACAATAACGATGAAGGAGGGTACTCTGATGTTACATTAGGATCCGCTGAAGTTGGTGTAGTTCAGTGGCCAGTGACTGACAACAACAACAGATATAAATGGAGACTAATGCGCGTCAAAAAAATGCGTCGAGTTGTAGGAGACTTGGCTGAAACCCAGGACTTTTTGGACATTCCGCAAATTCATTTAAGATGTTCACTGTTTTTTATATAGTTAAAAAGTTTAACAGCTGTCATTTATTCGAAAAAATCAAATCTAAAATCTTCATCTTTTAGAGATGCTCAATAAAATCAACTAATTCCCATATTTTGTTTAAATACACTCAAAGAAATAAATAAGGATATTAAAAAAATACTTTCCGATAATGAAATACCTTTATTGTTGTTGTAAAATATTTATATAATATAAAGAGGTATTATAATTTTCTTCATGCTTGTATAGAGAAATGTTGAGAAAATAGAAATATGCTTTAAGAAAAATATGTTTGGAAAAATTAAGAAGAGAGTAAATTAGTTAAAAAGATATATCAATTACACAGTGCAACACGAAATAATATAACCCTATACGGACACCACTATTTAATAAACGACCAAAAAAAAGACCCGTCTCTCCCAGTCTTGCTCCAAGTCATGCACTTTTCTTATTGGCCCCCAAAGATTTGGGGCCTCGGTGTCATTTCTTTAATCTAGCAATAAATTGTCGTAGATGAATATTCCACTCGACATACTCAATACGGTTGAATATTTTTAAAATAACATTTTTAATATGTTTATTTAATGAAATAGTAAAATTTCTTGTTTTTATCTTCTGAATTCGGATGCCAGAACACAAGCTATTTGTTTTTTGTTTTCTTAGTTTTAACATGTGTTTTAATATTCCAAGTCATAAGAAGATTTCTCAAAACATTGATGATTATATATATATTATAGCCATAATTTTTTTAAAATATTTATAATAATATTACTTTTGTCATTCACTGTTTGCACTTCGAAGAGAAGAAAATCATTTATGCATACAAACGACTACATACATAAATTAGTAGAATAGGAACATTAAAATGAACTAAAATTTATTACATCTTTGTCTTATTAAATGAAGCCTGGCTAACAAGATGATTTAGTAGTGCTAGTCCACAAATGAATCAACAGCAGCAATACTGTTGGAGAGTTTTTCAACTTCTGTTGCAGAAATGTTTGTTCACAATTTAAAAATAAACAATAAATTAAGTATTGAAATTTATGAAAAAACTGTTTTGGAATATTTTCTTTTGCTCTTATATTTTTTATTTTTATTTTTTGCTTGATTCTTAAATGAAAATGTATAAAGCTGAAGTGCTTAATTTAAACTGTTTGTTTTAAAATTAGAAATTTATATTAATAATTTTTGCGTTGCAGTATTCCAGTAGCATCAGTTAAAAAAATAGTCCTTTGTAAAAAACATATAAACCCTTTTAGAGTATTTTACAAAAATTAAATTAATGTCAAAATTAAATGCACTATACATTATAAATTTTTCATATTAACAATTAAACGGACATCGTAAATTTTATATGCAAAAATTTAAATAGACTATACATCGTCCATTTTTCATGCAAAAAATTTAATGAAATATAGTATATCGCCAATTTTTTATGAAAGAAATTAAATGAAAATAAAATTCTATGAAAATAATTAAATGGACTTTGCATAGTCCTTTTTTAATGCAACAAATTAAATGGAGTGACTATACATCATCCATTTTTTATGCAAAAAATTAAATTGGCGAACATTGCGAATTGTTTATGAAAAAAAAATTAAATGTACTTTGCATCGTCCATTTTAAATAGACCATACATACATCGTCATTTTTTTTTAGCAACAAATAAAATGGACTTATATCGCCAATTTTCAATGAAAAAAAAATTAAATGGACTATACATCGTTAATTTTTTATACAAAAATTTATTTCATGCAAAAAATTAAATGGGCTATACATGATTAAATTAAAATCGTTAATTTTTCATTAAAAAAATTAAATGGACTATGCGTAGCCAAATTTTTTTTGAAACAAATTAAATGTGCTATACATCATTCATCTTTCATACAGAACACTATTTCATACAAAAAATATAATGAACTATGTCGTCCCTTTTCAAGAAAAAAATTAAATTGATATAGATTGTCTTTTTTTCATAAAAAAAAATTATTTCATGCAAGAAATATAATCGTCCTTTTTTAAGAAAAAATTAAATGGACTATACAACGTCCATTAGCTACGCAAACAATTAAATGGGCTATATACATCGTCCATTTTTCACACAAAAATTTATTTCATGCAAAAAATATAATGGACTATAACATCGTCCATTTTATTTGCAAAAAATTAAATGGGCTCCACATCGTCCAGGTTTTATGTAAGAAATTAAATTAAAAACATAAATGAGCTATAGATCGTCGATTTTTATATAAAAATAACTTAAAGGGTCTATAAAGGTAAATTTTTCATACAAAAATTAAATGGGCTATACATTATGAATTTATCATAAAAAAAATTAAATGGCCAAGATACCATAAATTTTTCATACCAAAAAATTAAATGGGCTTTTGCATCGTCTATTATTCAGACAGAAAATTAAATTAGCTAGACTTCGTAGTTTTTCACACAAAAAAATTAAATGACTTATGCGTCATTCATTTTCCATACACATTTTTAATAGGATATACATCCTCTATTTTTCATACCAAAAATTAAATGAGCCAATTATATATATCATCCATTTTTCCATTAAATGCAATATACAGCGTCGGTTTTGCATATACAATATTAAAACGGGCTATACATCGTCCATTTTTCATACAAAAATTTAATAAGCTATACATCGTTCAATTTTCATAGAAAATATTAAATGGCTTATACATTGTCTATTTTTCCATAAAAAAAACTAAGTGCCATTGTCCATTTTTTTTACAAAAAATTTAAAAGGACTATATATATATATATATATATATATATTCTTTTTAACTCCTACAAGGAGCATAGGGCCTACACATCGTCCATTTTTCACATAAAAAATTTAACATTTTTAACATAAAAAATTAAATTGGCTATAAATCTTCCGTTTTTCTTAAAAAAAATTTAAATAGGCCATTTATACATTTATATTTATAAATTTATAATGGTTTTGATACTGCCCATTTGCTTAATCATAAGATTGCATTTATAGCTAAGCTTAATGTGTGTGCCAAGTATCGTAAAATTCACTGAAGTGGTTTAAAAGATTTTTATTTTCTTCGAATGTGAGTGGCATTGCCCACTTTCGTAGTCATAATATTGAGCTGTCACATATATAGTAATAATCTGTAAAAACCGTCGTTCTTAAATAGTTTTGGGCAAAGAAAGTGGTGTTCCGAACCATAGTGCGTTGGTATAAATCTACATATTTGTTTATATATTCTAGAATTTTTTTTAATTTGATAATTCGATAGTAGGAAATCCAGGATAAATCTTCAACCATTAGTAATGAATTCCTTCAATATACTCTTTTTCAACCTCATTAGGCAGTTTAACATAAACTTATTTGTAGTGGCCTTTTGCTACTCTGCTCTACGATTATGTTTAGTCTCTTGTAATAAATATGCACTTCCTTGCTCTACTCATTTCTTTACTTGCATATTTCTTTTTTTTCTACTGCTTGCCGAAATTCGTTGTTAGTTGTCTTTTGTGGTGTCTTAAGCTGTGCCAAATGGTTTATATTACTTAGTGTCCTACCAGTTTCCCAGCCAGGCGAAAAATGCTTTTACACTAAACCAAAATTGTAACGCAAAATAGAACAAATATTAATGTCTGCTTTAGTTAAAGAAATACAAATGTATTCTGGGTAATTGCAATTCTCTCTCACACACACATGCACAAAGAAGTTTATATGTATTAAACGATTTCTCACAACCTTCAACATAGTGTTGTGGTTGCAAAAATGTCTGGATAGTTTTTTGGTTTTACTATAGTCGTATGTATCTGCTTATGTTTAAAATATCTTCTTCTTAACTTAAGACCCGGAAAAACAGCTACACAATCTGCTCCAAAATTAAAAGACAACAGTTACAGAAGCAACCCTTTTAACCACATCCTTAATTTAATTTGTTTTTGTAATACGATTTTAGTAAAAAGTGTTAAATCTGCTGTGTATTAGATTTTGTGTGGCTGTGCTTTTAGCTTTCACTTCTGATATACTATTTCATGGAATTCTTAATCAAGTTAATTAAAATTAAAGAAACATAATAATGAATTAAAAATAATCTTTAATTTAAACAAATTTTCTTAATATGTTGCAAGAAAGAATCCTTATAAATGAAGGAAGAATTTTTTTTTTGTTTTAATGTAGCAAAAACTTCTCTGGCTTTTGAAGTGTTTGAATTGTGGTTCTATCGATAATAACATCATAAGTCGCAAAACATAGTTTTGATATGGTCATAAATAATAATAGATGAATTACAATTCTATGCAGCGAGCTTGAAATCTTTTATAAAATTATTTTGAGAAAAAAGATTAATTAAATTTATCGCAATTTATGTGGTTTCCTAAACTGAAACTCTTACATTAATCATCTTACATGTTAATCAATTTTCTTCCCCAATAACTATCAAGTCAGGTGTAAAACAGTAATGCATTTTAGAGCCTGATATTCATAATATTGCATCATACCAACCCTCCTCTTTCACATTGCGCTAAGCACTTCACAACGGTAAAATAATAGTATTGGGGCTACACTGAGGGTATAAAGATGTTTTAAAATCAACAGTGTATCAGGTCAATGTAACACTCTACGTTGTCACTTTTTTTTCAAACAATGCTAGTTATCAACTTGTAACAACGATATGTTGTCAGCTTTCATTTATTTACAACTTTTCAACTTGTACTCATTAGCCTTAATGGCTTGTACTACTCAGATGATATCTGTCTTCCAGCGCACAATTTTTCAGATCCTTCATCAATTCTGAGCAACAGCTCAAAAGCATCCGTGAACACCTGCCATTACGGCCTTATATCACGGTGTCCTAGACACGGGTGTGGGTTAGACACCAGACCAACGCCCCCATGCACCCTCTAAGGAATGCACCTATGGTTGCAATCCTTATATATAGTTATCCCTGTACTATATTTAGTTACCTTGCTGAGGTAATTTGAGCTATCTAAACTCTGCTGCTATGTCTGTGCCCATAGCAGCTTCTGTTGATTGGCAACAGCACCTAGAACCGCGTCATACCAACCACTAGCATTGACTTAAGACTGGGAAGCCAAGACTATTCTCCCATCGTTTTTGGTAGCAACCACAGCCATGTCTGTGTCGCCAAAAATCCAGTGCCTACTCCACACACACCAAAATCATCCCTTAAACCCCGTGGGGTAGGACGAACTCGGCCTTTTAGCAAAGGATCCTGACGACCGCTACATGCACTCAAATTTTCAGAACAGCTCGACTGTCGGGCAACCGGCACCCATGGCACCAAAAGTAGCCAAGCCCGTAGTCAAAAATATACTCCCCTGGGGGAAGGCAGCAGGGACAGCAGGCTTCAAAATAAATTTCTTTTATTTCAGACGTCATATCTTACTTTATTCAACATTAATAGTATTCAAATAGATAATGTCAGCCAATTTTTGTTTGTTTTGTATTTAAAGAGAAGTACCACTCATACAATGAATGCTTTCTACCATTAAGAGGGTGTTATCTTCTTTAAAAGGGTTTAGTGGCAGAGTAGATACCTGGTGATGAAAGAAATGGAAGAAGGCTTCATTATCTTACAACTCTGCTCTTTTGCACGCTTTTTCATAACGTTATCCCTTCTCTATCACCATCTCTCACAATATTGTCTTCAACTAACAGGTAGCACATAGGGATCATTGTATTGGGCCCAAGTAAGTTGAACTCTAAATTTCACCCTTCCTTTACAGCAGCCCGCTAATCTAACCTAACCTCACCTAGTTGATGCTCGTCTTCTCTTTAAAAACATGTAAATATGTGTAAAATGCTCTTTTCTTTATATGTGCCAGACATGTAATGCTACACCTAGAGATATGCATAAGACACTTCTTCTTATAAAGCACTTTCTGGCCAGAATTTTAGTAATCTCCTGTCTAAGGGTTGCAGTCAATAGAAGGCTATGGGAGCTTTCCAATTAACAGCTTATAGCCTTAAAAATAAAAAAGCGTAAATGGCGGTAGATATGCCACACCCCTAAAAGGCCATATCATGGCATCACAAGATATGGCCTAGGGCTACCAAAGGAACGAAAGTCCTGCTCACATATGAAGACGACAGATTGACTCAAAAATAGCCGCCTTAATTACGATCTGGACTAAAGTCAAAGCGATAGCACAAGACAGGAATTAGGAAACATGTTGGTATTATTATTATTATTATTATTATTGTTACACAGAGAAAACAGATTCGTTGAGACAACCGAATTTGTTGCCAATCGAATTTTGGCGGTTGCACCAACTATCATATAATTCTGGTATGACGACTGCAATTTGATTGTGGTACCCTATATTTTAATTATAACCCTTAACCAAATAGTTGCAGCAACAGAAAAAATTGGTTACCAGTATGGATTTTGAAATAAAAGTTATTCTTGCTACCGAAAATATGGTTAGTATAACTAAAACAATATCATAATTGGTACCTGTGAAAGAAAAATTGGGATTCCTTGCTGAAATAAAATAAGCAAAAAACGCAAATAAAAATACACAATATAAGAAATTTATTATTTAACATATTGCCATAAGTTTATTTTAATTGAAATTTATTTATTTGGTGAAGCATGTCTATATGCATTTCTTCAACCACACATTTTAAACAGCCACAAACCTGTTATCTTATGCACAGACTTTTAAAAACCATTTGAGAATTCATAAATCATAATATCTTTGAAAGACAAAAAAGTTAATTTTTAATTTGCTGCTACGAGTAAAAACTCAACCTTTGATATGTAACTCAACCTCTAGTTAGTTGCAGCAACTGATAGAAAGTATTTATTTTAGCCTTAATATAGAACGACAATTTTTTAGTTGCAAATACCAAAAGTTGGTAGTAACATCCAATTCATAATATTTTATTCGGTTGTGTTAACCAATCAATGAATTAGTCATGGCAAAAGCATACGCTCGGTTGATGCAATCAATTTAAGAATTGTCAGAATCAAATCTTTATTACAATTATGCCCTTATGGCAATAAACATGGATTGTTTTTTGGATTAACAGAAAATTTATTGTGTGAACTGAAATATAGTTTATGCAAATGATATTTTGTTGGCATAACCATTTTCCAACCAATCTTTTTTCTGGGTGTATGAAAGCCAACACTGAAAAAAGCAAATTGAGCCATTGCTATCCTTATTTTTTATTTCTTTTTGTTTCACTCATTTCAAAGAAGGAAACAAAACAAAATCTAACATTTTGTTTCGTTTATTTTCGTACTCTGCTTTTAAGTACACAGAAATCAAAACAAAAATAAATTTATAACTGTAATAGTGTCAATTATTTTTGTTACGAAAATTACGTCCTAACTGCTGTAGCGCGCCATAAAGAGCATAGCTCCAAAAATTTATAAAAACAATTTTCCAAGCATTCACAATGACTTCAAAACCATATTAAAAAAGGTATTTTTATGTATCGATTTATACACAATTGCTAGCAAACAAAACAATAAATTAAAACTTAAATAATTATCAAATATAATCAGTTTAATTACCCTAAGATGAACAATCAAAAAATTTTAATTTAATTTAATTAAATCTAATTTTTTTAACATATCGAGAATTTCTTTATTTTAAGAACAAGCCTTTCCCAAGTAACTGTTTCCCAAGTAAAATATTTATTTTTCATTTATTTACATGATATTAAACTTATATAAATATAAAACTAATATAATATATAAACAGCACTAGCTACTTTGGTTATCAACTACAAAAAAATTGCACATGTATGTAACTCTTCAACATATTTTCAATGACTTAAAATTAAAACTATTTAGCTTAAACTCAAAGGAAGCTACCTTACTACACACACAATTAAAATTAAATGCCACTTTGCCCAAGAAAAGCAACAGTCATATAATAAAGTATCTATAGAGAAAAAAAATAACAAAAGAATCCTTTTTATAATAAAAACACAACATAAAAATAACAATGATAACTATAATAATAAGCAAAAATAAAATATAACAAACAAGGCCTCTAATAACAAAAGCCAAGAAAAGAAAATAAAAAAGAAAAACTAAATGACAAGTCATTGTCAATGAATCAATTGATAACAAAATGCGATAACAAACTTGTCAGAAAATAACATTAAGTGGTAAAAGTATTCCACCAAGAGAACATCTTACGTCCGCAAAAATGACAACCAAAATCTTTGAGCTAATTAAATGTCGATTTATGTCATGATAAAAATAATTATCGTCTCTTAGCTTTTCTTCTTTTGCACATGTATTATTCTACAATAAGGTTTTATAAGCCAAAAAACAAAGTTGAAATAAGAAAATTATGAAAGTTTTTATGAATCCAACAAAATGACAAAAAATATCAAGAAATCTACTCTGCTGAAAAGCTACACAATTCTACAACTATAACAACAACTATTAGAACTTTTCTAAAAAAAAATTAGTAAATGAATGTCAGTTTGTGTGGGGTTGCAGATAAAGCAAAAACCTAAAAGAGTTTAAGGGTCATACAATAACGAAAATGATAGCAATAACAGTTGTTGTAACTGTCAAAATATTGTAACAAATATATAAGGATAAAAAGCTAAACGAGGGTGATCTGAAAAGGAATTTAATCTATAAATGTTAGAGTAACATTACAAAACAAATTTTTCTATGACTTTCAATAGTTAATGAGTTATTTGATCAATAAATTTAAATTTATTATTATGAAAAAGTGGCCAATAGTATGCCCAAAAAACTAAAATAATCTCTCTAAGCTTAACACTTACTTTAGAATATTTTTGTCTTATAACTTTGTTTAACGAAAATTTTTATTTCTGCACCAAACTAAGCAGAAAGTCAGTACCCGTGCTTTATTATATATAATATATATATTATATATTATATGTATATATGTGACCCGGGATATGAAAAGGTGGCTTATGACTCAAAATCAGCTGTTAAAGATAAATCAGCTGTAGAAGATAAACAATGCATTCCGTCAGTTTATCGGTAGTTATTGTTTTTCGAGTCATAAGCCACCTTTACATAGACCGGGTCACACACACACACATATATATATATATATATATATATATATATATATATATATATATATATAAGTTCCCATATTTACTACAAGTACCATAGGGCCAATTTTTTTATAAGTCCCAATAAGCAGTTTTGCTTTTAATTAAGTGTAAAACAACTGTTATTCAACCAACAAATTCAATTGTCAAGGGTTGAATTATGTTTAATATTTTGGTTTCAAAAATATAAAGCTTTTTAAAATTTAGTTTCTTAAAGTTCAAGAGGAAAATTGTTTTAGAGATTTTAAGATGATCGTTTTGAAAAGATATAATAACTTTCCATCGATTTCGAGAATCATTCTTAAGCTAATCTTAGACTACTGACTTTTAAAAAGCACAATAGAAGATAAAATATAAACAATATACTAAAACTGTGAAATGAAATTTATTAATAACAAAAATTAAAAATTTTAAAAACCCCCGAATTATCTAGAAAATACGTAACATCTTCTAAAGGGCTGGACCGATTTCCTTCAAACATAGTTAAGAACCATCTCGATCAAGTCACTTTTCCAACAGAGAAAACTAAATCAAAATCGGTCCATCCATTCGGGCTGTACGTGAACACGGACAGACACACATACACAGATACACAGAAACACAGATACACAAATACACAGACACACACTACAAACTTATAACACCCCTTTTTTGGTCAGGGGTTAAAAATGAATGAAAAATATATGAAATCCGAGAAGAAAAAACAATGGAAAACTAAACAAAAAACAAATGACCTGTGAAAGTTGTAAAGAGTCTCTGACATTTTGCAACAAAGCTTAACGAGAAAAAAATGGCATAACCCTTGTATTGATAGACCTTGTATTAATACAAAACTGTTGAGACAAAAGAAGTTGTAGCGAGTGTTTCTCATAGCTGAACTGTACTGTATTTCTTTTCTTTATAAGTTTTAGTAATAATAACTGTACCCCTCTGTCGCCAGTAAAGAAAATAAAATTGTTACAATAGAAAAACGATAAAATAAATAAATTTGTGAATAAGCTTTTGTTGCAAGCAGGGAGTAAAGTGATATAAGAAAATAACAATAATAAAAATAATAGTAATTGTGAAAATAAAATATGAAACAGTATTTTAAAAGACAAACAAAATTATTTCACTTAAAGAAATAACAAAAATTAAAAAAAGCTGTGATATATTCTCAACGGCTGGACCGATTTTCTTCAAGTTAAATTAAGAACCTTCTTGATCAAGTCACCTTTCAAACAAAAAAAAAAACTAAATCAAAATTGGTGCAGCTGTTTGGGCTGTACATGGACACGGTCAAACATACAGATACGCAGACACACTACAAATTTATAACACCCCTTTTTTTGGTCGGGGGTTAAAAAATAGAGAAATAGTTATAAGAAAATGTGACCAGCATTAATTGGCTGATAGTAAATATGTTTCTTAAAAGAAGAAACAAAATGTTTTTATTACAAAGTTGATACAAAAATATATCTGTCATTAAATTTAAGAACTATAAATATATTTCTTTAAAGTTTAATAATGTTGGAGTCATTTTGAGTTAGTGGAATTGAAACAAATATGTTATCAAACTCTTATAATATTGATGACAATTTATCATTACTTTGTCCTAATCAGTTACTGTATTGCTGACTGTGTCTCATTACATTAATGAGCAATTGGAAGCTCATTTTGTATGCCAGTGTAGTATCCCTGCAGGAAATGAAACTGATACAAGACTAGTCACGTGACCAGTCCCCAAGTGATAGGGACCAGTCCGAGTTCTAACACTTCCTATGAAGCGGACCAGTCACTTTTACATGGGGATGGCCTAGGATGGGGTTAATTAATACTTTGTATGCACCTTGTGACTTGTCACTGAACTATCCTATAGGGATCTATTCGATGTATAATAATATAAATTATTTATAAATAAAATTTCGACATTTAACTGTAACAATTAACGCTTATAAATTTTTTTATTGTTACAAATGCAATGACATTTTTTTTTAATTTTATTTTTAATCTGAAAATTTTTTGAGACTCGAACTGACAACCTCGTGCATGACAAGCTTGCACACTTCCCACTCGACCACAGGGCCACTCACACTTCAAAAGCATAAATACTAGTTAAGCTTAGGTTAATATTTAAGTATAGCTACGGGACTGGTTCCAGAGTCACATTGAAGGGAGCAATTAACATTATATTTACACTATTTTATAGGTCCTGTATTCGACCACATCGAATATGTTCAGTGCCGTTTACTACAATACTAGACCTAGTCCGAATTAAATTGGCTCAAGATCAAGAAAATTGTCAATATGTCACCATTTAAACGATATGTCTTTTTTTACCATACACTACCCCGTAATTTTGATAACACCCACATTTTCTCCAGCTATAGGACAAGTACATTTGGATCAATTGTCACCAAATATTCTGCAGGGATATAACTGACGATTAATATTACTGCTATTGTTAGTGATGACCAAGTTATAATCAAAACTGTCTAGGTATCGTTAGATTATTGAGGTCAAATTACATTATTATAGATTTTTTTATTACCGTAAGATAAGTATCTACATCTTACGGTAATAAAAAAAATCTATAATAATGGAAATTATTACGGGTTAAATAACTTAGTCATTTGTTTTAAAAATAAAGTTATTTAAAACCTTTATCTTTCGACTTATATAATTCAATTGTAGTAAAAACATATCGTCGACATTTAGAGTAAACCTATTAACTTACTTCAAACAAATTTTACAGGAGAGGCAAAAAACTTTTAACGTTAGCTTAAGAAATTAGTCCTCGACATTAAGTTTTTTCGACATTTAAAGTTTCAAATTAAAGCAAATAGTTAATTAAGCCAGCTGATGCGGTGTCTATTTTTCTTTCGAATGGCATTAAAATGTCATATGTTATTAGAAGTGGATTTATCGTGTTCCCACTCTAAGCCACCGATATGCTAATAACTAATTGTGTACCGAAAAAAAGCAAAAAAATACTCATATTGTAAATTATATACATATCTTCAATTGACGAACTGAAAATAATTAAACAGCTGTGATGCATAATTGTCAAAAAGTTGAACACTAAACACAAAATTTTTTACATCACATCAGCCAGAATATATCTTAGATTAAAATAAATTTCTTTTTTTAATTTTCAATCAATTCAAAGCTTTACACCTCTGCAAAAATTCGCCTGATATGGTATTTATTTCTAAAATCTAAAATTGGCCACATTAACATTCATTAAATCGTGTTAAATACTACCACAATATCCTTATTATGCCAATCTTTCTAGACAATTCTCAGAAGTACGGCAGAGGAAATAGACCAACAACCACACAACGAAAGCAGTTTATTACCTCAGTGTGTGTTCGTGTGTTTCATTGCACGTACCAGCCATGCTGAACAACAACAACGACAATAATAAAAGGATATTAAACGTCCATTGAGCCAAAAATAATGACAACATTCTGATGTGCACATTGTAGCAAAAGTTATCGTATCATCAATCTCCATACTTCAGCACCTTTGCTGACAATTTCTATTTGCTCCCTCTCTTGTGTGTTTCTTTTCTCTTACTCTGTTTCGTCCTGTTGGAGTAGATGGGTTTTGTGTGTACAAATGGGCCACTTAGCAGTAAAAATAAAATTCTAATAACATAAAGACAGTCTTGCCATAAATTATGACTAAATTATGGTAAATAATTGTGTTTTTACAACAAGTTTTGTTTAACTGTGTGGCTGGGGTCTTAAGTTATTTAATGTTTATGGGTATTTTATATAAGAGAATAATTATTATACGTTACTAAATAGTTTTATATATGTTAAAATTATGAAGTTTTTATAAATTATGTTTATTTGCAAATTTCTTTTGTTTTTAAAAGAAAATCTGCAACTAAATGTTACTATGAATTTGTATTATTATTAATGAATTCAAAATATTAATTTCTAAAAGCAAAACTTTTTAACTAACCCATTAAAAAACTTTGATGGAAAGAATTTCAGCTGAGAAACTCATCAGGAGACTTCAAAAAAAAAACTAAAAAGATTCCTACGGAGAAACTTCACGCAAATATATTTGTTTGATTCGGTTGAAATTTAATTTAGCTTACATTTTTCTTTATTCTGTTTTTATAATTGATTCTGATTCTACAAGATCTTTACTTTTCACCACATGTTATTCAAAGTCATTTTCGCTTTTGATATGTTTAGTTGCTCAACAGCCAAAGATTTTAATTTGTTCTGTCCACTTTATACATTTTTACCTTTAACTTCGAAACTACTTGAAAAAAATATCCATGAATGTTTATTTCAAATATATTTGCTTTATAAATAAAACGAAATCGAAAAATATTTACAAACTTTCTTTTAACCTTAAGAGTTTCTTACCGAAATCATTATAATCAACCTAAACAAATCTTTTAACCTCCTGTTTTATCTCTTTGCATAGAAACAAAAAAAAAAAAAAAAAATACATGAAACACTAGAGAGGAAAAAAACAAACGAAATAGTTTCCCTTTCCTTTGCACAATAACAAATGTAAAAAGAAATAGAAATAGAAAGTACAGCATCCATTTAAAGCATCATTTGCATATCAACCATTAGGAAACATTGTTCATAGCTGCAGATATAGAACTGAAGAAAAAGGAATTTTTTCAAAAACTAAATAAAAAGCATATTGCTTGAGCTGAAGATAAAATCAATTTTACAAAATAAACCATGTAAGAAATACATAAAAATGTACGAAACCTGCAAAGAAAAACTAACAGATACTTGAACACACATACGCACGTACGCACACACACAGACACACACACATGTAATTCTACACAGCAAGCAAGCAGGTTCGATTTGAGATATAGAATAACTTAAAATGAAATATAATTTCAAATGATGAAAACGTTGTAGAATTATTTGAAGGTAATTAAACAAATATTTCTTGCAATTAGGTCACTGGTTTTTAAATAAGATGAATATTTGCTATATGGAAAATACTCTTTTTATTAAATTTTAGGACAAACTCTTTTGTAGATTATCCTACATAATTATCACACTGTGTAAGATACTAATACTTATTTTTATCATTTTAAAGAAAGAGTTAAAGCGATCCCATGTTGGAGGATTCTAATGTTTCAAAAAAATTCTATCTATAGGATTTTACATGGAACCGAAATATACATCCTTTATTCAAAATACAATTGCAAAGTTTAAATGAATTTCTTTTGTTTAGGATTGATTTTAAGCTCTTGATATATAACCCATTTCCCGCTCAAGAAAGATTGAACAGAAACGTAATATATCAATTACCATGTAACATGTCTGCGAACAGTTTAGCCACAAGGAAACCTCGAAGGTACCAACCTAAAAGATGTGCCAAGCCAATCAAGTTGATGATCTTATTACTATCTTAAAACATAAGTATGTTAATAAATATATTTCGAAATATTTCTCATTAGTTATTCATTATTATTAGTTAGTATTGCTTATGTCAAGTCGAATACTGGTCTATGAGAATTTTGCATTTTATTAAAGAAATCTTGTACAAGTTTTCTTTATTCTATGGCAGAATACGCAATACGGCGGATTATTTTGTTTTTAATATACTATTTCTATAGAAACATACATTTCTTCTAATCGAAAATTCATGTCAAATAAAAGCCAAGCCAGTGTTCGCACTCGCAAAATTTCTGAATTTGGATTCAGAAGGCCCAAAGCACATTTTACGGTTGCCATATCCGCTCTATCGAGAGCACTATTCACAGTGTGATCCATAAATTTGAGGTCAGTTCATAAGTTAACATTCAGTCATTACTTTTTCGTCAAAAAAAAAAACATCACTGCTGTTCTGGAAAGTGCTCTGGAGAACTTGGCTCAATCAATTTCGTATCACTCACTAGATCACTGTTTGTTGACTTATAGCACGCTGGGATTTGGCTCTCCAAACGTATAAAATTTAACTGGCCCAATAGCTGCAAGTAAATGACTATAGACAAAGACTTATGTTTGCTAAATGGATTGAATGGAATTGTAGAATTTGGAATGATACCAACACACATGACATCCAAGAGCATCCAAGGCACCCTGAAATGCTACATATTGGAGTGAACTTTGATGATGCCACCAGCCAATATTTCTTTGAAAACGTTGTGACATCATCGTCTAGACCATTACCGTCAATAGCGGCTGCTATAGTTACATGAATATCAACTTCTTTTTGGTAACAATTGATTAATATTTAAAACAACGGTAGGATGGCGCTATATGTAATAAAGCTACTGCCATATTAAACACTATGCACGAGTGATCTCGAAATTCTAGTCATGTCACCTGGAGGGGATGTGAACTTGCAATGGTGATTGTGAGAATTGATCTTTTTAAACTTTTTCTCGGGTTTTTATAATTCACAGGTCTTTGCTAACAAAAAAAATCCAACCAAACCATGTATCGGTCAAACTCAACCAGATTTATGGATCAGAGTCTTGGAAAATCCAGCATTTCAAATGCAAGCCAACCAACAAAGCCTAACCGGACATTTGCTTGATATTATATTCCATATAAAATGGCATTAATAGAACTTTCAAACGAATAAAAGAACTTCGACAATGGGTAGTAGGAATAAAAAAAAAGTATTTGCTTTTTACTTAAAAATTTACTTTAAAACCCCAAATATGTATGTATGTGTCTTTTGTTTTTTTAAACAAATTTTTAAAAAAGAAGTAAATACGTTTTTTGTTCATACTAACCAATATCTCGCAGAAAAGTTGGTTAATTTGAATTTAAAAACATTTTTTAATGAAGTCTTCTATTATATACGAGGGTGGACTTTTTAAATGAAATACAGTTTTTTTCTTTTGCAAAACAAAAAGGTATTTTTCAACATAAACTCTTTTTAACTCAACACACTTAGTCCAACGTTTCTCCAGTTTTTGTATTCCTTCCAAAAAGTAGGATTTTTCGAGATCCTTAAAGAAGGCCTTTGATTGTGGAATGACTCGTTGTTGGAGTCAAATCTCTTTCCGACGAGCCATTTCCTCAAGTTTGGGAATAAAAAATAGAAACTCGGGGCTGAAAAATAAAGCGTATGACGGAGCAATTCGTAGCCCAATTCATGGATTTTTGCCATGGAAACTGCAAATGCGTTTGCGGTCAACTTTCTTACACATAGCTAATCATTTAAAATCGAAGCCACACTGTCATATGAAACGCTTATGGCATCAACAATCTCACGCACTTTTACTCTTCAATCGGCCAACACCATATCGTAGATTTTTTCGACATTTTCGGGTGTACTGACCTCAAATGACCGTCCAGAACGTTCAGCGTCATTTCTACTTGTGCGACCACAATGAAAGTCAGTAAACCACTTTTTTACCATTGAAATCCATGGTGCAGAGCCCCCATAGTATTTATCGAGCTTTTCCTTGTTTTGATTGACGGTTTTTTTCCCCAAAAAAATAATGTTTAATAAGCACCCGAAATTCACTTTTTTTTTCATTTTTAGAAAAATACACGAGGTTGTATGTTTTGAACAGCTGTTAAATGCAAAGTAAATGACGGCACTTGCTCAAACAGTAGTCTATTAACAGGTGGTACTTGATGGGAACAGTGTTGCATTTTATATAACTACGAGGGAAGTCCGAAAAGTCAAGGAATTATTGATCCGCCCTGGTATTCATTAGATATGGCGAGCATCGATGTTTCTTAGCATCGTGAAGTTTTTTTTTTATTGTTTTGAAAGTCGAAGTATATTTGTTTGACTTGAAGCTGGAGATCGATTTTAAAAATAATAAAATTTCTTTATTTTCTGTTTTAAGGCTCGTAAGATCTTTTGCTTGTTGGTTATTTACAAAAAGAATAAAATTTGCATGTGTGCATATTTCTGTTGGTATGTAAAGCAAACCAAACATATGAATGGAAAATAAAAAGAATTTGTTTAAGAATAAAACATGTTAAGTTACTTCTTTTTTTATTTTTTCGTCTTCTCTGGCTTCTTTTAACACCATTTCTATTGTTTTAGATAAAAAGGAGTAACGAATAACAAATTCCTAGTATTAAGTTAACTGCCAGTTTATAGAAGACAAGTACAAAATATCGCGGTCTATTTATACTTGTCTTCTATGAGCTGGCAATAAATAAAAGACAAGACAATCCAAAATTCTCGTCTGCCTATTTATACTGAAAACAGAAACAAATTGTACGAACAAAGCCGTAAAGCTTATACCACCAATTCATCAAAGATAATTCAAAATACTCGTCTGGCTATTTACATTAAAAACAAAAACAAATTTGAGTGCTTTGTTATTGTTTTAAATATCAATTGGCAGACGAGCATTATTGATTGTCTTCGATGAACCGGCAGATAATTTGTTACATCTTTGTTTCTATGTATTTAATGCTAGCAATTAAAGAAGTCTAACTATTATTTTAGAAACAGTGTTCAGCTATTTTTTTCGGTTATTTTAATTCAATTTTGTTTTATTTATTCCTCAAAAATTTTCCAAAAACAAGCAGACTTTTTATAAACCAATAACATTTGTATTTGTAAAACACTAACATATGCTAAACTACATAATAGACTTTGTTGCATATGCGGATACGTATTTATGTCCGCACACATGCCTACAAACATACAAAATTTTTTCATATGTGCATGTACATTAGGGATATAACTATTTAATTTTTTTTTTAAATATCAAAATTGGCATAGCACAGTCCCATAGAGCATAAAAACTATAAGGGAACGTATATTTATTTTTTCGCTTTTTTTTAGAAAATTTTTAATTATCTTTTTCGTTAAGAAAAATTAATAATATTTTTATTTAAAACAAAAAATAAATAAAAAACACGGTTTAAAACTATGAATATTCAATATTGCATTAAGAAGGCCTCGAAATAGTTTTAGATTATGTAAAATAATATTTTTGTTAGTACAAGTCCGTGCTTTAAGTGTTACAAAGTGTATTTCATTGGTTTAGAAAAACCAATTGGTGCGTGAATTTTTTTGAGAAAAATTACAAAAGCTTATGATTTTCGTGGTTAGTAGTACATGGTTGACCTCATGGAACTATGCCAAAAAATTGGTTATACCATTAATGTACATACATACATATATATATGTGTGTGTGTGTGTTAGTTTTCTTGTTTTTTTTCAATATGTGCATAAAGTTGTTATCTACATAGTAAGTGTCTTTTGCCAGGAATTCGTATGTACAAATGTATGTATGTATCCAAAAGCAGGAACGGAAAAAACACAAAAATTTTAAATGCATGACATAAAGGAAATTGAAGAAAATTGTGCAAAAAAAAAAGACGATCGAAAAAGAAAAACAATTGTAACATCTTAAGTGCTTTAAAGCTAGAAGGGAAAACTATTAAGGACTTGAAAGCTAAAGGTACTGTGATATAAGAAAATGTATTTATTTTGTACATAGAAGGATTTCCAATAAGGGCTTCTTAACTTTGAAAGTAAACAGCAAAAAATATTGTTGAACATAAGTTTATAAAATTGTCAGACGTTTATTCAAGCGTCCAAGAATTCAAAAAATAAAGTTTTTTAAAAATATTGGGTCGAATGTTTGGACAACATGATTTTATGATAGAGGAAGCTACAGGTCAACGATTACTTAATTTTGACTTGCTGAAAAAACTACCCAAACAGACAGTGAAATATTAATAACTAATAATTTATTGCTGTTACGCCAAATCATGGGCGCATACAAAATTACTCCAATCATTTTTATTTGAACTTAAGAGTTTTATTCTATTCCATGATAAATTATCTGGATGTAGGTTTATCTCTTCTTCAAGACTTCGTCTCCAACTACCTCGTGGTCTACCTCTTCATCGCGTTCCTTGGGTATTTCAATCGAAGGCGTCTCTACAAATATCATTGGGTGGCTTACATAACACATGTCCTAGCCATCTCCATTTCCTTTCACGAATTTCAATAGCAATAGGTTTTATATTGCTTATACGGTATATCTCTGCATTTGATACCCAGTTGTGTAGCCACCATATGCAAATAATATAACTTAGGCATCTGTTGACAAAAGTTATGCAGCTTGTTGTTGATTTCAACAGACGCCAACCAAGTTTCACATCCATAAAGCAACACAGAGAGGATATTGCTTTTGAAGAGACGTAATTTCGTTTTGGTGCTGATTTGATTACTTCGCCAAATCTTATATAGGCCAGCAAAAGCAGTTTCAGCCCTGTTAATTCTGTGTGGTATATCGACACTCGTACCTCAGTCTGGTGTAATTTGGCTGCCTAGATAGGTGAAGTTTGAGACAGATTCGATGTTCTGGCCATACAGAGAAAGCGGTTCTGTGTGTACCATATTTATATTAAGTTACTTGGTCTTGTCGACATTGATCTTAAGGCCATATTTACTCGACATATGTAGTACCCATGTTGTTTATTTTACTTTGCACATCAGAATAATGTTTCGATATTACGACAACGTCATTAGCATATACTAGGTCGTTCATGTGTTCCATGCGTAGTTGGTGCCACAATACTCCACGATGGGGATTGTTACCAATTGCCCTGATTAAAAGTTCATCAATGAATATGAGGAATAGTAATGGTGATAAAACACATCCTTGCCTCACTCCATACTTAACAGATATAGGAGGTGATAGTTTGTTGTCATGTTTTATGCTGCATTCATAAGGTTACAGATCTTGTTGAGAATGATTTTTTTTTTGCCCATTGCTTCCCATATGCTTTGGTGATTAATTAGACCAAAAGCCTTTTGAAAATCAATGAAAAGAAGGTAGAGCGATTCCTGCATATTATTTATTTGTTCCATGATTATTCTTAAAGTAGCAATATGGTCAATATATGATTTGCGGCTTCGAAACCTGGCTTACTGTCATTGAAGCGTATCATCAATTTCTTTTCAATACAATTAGGTATGATTTTGCAAAATATTTTAAGGCAGCTGCACAGAATAATCTAAAATTAAAAATAATTAAAATTTTGATTCATTAAAATTTGGCTCTTTTTTGCGCCTTTTTCTTGCTTAAAGATAAACGATTTTTTGTTGGCTGCTTTGCGCTATAAGGAAAGCTGGTTTGCATCTTCATAGCGCAGAAACGGAATTTCGAAAAATTAAGGTCCCATGGTCACGTCAAATAAAAAACTGCACCATAGAGTAACACTTGCACGTGTTCACATCCTTTATTCAATAACTTTCTACAACAGCTAAAATTTGTGCATCAGTCTTACAGCCACAGGCCAGGAAAGACTTTCACGGTGACCCAAAAATATGTGTGTTAGTTATGCTAATTGTGACAAAACCCTAGGAATTGATAATATCAACCCATAACTTTTGAAAGCTGACCCACATGCAAGGGCATTCATTATTGATCAGTAAAATAATGTAAAACCTATGGGGTTGTAATATACTTTGTAGCATCGTTGATATCTATTCTAGACAATACAGCCCTTTTTATATTTAAATTACTTTAAATTAAAAGCTTACATTTAATGGCATGCGCAAAATAGATAGCAAAATATATAATGCATTTCTTTTTGTATCCTGCTCTCAAGTGTCTTGCATTTCCCTCTTTCAGAAAAATCACAAGATATATTGTTTTACCAAATAGCTGCTGCAAGACGAACGAAAAGGAAAAAAAAATGCTCATACACAAATAAAAGATGCAAACAAAAAGTCTTTAGGTAAACGTTTGAATTATTTTCAAATGCATACGAAAATAAATTTTCTTGGCTTACCAGCACCAGCATGTCTAACATTTTCTTTTATATTTTTTATTTATTTATTTTTTATTTCATTTATGTTTTTTTTTTGCATGTAAGTACTAGTTGTACGTGTTCACTTTAAATTTGTCCGTATGTAAAAGCCACATCTATAATAAATGCATTAATATTGAAAATAAATGGAATATAAATTCAAAATTTTGTGCACCTTGCAAATGCATGCAATGTACTTATGTGGGAAATTAAATTATATTTCATGTAAGTGAAATAATATTGATATATATACATATAATAAATTTTTATTTATTATTTAACTTGATCCTTAACTAAAATATTTTATGAAATAAAATGGAAATTTTTTCTCAAAAAAACAATTTTATATCTATTTGAAACAATGAATGAAGAAATTACTATTTGTATTAATTTATGGTTTTTGCAAAAAAAAAAATCCTTTATGAATATTTGGTAGTCTTTTTATAGATTTAGAACTATGCTTATATATATATTTTTTTCTGGCTTATATTCATAAAAGAAATAAAATGTAAGTAAATGACTATTTAAAAAAAAATTGTATATAAAGTTTTAAATAAATTTAATTTCTAATATAAGTTAATTAAGGAAATACTTATAAGATAATTTCAATTCAATTAATTATTTTACTGTGAACTGTTTTAAAAGTAATTGAAACAATTACTGAAAATTCTGTAAATGTTTTTATAGAAGATAATTTTATAATACCTTGTAAATCTTCCACTTATAAAGTCAATACAATAATCTCCCGAGCGAAGCGTTAAGTTAAAAGTTTACAAGCTGTTAAAATTTTCAAATTTCTAAATACGAGAGCGGATCAATAAGTCCGTGACTTTTTTAATGAAACACAGTTTTTTTTACAAAACAAAAAATTTGTTTTTCAACATAATCTCCTTTTAACTCAATACACTTAGTCCAACATTTCTGCAGCTCTCGTATCCCTTCCAAAAACAATAGGACTTTTCAAGGTCCTTAAAACATGCCTTTGTTTGGTCAATCATTTTATCGTTGGAGCTAAATCTCTTTTTGCATCGAGCCATTTCTTTATTTTTGGAAATAGGAATTAGTCACTAGGGGCTAAGTCCGGAGAATATGGCGGATGGGGTATCAATTCGTAGCGCAATTCATAGAGTTTTGCCACGTGTTCCCTCGTGCATTATCTTGATGAAAAATATCTTTTTTCTTGGCCATATAGGGCCGTTATCTTTTCAAATCCTCATTAAATTGGTCTAACAAGTTGGCATAAAATTCGCCGTTTATTGTTTTTCCCTCTGGAAGGTAATCGATGTGAATTATCCCGCGTGCATCCCAAAAAACTATTGTCATTACCTTATTGGGCGACAAACTCACCTTGGCCTTCTTCGAAGCAGGTTCACTCGGAGAAACCCATTCTTTACACTGTTGCTTAGTCTCCGGAGAACAGTAATTTATCCATGTTTCATTCACAGTTACAATACGTCACAAATACTAATTCGGATTGCGGTTAAAGAACTCCAAACAATCCTTTGAAGTTGTCACACGTTTACGTTTATGGTCAATTGAGAGCAAATGCGGCACCCATATTGCAGACAACTTTCTTAAACCCAGGTAATCATTTAAAATCTCAAGCATTTGTACTCTTCGATCGGCTAACACCATATTGTGGTAGTTTTTCGACATTTTCGGATGTACTGACCTCAGTTGGCCGTTCAGAAAGTTCAACGTCATTTGTACTTGTGCGACCACAATGAAAGTCAGTAAACCACTTTTTTACCATTGAAATCCATGTTGCAGAGTCCCCATAATATTTATTGAGCTTTTCTTTTATTTGATTGACGGTTTTTTTCTCGCAAAAAATAATATTTCATGAGCACTCGAAATTCACTTTTTTCCATTTTTAGAAAAATACACGAGGTTGTATGTTTTGAACAGCTGTTAAACGCAAAGTAAATGACGACACTTGACAGTAGTCTATTAACAGGTGGTACTTAATGGGAACAGTATTGCATTTCATATAACTACGAGGGAAGTTCAAAAAGTCACGAACTTATTGATCTTACTGAAAGCGGTTCTTAATATGTTGTCACAGTTCATGAAAAGTGGTGCACCAGAAAACAAAAATAAGGAATTATTTTCTGTAAAAAAAATATACATATATTTAAATCGTTTTAAATTTCCAGCTTTTTCCACCTCTTAGGCCCAATTCATACGAGGATTTAAAAATTTTGTTTTATTTTTGATTCTCTTTAAAAGTTGCTTCCAAAAACATTGTACATTCATACGATGATTTTTTCCATGTTTCTAGGTTTGTTTTTTTTTTGCCTTCAAAAATGGTATCAGTGTTGCCAGTAGATTTTAAAAAATCCATTTCCCCTACATGTTAAAAAAATGTTCTCATACGAAAATCTACAAATTTCATTAATTTTAATTTAAAAAAGATTAATTAAAAACATTTAAGTCCTCATTTTGTCATACATATATAGTTCTTGTGTATTAAAATATTTAAAGTGACTACTTCTGCGTTCGAAATTAATGCATACTTCTCTACAGATTTTCAGAAATTATCTTATATATAATACAAATTTAACATAAAGCTGCATTTGAGATTTCTCCATTAATGGAGTTTATTAAGATTTAAGATAGATAGATGTAAGTGTAATATCTTTAATTATTAAATCGTTGTTTAATTGATGCCCAAATTCTATTTCCTGAGGTGCCTGCCATTAGATAAAAGTCTGTGTAATTTCGAGCAAAAAAAAATTTTTAAACGGTTTATGAGCAAAAATATATTTTAATTATAGTTCTTTTTGTATTTACATATATACAAAAAATGCAATCTGAGTATCAAAAATACCTACGTTTTGTCAAAGTTTATTAATACTTATAAATAAAGAAACGTTTTGGCCAAAATAAAATATTTGTCCGATATTCCCTATAGTCCTATATTAGCGACAAAATAACCTACAGGTAACACTGTTTTCTGTTATAAAAAGCTGTTGTCGCATTGAATGAAAAAAAAATAAAGCAACATACCAAAAATAAAAATATGTGTAAAGAAAATTTGAAAAAAAAAACTCGGAAAACGGAAAATGTGATTTTTTTTCTACCCCCTTTGCTTTTCTATACCGTTCGCCTACAAACTACAAAAATCGTGTTTTAAAAAATCATTGAAAAATCAACGTGTGAATTAGGTGTTATACTATTTTAAATTAAAAAACTATTAAAAGCAATAACAACACAAATATTTTTTCTCAAAACTATTCATCAAAATATAAAATTTTAATTTCCCTTGCAATAATTTCATGAAGTTTTTACTTATTTTACTCTTAAATGTGTTTATTCTCTTCCAAGTTGGAAATATTTGCCACTCACTTCAAAATTACAAAAATGATCCGTGTAAACTCAATTATATTATTTTGTTACTTTTTAAGTTCGTATTCAAATACAAGTATATTACAAAATTAATGACCATTAAATAAAGTTTAAATGCAAAAAAAGAGAAACGGAAACGTTGTTGTATATTTATTAAAAATTTATACAGTCCACCAAGTTAATGTATAACACAACAAGAGCAACAACAAGCATTTCGAATTCCCTACTATTTTTAAGCACTTTCCTTAGCATCTGTCAAAGTAATAAATAAATACAAGTTAACAACTGGCAAAAAAGCAAAAACAAATATGGCAAAACAACAACAATCTACTCATAGCTAAATACACAACTTTTAATTTTTTTTTATTTTAACTTTTTTATGGTGTTGTTGGGGTTGCAATGTGCTTATCACTATTTGTATATTGCTTAAAGGTTGTATGTGACATCATGTCCGTTTTATCTTTGTATTGTCATGATTTTCAAATTGTTACAAGTATAATTTACATGCAAATTGTAATATTTTGTTAAAAGAGATGTAAAGGAATGTATTCATTTACACTGTTGTGGGGTTTTATAAGATATAAAACGAAATCATCTTGCAACCAAAATAATAAATTGACTAATAAATATAATAATAAAATAATATAAATGTTTTTTAATCTAGTGTTAGTAGTTTCCATAAACCATTTTTCTGAGTTTTCTTTACTTGAGGTCTTCATAAATATGAAACAAATAAATCCTCAATTTAATTTAAGTTAAATTTAATTTAAATCACAAAATGTGTGTGAATTGACATCAAAGTGTACTGTTCGTACGTGGTGATTTGGCGAATAGACACTAAAGTCCTGCACAAGACTATTTATAAGACCTTTCAAGACATGCGACATTTTTTAAACGCTTTACTACAACGAAATATTCTAAAACAAACGCTAAAAAACACTGTTGGCAAGACAAATAACTCAAAAAAAAATCTTGTCAACAGTGTTGTTTAGCGTTTGTTTTAGAATATTTCGCTGTAGTAAAGCGTTTAAAAAATGTTCCATGTCTTGAAAGGTCTTTTAAATGGTCTTGTGCAGGTCAATAATAGACACAATAAATAGCAGCGCATATGACAGATGTAACTTCAACAAATTATCCGCTATCAACTTTCAAAATTTGAATGCCCCTATTGGAAGATCATTTACTACACGCATCTAATTAATTATTTTGCTTAAGTTGCTTAATTCCCTTCGGCTCTGATTAAATTTTGGGTATTCGCAGTGGTCTTATTTCTGCAAGTGGTCAAGGGCGTATACGCAATAAAAAATAAATTTTGAAATCAAGTATACGTCACGATTATCACTATTCTCTGATATTCAAAATAATATAAATTTTATAAATTGAATATTTATTTATTGCTATATTCACATATCGTTGGTCTCAAGTAGAAAAGCCCTTACTAATAGTAACTCTACAGGAAAAGGTAAAAACATAATGGTACAGTTTCTATAAAAAATTTAACTTTTTTTATAAATGCAGGATTTAATGAAAATCAAACACAAATTTTTACACTATAGCAATAAATTTTTGTGACAAGGTGTATTTGTGTAAAATGTATTGGAATCACTCAATTTAGTAAAAACAAATACGGGTTCGGGCCTTTCTACTTGAGACCATCGATTCATTCTTAAATCATTTATAATTCGTAGTTATTAATTAATCTTCATCTCTATAGTAATTATTAATTACTATAGAGATGAAAATGAGAGCATTCAGTTTGCTGAAATATATTTTACTGTTTATGCTTGGATTATGCTAAATCCATAAGCCATATATATAACAAATGGTAATTTTTTAATATTAATTTAGAATTTGTTCCAAAAAATATATATCGCATATAATTTGGCTTACGGAGCGATGTTAACCTTAGCCTAGTTGAATTATAAGCAGATAAACAAATAAATTCAAACAAATTAATTAATAATCCACTAAATATAAATTATTTGATGAAGAAAACTATTGACAGACGTGTTAATGTTGTTATTGTGTGCTATTAGTTTTTGGAATTTTTTTTTAAATAAAGCCTTTTAAAGAGTTTATAGAACATGGTAATGTGTTTTATAAAACACTTTGATATCAAGCACAAAGAACGTGTAAAAGTAATAGAAAATATATAATTAATTTGGTTATTGTGGAATTATATCTGATAAAATGAGATAAATTATTTTCAACGACTGCTATAAAAATGACAAACAACTTCTCAAAATTTTTCGCCAACTTTTATTCTCTCATTATGAATAAAATTTTGATTAGGAAGTTAAAAATACAGAATATCATACGTTCTCAAATACAGAGCATCTCATTGCCAATTAAAGGATAAAAAGGTAAAAAAACAAGAAAAAATTTTTTTTAAATAAAGACATGACTGCTATCAAAGTAAAGACAATCTATTATATAAAAAATTAGAATAAGAAAAAAGTAAGATAATTAATTTAAAAAATGTATTTGCTGCAGTTGAGCACGTCTAGTTGCATTTGCTTGCTGCCCAATCAACTAATAACTTATTTTTGGGCAACGAGATAGATTGGGAGCTGATGAAGTGCATGGTGTTACAGAAAATGCTACATTTTCCCAACCAGTCTAAATTCACTTTTTTTACGTGTCTTCTCGAAGAAACTCAAAAAAATTAATAAGCAAAATATTTTCAATTAGAATGAAGAAAGAATTGAAAATGTAAGTGGTATTTAAGAGGGAATAATAACTTCTACCTCCTTAAATTACAATTATTGTGTTACTTGATTGTGTACCATTTATTGAGTCGATTTCAGAAACTTTTAACTAAGAATTGTGTGATCACTTCCTTACTACTCCAACGTTTTGCCACACTAATTGCCACATTGGACGATATATTGTCTGGATTTTCCCTCTAAGTTTTACGAATATAAACTGACACTATTTTTTAGAACTAAAAAACCATTTAAAGGGTATCTATACTATTCAGAACATTAAAAAAGATTTTCCTAAAAGTAAAAAACCATCGAATTTCAAACCTCAGCTGAGTTTTCTTTTATTAACAACAATGACAATCTGGTGTCAATATCTATATTTTTTTTTAATTTTTCCCCTTCATGCAAAAGATTCCAATAAACACCAGAATACACATATTGAAAGAAATTTTGTTTAATCTCATTACTCTGACTTGAATATTTTTATGATAAGTGTATGGTGATTTTAATATATAGAGTTTGGTCGTTCACCTATGGATTTTGATAAGTCTAGAACGCTTCATATAAAAAATAGCATAACGTGAGTCTTTTGAAGACTTATCTTGTCATATTTTTCCTAACTTTATTTTCTTGTCCATGTTTCCTTTTCAAAAATGGTATCTGTAAGGTAACAGGTGAAATAATAAATTATTTGCTTTTTTAGACATAAATTTTAAAAAGCTCTTCACAAGTTGCGATATCAATATTGCTAAAGACACCCCTATATATGATCACTATGTAATTAGCAGGTATTCATATTATTCTCTATTGATTCATAATGGCAACCTGAGAGTGACTGAATTTTGGAAACAAAACTTTAGTTTCTATATTTTTGATTTGAACAGGCTAAAATTTATATCGCTTTGTAAGCCAGAGTCTCAATTGGGTTTGTCTTTTTTGTCACAAAATGTAAAGAAACTTTAATTATTACTTAATTTAAATACAAACTGTATGTGATTTATAGTTTATAACTTAATTAGAATAACTCAATATTATTTTTTAAATTCATATCTTTTAAAATATAATACCATACTGTTTCATTTTTCTCCTCTTAGAAAATAAAAAAAGTTAAAAAAATCATTCGCAGGCAAATAAGATACCTCTTCTACAATACAAATGTTTTCTGAGAATACAAAATGCAAAAATACAAGTTTATTTTTTATGTTTTATAGAACTTTTCATACGTAGAGTCTGAAAGACACAAAGTACATAAGCTTATTATTGATAATGGCATTTTCAAAGGAAATCTTTTGTTATTCCACATTTGAACGTTTCATTTATTGGCACAATTAAATTTAACTCATCAAAGAAATAAAAATATGATAATGACAAATAACATATGATATATAACAATAAATAAAGCTTCTTAGAATAAATGATTTATAATTGATGATACATACAATGAAATAAAAAAAAACTATTCCAAAAAGAGCTTTTGTGTTAAAAATGAAACAGTTAACTATTACAACATATTTGTTTTAATTAGTTTTAATACAAAATACAACTAAAAAGGGCTTAACGTTTTCAATATACATACAACTCAATAAAAACATGAAAAATCCTTATTCTTCCAGGAGGTGGTAGTAGAAACTATTTATATGAAATTTGTTCACAAGATAAAATATGAAATGCCGAATTATTCCGCATGTTTTAATTCAAAAAAAAACCTATTTATTTATTGAAATAAATGAGCGCTGTATTGATAACAGACGCAGTTAATTTTATTGTTGGTTCAACATAAATTTAATTTTTTTTCATGTCAACTAAATACAAAGATAACTTATTGAGGAACTATAGTCCAATCTTTTTTATAAAAATTTTTAACCAAAGTCAATTTACCACTTTAGCCATTGTTATGCTTAAGTTAATATTTTACTACCGTAGTTAAGTAAATTTCCAACAAACACAACTACTCTCAATTCGATAATACCCACTTGACCTGAGATTCGATAAAAAAAATTCTCACTAAAGCGAAGAAATTTCAAAACAAAATTTTTCGATATTGGTTCGTAAGTCTAAAAAAAATCGAATGTTCGCCAAAGCTCCGAACTTCGAACTTCTATCGATAGTTTTTCGAATGTGTGACGTAGAGAGGTAACAATGTTAATGTGTTAGTATAGAGGTACCAATTTCAAGGCTTGACAGAACTGTAAGTTGAAAAATAAAATAAATAAATAATTGAATAAAATAAAAATTTGCCACGAAAACCTAGTGGATGTGTGCTAGTCTGTTAGAATGGAGGTACCATGGAATTAAAAAAAAAATAAATAAATAATTAAGTTAAAATAAATATATTTAAAAAAATATTTTTACCTTTTTTGCTGCCTTTTTGATATATCTAAATTAGTTTGATATTCTATCACTTTTGATATTTCTAGCGAAATTCGAGATCGAATGTTTTTTGGGACAAAACTGAGTGACTGGTTAGCTTTTTTCGATTAATTTTTGAGTGTCACTCCCGGTAGTTTTACACGATAAACGTTCGAGATATATCCGAAATCAATATCATTAACGAAAGCCATGGTCAACTGGGTATAAATATTTTGAATACATTTGTTTGTAATTGTATGCTTAACGCAAAGCAAAGACGTAGGTAAATGTCAAAGACAATGACAGTGGCTCTATTGATAATTGGATAAACCAATGTGCTGAGAAAACAAAAAAAAAACTTTTCTCAGAAATCACAAGAAATTCTTTTATCTCTCTCTTTATCTTCCCCCTTTTTCCATGACTGACATGAATTTTCTTCCGAACTTTTTTATTTGTTTGCATACAAAACTAAGCAATTGTTAAATCTACTGCTACTGTGGTGTATTCAAGCATAAGCAAAGCAAGTTATTTGCGCTTAAAGTAGGAAAAGGCACTAAAAAATGAAATCATATTATTAATTTAAGCTTTATTAGAAATTGCTTTATGTATTAAATTTTAATATTTTTATGGCACTGTTTCCCAAAATTATTACTAAAATTTTAACAAGTTTTTGCGTTACATAAATTGAGACATTATGAAAAATCTATATCATAATTGAATACAAAAATTTTTATTTAATATAAAACATCAATCCAATAATAAAACAAACTTTCAATAAGAAACTTCAACGCTTGCCATCGTACAAATATGTGACTAAGTAAATTTGCGTTTTTGTTCATTTAAGTGAGTTTGACAAGAAAAACCAACAATAGCAGCAGCAACAACTACAACTTCAATGCAAAACAATGTCAACATTGGAATCGAAACAGCCACAAGTATTGTTAGAAGAAAACCCTTAAGTTTTACTTTGGTGGCTACAAATTTAGACATGTGTGGCATCAGATGCTGTTTAACATCTCAAGTGGCCAAAACTTTAGAATGTTAACATAAAGTTTGATTATCTACTCGTATTGGCCACCAAAAATTTGCTAGAGCAAATATTTGTTATTGAGTAAATTAGGAAAATTGCTCAAAGGAAGCTCTTATTAGCACAGATTGTCTTTTTATGGTTTCTAAAAATTTAGAAATTTAACATTCATATTGCAAATAGGGACCAATATGATTTAAGAAACATTGCCAGAAAATAGTTTAAGAAGTGAACTCTCAGGAAAAAATATTTGACATTAAAAATTGTTTGGTTTCTTAGTAAGCAAATGGGAAGTCATATTTCCCATATAGTTACCACAAAGAAAAAACATAGGGGCCAAGCAAGTTACAACATCTACAAAACTCTACCAATTTAAAGCTATGCTATTTATTGCGCGATACTCAAAAGCAGAGTATGAAAATAAACGAAACAAATTGTTTGATTTTGTTGTGTTTCCTTCTATGAAGTGAATGAAACAAAAACAATATTTTTGCATGTAAGCACAAGCCCGAGGACTCAGTCAGGCTAAAGGCCGCCATCGGCCACAATACATTAATTTAATTACTCGCTGCTAGAAAAGAAAATAATGGGAAGCGTTTTGAAATATTTGCAGAGATTTTGACATCATCATATAATATAATTTTACAGCATTGTTATTTTAAACATGAAATTTGATTTATATAACAATAACAGCATAGCTATAACACGATGTCTTAAAGCACCTCTCTTCTTTTTTTATTTTATTTTTTAAGCTAATGTCTGTTACTTTCTTTTTACTTCAATAACTTTATTCGCTACATACATTATTTATGAAAATAATTTTAAAAAATCTTTGGGAAACCTCAACACGTTTTCTCGTAATATTAACAAAAAAAAATTTATCTCTATCCCGCAGACTTTGATTTTCAATAAAATTTTGTTTACATTTTTCAACTTTTTTTTTCAAATATTAAGGCTCTGAATAACAATTGTAAAATTAAATGCCTTACCTTTACTAATTAAAATCAAACTCAAATTGACATTGGTCTCAAGTAACGAAATGATAAATAAATACACTAATGAACTTTTAAAACTATGAAACCCCACCAAAATGCCACGGCAGGCTTATTTTATTTTACATAAAAACAAATAACCAAAAAGGGTCAAACAACAAAATAAATAAGCGACATTCTGAACAGTGTGAAAACACACCAAACAATTTGTCCACTTAAGATTAATTATTTTAAAAACCCCAGTCACGTAAATCTACTAAATTAACAAAATTAACATTGAGCTATTAAAAGCATTTTCCCCCCTTAAACTTCATGCTTTTTTAAACCATTAACAACACCTTAATGAGAGTCCCTGTGAAAGGTAATTTAATACTGCAATAATAGAAAAAAAACAACAACAGAAACACCTGCATTTCAAATGTATAAGAAATTTTTGAATAAACAACAAATTTAACAAAACCTTTCTAGACTAATTAGTGAAAATCCATTAAAATGTAAGCAAAACCATCAAAATAAGCAACGCAAATATTTTTTTTGTTTATGAAATTGTGATGAACAACATTTTACTAAATAAAAAGGAAATTTCTGCGGCGCCAAAGGAATAAACCAAACCTCAAAAATGTCCCTCTCTTATGCATATACATAAATATAATTTAGTTTAAAAATTCGCAGTTTTATGAAATAAAAGGTTAATAAATATACTTACAACACCTTTAAATTTCCTGTGTTTTTTTTAATTTCTGCTTGTACCTTCCACCTGACTAATTATCTGGAGCAAATTAAAAATATTTCATTTTCTAAATTATAAGAATTAGAATTTGTTTTATAAAATAAGCGAGTTCCCTTAAGCCTTCTTATTTCCGTTTGAGACTTTATATATTAAATTACAAGGTGAGGCAGTTGATGAGTAAAATGATCTATGCGTTTGGTTTTATGTTTCAATCTATCATTTTTTTGCGTTTGGTTTTATGTTTCAATCTATCATTTTTTTTTTCAAACAAACTGAACTCAAACTTAATTTAATTTGACATTTAACATGGTTATAAAGTTTTTTCGCGGTACTCAAAATATTTTAATAAACATATAAAATGCTGATTTGTTTTTGTTTTTTGCTTTTATGAATGCATATAGTGAAGAAAAACATATACTGTAGATAGCACTATTTTTATTCTCTTTTTATCAGCTGAAATTTAATTTATTACATTTAAAACATTCAAGTGCAATTCTAAAGGACTTTCATATATCCACATCACGATATTTTGAAAGAGATCAAATTGCCAAAAGTTGCGTATACTTGATGTAATTGAATGCGTTTCGGATATTACGTATACGTCAGCTTTTAGCGGTTGGTACATTTGGAGATATTACTCGAGCAATTTTTTATGAAAGTGCAAAATTTAAAATCATGCTGAAGGAAGTCCATTTAAAAGTTTATTTTTGTTATACAAAACCTTGTGATTACTCTATACTTTAAGAAAATATGTACTCACCACGATATATAAAAAATCAATTTTTTGAAAGAAAGTTTTAACCTAATTTTGTTTAAAAAAAATTAATAGTTATTTACTTGCTTACATAGTATATATGCAAACTTTTTTGAAATGTCTTCTTTTTCTGGATACATATACATATATTAATTGTATACAATACAAAAAATTTTACTCCTACCGATTGATATATTTGCTTTATAGAAGGAATATGCACACAACAAAGTACTGGACATATTATTATCATATTAAGCTCTCAGCAATTAAATGACGAGACAAATTACACGTAATATCACATAACTTGGCACCATTGCTTAAGGCACTCGGGTGTGAAAAACATCGAATATAAGTATATGCGATGTATAGTGTTTTCAATATCGGTTAACCGCTTAACCGAAAACCCGGTTTTTGGGCATATTTTCCGTTTTTATGAAACCGGGTTTTCCTACCTGGTTAACGGGTTTTTTATATCTGTAAAAATCGTAAATTTTTCTTATTTTATTGTTGTGTGTACCTCACTGTTATCAGCTGTTGTTATTATTTCGCTGTGAGCAATTTTAAAATTTATGTTCAACACAATTGGAAAATCATATAGCACTTTTGCACAAACTCTACTAATTTGTCTACATGAGAGGATTTCCCAAAAAACCATATGACACTAAATACACTATATAAATACATGTATATATAATGGCTGTTTTCCGAAATATTGTGAATATATAAAATATTTTCAAAGTCTACTACTAAAGGCTTTGCTATGCAGCTCTACAAGCGACTATTTTTTATTGTAGAAAATGAAACATTTGAAGGTGAATTAGACTCTGAAGATTTTTAAATGTTATCAAATTCCGAAAGTTTAGAGGAACAACTAAATTTGACGTTAAGTAATTTATGCAAGCGTGCTAATCTCAATAACCTTAAAGATATCGGAGTCATCAACAAGAGAACGGAAAAATTAAATATGCTATATCATGACATCATCTGTCAGTAAAAGAATCTTATCGGTATCATCTTTAATAAAAACTAAATTGAAAAACAGAATGTCTCCTAAACATTTGGATTGTGTTTTGTTATTGAAATATATTTAAAAAAAACTTCATAAAACTCCCATTTGTTCTTTATAAATTCTTTTAGTCACTATTATTGTTTTTTTACTACAAATTACAAATTTTGTGTAACAAATGCTGTTTTTAAGCTTTTTTGTTGCTTTTTAAATTAAAATTAATTCTTTTTTACGTTTAATATATTTTATTATTTAAAGGACGGTTAACCGATTAACCGGGTTTTTTGAGTTCGGTTAAGCGAAAAACCGGTTTTTTTTAAAAATGGGTTTTTGAGAACACTAGCGATGTCCTTATGGTTGCGGCTCGCTCGTGCCGGTCTCTGATACGCACCACGATCTTTTAATAACAGAGTAAACTATTACGTATACTTGATGTAATTATACCCGTTTATAATATTGCGTATACGCAATATTATAAACTGGCACAACTGGGTATTTTTAACTTAGGGAATTTCTTATGAAAGTTAGCATAAGGACGGGTTCACATCTGTGTGACATGTGCCCAAAAAAGCGTAACCACAATCATATTATCTATTAGTTATTAAAATTGTCTATTAGTTGTATATGAAACTGTTTAACATAATAAATACGAGTCTGAAACAAACACTTTTTCATTAGTAATGAGTGGTTACGCTATTTTTTGGCACATGACACACATATATAAACTCGGCCTAATTATTAGTACAAGATTATGAACAGCTGAAGCCACGACGCTGTTACATGTTGGTCGGAACACAGCGTTGGCACCGCTGCACTTACCCCTGAATACCCCGACAATACCATCTATTTCGGCCGTAAGATGCATTATCTTATCTGCCAGGAGTACAGGTAGGAATATTTTTGATTAAGTTGTGTTGAGAATTTACATCATATATCGTAGTGGGCTGATGTGCTATTTAAATTTATAAGTGCAAATAACATATTCACCATAAATAATGGAAACAAACCAACCTTTTTTAACAGAGTCAAGGAAGAATTAAATGATGTGACAATATAAAGTGTTCAGAAAATTTAACTGATGAAATTTTCGATTGGCACGTGTAAAATGGTAGATAATAGTCGAACCATTGCTATATATTCGTGACAATGGCTCATCTGCCACTAGACCTTATACCGTTTAGATAAAGGGGCAAGATATACAGAACAGTAAGAGAGCTTAGATATAATAGATACTGACCACTGAAATATTGTCCACCCCACAACAGGCGGATCTCAAAAGAAAATTCCTTGATGTCAGGGTAATTGGCTTGTATAAAGAAAGAAAGCAGCAAGCTGTTCAATAGAGCCCACCGAATGAAACCTACATTATACTGAGCGAATATAAGGAAAAGCTCAGGATATATAACAAAGTAACACATAAGGATAAATGGGAATTGTGGAAGCTTTTTTTTATAAACAGGTCAATTCTTTAATGATGCCTCCATGCAGAAACTATGGAGAAAATGTTAGGGATAAATTGTATATCAAATGATTGCAAGTGCTTTACTGCAAAAGACAGTTGGTCTGGATGGTATCTTCACAGCTCTCCTTGAACTCATAGATATAAGGTTGGCTTTATATCTTTACCACTAGCATAAAATATGACTTCACTCCAATGGTATGGAGAGAAGAAAAATTTGTTTTAATACCAAAGCCAAGAAAAGAAAACTATGCACACTTAAATACCTATAGAGTTTAATTACATTCATATTGATAATACCGGAACAAATAGTGGATACAGTATTGAAAGAGAATATATCCATAAAGGTAATGTTGTACAGACAATCCTACAAGAAGTTGTATATCACATCGAAATATCTCCACATCTAGGTCTTTATATCCTGAGTGTATTTACAAATATTAAAGGGGTATTCAATACTGTTACAACCTCAAGCTTATCAGCTCTTTAAGTATTTTTGAACTAGACAAACACTTAATCGGCTGAATATGTCATACGATTGAAAATATGTAGATAAACGAAGATCAAATGACAACCCAAGAGTACAGAAATTTGCTCAGTCACACAAAAGTGGTAAATTTCCATCTTTCAAGGTAAATAATTTTTCATAATTACTTCGATTTCAAGTTTTGTTAAGAAAAATATATGGTTCCTTCAAAAAGGGTGAGTTTAACAATTCACATGATAAATTTATTTACATTTATTTTCAAGTATAAGTCCAGTGATCTATTTTAGTGAATCTAAGCAGACAAATATCTTTTGATAAAAATTAAAAAGTTGGCGTTAGAAAAACGTGTATATAGCTTTTCATTGATTATTGCCTTAATTCAGTTATTCCACAAATTCTGCATAATTTTTTTTTGTTTCACCATTAGTATACACACTGTAACTGGCTAATAGCCATTTTAAACGATTTTTTTTCTTACTCCTGTATGCTAACACATTTTAATATGTTCTTATCGGGCTACAAGCAGTTAAACAAGCACACACAGTTTTTAAACTTACAACAATGAGAAAACTATGATAAAAGGTGCCGGTAAAAATTCAGAAACGTAAAACTTATATACATAAAGGTAATGCATAAAATTTTGTTAAAATATTTCTTCAGAAATGTCATTAGAAACCATTTTGCAAACAAAATTTTGAAAAAAAAATCAAATCTCTTTTTTTTAACTAAAAAATTAAAGTACAGCAGTCTCCCATCTCTGTGTTGTATAAGACATGTAAAAATGTCCACATGTTTTCAATATATAGTGACTAGCGTTGGGTTTTATGCTCGTCCCTGCAATGGTGTGTAAAGGTCATTAAATATTCATAACTTTAGTGTCTAGAGGGAAATTGTTGAAAGGCTCTTGACTTGAAAATTGTTGGTTTAAGTTATTTTTTATCTCTATTATGGCATTTTACTTGCACCACTACAAGCACATTAGTCATATACATTTGTACATATGTATGTATGTAAGTATAAAAGTATAAGCGGGCCCCACAAAATTACTAAATTACTTTGTAGTAATTTCTTTATACTGCATACACAAAAAGGTAGAATCTGTGTATGTGCATTTATGTGAAAGTAGGCTGTTAACTAGATATAATATCTTCAAGTCAAGTTAAATAACCTTAGGTAACATATTACCAAGAATTTCTGGTAAAATGGACAAAACTTAAATTTTTTTAATGATGATTTATGAAGATAAATATCTAAATAACAATGCAAAAAAATAAAAGTTCAGGTATGAGTAGAAAATCCAAACAAGCCATAATATGTATAATACAATGTTTAAATATATGAAAAATTAAAACCAGAAAATGTATATCCTTTTTAATTAAGGGAAATAAGACTAAAAGTTAAAAGTCTAGGGGTCGTACTCAAAAAAATATTTTATTTGAGCTTTAAAGTTCATAGTAGTTACCAAGCATTTTAAGGCTAACATTGCTTTATTAAGAAACTGTATTCAAAAGACAACTTTAATTATTTTGTAATTTAATAATAAATACTGGTAACTCCACATAATAATTTTTTATTTTATTAAATAAATTTTTATTATCTTGAAGTAAAGCAACCTACTTTAAAAAATATGAGCTTCTGACATGGAAGGAAAACAGATAAACATTTCTATGAACTAAAAGTAAAAATAATATGATGAGCAAAGAAAAATCATCACAATTTATTTTATTCGAATGAAATGAGTATTTGGATAACCAGATTTTTTCTATTTGTTTTGACTGTATGTACATCACTAAAACATTTTTGTATAATTGAATTTATTTTAATATTTTTTTTATGGATTTTGCTATGTATTTGTATAGTTTGGTGATGTTTACCATAACATGACAGAAAAAATAAATTTAAGATAAGAGCTAACACTTCTAGCTTCATTTTCAGATGTATCATGAATCAATATGTGCTATATGAACAAAAATATTTGAGGTACAAAATACACATTTTGAAAATATCAATTTAAAGTAGTCTTAACAAACGTAAGTGCCTACTTTAGAATTTTGATATAATAATTTTTTTTAATACAACTTTACTTAATATTTCATAACAAAGCTTTATTAAGTTTATAGTATAGCTTTTAATATTTCTAATATCAAAAATAGTTTGCTTATTTTTTTGTAATGCATTGTCAATATGCATTTTGAATATTTAGGGCTAGTTTGACTTTAAATTTATGTTTAAATATTTTTATTATTTTGTTATTGTAAAATATTATTGTGTTACTTGAAGTACAGGGAAGATCGAAAGACAAAAGAGACGGAAAAAACTAAAATTTAATTTCTATTTTAAGCCTTAGTACAACTTCAGCCAAATCATTTTTGTTTTAACAAAAGCTGATAGTGCCTTTTGTTTTTCTCTAAATTTGTTTGGTGCAAATAAAAATGTGTTTGCAAAAATATTCACCGACTCATTATTTAAGAAGGAAAAGACTTAAGTCCTTAACAGTTTTGTTTAGTTTTTCATTGCAACTGAATAATAACGAGTTTTTAGAGATTTATATATTAATATAAGCACTTGAATCTGCAATAAGCTCTTTCGCAATTCCTTGATTTTAAAACAATTGAAATTTTCCAATTCTTAGAAGTGAGATCAGCCATTTTGTTATACAACTCGCTAAAGCTAAGTCTCAATGCTAAACATCTAAAAGGTCGATTTATCGATATTCAGCTAGAATTCAATATTCAAACGTGTATTGCTAAATCAGGCAATGTACTATAAGCAAATCTTACCCCTTTTGTGGCCAGATACTACTAAAGATATTTTTTAGAATCAAACTTTGGAACCCTCCCATCTAACGTCCTTAAAATTGTTTCACTTCATCTTACGAAGAAAAAATGTCATCACTCACCTTAACGTCCTCCTACGCATGAACATTTTTGAATATTATTAATATCACACTCACTTTTGACATTATTTTATTTATTATTATTATTTATTTGTTAATATTGATATTATAGATAAATACAATAAGAATATAAGAGGGGTAGAAGCACTAGCTACTAAGGCCATCGGCTAAGATATTATTTTAAAATTTGTTTCATTTTTAAAAACTATAAATTATTGTTATGCAAAACTTTATTCACTGAAAGAATTTTCTGCATAAATTCTATGAATTTCGACATTAATCCAATGAAACAATTCATTAAAATTCAACCAGTGTCACGCTTCGTTGGATTAATGAAATCAGTTTCGTCAAAATTATTTTAATGAAAAAAAAAACTTCGTCAAATTTATTTAACTTCATCGAAACAACAAAATAATTTCGTCAAAACAATGAAACAACTTAAATATAAAGGGGTTTCTTAATAACTAGAAAATCTTGTTGTCATAAATCCAATGATATATTGACTGTTACGAAACTAGAATACCAACGAAGCAATTCCAATGAAATTCTTTCACAATACCCGTGAAATTTTCATTGGATTTGTGAAATTATCATTGGATTTGTGAAAGAAATTGTAATGAAATTGTTTCGTTGGATTTATGAAGCAAAATTCTTTAGGTGTTACACTTAATCATTATTTGAAATCATAGACAAAACACTTGATAAAGTGAAAGTAAGTCAAAACAAAAGAAAACTAAAATTACTTTATCACTCACGCTCACACTTGATTTTTGTACGTTTTAATTTGGCTTAAAAATGCATTAAAAACGATTTATTGTTATAAAGCGGGAACGAAATGCTTTACTAAAAAAACAAGCAAAAGTTTCATATATACAATTTATTTTCCATATGATTGTTTTATTATTTTAATGGCTTATATTCAAAAAGTACTATCAGCAATTTACAATAAAATGTTTTTTTTACTCCAACAACTTCCATGATAGAATTATTTATCATCTCTGACTTTCATTCGAGAAACAAAATATTTCGTTTATAATTTAAATAGTCAAATCGAAATTTTTAAGAAGAAAAAAAAGAAAGTCTGTTGCTCTTCTTTAACATCTCGCATTAGAAAAAAAAATTGTGTCTTCTAAGCATACATTGAAATAATTTTGGTTAAAAAAAAACAGCAAATAAAAATAATCCCACATTCATACTATAACCACAGTATTTCATCAAATTTCTTGCCACTGTCTGAACTATAAGCCCAGACTGTATAATCGCTACAGACATATAAAATTACAAAACATCACTCAAACAGAACAAAAAAATTAAAGAAAAAGTGTCAATATTACATTTTTATTTATTTACTTGTCCATCATATGAAACGATGTAAATGTATAAATTTTAAGCGTCAATACTGTCAATGTGTCAAGCATTTTATCACTTATTATTCAAACAAACGCTACAGCGGAAAGATACAGCTTAAAAATACTCGTATTGTACCTGCTGATGACAGTAAAATCAATATTTAGATTGAGATTTGGATTTATTGCAAGCCCACAAAGACATACATATATTCTCATATTTTTAGAGACTGTAAGTGAAAAAAATATATCTACATTTTTTTATTCAAATATTTGAATTTTTTGCTGACATAAAAGTGACATCAGTCAAGACAAAGCAAATAAAATTCAAGTCAAATGGGCTCGCTACTATAACAAACTTGAATTGGCTAACAATAGTTGTTCTTTAAAAGGATTATTAGTTATCAGTCAGTATTGCAAGGCTTTTAGAGAAAATATTCACATATCCCTACGTTAAGTAACTAACATTCTTGGCAGCAACTGTAAATAGTATTTCGAATGTATAACCATACGATAACGCTTTAAATAAGAAGGAGGAGAGACATATTAATATAAATATATCTTAAAAATAAAATTTTAGTTTTTGGGAATTTTTTTTTAAATACGATTTTAGAATTAGGGCCAAAGTGCACCACCAAATTTTTATGTCACTGGCCAAAAGTGGCTGGCACATTTTTTCTCAACGCGGCTGGTTAACGATGAGTGAAGTGAGTAATAATTTTAAGTACCGTGAAATTTTGTGGAAAATCATACCAGTGCACTATGAATATTTAACTGTCCTTTACAGAGGGATATCTTACAAAATATTTATTTATTTACATCTCCAGCAGAAACTAGCAACGTGAGAGTAAAACAGACAACGTGAGAGTAAATGAGCAATTCACTAGCAAAAATTTGCCTGATTTATATTATAAACATGAATGGACATCATCATACAATTGTACTTTTTCCTGTTTTTTCTGATATTCTTATTTAAAAATATTTTACGAGTATATTACAAAATTTTTAAAATCGTTTAAAATCGATACTCAATATAAGGGGCTTAAAGCTCAAGGGGTTCAAGTACAAATTGACTTTACTCATGGACCTTTCACATAAAGCTAAGAGGAATTCAGGATACAAGTGGTCCAAGTGCAATTTCCATCCGTTGTCGAGATAGGGAAAGCAATCCTAGCACTTCTCATTAAACAACCTCTTTCGCTTGGGGCACAAGGGTTTAAAGTGATTATATACCCCTTGTGGGGATGGGACTCTTCTCAAAGGTGGAATGTTACTGATTGCCACTCACTTGGGAATGGCCAGAAGGATCCCTTTACTGCTTCCATTCTTTAACCAAGTATTTCCGGGCAATGTCACTAAGGCAAACGATTTTTATAAAAGTCGTTTGTCAGTCCGTGTGTAGTTTCCCAAATTTTCATATGCGACCCACAAAGTATATGTGTACATATATTGTGGGTCCTTATGAATAGGGAAGACGAATAAGAGATGTGCGTTTGTCCGTCCATAGGGTGTACGTGAAATCGGTTTTCCGAAGCTCTCAGAAAAGCTAGGTACTTTGATCTTGGACTGGTGTGTCACAAATTATCCAAAACTAACCAGACGGTGTCAGAGCTGGGAAACTTAAACTTGATTTTGCCATATAAAAGTAACTACCTAACACTAATTTTTTATTTTTATTAAATAAACTTATTTTATGTTTCAGTACAAACAAAATTGACCCTAGAAATAAAAAAATACAAAATAAGAATAATAAAAAAGATGTTTCCAGGGTTGGAAAAACTATATTTTTTTTTTGTCATATAAAAATAACCTACTAAAACTGATTTTTCCTTTTTCTCTATAAATTCAACATACATATCTTACATTCTTAAAAGAAAAAGATTGGAGTTAGAAATCAGAATAATCTAAAAGGATTATTCCAGGGCTGAGAAACTTACACTTTTTGTGATATATAGAAGTAACTAGGTCTAATTAATTTGTTTTCTTTTTCTTTATAAATAAAATATATTTTATGTTTTGGAAAGAAAATTTGGGTATAGAAAATTCCTCAGGTGGAAAATTTTAACTTTTTCTGATATGAAAGTAACTAAGTAATACTGGTATTTTCTTTTTTCACTTTTATTTTCCCTTTTCACTTTGCATATTTTATATATTTTTAAAAAACAAAATTGGTATAACGAACCAGAAAAATCTAAAAGGATGATTACAGGGCTGGGAAGATATATATAAAACTAATTAAATAAAACTAGTTATTTCCTTGCTAATTAAATATATTCTATATTTTGGAAAGAAATAAATAAGTATTAAAAATCAGAAAAACCAAAATTATGGTTCCAGGGTTTGAAATTGTACAAACATTTTTTTAATAAAAAAACCACTAAAGATAATGTTGTTTTCACTTGAACATATTTTATGTTTTAGGGAGATCATTGCTCAAGATTTTTTATACATGTTAAATTTTTTATGGATATCTAATCTAATTGAAGTATAAACGAAAGCTTGTGCCATGTTGCTTATTGTGCTCTTAGCACATGTGGTCTTTCCTTGACATCTTGTAACGAGTTCTTATTAATTTTTAGTAAATCATTTCCCTAAAACCTTTCCTTTATGCGGAACAGAATTAAAAAAAAATATGTAGGAATAAGAAATTTACCACTATGTAAACCATTTGGAGTGGGAAGCTTAAATTAAGACACTAAAGAGTTTTGCAGCCTCAATGATTATTAAATACGTGAAAATATAAAACAAGTTAGTTTACTTGGTATGGAGGTACAATACTAAGAATATTTTAGAGTTATTAAATAGCAGCATGGTTTTTGAACATCTCGAGAGCGAGTAAACAAGTCCCAATTTTTTGGTATTGTATTGACGTGATCTCGATATTAACTGGAATAAGAGTGAATGTAAAATATTTCTTAACCACAGAGTGTGGAATAAAATATTCAACTATTGCTAATATCGAAAGTAAAATATTTGAATCAAATTTTTTAATCGCAAAATACTGAGAGGTCACTTACTAAAAATTGCACTAGAGAAAATATTATAAATTTTTTCATAAAACAAATTATGTATGTATGTGTCTGTATACTACATATATATACGTACGTTGCTGAAGGGTATATAAGATTCGGCACAGCCGAATATATCACTCTTACTTGTTCATTTTGCAATAAAAAATATTTATTATTTATTATTTATTTTACATATTTTGCTACATTGTCAACACTGTTTTTTGTTTGTAGCCCTCAAAAATAGAAATTTGTCTTATTTGACTACAACGACAAATAAAGCATGGAAATCAACCTGTAGCCCGTTGCCAAGGCAAATTCATTTCCAGGTAATATCAGGATTACAAAAACAATGAAAAAATACAACAATGAAAAAAACAACATGGGCTGTAGTTCATCCAAAACTTCAAACATATAATTTCTTTAACATAATAATAATAAAAATTATTCACATAAATATGAAAATATTTCTCCACGGCAGCTACCACTAACAAAATTTGCAACGTTTAGCACTTTTCACAATTTTTTTAATAGTTTTTTCATATTTTTAGATTTGTTTTCACAGAATTTTTTTAATAAAATATTTTTCATATTGAAATTTTTTTACATTTTCTTTTAATTTCTCTTTCGTAAAAAAATTTTGAAGTTTCGGATGAACTTTAATTTGAAAAAAAAAATAGCTCAGCTGCATTTCCGCTACTACCTTGTGAATGTGCCTTGCCCGTTGCCTTGTTGCCATCAAAATAATCTTTCTCATATAAACATGTGTATTCTCTTTTTGACATTTTGTAGTCGGTAGCTTGCTGTGATGAATGTGTTTAATGTTTTATGGTGCTGCTGCAGTCTTCAAACTAATTAAGCAGCTTTCTTCCAGGCAGTGGCACTTGTAGCTGTGTAGCCATGTAGCCTGCTGTCTATGTGTTTAATTCTTTATTAATAAGGAAATGCACATATTTATTTTTAACACATTTTTGAAAATATTAGTTTGTAAACAAAACACTGAAATAAAAGTTTATAATAAATTTTAGTATGCACGTAATCTGTATAAAAGAAAAACATATGAAAAATTAAGGCTGATTGTCTAAATGCGAACGAACGTTTCTTTCGAATTCTTAGTATTGGAAACAAAAACACATTTAAAATTTTTGTTCTTGTTTTTAATATAAATGTTCGGTAAAACGTTCCTTCGCATTTACACAAACAGGCCCTAAGTCTTGTACTCACAACAATAAAAAGATCATCACAGAGTAAATTTTTTTCGAAACTGGCAATACTTTTTAAAAATAGTGACTTAAAATTTTATTATTTTCCCTATCACCCGATTTCCGCTTGACGTTGTTTTAAGGGACACTCTGTATCACATAAAAACAATTATCATGTCGCCCAAATATATATTATAATATTTGACTTTTTATTCTTGATATGTCGTGCAAAGCACAAAAATTTTTGAGACATTAAAAACTTGTCATTTAGTTTCGTTTACAAATGTGTGTGCATTTATTTACAATAGATTAACTTAGAACAGACATAGGCATGAATAAAAAAATACACATTTTGATATCAACATATCGATACATAAAACCAAAAAAGGCGTTACTTACACTTGAGGTATTTTACATGAGAAGCAAAAAAAAGTATACATTTTTGTGTATTTAATTCTCAGTAGTGTTCTGACTTTTGTTAATAAATTCCATGTTTTAAGGCATGTGTGGAAATGTTGTGAGTAGATGGAGTTTCGTTGAAAGTATAGGGGAAAGATGTAATCCAAGTACCGGCACTGCATTACCTAGTGGAACTTTTGTCCCATGGGTTTCGTTAATTACATCATATCAATCAAGAATACAATACTTATTTTTATATGAATTACTCCTTTTTTGATATTATATGACGATATGTAAATACATACATACAGGCATACTAACGTAGGTGTGAGCATACAATTTGAATTATTGAACAAACAATTTGTGTGTGTGTATGTAGAATGAGCATAAATTAGCTGACAATCTACATATGGATGTGTGAGAAGCTAAAAGGCCTAACTCCACAAAATAAAAATTTGAGTAAATTAGTATTGTTTGGCAAATAGATTTCCAAAAATTAATTAAAATTATAAAAGGTATAAAATATTTTTATGGCATTTAACAGAAAAAAATTAGGGGAGAGAATGAGAGATTCCCGCGTAACAGATACATTGGCTAGTTTTATAAAATGTCATAAAACATGGAAATTTCGCTTGCTTAGACCAATGCTTTTAATTAAAGTGGAGTTAATTGGAGTAGCTATTGAAATAATTCAAATAAGATTCAAAGCCGATTGTTCATATTTTTAATGGAAAATATCTAAATAAAAGAAAAACAAAATAATTTCCATAGAATGCACAACTAATAAGATAGAAATAAAATAAAATTGAGAAATTTGCGAAAAGTGTAGTTAGGCCTTTTAGCGTCTGACACATCCATATAACTAGAAGTAATAAAATATTTGTTTAAAACAAATAAAATAAACAAACAAATAAAAAATATAACTTTACGTGCAGGTGCCTTCAAAAACACGCGTCTTAATATTTTAGATAAAGAAAAACTCGCACATGGTTGCAATTTACAAATAAAAATTTATTATTTCATAAAAAAATTTTGTTTTAATTTAGTAGGAAAGTTTTTAAATTGGCTAAACACAAAACTTTTAATATGAAAATACTCCGTAAATTGCTTAGGGTTAGATTTCAATGTCATAATGGGATTTAACTAATACAGTAAAACAAGATTATAACGAACTCCAAAGCAATAGATAATTTTGTGCACTATGGCCAGTTTCTTTGTTTTTTTTACAATTGAAAGAAAGTAAAACAACATAAACAAAAAAATTCAAGTTAGATTAAAGAAAATATAGACTGGTTTTTTAAATATATTGATGTCGAAATCTGAAATCTGTAACAAGACATGCAACTTTTCTAACGAATTTCTGCAATGAAAAAATTGGAGAACTGTTCATCTAAATGCGAACGTTAGATTCGATAGAATATTTATATTGCAAACAAAAACAAATTTCAGTTTTTTGTTTCTGTTTCTAATATAAATTTTCTATCGAATCTATCGTTTACATTTAGATAAACATGCCCTTATTTCACTTCCTTAAGTTTTGATATAACAAACATTGCTTATTCATTGCTTATATAAAATGATTTAAATTTAAATTTGAAATACTTAAATCATGCTGTACATTTTCAATGCTTTAAGTTTTATTAAATTAATGCTTATAACATTTCAACCTAATTTTCAGTTAAATATTTTAAATGCGAACATACATGTATATGTACATCAATGTGACTTCATTTAAACATTTAAGTAGCACAAATAAGTGAATTACACTTACACGAGGCACTCCTCATCATGGGCTCGTGAAAAAAGTGGAAAAGCTGCAATTACCACAGTTAATTATTCTTTCAATTTACACTTGTTTCACAGTATAATTACACGTGTTAATAGCGAGACATAAAATGGAAATTATAACATTAAAAAAAAGAATAAATTTAATACAATGCAGCAAGATAAAAAAAGCAATTAGGAGCTACTGATAGCAAAAATTGTATGTATATATATGAAGATACAAGGAGTTAATGATCAAAACAAGAGGTAAATTCTCTGATCAGGAGTACTCCTCTTATACATTTTTTTAATATTAAATCTATTCTAGTTTAAAGCTCATTTGATTCATAAATACCTTAAATGAATTAAGTCAAACGGGAAGCTTATGGCACTGCAACCAAAGTAGATTTATTGCATCACCTGCACCTCATCTATATCTCCTGATTAATCTCAGGATTGGCAGTGGGTCCAGAGTCGACAATTTTCAATCCCTTGATAGGTGGTTGCCCAATTGGCTATATCTTCTGTGGCATAACGCTTCACAGTCCTTCAGAATATGCTCTAAAGTTTCATCTTCATAATCACAGAATCTGCACAGGCTGTTACTCTCAATGCCAAGTCTGTTGAGGTGTTTTCTTAGTCTGCAAAGTCCTGTGAGGAAGCCTGTGAGCATACTTAGTTTGTTTTTACTCAGGGACATGAAAATTTAAAGACAAATAGGTGAAAAGGCATTAAGAGAAATAGCTACACAAAATAGTATTGATTAAGAAGGCATGCAAACTTTGCGAAAGCTCACAGTAATTAATACAGGTAGAGAAATGAGGATAGAGCTAAGAAAAGAATATGATATGTATTATAAAGAGAGAAAGGACCTCTAAAATAGAGACATAGCGTGTTTCATATAAAGCAGGCATCGCCAAACCAACTCATTCTTAAGAGAGTTCCCAAATTTATACAAAAAACTATGAAACAATTTTGGTTTTACGTTCCAATCATCAGTTTTGCATGCCTCAATCCTGGGAGATTGAACCAGAGGTGTTCCCTATTACTCTTGATCTCTGTCTTTATATCTTCCCGGATTTTGTTCAATATGAGTCCACAAAACGGTTGTGGTCTGACCAAGGTGTGTAGCCTCTTTTTTGGCTATTTTGTCAACATGTTCATTTCCTAACGCCAGGGCGTATCCAGGAATCCAGCAGAGTGTGACCTTATTCATGCTGCTTAGCTGATTTAGCTTAATGCGTTATTCCCACGCTAATTTAGAGATTAACTCATATGAGTTGAGAGCTTTGATGACAGCCTGACTATCCGAGCAAATGGCTATTTCTTTTCCCCGGTAGCCCCTATCAAGATTGAATTTTGTTACCTTAAAAGATAACCAAGAATTATACGGTACTTACAAGTTCATAGCTGAGGTAAAGCTTTTGCAGTTTAAAGACAAATAGGTGAAAGTGCATTAAGAGAAATAGCAACACAAAATAGAATTGTTTAAGAAGGCACTTTTCATTTAAATTTCATATAAGAAAGCTTACAGTAATTAATACAGGTAGAGAAATAAGGATAGAGCTAAGAAAAGTGTACAAAATGTATCAGAAAGAGAGAAAAGAACCCTAGAATAGAGACAAAGTGTATTTCATATAAAACAAGCATCGGCAAAACAAGTCAGTCTTGAGAGACTTCCCAAATTTGTAGAAAAACAAATTATATATTTTAACATCTAAAGCAATTCGATCATCAAAACATGGTTAAGACTCACATTTATTAGCCAAATAATTATATTATCTACCATTAATGTAAAAACTTAACTTTAAAAAAATATCTTTTATAAAAAAAACAGACATACTATAATATTTCCATTTGTGTTAAAGCTTCTAAATTTTTTATAGTTTCTTTGCAAAGTTAGAACAATCATTGTTCCATTGCAGATCCGATTGGCTGTTGAGCTCTTGGTAGAATGAAAGCACAAAAGCCCTTTTGTAAGAGAGGTCAACAGTTTTGAAAGCTCTCAAATTTGTTATATTTTTTTTTGCAAAGCAAAAGCAAAAGCATTGTTATCTTGAAAATCTGATTGGCTGTTGTGCTGTTGATAGAGTAAAAGCACAAAAGCTCTTCTGTTAAAGTTTGCACATTTTGCATATGTCTTGAACGTATGTAGCTGGTTTAAGGAAATTAATTTAAAAAATTAATTGAAAATGAACTAAGATTCAATTAAGCTTATGAATCTATTCAACAACTTAAGAATTGAAGTTTTGGGCAGAGCAAAATAAAAATTTTATTTAACACGAGGTTGCTTGAAACTCGAACTAATGTGCTTCAAATGCCGCCAACGCACTATATAATATGCATTTTCAATATTTACGAGTATAATTTAATCAGGCTAAAGTTCGTATCGCTTTATAAGCCAAATTATATGTGATAATTATTAATGAACAAATAACACCAAAGTTAATTGTAAATATTCTGACAAACACGTAGTAGAACGGAACAACTAGCTATTCTCGAAACCCACTACACCTTCATCATCGTCGATCTTTGTATTTTCTCCACTGTGCGTGGTGTCAGTTGAGGTAGACTTCTTAGATTATGTGAATTGTTTCGATTCAGCGTATTAAATTTTGCTGAAAGCTTTTTTGTAATGAAAGCTCAATATCACCATCTCTACATTTACAACAGTCTTGCCATTGTCGTTTGGTTTTTACTAATTATGCATAATTTAGTTAATTTCATTTCATCAACCACTTCATCATAAGCCGTCATTATCTTTATATAAAAAAATAAAACTAAAAAAATAAAAAAAAAAAATTTTTAAATGTTAGCTCTTGTCGACTGGTTTGTGCAACAATTTAACTTAATTTTTAACACCTCTTAATTTTTTATAATTTCATAACTTAAAAGAGTTTAAGAATTAAAACACCTTTTAATGAATTATACTTCAAGATTTTATAATTATAAATAGTCTCAAATAAAAAATTTGCATAAACTTAAAATCTTGAGAGTTCCAACAATATTATTTATACGTTTCATTTTACCACAAAAACAATTTAATATTGTTGCATTTATTATATATACACACATACAAAATGATGTATATTTTTAAATATTTTTGTATGTTGATGAAACAATTGCGGTTACAATATTTTATATACTTTTATATTTACAAATAGCTTTAAAAATTCTCCATAATATTTACTTGTATATAATATTTAATATAAAAAAAAAATTCTTTCAATCGTTATTCATAAATACACCAACATACAGTTTATGCAACAACTAACTTTTTTTTCTATAAAGCAATAAAAATTTTTATCTTTCTGACATCTTTTAAAACTGATCAAAATAAAAAAGAATGTGCATTTACATAGAAAATATTACTTAGAGCCTTTATTTATGTAAAACTAATTAAAAATAATGTAAAAGAATTTCAAAGTATACAACACTAACATGTTGGACATGGTTAGAAAGGCCACGGTAGAAAAATATTGCTGTCGTAGGATTTTTGGATCTAAATGGGGCCTAAACCCCAAAATGCTTAAATAGATGTATACAGCAACTGTGCGTCCAGTACTGACTTTTGGCTCTGTAGTATGGTAGCCTACCACAAGTAAGAAATCGGTGGTAGATCAACTTTATAGAATGCAGAGATCCGTTCAAGTAGGAATAACAGGATGTCTACGTACTAGTCCTTTGAAGGCTTTCAATGCTATAATAAACCTTATTCCGATCGATTTTCATATATTGGCGGTATCCTTAAATCGTGCAAAGGATCAGCGGCATCTGGGTGGTGGAGATCAAGGTCCTATGGCCATGCCAGAATCCTGGATCAACTACTTCCACGCTGAAGAAATCTACTGATTAAATGATGCCTCATTTGGACATTGACAAGGTGTTTAAAGCTCTGATTCTATCCTGACGGGAGAGGAAGGGAGGCACAATGGTAAGGGAATATGATGTGAGAATATACACTGATGGATCAAGAATGGTCTGCGGTGTCGGTTCTGGAGTCTTTTCAGGCAATCTTGATATAGAATGCTCCTTTCTTCTCCCTTAGTAGCATTTTGGCGGTAAGGGAAGCAGCTAGAGTGCTGATTGATATGAAGGTACAGGGCAAAGTTGGTATCTTTGTCGACTACCAGGCGGCGCTACCATCCTTAAGATCATATATCACTTTGAATATTCTAGTTTTGAAGTGCAAGAGATTGGGTGGTCAGGCTAGCAGTTTTTAGGTAACAAACGGGCGAACAAGCTTGCTAGAGCTGGTTGTGCTATGAAGGCCTCTAATACCGAATCGATAGCCATGACGTTTGGTGCTATTAGAATCGGTATATTCAAGCACTATCTCTATAAGGCTGAATGTATATGGCGCAATAAAGCCACATGCAAGGTTGCGGTTGCTAAGATAATAATCGTTTCAAGGCTTTCATGTCACTGAGTAAAAACAATTTAAAAATGCTCGCAGGCTTCCTCACAGGCCATTGTAGACTAAGAAAACACCTCAACAAACTTGGCATTGAGAGTAACAGCCTGTGCAGATTCTGTGACTACGAAGATGAAACTCCAGAGCATATTCTGAAGGACTGTGAAACGTTATGCTACAGAAGATATAGCCAATTGTGCAAGAATCTATTGGAGGATTGGGAACTGCCAACTTTGGACCCAGTGGCAGTTTTGAGATTCATCAGGAGAGTAGGTCTAGATGAGGTACTGTATCACCTGGTAGGGGATACAATAGATCTAGTTTGGTCGCAGTGTCCTGTGCTTCCCGTGTGACTTAATTCATTCATTCATTCAAGGTTGCTAAGAAAATCTGACCTTGCTACAATGATAGGCGCTCAATACAATTAACAAATAGAAAACGTAGGGACATCTTGAGGCTCGTTGTAGTCATGACGGGGCAATGGATGGTCGAGGGACATGCTAGTAGGATAGGTATGTCCTATAATCAGTTTTGCCGTAGTTGTCGAGAAGAAAGCACAGAAGAAACAATCTTCCACTTTCTTTGCGAATGTCCAGCTTTGCATCTCTCGAGACACAAATTTTTAGGCACTCATGTACTAGACGATCTTTCAGATTTATCTGAGATTGGGTTGAGTGACCTTATCACATAACGCGATGGGTTGGATCTAGTAACGATCACCGTATCAGAATACTTAGATAGGGTTCTACATAGGTTGACAGCGATAAGTGTAGTGGTCCTTTCAAAAAGGAATCACTTAGATTATATTTGCATGCCTGCGTGTAGTGGGCAGGTTGTCAATTAAAAATTTAGAAATGCTCAGTAGAGGAAAAAAACTGTGTTGGTTTTAATAAATCCTCCTAAGTATACCAAGAATATGCAAAGTAACAGGCATGTAAGTGATTCGTAAAGAAGAAACAATACAACGGCAATACTGCTACAAATTGGTAAAGATAACATTTGAGCTTTCATTACATAAAAAGCTTTCAACAAATTGTACTATGATGCATCAAAACAATTCACACATTCCATTTCCATTGAAAAATATATATATAAAGAGCTGAATTTGGCATAAATTGACAACATACTCAGTGGAGCAGACACAATAGCGCTCATGATTAAGGCATAGTGGCCTTGGAAAACAACATGTTGTTCCGTTCTGCTGGTGTTTGTCATAACACATTGTAATTTGCCTTTAGTGCAATTTGTTTCTTATTGCTGCCTTTCTTGGATCCACAACTCATTGGGTTATTTTTGCTCTAATACACATTACACTAACAATTTTTAAATAAAAGAAAGAATAATTGTAAAACCAAAACAACACAGAAACAAAAATGTAAAACAAAATCAAGCCTAAAAATATACAATTCATCTGAGTGGTTTTCCATGTCCTTTTGTGTGTAAAAAAATTGCTGCTGTTTGGCATTCTGTGCATTACAAATAGTTTAAAATATGAAAACAAATAAAATTTATGAAAAATAAACATTTTGTTTATTAAAAAGTTTTCAGCAAACAATTTGAGGAATTTTTTTTTGTATCAGCTTAATGTTGCCTGTTTTAGTTTTTTGAACAGTAAAGTATTGCAACTAAAAACATATATTTTTTTTATTGTAATATATGTATATGCTTGAGAATTTAGTTGAGTACTATTTATAAAGTATTTGAAAATAGTTTTTGTATTACACAAATAGATCAAAGAAAGCAGTAAGAACTATTTCTAATTTAAAATACAGATTTCTATATTTTAAATGGTAATTGGTTTAAAAATTTCTCTTAGCATTTTTCAAATCATAGTTATCGAGAACATACGGCCGCAAATATGAGAATTCATAAAGAAAAATAGTACAAAAAGTAATGGTCATGCAAGTGTAGCTGTGGGAGTTATATGCTTGATATTGTTATTCATTATTACTGTCAGTTTTTCCTCTTTACAAGTGAATAAACATCCGACGATACCACTTTACCCTTAAAGTATAGAGTGGAGGACTTCAGGTCGCCAAGGCTAGTTTTTTATATAGTCGAGGTTGATTAAAAATATTTAGTCGTTAAGCAGATCTGGGTCGGAGAACATCTCTCACGTATTCCTTAAGTGCGGTCAGGCTTGTGTGTGTTGTTTGGCCTTCGAGAGTTTTTCGTTGCTACTTCCTAACTATGTGAAGGCATAGGTCGTGTACAGTCAGTCCCAAAAGTTTTTTAAAATACTGTTAATAACATATTGGACACATGGTCCTAGTTACTCAGCCCATATGTGTGCAACACCATATTATTCAAATTTACTTTGCATAGTATGTTAAAATAAATAAACAAATAAATAAAATATTATATAAGAATTAATTTATTTATTTTCTAGTTATGAAGAAAATTTTTCGTTTGGGTGATCTAAGTTATTTTTTATAGCTATGCTATTTATGTCATGGCACAGAAACTAGGACGTTATTTTCGTAACAAAAATAATCGACACTATTACAGTTATAAATTAATTCTTGTTTTGATTTTTTTGTACTTAAAACCAGAGTACGAAAATAAAGGCAACAAATTATTTGATTTTGTTTTGTATCGTTCTTTCAAGTGAGTGAAACAAAACAAAATCAATGACAAGGATTGTTCAATTTGTTTTTGTATTGTTTTTGTACATGAGCACAAACCAGAGAATATAGCCGATAAGCTTTAAGCCAGCTAACAGCCACCGCCGGCCACAAACAATACTTTATTTAATCGTATGCCGCTAGAAAAGAAAATAATGGGAAGTAAATGGAAACGTTTTGAAATATTTGTGGCCAATTCGTTATAAATATTTGTTATATATAATTGTTATTTAACACATTAACGGCAAGTTTTGTATGACGAGCTGTCAGTTAAAGTTGAAGTTAACAGTTAATCGTACATTGTGAAAAGGGACCTAAGTTTGTTTTACATAGCTAAGCAGCATAGCTATGGCCGGGTGTCCTAAGACAACTCACTTCTCTTTCTCTTTATTTTACTGAAGCCCAACATGGTTACTAGTGACAGAGAGCAGAACATTTGAAAACCAGAAGAGACAGTGAGGATCATGCAATACAAAAGCAGATTGCATAGTGACAACTCTAATTTTATACTTGATATTTTATGCTTGTGGAAGCAATGAATTGGAAGATGATGATTGAGAAATAAGATTTCGGATATGAATATTAGAGAAGATGAAGATCATGATTTCTCTTTGAATGCTAAATAGTTTACTGCTAAGTCTGATTGAGCTTAGCATGCAATATTATGAATGTAATTCCAAGAGTCCTTATAGTTACATAAGTACTGCAACCGAAATGGATGATAAATTAAATGATCTTATAAAAACAAAGATGACACAATGCTTGGGTTCCTTATTTCACTTATTGATTATAAACATAAGTTTATTTTACCTCAAAATCTGAAATATTTGAAAACGAATAATATATGTTTTGATTATTAAATATAAATGTTGCAAATTGAATTGAATAATCGTTTTTATCTTACTTACATTCGATGTAATACTATTATGATACTTATAAGCAAAACAACACAATATTTTTGAGGGAATCTTAGATCCGTATTTTATATTATAAGCTAGACTCCGTAGTCTTAGGGTTAAAATATTAGTTTCTTACATATCGAACACGTATATTCAATATACGCCAACTGAAGAAAGCTAACTTTTAGTAGAACGAAAAAAATACTTAATTTGCTTATTATTGTAAAAATAAATGATGTGCCTTCCATCAGATGGTTTAAAAGTTCCCTTGATTATGAAAAGGGCCTAATACGGCATTTACATTATCTCAAAATATATTACTTACAAGATTTCGGGCTAAATCTAGCTGCTTATACTAGATTTCCCATACAAAGCAAAATCTTGTTTGTGAGTAGTTTTGTAGGAAATCTACATAAAATCTAATATTTTTATTTTACTTTTACTAATCTGTACATAATATTTATATAAAAGATGATTGAATTAGCTACGGTATGCTCAAAGAGGTGTGTGAATTGGTTAAATTTTTGTTTTTAAGAGAAGCAACACTCAGGCAATGTCTACTACTATTACTAGGTGTTACCTTCTTTAGGAAAGGGATAGTGATAGAGAAGTCAGGTGGTGAAAGAAGATATAGAGGAAACCTTCATTCTTTTATAACTCTGCTTTTTGCACGTTTTTAATAATGCAGTGTTGCAACGCATCTCTGATGTTAAATGAGGAGTATTAATTTTTTTAAGCTGTGTTTTGTAGCCATTTTATTGATTATTTTACTTCGCCAATAATTCTGCTACGCAACGAAGGAGAGCGCCCTGATGTTGCATTAGGATTAGTATCTGGTGAAGTCGGAATAGTTTAGTGACCAGTAACTATGCCTTCATCACTTGAACTTTCCTACAACAACTGATACAAAGGGACACTAATGTACTTCAGAAAAATGCGTGGTGCTGTTATTTAATGACTGTTGGTTACAGGGATTGAACCCAGGACCTTCGTCTTTGTAGTCAACGTGCTAACTACTTCAGCCAACGCCACCCTTATTGCAATTGTTTGGTTGTAGTTTTTTGGCATTATTCAGTTAATGGGTTTTGTTTTGGATAAAAAAGTCTTTAAAAGTATCAAAAAAAAACTTGGTATAAACGGTATAGATTTTCTAAGGATTTGAAAAAAATCTAATAGATTTTGTGCAAGTCTAAATGCCCTATAAGTTATGTGCATTTTTGCTTCGAAATATCAAATAAATCTTTGAAAAATTTTAATATATATGTAAAAATTATTAAATTAATTTATATAAGTCGATACTATTACAACTCTGAATTAAAATACTGCATAATATTAAAATACTTTTTAATTTGTTGAAATGTAATCTACTAAATATCTCGACCAGAGGAATATATGACTTAGACCACTTTCATAATTAAGGGCACAAATATTCTTACAAATTTATATATATGTATGTTTTTGTCGTTCCTATAGGGGGCATAAGGTCTCTTAATAATTTATAGGTATGCAAAAAAATTTATTTTGCACTACTTTTTTCAGATAGCATATTTTAGTCGATCAAAAAGAAATATTTTTTCAAAGTTAGCATGTTTTGTCAGCAAACAAAAACATAATTTTTTTGAATATCCTTAGGGTCTTATTCAAAAAAACTTAATAAAGCCTTGCTATGCAATATTAAGTAAAGTTGTGTTTAAAAAAAATTATTATATCAAAATTCTAAAGTAGGCACCTACGTTTGTTAAGCTGTTAAGTAATCATTACTAATCGTAATGATTACTAATTTGATTACTTTTTTTAAAGGTGAAGTAATGATTTAATTACGATTATATTCAGTTTCGTACTTAGTAATCGTGATTACGATTACTAATAATAAAAATGTAATCTGAATTACTTAAAATTACTAAAAATAATCAAAAAGAATCAAAAGTAATCAAAAAGTAATCCGACTACTTAGTAATCCTTAGAAGTAATCGGATTATTTTTTGACTACTTTTGATTCTTTTTGATTATTTTTAGTAATTTTAAGTAATTCAGATTACTTTTCCATTATTAGTAATCGTAATCAATTATTTATTAACAATTCTTTTAAAGGCAATTATATAATCATTACGATTCTTTTTAAAATGTAATCTAATTGATTACTAATCGTAATCGAAATTTAACAGCTCTGGTTAAGACTACCTTAAGTTGATATTTCCAAAATGTGTATTTTGTACCTCAAATATTTTTGTTCATATAGCTCATATTGATTCATGATACATCTGAAAATGAAGCTAGAAGTGTTAGCTTCTATCTTAAATTTATTATTTCTATCATGTTATGGAAAACATCACCAAATTATCCAACTGATTAGAAATACATAGCAAAATCCATAAAAAAAATATTCAAATAAATTCAATTATACAAAAATGTTTTAGTGATGTACATACAGTCAAAAGAAATGGAAAAAATCTGGTTCTTCAAATACTCATTTCATTCGAATAAAATAAATTCTGATAATTTTTCTTTGTTCATCATAATATTTTTACTTTTACTTCATAGAAATGTTTATGTGTTTTCCTTCCATGTCAGAAGCTCATATTTTTTAAAGTAGGTTGTCTTACTTCAAGATAATAAAAATTTATTTAATAAAATAAAAAAAAATATTTGAATACTCGAATGAAATTCTATTCGATGCTGTACATCATAAGCTGTGAATTGGTTGTTGAACACTGTGGAGTTACCAGTATTTATTATTTAATTACAAAATAATTAAAGTTGTCTTTTGAATACAATTTCTTAGTAAAGCAATGTTAGCCTCAAAGTGCTTCGTAACTACTATGAACTTTAAAGCTCAAGCAAAATATTTTTTTGAATACGACCCTTATTTTTTAATAAATTTTTGAGATTTTTTACTCAATACTAGATATAAGAATTGAAAAGCTACAAGAAACACTTAAAATACAAAAAAAAAACTTAAGCCTGACTGAAAGCCTCTTCCATCTCGGGGTGGTCAGTTTGGGCACTCTCTAACTCAATCTCTATTGTAGCAGGGTCAGTCTTAATTTTCAATTCCGAAAGATTATATCATTAATTAAAATCGGACTTTACATAATGTTTTTATTCGATTAACAGTTTAAAAGTTATATATATGTTACTAATTTGTCTTTCTCGGAACCCATATGTACTAATATGTTAAAAGTGACCATATCTCAAAATCTAGCCAGATAATACCAAAATCCTTATTTGATTCGTGTTCAGTATGTCAAATGCAATCAGATATGAAGAAAGATTTATAATAAGTTGTTAATTTTTTAAAAAGTTTGGAAATTTACAGGGGAGTTAGCATTTATTTTCAACAAAAAAAATATACTTAGCAGAATAAAAAAAATTATGCAAAACGAGAAAAATAATTTTTTTATTGGAATTTTATATCACAGATGAATATTGCATAGGGGAGCTATTTGCCATAGGAAACTCAATTTGACCAAATTTGAGTTGACATATTTTGAATATAGGCTCTCGATACGGAATGTTTTCTAGAGGTTCTTTTAAATATGAAAATTACAGAAGTAACTTAAACTCAAAATCAGCATATCTTAACTTAAGCATTTTTTTTTTTGCCACAAAATTATTAAAGGAATATGCTGTATAAAATATATTTATATATAAAAGTTGAGTCATGTGAGTTATTTTTTTTTTAATCTGCTAACAACTTCCGTTTAACATGTAAGAATATAAGCATATGTATGTAAGCCTGTATGTGTGTATGTATGCACGTTCATTACGTGCATGTGTGTTTTTGTGCTTGTGTATGCTCTTATTCATATTTTTTTGCACGGGAGCATATGTATATGTGTGTGTGTGTGTGTTTTTGTACTTGAACTACATACTCGTATTGCATTCATGGCAGACAAAAGTCTTAAACATTCAAGATTTTCAAGATAATTTGCAAAGTTTTTGAATTGCTTCCGACTTGAAAGGAAAACAGGAAAAGTGTCTTAATTTGTGTATAATATCAAAGATAAGCTCTTTGGCTTAAAATTTATGTGTTTCAAGAATTTTAGAGTAGAAAAGAACACCCACGAAACGTAGGGTTAAAATATTGCAAAAACTTGTTAGAAAAAAAATAATTTGCGAGCAACTTCAAATTCTTAGCAGCTAATTTTGGTGGCTATTAGACAGGGCACAATGATTTATTTGCATTTAAACCTATCTTCTTAGAGTTATAGAACTGTACGCTAGAAATACCGTGGGGCTATGAGCAGCTTAAGGGCTGCGGCAATAAGTCACAGACTATTGTTAATACTCTATATAATTCTTATTATTAAATTACAAATAAGTGGGCCTTACCGTTCTTGGCGTATTTCGACTTGGACTACGAAATTTTAGAGATTAAAGAAAAAATGTTACGCTGTTGTTTAATCTATTACAAAAACATTATACTCGAAGTCGAAATAGGCAAACCACGCTAAGGTGGAGTTCATTTTTAATTAAAAAATATATAAATGATAAAATTTTACAGCCCCTATCTTAAAATTTATCAACCATTTTGTCATTTTGATAATTCTAAGCTATGGGTAGGCCTCTAAAATTTTAATTTCAATTAAAAAGTATATTTTCGATAACATGTCACTTACGATAAAATCGAAAAAAAGGTTCGATATAATCTGTACTAAAATCCCTTACTGTCAATACAGAAAAGCTAATTAAAGAAAGAAAGAAAGAATTTTGCTTCATAAGTCCAATGAAACAATTTTATTAAAATTTTTTCACAAATCTAATGATAATTTCACAAATCCAATGAAAATTTCATGAATATTGTGAAAGAATTTCATTAGAATTGCTGCGTTTGTATTCTGATTTTGTAGGAATATTTTATTGGATTTATGACAACAATATTTTCTAATTTATATTTAAGTTATTTCATTATTTTCATGAAATTATTTTATTGTTTCGATGAAATTATAGCACTGCATTAATTAAACTGTTAAATAAATCTGATGAACTTTTCAATAAAGTAATTTTGACGAAACTGGTTTCATTAATCCAACGAAGCAAGTCGTTGGTTGAATTTTAATGAATTTTTCATTAGATTAATGAAATTCATAGAATTTAGGCCGAAAATTCTTTCAGTGTAGCATTGTGGACTCCAAGGAACGCGTTTTTTTTTTTTTTTTTGTTTAAGTGTCACAACTTTGAGTTGGCATCACTGCTTTATTTAAGCACCCATTTAACAGCAAATAGTTGCTTTTTGTTTAGCTTGCTTTGAAATTTCATTATGAATAGACAACCATAGCAAATGGGCTTATGCACAAATTGATATTGATTTTGAATTTCCATTTAAAATTTTATTTTCCAATGAAGCCCATTTCTGGTTGAATGGGTACGTAAGTAAGCAGAATTTTTGCGTTTGGAGTGAGGAAAATCCACAACCCTTTGACGAAACACCATCAAATCCACAGAAAATTACTGTTTGGTGCATTTTATGGGTTGGCGGAGCGATTGGCCCATATGTATTCAAAACCGATGATGGTCAAAATGTTACTATCAATGGTGAACGTTATAGGAACATGATTCGAAATTTTGTCGCACCTCAATTACGTGGCATTAATCTTGCCACACAGCGGGCGCTGATGATGCTAATGAAAAAATAATTTTACGTAATTGCCCAATTAATTGGCCACCAAGATCGTTATGTTAAGTCACTGGTCTACGTCGATAAAACACAAACAATTGAACACCTGGAAATCAATATTCGAAGAGTTGTCGGTGAAATACGGCCGGAAACGTTGCGCAAAGTTGTTGAAAATTGGTGTACCAGATTCTGCCTTCTACGGTCCAGCCGTGGCGGTCACATGGCAAAAATCATATTCAAACATTAATTTCATAAAATTTTCTTTCCAATAAGGCCCGATTTATTGATATTAAGAATATATTGCCTTGTTTTATTAACCCGCGACCAAAAAAGGGTGTAGTTATAAGTTTGTAGTGTGTGTCTGTGAAACTGTGTATCGGTGTATCTGTGTGTCTGTACGAGTCCACGTACAAACCAAATGGCTGGACCGATTTTGACTTAGTTTTAGTTTGTTTAAAAGGTGACTTGATCGAGAAGGTCTTTAGCTATGTTTTAAGAAAAATGGTTCAGCCGTTTAGAAGATATCACATCTTTTCTAGATATATTCGGGGGTTTTCAAAATTTTTAATTTTTGTTGTTATAATTTCAACTTGGGTCACTCTATAAAAAACACCCTTTATAACATTGTTTTCATATGAACTCAGTAAATATGCAACAGAACCCGAACATTGTGTCGTATGTAAGTATACCCAAATGTTAGATGTAAAATGTAATGAGTTGTGCTGTAAAAGCCAAGAAAAAGATGATTAAGAAAATAAAAAACACTTCCTTTATCATTGAAAGGAATTAACAAGAAATAGAACGTCCTCCAATGATGGTCATTAGTTTTGGTCATGAGTTTTGGACGATTTCAGGCTTGAACTGCGTCAAATTATTAACTTTATATTGGGGTCTATTTAGCTTGACGGCGGAAGATCCACTTAAAGCTAAGTATACTAGTATAGTGTTAATTTAAACTAAAATTCTATTTTTTTTTTTTACTTTTGTAGTGCTTATTCTTGAATTTTGTTAAAATGCTTTTAATAAAGCTTTATTTTTACAGCAACTAAAAACAGCTTCTTATGATAAGGTGCTTCAAAATTCGATAACACCAGTATAAATATACTCACTTTTTTGTTTGCCGGTAAACTAAAAGCCAATTAAAAATTTCTACAAGCTGCTCAAAACATATTTAAGATAAAATCTTCTACACATTCTTGTTAAACAATTTCCCGTTTAAATGTAATTGAAAAATAAATAGAAATACTTTGAAATCTGTAGGAAATTTTGGAGACTGAAAATATTTGTTATGCAAGTATGTATATGTGTGTATGTACGAACAGATATTTGCATGCATATTGGATTATTATGTGCTTACAGAGATAAAAACAAATCAGCAGTTCATTAATAAGGTAAAGTTTATTAAATAAGTAAGAAATCCATTTGCTGGTGGTTCAGCGATGTCTATATGCATTTCATTGTTGCTGTAACAAATCGTCAGTAGACTTCAACCACACATTTTGAACAGTCACAAACCTCTTATCTTATGTACAGACTTTCAAAAACTATTTGAGAGTTCACAAATAATAATATTTTTGAAAATCACAAAAGAAAAATAAGCACAGTAGGCTTAGAAACTTATACAAACCCCAGCAAATAAATAAATAAATAAGTAAGTGAATTTTAAAAATGCCTAAAAAAATTTTAAAAATTTAACATATACATATTTAAAGTACATCTATAGTAAATAGGGAAAAGTGCTTGAGTCAAGATAAGCTAAAGTTGACTTAAGTCTAGTGCTTTAATTTACATGCAAAATCTCAATATAGCAAGCAATTTTTAGGAAGTTATAGCACAATAACTTGCTGCTTATCTCTTTTCGACTTAAAATCTTATATGGACCAATAACCATATACCATAGTATACACTCACCTTAAACCATAGTAAATTTTAAATTTAACATATAAGCTATAGCGTGTAGAAAGATGTTGTTATACATAAAATTAAAGCGATTACAGAATTGCTCTTTTTAATTTTTATAAAGAGAAATAACACTCAGGCAGTGAATGCCTACTACTACTCGTACTGTTACTAGGTATTACTTTATTTAGGAAAGGGATAGTGAGAGAGGGTAGCTGGTGTAGAAAGAGATAGAGTAAAATTGCATTCTTTTATAACTCTGTTTTTTAACACGTTTCTAATAATGCAGTGTTGTAGCGCCTCTGGTGTCAATGAGGTGTATTAAATTTTTGAAGCTGAACTTAGTAGCAATTTTATTGATGATTTTACTTTGTCAATGATTCTGCTACACAATACCGATGAAGGAGGTCTCTGAGGTCACATTGGAATTAGTATCCGCCGAAGCCGGTGCATAGTTCAGTGACCATTGTCTATGCCTTCATCACTTGAACTTGAACTAATACACATCTGAAAAATGTGTGGTGGTGTTAGTTTAATGGCTGTCGGAAACCAGGCCCGAACCCACAACCTTCGGTTTTGTAGTCAACGTGCTAACTTCTTCAACCAACGCCACCCAATTTAACTGCAAAAGAAATAAATTTCTAAAGTGCTCTTCTGTGGAACAGTATAATATGACTTAAGCACAGTCGTGCTAAATATCAATCTAGCCGGAAGAAAATATTTTTTCTTAATATTTAAGATGCAAAACTAGACAACATTTCTTAATAAAAGATCTCTAGATAGACCATCGATGCACTATAATGCAGTTCTTCTAAGGAATACTAATGTTAATGTCTACTCATCGTGCCTATAAAGTTTTGGTTGGCAAAATTGGATGATATAAAAATGATGGGATCAAAATTTGTAGGTCACACTGGAAAAACGCTTCTAAAGCAGCACAAAGAAGTCTTGCAACAATTTTAATGTAATGTCACTATTTTCGGATGTGGTGTTAAGAGTAGACATTCGCGTTCAATGAGCATCTGTGGGCGAAGAAGTTATTTCGTTGATTTCAGGTCAATTCTAGGATCCCACCTGGACTTATAACGTGAAACAATTCCTATTAAAGGAAACATATTGTCTTCAATATCATTTGGTACATATTTTCATTTTTGGAAGCAACGTCACCATAAAACTTAATACTGTTACTTTTAAGTTTATTAAACGTGTGAGTTTTATTGAATGATAAAAATAAATAACGCAAAAAAGGTTTCTTTGCTACTGTTCTTCTGTTTATTCTTGACTAAACACAATTACAAGCCGTCTTTACTTAATAACTTATTGTTATTATCCACCGAACGATGTTTTTACTTTCATCGATGTTAACTAAGCTAGAGCTAATTCACACTGACTGCCTCTCACACAGGATGCCTCCTTTTGCAGTACAGGGAGCGGTTCTAGAATGTTCGCTAGATGGCGTAATGACATGTGTGTACCTAGTAAAGCCAAATGGCAGAAACTGTATTACTGCATAACAATGTTGCTGCTATGCACGTTACCATCTGCCTTGTCGCTTACTATTGGTATCCAAACAAAGATCAAACAGTCTTCTAACACAATCTGGAAAATTCATGTTGCTGTTTCTAGGTGTTAGTAGATAATTCGATCGGCCGTTATTTTTAATTTCAGAGTTACTGTATAACGATTATTATGTTCGTAATACCGTGTGTCGTTGCTAATACATAATTGTTTCTACCACCCAGTTGACCACGGCTTTCGTTAATGATATCGATTTCGGATATATCTCGAACATTTATCGTGTAAAACTATCAGGAGTGACACTCAAAAATTAATCGAAAAAAGTTCACTAGTCGCTCAGCTTTTTCCCAAAAAACATTCGATCTCGAATTTTGCTAGCACTATCAAAAGTGATAGAATATCGAACTACTTTTGATATCGCATCCACTAGGCTATTGTGACAAATTTTTTTCTGCTTACTATTACACATATGTAGGTATGTGTTCATATTTTAATTTTTAACTTACAGTGCTGTCACACCTCGAACTTGGTATTTCTACACTAACAGCCTGGCTCACATCCAATTGGCTACCGTCACATATTCTAAAAGCTATCGAAATTCGAAGTTTGAAGCTTTTTTTTTTGGTTTTGCGAACAAATTTGTTTCGAAATTTCTTCGCTTTAGTGAGCATTCGTTTTTATCGAATCTCAGGTCAAGTGGGCATGCGTTTCTACTTTTATTTGTATGTGTGTATAGGTGTGCAGCTACACAATTACCCAGTAAAAAAAGACACTCCAAAAAAGTCATGAAAATGTAGAGTTTGCGATCTAGAAGTAGTGCAAATTTCGATCCGATCTAATGATTTTTACATAGGGTTGTCATTGCAAGAAGTTCTCTTTTTCGATGCCTGGTCACCGAATTGGAAGCGATTTTAAGAAAAATTTCCTTTTTTGTGTTCTATGATAATATTTTCATCTAGGAAAAATGGTTAATAGTTACTTATTTTAACAATTAGTTTCTTTTTATAGGAGTTTAAACGTGAAACAGTATTTTCATGTAAATTTAAGCAAATAACTTCAAAATTTTAGACCAAAATTAGTTCATAAGTTTCTTCAAAAAAATCGATTTTTTAAAAATTCTGGTGAGTAATTTCTAAAACTATTGAGGAATTACAAGGTTATGTATAACTAAAATAAACTTTTACTTGGTTTTCTGCTAACTATCGGCAAATTAAAAATATCGATTTTTTGGAAGCAATGAAAATGTAGTTCCTTTAGAATGACTTCCAATTTTTTTTACTGGGTAGTGTTGTTGTGTTCTTCTGTGTGCTTGTACGTGCATACGTGTGTACGTTTACTTCTTTAGTTAAATACTTCTAGTTAGTTCTTTTTATCTATAAGAACATTTACAATAGTTCTGTTCGAATATTTTTACGTAACAATATATTATTCACATATTAAAATTAATTACTTTATGATTAAATAAATTGTTGTTAGCACAATATGTAATCTACCACGGTCATTTAAGATATTTTGCGATTTTTTAAGCGACTGTTTACATATGTTGATGAAATCTATTAACCTGCAAAGTTTCATGTCCAAAAGTGAGTTATGACTTTTTACCCGCTGGGTTGAGTATTTTGGACTACTATACAGCGGTTGCGAATAGCATTCGTGTAGTACAATTATTGAGTAATTTTTCGAATAAATCTGGCCATATCAGGTTAATGGTGGCTTGATTATTGGCTTCCAATGCGTATAAAGATGCTGGTATGTCGGCATAAGCCGTTGACTTAATTAACATAGTCCATACAAAGTAATTCCGAGTTGTTAAATGGAACGAACCAGATGAATAGCACCACTTCTGAAAATAAAACTGTCGTTGATGTTTCGATGTTTGAATTTTTAGAAATAAAAGTTCAGTTAACATGGCTCGATAGTGCTGGCACCTCAACAGCAGCTCCTTGGTGATTTCATAAGAAATATGGACGGATGATGCCACCAGTGTGTGTACGCATATTGTCCTGGGCTTTTGATGATTTCAAACCAAGAAGAGCACCAGTTGCTTGCTAACTAGACCGATTATGTTGACCGTAAAATGGATGAAGTGCTATATGAACCTCGCAAATAAAGTAATTTTCCATAATTTAGAAGCAATGTCCTGGCGTTAAACAAATCCTAATGATTTGCGAAACTTTATTGCACAAAAAATTTTAACATAGTTTGATATTCTCAGCTGTGAAACCATATTTGCCGATATCGGTAGCTCTCATGCTGCTAAAGAAAAACATTTGATATATTGACTACCATAATGATTTTACGTTTATGTACATAAGCAGATATATCTTCAGACATACATACATATTTAGGTATATATAAATATTATTTTCGCTTCATTATTCGTTTTTATCTTAGTGGTCTAAAATTTGCATTCGACCATATGAGTAAATATTGGCACTGGCACCGACATGTTAGCAAATCTCCCAGGCTCTTATGGCTTTTGGCTTAGCACAGCTAACAGAATCTAAGAAAACTCACTTGTAAACTTCATATGCATGTGTAAACATGATTTCTTAATGCACAAAGTCACATAATTTTACACACACTCGCAGGTGCATACGCGCAGTTATTTATTTAAGCATAAGCGTGTAAATATGCATGTGTATATGCTCACACACATACATACGAGTATGTATGTATTATTCAAAAGAATTACGCTTGATTGAGTTCAGTGCTAACATTGGATTTAAACACTTCCTTTACATACCGCGCACGAGTGTTTGATAAAACTTTTATGGAGCAATATCTTGCATATTGAAAAACATAACTTAAACTACAGGGTAACTTTATAAGAAATGTTAGGAATTAAGAATTTAATTCAGAACTTTAATATTATTGTAGCGATAAGGTTTTGCATTGAATGCGTGAAAAACTGGCAGTAAAATGTAAAATAGGTTGAATGTCAATTTTAGTCCTCAACAATCTTAAAACACTTTTTCCCTCCGTCTAGACTTCAAATATCCATGCTTTGGCTATCATTAAATATAGTCGAATTCTGGAGGTATCAGCTAAGATAAATTTAGGTTTAGAGTTAAAATAATTTAAAAGAGAACATATTTCTTATGATAAAAACGTATTAACAACGTTACAATAAATACATAACTAAATTTTTTTTTTGCATATTAAGTAAATGCTCTCACTTCACTAACTCACATTGATCTAATGCTTATGTTTATCCACATTTATGCTGCTCTTTCTTTTAAAATTTCAACAAGAAATTGAAGTACAGTGACAACAATGACAACAACTTGATAGAAAATAAAAACTGAAGCTGAACAAATCCCTTGGGATTTACAAAGCAGCCACAAAAAGTGTAAGAAACGGAAACTGTGTGATACATGTTTTATAATGTGGTATTTCGACATACGTTAACAGCACGCATAAACACACACACACACACACACATCTCCATTTTAGTTGAATATCTTCTAATACATTAGTTGCTGTTTCACCTGTTTAAAGTCAGCTAAAATGAAGAAACGGGCATGAAGGGTAGTGTGTGTGTGCGTGTGTGTAGGTGAAGTTCTTTACTTGATGATGCATACATTTTTGCACCAGTTTGTATTTACTTGTATTTCAAAGAATAAGGGAAAGATAATATAAAATATGTGCGTTCAGTACTAGATACCATTTAGCAGATACGCATACATAGAAACATATATTTTTTTCCTTTCCCATCTTTTTTTGTGCTTTTGACTTTAAGTATTTTTGTCACGCATTTGCTTTGTAAGTGATATAATCTTATTCAAGTTAAAATTAACTTTAGTTGACGTAAAAGTTCCGATTGCATTTAGCAGTTCACAAATGACTAAATCGTGTATCAACGCAAGCAGACAGAATTTTTATTAAGAGAGAGAAATAAATGCAAAACTTAACCAATATGCTTAAGTATTTAAAGATTAACTATATAATTATCTTGCATATGAACATATTTTCAAATGACATAAAACTTGATACTGTTTTTCTTCTTTTTTTTTTTGCATATTCAAAAGCTATAGAGCAACTATTTATGTACTAAAAACTAAATTAAATCAGTTAGTTTCTAGAAGATAAAGCAAATATTTATCTAACAAATGCTAACGTGCATTTTGTAAAATATGTGTAAAAAAAGTTTGCGTTTTAAATCTTAATATATCAAAACATCTCGACTTTAATGCCACAAACAAGTTTAAATAAATATATTATAACTCTATTATCTGTCCAGGCAGAAAAAGACAATCAGCACATCGTTGCTACGATGATCTGCGGGTACAACTAAAATCAGTACAACATTCGTTTACAAAAATTTGAATGTACTCATAACATTTAAATGATAACGCTGAATGACCGTCTTCCGACTCTTATTTTCAATTTTGTCACAATACTCTAAATACAAATTTATAAGGTCGTCACAATGAAAATTTCCAAACTAAAGTTAAGTTTTTGTATTTACGGTGTTGTAGCAAAATAGGATTATTGTGGACGGGGGGGTATTTGGGAAACAAAATACCAATTTTTATAGCTATTGCTATTTATGGCGAGATACAGGGGTTAGAAAATAATTTTCGTAACAAAATTAACCGACACTATTACAGTTATAAATTTATTTTTGTTTTGATTTCTTTGTACTTAAAAGCAACCCCCAGGGGAGTCAATGACTACGGGTGTGGCAATCCCGGGAGCCCCAGCTAAGGGTAAGGTAGTTTTTTCTGCTGGCGGACCTTTGGCTCTTACCCGTAGAACTTATGTGTTACTACCCGATCTCTGGAATAACAGAGCAAAGGATGTGCACATATTTATAAAAGGAAAACAAATAATTAAAGATCGTTGTTGTCAGTTAGGTGCATGATCACCTAGAACTGCCCCTGAGTTCAAAAGATAGTAGTAGTGAAGCCTTTATGGTGGAACTGCGAGGTCTGACCAGAGGCTACTTCTGGTGCTACGGGTGCCGGTTGCCCGACAGCAGTGCTGCTCAGAGATAAAAGCATTGCGGCTATCAAAATCCTGTGTTCAAAAGGTTGAACGTCCTGGATACGACCCCAGGGCACTGGCACTTTGTGTCTGATCATAATAGGCACAGGATTTTGGTGGCGTCAGCTTGCTTTCTTCTCGCGAGGGTGGTTCAGCTATGCCGGCAATGGTTGAGGAATTCTCTTGGGGACCTCGCTATGGTGTATACACAACACCATGGCGTGGAAGCCTGAGAATTATCGTAGTGGCTGTGGTTGCTACCAAAAGATACGCTGGGAGAATAGTCTTGGCTTCCCAGTGCCAAATCAATGCTAGTGATTGGTATGACGCGGTCAGCCAGACACTATTCTAGGTGCTATTGCCAATCAACAGAAGCTGCTATGGACACGGACATAGCAGCAGAGTTTGGATAGCTCAATTACCTAAGCAAGGTAATTAAATATAGTACAGGGATAACTATATATAAGGTTTGCAACCTGTGGTCCCTCAAGGCGCATCTATGTATTGCATAGGTGTGAACTGTGAGGGTTCACGGGGGCGTTGGTCTGGCGTCCCCAAACTGGACTCGGTGCTTTGGCACCCGTGAGGTAGGCCGTAAGGCAGGCACTCACGCAAAGCCATTGCACATCTGTACTTAAAAGCAGCGTACGAAAATAAACGAAGCAAATTGTTTGAATTTGTTTTGTTTGGTTCTTTGAAATTAGTTGAACAAAAACAAAAACAATGAAAAACATCGCTCAGTTTGTTATACCCTTTACCAACAAAAATGGTAAAAGGGTATATATAGGTTTGTCATTCCGTTTGTAATTTCTATAATATCAATAAGCGATCCATATAATATATATATATTCTGGATCCTTATGCATAGGGAAGACGAATAAGCGATGTCCGTCTGTCCGTCTGTCCGTCTGTCCGTCTGTCCGTCTGTCCGTCTGTCCGTCTGTCCGTCTGTCCGTCTGTCCGTCTGTCCGTCTGTCTGTACGTGAAATCGGTTTTCCGAAGCTCCCAGAAGAGCTAGAGACTTCGTTCTTGGACTGGTGTGTCAGAAATTTTCCAAAATAGATTGGTATTGAAATTCAGCAAAATCGGGCAGACGATTGCAGAGCTGGAAAACTTAAACTTCATTTTGCCATATAAAAGTAACTCCCGAAAACAAATTTTTATTTTTTTTTAATAAATGAACTTATTCTACACTTCAGTACGACTAAAATTGGAATTTTAAATTAAAAAAATACAAAAAAATTAAAACGACGTTTCCAGGGTCGGAAAACTTTAACTTTTTGTGTTATGTAAAATTAACTATGTCTAAAACTATATTAGTATTTTCTCGAGAACCGTAAGAGCTACAGACCTGAAATTTGGACACAGTATGTAGACCTTTGGCCGCTACAACAACAAATACATGATAATTGGAAATTAAAGGGTGTTCCAAAACGAGCAACGAAAAATTTTAAAATCCCATGTAGTATATATACAATTCTATATATATACACTTGAAATTTGTAAGGTTAGTGTATTTTTATACAGACTACAAAAATTAACACAAAAATTTAAAAAAATTTTAATTAAAGGGTGTTCCATCAGTTAATGCAATTTTGACTATGTAATTTCACAATTTGCTGTATCTTGGAAACCGTAAGAGCAAAACTCTTGAAATTTTCAAAAACGGTAAAAATGAAAAAATAAAAAATTATAAAATCGCCAAACCGAAAAAAATCGCCAAAAACAAGAAAAAATCGCCAAAACGAAAAAAAGCACCAAAACGAAAAAAACTCTAAAAAACAGAAAAAAATCGCCAAAATGAAAAAAAAAATCGCAAAAATGAAAAAAATCGCCAAAACGAAAAAAATCCCAAAAAACAGAAAAAAATCGCCAAAATGAAAAAAAAGCCAAAAACAGAAAAAAAATCGCCAAAACGAAAAAAAGCACCAAATTAAAAAAAAAATTTATAAAACTAAAATAAATCGCAAAAAATCGGAAAAATTGCTAAAATGAAAAAAAAATCGCCAAAACGAAAAAAAAACCTAAAAAACAGAAAAAAATCGCCAAAATGAAAAAAAAATCGCCAAAACAAGAAAAAACCTAAAAAACAGAAAAAAATCGCCAAAATGAAAAAAAATCGCCAAAATGAAAAAAATCACTAAAACGAAAAAAACCCTAAAAAACATAAAAAAATCGTCAAAATGAAAAAAAATCGCCAAAACGAAAAAAACCTAAAAAATAGAAAAAAATCGCCAAAATGAAAAAAATCGCCAAAAAAAGAAAAAACCTAAATAACAGAAAAAAAAATCGCCAAAACGAAAAAAAGCACCAAATTAAAAAAAAATTTCTAAGACTAAAATAAATCGCAAAAAAAAACGGAAAAATTGCTAAAATGAAAACAAAAATCGCCAAAATGAAAAAAAATCGCCAAAATGAAAAAAATCACCAAAACGAAAAAAAACCTAAAAACAGAAAAAAATCGCCAAATGAAAAAAATCACCAAAACGAAAAAAACCCCAAAAAACAGAAAAAAATCGCCAAAATGAAAAAAGCACTAAATTAAAAGAAAATTTCTAAGACTTAGAATAAATCGCAAAAAAACTAAAAAATTGCTAAAATGAAAAAAAAAACGCCAAAATGAAAAATATCGCTAAAACGAAAAAAAACCTAAAAAACAGAAAAAAAATCGCCAAAATGAAAAAAAAATCGCCAAAAAAGAAAAAAATCGCCAAAACGAAAAAAACTCCAAAAAACAGAAAAAAATCGTCAAAATGAAAAAAAATCGCCAAAACGAAAAAAACCTAAAAAACAGAAAAAAATCGCCAAAATGAAAAAAATCGCCAAAAAAAGAAAAAACCTAAATAACAGAAAAAAAATCGCCAAAACGAAAAAAAGCACCAAATTAAAAAAAATTTCTAAGACTAAAATAAATCGCAAAAAAAAAACGGAAAAATTGCTAAAATGAAAACAAAAATCGCCAAAATGAAAAAAAATCGCCAAAATGAAAAAAATCACCAAAACGAAAAAAAACCTAAAAACAGAAAAAAATCGCCAAATGAAAAAAATCACCAAAACGAAAAAAACCCCAAAAAACAGAAAAAAATCGCCAAAATGAAAAAAGCACTAAATTAAAAGAAAATTTCTAAGACTAAGAATAAATCGCAAAAAAACTAAAAAATTGCTAAAATGAAAAAAAAAATCGCCAAAATGAAATATATCGCTAAAACGAAAAAAAAACCTAAAAAACAGAAAAAAAATCGCCAAAATGAAAAAAAAATCGCCAAAAAAGAAAAAAATCGCCAAAACGAAAAAAAACTAAAAAACAGAAAAAAATCGCCAAAATGAAAAAAAATCGCCAAAATGAAAAAAAAAATCTCCAAAATGAAAAAAATCACCAAAACGAAAAAAAAACATAAAAAAAGAAAAAAATTGCCAAAATGAAAAAAAATCGCCAAAATGAAAAAAATCACCAAAACGAAAAAAATAAACAAAAAAATCGCCAAAAAAATCGCGAAAAAAAACCCAAAAAACAGAAAAAATCGTCAAAATGAGAAAAATCTCCAGAATGAAGAAAAGCCCAACAACAGAAAAAAATCACCAAAATGAAAAAAATCTCCAAAAACAGACAAAATCGCCAAAACGAGAAAAAAGCGACAAAACTGAAAAAATCGTTTTAACTGAAAAAAACTTCAAAAAAGCTTGCTTTTTTTACTTAACATATTTTATGTATTTTTTAAAGAACTAGATTGGAATCAATAATCAGAAAAATCCAAAATTATGACTCCAGGGTTGGAAAACTTACACTTTTTGTGTTATGTAAAATTAAATAGGTCTAAAAATTTTTTTCTTTTTCTTTATAAATTGAATATATTTTATGCTTCTGAAAAAGTTTGGTGTATGAAATTTGAAAAATGAAAATTATAGCTCCAAAGATGGAAACTTTAAAAAAATTATAAATTTTTTCACAAAACAAATATGTATGTACGTGTCTGTATACTATATATATGTACGTACGTTGGTAAAGGGTATATAAGATTCGGCACAGCCGAATATAGCACTCTTACTTGTTTTTGTATTATTTTTTTGCAAATAAGCACAAGCCAGAGAACATTGCCGATCGACTGTAAGACGAATAACCGCCGCCGCTGACCACAAACAATATATTCATTTAATCGTGCTCCGCTAGAAAAGATAATAATGGGTTATAAATGGAAACGTTTTGAAATATTTGCGGCGAATTTAAACACATTAAGTTTGTTTTATACTATGTTCACACTTATGTTTTTAAACATGTTTAATACATCGTCAGCTGGTTTCTGGTTTGCGGCACAGTATATTCAAAATACATTATGTCTGTAGCAAACCAGAAACCAAACGACGACATTTTCACAATTGTGTTTAAGACGAGTTTTCTAAGAATTAAACACAACCGTTCACATTATATTTGAGATGTTTAAGGTTGTCGTTTTGTCAGTTTTATTGTCAAATATTTTATTTGTAAAAAATTACGAATAATTATGCTTTTCAAACAACAAATGTTTTTGTAAATAATTCACTATTTTTTAAGTAATTACTTTCTTACCAAAATGTATCAGCTGCCGCCATTTAATAAGAAAAGAAAGGTGCCAAAGTTATCAAAAAATGGACTGACCATAGTCTATTTACGTGTTTTAATCTTAAACACTTCATTTGAGATGATTAACAAAACACTTCATTTTAAGTGTTTAACAAAACAACAATCTCAAAATCATCGTGTTTAAGCTCTTAAACACGAATAAGGTGTTAAACAGGTTTAAAAACATAAGTGTGAACATAGTATTATATAGCTAAGTAGCAATTGCTATAACCGGGTGTCCTAAGACACCTCTCTCCTTTTGTATTTACGGTATTGTAGTGATATATTGTTATTGTAAGCGGGGTGTTGGGAAACTAAAGTCAAATTTTTGTATTTACGGTATTGTAGTGGTATAGGATTACTAAGAACGTGGTATATGTAAACGCAAAGTCATATGTTTGTGTTTGCAGTACAATGGTGGTACAAAGACTTTGGAAGATTCGTAATTTTGTATTAACTGTATTGTGGTGGTACATATCCTTTGCGCAAAGTCATAATTTTTGCCTGGATGTTTATGCTCAAATTACATTTGATTTTGTAGGTTTGAGTATTTTCAATAGATAAAAAATCCGGAAGTCAAAAGAATTTATTTACTCAATACTGATATTACGAGGTTTTAAACCAAAGTCAGGCACACACATACATCATTATATTATTTATGTATTAGTGATAACATGAAAGAGAGTAAAATGTATGCTGTGTCGAATGAGAATTCTAAAATTGTACCAACAACTTTCAAAAATTTTACTTTTTTCACCTTAATTGTACTAAAATATTTGCTAGTTGCCTTTTTTCACCTTATTAGCCTTTTTTCTGGCTACCGAAGCCTTTTCACAAATTTGCTTGTGAGTTCAAATGTTAAAGCACATGCTACAACTGCTTAAGTTGAAATTTAGAATACACAAATTGATAGCATGTGCTCCTGAATCCGAATTTAAAAGAAAAAATTTGGAAAATGTCGAGTTCACATTTTTTGATTTGCTCATTGTATTTTGTTTTCACAACAATTTTTTCAAGTGAGAAGAATATGAGTTTCATTGTTTAAAACTGAAAATTGACATATACAACTGATTGAAAATAAATGCGGAATGAAATTGCTAAACCTGGGGAGATTCCTTAAATGTACTAAATTAACCATTGGTGTACTATTGTACCTTTCGAGTTTCAATAGTATCAAAAAAAATAAAATTTTACTAATTTTGCCATCCCTGTGAGAGATTGAGTTGTTTTCTTTCGTACATGTGTAAATAAGAGCATATCTAACAAAGTCGCCAATGGGCGGCCTTTGGCTTGTCTCTGTTTTAAACACACTTAATAATGGAATACCGCGATGTTAACTTTACCTAGCTGTTCTTTACACACTACTCAACTGACTCTTATACTTAACATGAGGCTTCTATAAAAATGTTATCAACATCCAAAAACTCTCAGTATATTTAACAGCCTTTCAATAGAGTTGTCAGATTTTTTCAAACCTATTTCGCCAAATTAATTTTGAAAATCGCTAAAAGTCGCCAAAATCAGTTTTATTTAGTTTTTCTTAAAATAAATAATAAAAATAAATAAATAAATATAATATTATTTAAAAAAAATTTGTTACATAACACTTTTTTAATATAAACTTATATAAAATAATCGTTTAAAAATTTAGCAAAAAAAATCGGCAAAAGCACAAATTAAATCGCCGAAAATAATTTCTTGTAAATTTTTCTCATCCAATTTCAAAACGCTTTAATTACTATAATAAATATATAAGAAAAATCAACAAAATCAAATCTTTTTAAAAAACATTCATAAAAATCACCCACGAATTTATTTATCACCAAAAAAAAAAAAAATCACCATGTCGCCAAATCAAAAATGTGGAAGTCAAACAAGTTGAAAAATCGTCACGTTTGTGAGAAGTCGCTATATCTGACAGCCCTGGCTCTCAATACTAGCTTACGATCACGTCAATACAGTAACAATTGTCACTTGTCTACCCTTTGTCGACAACAACTGACTACTATTAACATGCTATATGAATTTACAAGGCCTTAGACATTAGTAAGAGAAGAGACAATTATTGCCGATAAAGGGTAGACAAGTGACAATATTTGCTGTCGTCTTGATGTGAAGTCGAAGACTCCACATAATGTTCTATGTATTACGTATGTGTACAAACAACATTAATCAGTCTAGCTTAAAAATTTAAGCAGGCATTTTGTGTGCATCGCAAACTGAAAATCAGCGTTGCCAGAGAAACAAAATGTGTCCCAACACTAATAAATAATAATATTCTTACCCCCATATTCATAAAATTTTAAACGAATTTGAAATGTATTTTTTTTTTCATACAAAATTTTTTTAAAAAACGAATTTCAAATTCATTTTATTTTTTTATGAATACGTGGGTTAATGTTTTACTTTCAGAAAATTATCTTTACAAACCAGAATATTTGGTTTGCCAATGTGCGTTGTCACACATGAATAAACATGACATGCAAATGCACTTTCAAGAATATATTTAAATTATATAAAAACAAAATACAGTACCATATTTTTACTCACCATTATATCGACTTAGCAGCAGCAAAAAATGCCTTTCTTTATGAACAAAACTTAGATGTTTCTTCTGAGATTTAAAATGTCAAATCAGGGAAGTGTGATGAAATTTTAATGGCAACACTGGTAGGAGGAGAGAGTATAACACACACAATCGTAAAGTTTAATGGTAAAGGTTACCGACCACTGCAATAGAGCATCATTTTATAATTACAATTTTTATAACTGATGCTGTTTGTATTTTGCGTCTGCTTTGGCTTATGTGTTTTGGCTGTTTGTAAGTTTCTGAAAAAGCTTTACACTTCCAAGTAAAAGAAGTGATTTGATTTCAATACAAATGTGTTAAAGAAAATATTTAGCTGCAAATGGTATTCCCATAATAAAATTGAACAAATAAACATTGAATAAAAAAAATTTTGCGACAAATGTTAAATGTTTTGAATTTCAATTGAAACTCTGACAAGTTCTAGTGGGTTATCGGTTACAAGCAAGAAGAAATTTCATTAATATATTTGTTACAAAAACCACATAAAAATAATCATCTGCTAAATGTTGCTTTAGGTTATTTTGCATTTATTTTACAACATCTTTTTTTCTATTTACTTGTTTAAAAAAAAAAAATATTAAATGATAATTTTAAGTGAAAAGAAACCCTAACGAATTGTTTTGTGTCCTACCCTGAAACGAAACCACAAAAGGGTACATAAATGTTTAAAATTGTGTGTTCAATATTAAAAAGGACTACACAAAAAATATATATTAACAAGAAGCAGGAAATGATGATAGCTATGAAGATGGTTATTACAATTTTCATTTCTATTCATAAAAATTCTTTACAAGTAACAAAGTATGACTTTTTTCCTTGACCAATCTTTTCAGTTTATTGTTGTTGCTTTTGCTTCTAAAAGAAGGAGGGCGACAAAAATTATTTTTCCTTGAGAGCACAAGTGCACTCGAGTATAAAAGTTAAATTAAAATACAAAAAGAAACGAAAATGTTGAATTATTCAAAAAGAGTTTTGTTTTGTCTCTGTGTGATTTCTCAGTTTTGCTTCTCTTATTTTGCCTTTTAATTTTACTTTTAATAAAAAAAAAAATGTAACCTTATGCTTTTGTTAACCACAAAAGTTTATAAGGAAGAGATAATATAAAAACCAAATTCTTTGGATACATTAAATATTATCAAGAAATGGGCCTAAAAAATAGAAGGAAAAAATATTATAAACTACGGTAACTGAGACGTAAAAGGTATGCTATAAGAAAATTTACTATTTTCTATATTTCTATTTGAGTAAAACAAATAAAATCAAATAAATAATAAATAAACAATAAAATAAATAAGCAAATTAACTAACATGTGCATGATTCAAAATAATTCAGATATTCCGTTTGCAGTAAAAAGCTGAATACACAAAGTAGAAATCTTCATCAACTGACACCACATACAGCGGACCCACCACAACGAACAGCTTCGAAATAGCTAGTTGTTCCGTTCTGCTATATTCTGACAGACACATATTTACAATTAACTTTGGTGTTATTTGCTCATTAGTAATTATCACATGTAATTTGGCTTAGAGAGCGATACGAACTTTAGCCTAATCAAATCAAAAATATAGAAACAAATCAAGTTCAAGCAATAATAATTAAAACTAAATCAAATTAAATCAATATCAATTTCTTCATACAATAGAATTTCTGCAAGTAGTTGTTGTCCCCACTATGAAACATTTTTATATGAAATATTATTAAATTTTCTTTTGAAACTGAATTCGTGTCAACTTAGGGCCAATTTCACCAACCTTATTTAAATATCAATTCATATTTAAATGTCGATTTGCATTAATTTTTGCATGGGAAAATGACATTTAAATATGAAATGATATTTAAATAAGTTTGTGAAATTGGTACTTAATGAATTTTTTGTTTTGTAACTTAACATATTTCTTCATGAAATAAAATATTTTTGTCCATTTATCTTTTTACCTTATTTAAATCCTAAACGATGATTAAAAATATAAAAATATCTCCTGAGATGATGTTTCAACTTGTTACAAAGTTCTAACAAAAAAAATATTTTAAATGGTCCCAACTTAACCACAAGGATATTAAGACAGCTATTATCCCTGCCAGTTTCCAACAAAAAAAATTTTCCAAAAGAACTATAACAACCTATTATAGGGCCACAAAAAACAGAAGTTGTAGTATCCTCAGGTTTCCACGTAAACCACCTGAATTACACTTTCTTTCTTAAATTATTAATAAACAAATTTTTTTTCTTCTAAAAGGCATTTTTTCTACTGTCTGTTACTTTTATTGTATGAGGATAATTTTCCTGATTATCATGATAGTTATGGTTCCTAATTAAAAGCCAACAAAAGTCATTTTCATATAAAATATACTTAGAATTTTTTTCTTGCATTCTCTACTTCAATGTCATTCATTGTATTTAAAGATGTATAAAATGAAAGACAAAAAATAAGTAAAAATATAATAATTCTTTTATAAATTTGCTACAACTTAAAGTGCTTAAAAAAAGCAAATATAAACTTTAAATGAGGATTTCTTAAACGGAAGTATCAAATAGAAATATTACAGTTTAAGTTTATTAGAAAGACTAAAAAAAATGTAAGGGAATGAATTAAGAAAATGTATTTAAAACATAAACCCGCATATTCATAAAAAATAAAATGAATTTGAAATCCATTTTAGAAAAATTTTATATGAAAAATTTGAAATAAAATACATTTCATACTCATTTTAAATTTTATGAATATGGGGGAAAGTATGCAAACAAATTTCTTTAAAATAAATTTACGTATGAAAAAACAGTTTTGTAAGGTCGTAACCTGTTCACAAAAATTTTGTACCTGAGAAAGATTAGAAATAAATATATGTCGTTTGCATACTTTTCTTTATTTTTAGTATAAAATCAAAATATATACCAGAAACTTTGGTCTATGTAAACATAAGGCTACTCACTAAAATAAAATTGGTTATGGTACTCGTATTTTATTTGACACTATTGTCAATTGGTATGCAAAAGTGAAATTTGCTTCTACACTACAATAAGTAATGCTCTTGTTTGGCCAATAAACAAATGCTGTTGCATGCTTTGATTGTTGTATATCATGAAGATTGAACAAACAAATGGTTTGTACTCACCTCTAATACATACACATTGTTACGATTCTATCCTTTAAAATGCTTTTCAATGGGTTCAAAAATTTGCAAATGAATAAAAGACCATAATGTAATAATTAGAGCTAAGCGTGACACTTTATTTACTAATTACACTTATCTTATAAGACCAAGAACTTAAATAAACCCAGCGGGAACAAAAAGGAGTAAGGAAGCCTTATAGAAGGCCTTTGCACAACTTCTTTTGGAGGTACAAGACCTCTTCGCTCCATTACATACTCATATCTTTTTTACACTCGCTTTTAACATTGCGGGGCAGGCCTTCTGTTCTTGCTTCTTTCGCCAGAGATTCTGGAAGGCTTTCAAATTAATGGATTTTGCTTTTGCTTTAGTAAGGAACAAAACAAAACATGTTACTCCTTCTATTCTCCCTTCTCGTAGAAGGCAGAGTGAAATGTATATGTATTTTTTATGCGAAATAGTCAAGCATTCTTTAGCAGTTGGATAGGAATGGTAATTGAATCAAAAAAATTCTTAAGCAGGTCTTTAACAAGGCCTACACCAAGAAGGTCTTCTGAGTTTTACTTCTGGGAATGATTCACACGCTGATCTTGAAGCAATACCACATCTTTGCTGTTCTTTATACAAGACTCACTCTGCCGACGCTCTCTGTTTGTACAAAAATAATAACTCACTGACTTTACTTTACTTTGGAACGACTACCAACTGCTTTCGACTGGGATTTACTCTTTTTACACAATAACTCTGAACTCTGAACTCTGAATTGAACTTTTAATAGACAAATCTTCACAATAAACTGAACTGAACTTCAGACTGACTTTATGATAAATTTAACTGTCAGCAGATGCGTCGCCTTTTTACACTTCACACAAGGCTTCCAGAATGTGACAGCAAGATCTAGACCATCTCAGCAGCATCACCAAGCCTTGATTTTGATCGCATAATATATATATATATATATATATATATATATATATATATATATATATATATATATATATATTTACATCATTATAGAAGCAATTCATTGTAGTTGTTTACTGATGTATCTTTTTCTTTATTTTTATTTTTGTCTGCACTGCCAGATATGTGTGTGCAAGCGTATATACTTAAAAAAAATACAAAATGAAGAACAAACAAGTTATAAGCTTAAACAAGTGTAATAATGCCAATCTTTCACACTTTGAAAGCTGAAACTTAAAGTCTTAAACTTATAAATATCTTATTGACAATTATTTTTACAAAGGGTTGTTAATGCTAAGAGTTTTTTTTAATATCTATTCACAAAGAAATATTTCATAGTAAAACCTTAGAAAGCAAATTTAATTTAAAATTTTGCTCCATATGTTCTTCATGTTAATTCAACATGATTTACAGTAAGTTTCAATGAAATTTTTTTTGGTTTTAAATAACTTTATATCATGTACAATAAATAATCCAGTGCCGTTAAATTTAGTCAATGCTCTTGCCGCTGCAGCCACAACCACTTTAACTATTCTTCAGATACACATGAAATGAATACCACCATGAATTACATTTTAATCCAACATGATTTTATTAATGATTTAATAGCATTTTTCTTTTTGAAAACTAAGTTACAGACTACAAGAATATTATACAGCCTACCAGCCAGCAACAAGAACTTTATGCTGGTAATGCGAAGTGATAAATAAAATTTTATAACTTTTTTTAATTTTTCCACTTCCTCTTCTATATGTTCTAATTCTGTAATATAATATATTTTTATAGCGTATGCTTCCTCGTCGTTTGCTTTGTTTATTTATAAATTTTATATTATTTATATTTTTATTTACTTTGAAAAACAAATGAATCCTATTTACATTTATTATACAAATCTGTGGCTTAATACCAGCAGCAGCATAAAGATGTGCTTGTTGTTGTTGTTCATGTTCATCCTGTTATTTAAAACAACAAATTACTCTTGACAATTTGTTTTTATTTAAAGTTTTTTCTTGTGAAAAAAAATCTAAATAATATAAATGACCAAGTGGCTATTTTTTATGTTTTTCTTTTTATGTAACAAAAAATTTATAAAAAAAAACTTTTGAAAAACTTTTGCTGTTTTCAGGATTTAATTTTGTTATTGTTGTTTATGTGTTTTTTTTTTTTTTTTTTTTTTTTTTGCCTTGTTAGTCTTTATTTGGTTTGGCTACTTTCTTCACAGTGACTGTATGTAAGGGGACAGTTGAGCAAAAATTTTTTAAATGTCTCTTGGAAAAACACACACACACTCAGCAGGTGGTACATGCGCTGGATTTCACTAAACTAGACAAAAAGGACATCAGCAAACTGGCGAACAAAGTTAACAGCAATTGTTAAAATAGTTTTGAAAATAGCTGGAGGTATAAGCGTGTCAAGGAGCATAAAAATTAAAGCAATTGTAAAATGTTTGCTGTTGCTGCTAGAGTTTTCTTATACGGCTAATTATTTAAAGTTGTTTTGTTGAAGCTCTAACATTTGTAAATACCTTATACTATTTTAAAAAATATTGAATGAAAAAATTGCTTGATTTTTGAGCGAAATGTTGAGTGGAATGTAAAAAATATCGAAAATCTATCCATTTTAATTTTAAAGGGGCTTTCATGATATGAAACTTTCCTCATAAATAGTACGTCATTATAGGATCCATGCTCATACTTCTTCTTAATTTAAAAATCTTGTATCCACAACCAATCTTCTAAACGCTGCTGGAGGTATTCCTTAAAAGGATTAGCCAAAGGTACAAGTAACAAAACAGTTTATAACATCTTACATACACAACCATTATTTCAAGCTTTGCTAAAGTTAGTCCTGCAAAGGACTATGAACTTGTAAAATAGAGCAAGTAACAAAACTATTACAAAATCTTATATATACAATTATCAGGGGACACTGTTGAAGTAGCCTTGTAATCCCTTCCCATAAGGTTTGAATTTTCCACCACCATTAATGAAATGCATTCTGAAAGGTTTGGAAAAAATTTTAATATATTTTTTAAAATTTCAGCTTTCAGTCATGGGTTGGGAATTTTGCTATATTTCTTACTTAAAGATTTACTCACTTTATTCTATTTGCTTTAAAAGAAGTTATAAAAAATTAAACTAAACTAAATGGCTTTATTCACTTGCTAGCAAACAGTCAATGTGTCTTTTTGATACCCAAAAGTGTAAAAAACTTTATTCCAAAAAAACAAAAAGTCTATAGAACTCCCAAAGGAGTCTAATGTTTTTAATAAATAAATGTTTCTTTACATTTTCTGGCTTCAAATACTTTTTTCCTGTCCATTGAAATTTAATATCTACATTTATTTCGTTCCATACATGTATTACGAATATATATCTGAAGGATATTAGTATAAGAGCAGATTGTATTTGTATTTTTGTAGGCATAGAAATCCTTGTGGTAAAATAATTTTTAGTTAGAGAAAAAAATAAAACTAAACGCATTTAAAACAATTATAATGAAAATCATTCTTGTGGTAAATGGCTGCTATAAAAATATAATTTTCACTTTTGTTCTTTCTTTAAACCAAACAAGCACACACACATATGTAAACATTAATGGTAAGACTAGCCATATGCAAGCAAACTCCCAGCAAAAAAAAATAATAATCAATAAATTCAATATATCTTAAGTTGTGCCTTTTTACAATTTTTGGAACAGTATGAAAACCGTAAATTTTTGGTAAATATCGCGAAACCTGCAATACAATTTTTCAAAACAAAAAAAAACTATTGCCTACTTTTAGGCCTATTATTTATTGAATATTGAATATAACAACAATTTACGGCCTATCCCACGATGTCGATCGAATTCTTATATTGAAAACAACAACCAATTTTCTAATATTATTGTTGTTTGCAATACAAGTTGTCGATCGAACGATTTCTGACATCGTGGGACAGTCCGTTATTAACAATTGTGGAGAAAAAGTGCAAACAAATAGTTGAAAAAAAAACAAAACTATATGATTTTGAGCATTAGCGAATAGCAATTGAATTAAATTTTGTATATGGGCCTTTCCACAGGAATGTCAACTTTTTGTAGCGTGCGACACCAAGCAAATATGCTTGTTTTTTTTTTTTTTAAGAAAACTAAACTTTTTTTACTTCTATATATATTTGTGTAGGCTGTCAGCAGCTCTATGTTAGGTAAAATGTTAAGAACAATCGAATCACGTTATTCAGAAATACAAGGTTAAATGCTTGCTGTTACACGCGACAAAAAAGTGAAATTTCTCGGAGAAATTCCCATATATTATTAAAAAAAAGTAACTTGTTTATTTAAATTCCTATTAGATTTTTTATATTTATTAATCCGATTTCCTTAGAAGTGTTACCCTTAAAATAATAAAATAAGTAATGAAGATATCCTCTCAAATTATTTTGCTGGGAAATATTTCTTTGCATACTAGAAATCTATTGCGGTTAAAACTTTTAATATCTTTTTCTATTATTTTATATATCTTTACTCTTGGGACGTTTTTTGAGAGAAAACATATTTCGAAATTCAAGTTTAAAACTAAAACTTTAGATATGTGTAAAAAAAAATATTTTTGTTGGTGTTAATGTTCAAAGTTTTCTTATTAAATTTTATGGTTTCACTTTTATTTGTAACACAATAGGAGTAGAAGTTAAACAATTTTTGACAAGCACTTGTATAAATAATTGTTTGTTTTTTCTTAGTTTGAATGAGATGTCTTGTTTAAAATTTGATAAACATTTTTGATTATGTATAACTTTTAATTGGTACGAAGGTACTAGTTTTTTATTGCTATTGGAGAATAGTGGGCAGCAAGAAATAATTTAATAATTTTTAAATAAAATCCTTCTACTAATGTCTGCAAGCGAATGCTAATTATGAGCAAATTTAAATATAGCAATTTTTACTATGCTTAGCAGTTTGGAAACGTTTTGAAATGAGCTCAGACTGAACAGCCTGTTCTTCCTTTTAAGTTTTCTTTAATTCCTTTTCTCATCTTTAATACGAGTAAAAACTTTTATTAATAAAAATAATATGTTTTTGGTTGCTTTTTGCTGAAGATTCAACTTTATATGTCTTTTAATGTAAGTATTGTGGATTCGTTGAAATCTTAAAATGTTCGGTCACAACCGTCACAGCAAGGATTGAAAGGGTTTCATAAAATTTTTACTGTGCTTAATAAATTCTTGATATGTACTTTTCTACAATAACCAAGTAAGTGCAATTAATAATATTATATATTTTTTTAGCTTCCGTTATAAAATTGGGGTAATTAATTACAGGTTATGTTTGGTCACACCCGGCACAATAACACTTAATCGCTATTTTTCAGTGAATGTCCAAAATAGGAAATAGGAAAACAAATAAAGAAATTTAAAGATAAAAACATATAAACTGCATTTACATTAAGAGAGAGAGAAAGAAAGAGAGATATATAGAGAGAAAGAGAGAGAGAATGATAGGAAAATAAGAAGTGCTAAGAAAATTATGATGGATAAAGAATCTTTTGAAGAAAAAAGAAAAAAATATCGAGAAAGAAAACGAAATTACACACAACGGAAAAAGGATTAAAGTCAAATTGTAAACATTTTGAATATATCTGAGATTGGCACTCTTTTGACGTTTATTAAAAGAGAAAGTTATTAAAGTCAAACGTAAACCTTCTTGAAGTCGATCAAAAAGAATTACTGTCATTATAATCCAATTCTTCAAAGAGGTTCCTATTAGTTTGCTTTTATATTGATTATATTAATGAAGGCATTAAAAAGTTTTATCTCTTCAAACAATTTGAGTTTTCATATTTTGATAGTCTTACCCGCAATATTAACAGGTCACGCCCGTCACATTTTCCAACAAAAAAATTTAAGAAAAATTATGTTTCTTCATTCATATTATTTCAGTGTCGACATATTATTAAATGCAGCTTCTGACCCGCAATATTAACAGGTCACACCGGTGACATCTTCAGAAAAAAAAATTTAAGAAAAATTATTTTTCTTCATTCATATTATTTCAATGTCTAATTTTTACTAAATGTAGCCTGTGACCCCCAATATTAACAGGTCACACCCAACACATTTTCCAACCAAATATTTTAAGAAAAATAATTTTTCTTTATTTATATTTCATTCATATTATTTCAATGTCCACCTCTTATGAAATGCAGCTTGCGACCCGAAATAATAAATTTACAAAGCAAAACGAATTTATGCAAGAGCAATCAGAAAAAATCAAAACAATGATTGAAAATAATAAGAGTTGCCTAATGGCTGAAATCGAAAAGAAGTTTAGCGATTTACGAAAGGAGATTGTAAATGATGTAAAAACAGAAATTCAACAATTAAACGAAAGGGTTACTAAACTAGAGACTACCTGCAATGACATTGGTACTTTAAGAGATGATGTGCATAGATTAAATTTAAAACTATTAGAACACGATAATTCGATTGTTGCGTCAGACATTAGAATCACTGGTATACCGTTTCATGAGAATGAAGACCTTGCTGGTATTTTTGACAATATCTGTGGCACGTTAAGCACCAGAGTGCCAACACATAAAGCTATTTTTCGTGTGAAGCACTTTAAGCATGTTCGTAATGTGAGTGACCCTCCTATTATTATTAAAATGAACACTCCATACGAGAGAAATTGGTTTCTTAAAAATGTTGCTGCTTATCGTAATCGTAATAAATCGCCACTTCGACAATTTTTTCGACATTTTCCTTTTGTTTTATTAATTTTTCATTTATCATTTATTACTTTATTCACTTTTTATTTGTTATAAATGTGCTTTTTGTACTTTTTTTAGGAACATTTATAGTTTTACTAAATTAAAATTTTTTATTTCAATGTACAATCATCTCCTTTGTTAGAATTGACTTTTGCGTTGCTATTAAGGTTTTTTATTACATATTTTATTCTCATATTGTCGGCTATCACACACTAGTCACATCCTAATCCGCTTGCCCGTAATATTTTGAGCTTTACTGGACACATCCGCTTAAAAAAGAGGGACACAAGGGCTCTTATACCCAACACTCCAGATGGGACTGCTTAAAAATACTTCTTTTTGATTATCACTACTTATGTATTATTTATAACTATCACTAAGCTTATGTCCGATATTGGTCGGGCCTAATAATTATATTTAGATTTAAGATTTGATTACTTATTGTTAGTTCATTTTTGAAGATACAATAAATAAAGATGTATATGAAAAAAAAAAAAAAAAAAATATTGTCGACTATGAGCACGGTTTATTGTGATACTGCGGGAAGATATACCAGTGACACAACAATGAGCATGGTTAAAATCCTAGCTAACAACAGGAAAGGTCTAACTCTAACCCATATCAACGCACAAAGCTTAAACAATAAAATTGACGAGTTTAGATATGTTTTTGTAAATTCTAACGTTGATATTGTTTGTGTTTCCGAAACCTGGTTTTCATCTGAAACTCCAGATAGTTTGATTTGCCTTGATGGTTATAAAGTATTTAGAGAAGATCGAAGGGGTAATGCTGGCGGTGTTGCCATTTTCGTGAAAAATAATATATCTTGCAAATTTTGCTTAAAATCGTCAACTAATTTATCATCAAATGAAAAATACGTCGAGTTTATTTTTATCGAGATAATCACAGACAGGAAGATGTTGATAGGGTGCGTATATAGGCCGAATAAAAGATTATCTTTTTCAAATTTTTTCAGTGCGATGGAAACAATTGCCGCTGCTTATGATGATATTATTATTTCAGGAGACTTTAATTCAAACATACTTTTGGAATCAGAATTAACTGACAATATGTTATCTTTTGGTCTAACTCCTACAAACACAGTTAATCCAACTCATCATACTGCAACTAACCGCACATTGCTTGATGTTATTTTTGTTGCGAGTCCAGAAAGTGTATTGTTGTATGACCAAGTTTCAGCACCGTGTTTTTCAAAACATGATCTAATTTTTTTAACATACAAATTTCATATTCCTTTGTCAGAACATACAGTCTACTATCGTGACTTCAAAAACTTGAATTACAACATGTTATGTGCAAGTGTCTCTCTAATTGATTGGTCACGAATGTATTTTATGCCCTCAGTTGATGAGCTAGTTGAATTTTTGGAAAACAATATTCAACGTCTTTTTGATGAGACAGTTCCGCTAAAATCTAAAATGACTTCTTGTAGGGATAAGCCTTGGTTTTCTGCTCATATAAAATCTCTTATCGCTAAAAGAGACTGTGCTTATTTAAGATGGAGGCGATTTAGAACTCCAGAGTTAAAAAACGAATTCAAGACTGCTAGACGTAACGTTAACATTAGCATCAGAGTTGCAAAAACTGAGTATTACGCTAGACGTTTTGGCTCCGCAATAGGCTCTAGGCAAACTTGGAGGTATATTCGTGAGATTGGAGTTGGCAGATCAGAGAGTTCAAGCAGTTGTCAAGTCGATGCAGATGAGCTTCATAGAACCTTCACAAATATACCGCTTCTTCCAGTTGACAACACTTTCTACAACTTTACAAGTATAACTTCTAATCTTCACAATATCAATAGTAACATGTTTCAATTCGCTCGTGTAAGCAAATCTGAGGTATATTTAAGCTTCAGTTTAATTAAGTCGAATGCGGTGGGTTGAAATGGAAATACGCAAAAATAGTGCCTATACCTAAAAAAGACTCAGAATTCAGGCCAATTGCCATACTGTGCTTTATATCTAAGGCTTTTGAAAAAATTCTTTATAATCAGATGTCGCTTTATATAAAAAATAATAATTTGTTGTCTAATATGCAATCAGGTTTTCGTCAAAATCATAGCTGTGTCTCCGCTTTAATGGATGTAACTGAAAACATACGACGTGAACTTGACGAAGGAAAAATTAATTTTTTGATTCTTCTAGATCATTCTAAGGCCTTTGACACGGTCGACCATAGTACGCTTTGCATGAAACTTCAGTATTTCTTTAATTTTTCTTTTACGTCAACTAGACTGCTATCATCATATCTCTCTAGTCGTAGGCAATTTGTTTACGCGAGCAACCACCGATCCTCAGCATTAAATTTGTTAAGGGGAGTGCCTCAAGGGTCAATCCTTGGACCACTACTTTTTTCTGTATATGCAAATGATTTGCCTAAACAACTTTTGCACTGCAAAATTCATATGTATGCTGATGATGTTCAGTTGTATTTGAGTAGTCCTGTCAATTCTGTTGCTGATAATATTTCAAGACTTAATGACGATCTAAATAGAATTTATCTTTGGGCAACTGCAAATGGACTCTGTTTGAACCCGCACAAATCAAAATGTATCATAGTACGTAAGAAAACAATTAATAATATTGCCGATGTTGAGATCTTAATAAACAGAAAATCTTGGAATAATTTTTAATAACAACCTTACCTGGTCAAACCATGCTAACGCAGTTGTCGGCCAGAGTTACTCAAAGCTGAGATGTCTTTGGTCATCACAGCACTATACTCCTTTCAATATAAGGCAACTTCTTGCTAAGTCTTATATAGTTCCTGGCTTAATCTACGGTTCTGAACTTTATGCTAGCTGTGACTCAATTAGCAAAAGAAAGCTTAACGTTTTATACAACAATATTATTAGGTATGTATACGGATTGAAAAGATATGATCATGTTTCTCACTTTTCCCCGAAACTATATGGCATTTCGTTCAACAATCTTCTTAATATACGTGTGCTTTTATTTCTTCATAAAATTATTTATTCTGAAGTGCCACGATATCTTACTGATAAAATAAGGTTTGCAAGATCAGTTAGGGGGAAAAAGATCATAGTTCCTTTACATCGTCTACTTGTTTCTGAATGGCAGTTTTATATATTGGGTGTTTTTTATTGAGGTATAGAACTTTAAGTTGGCATCACTTTTTTAAATGGCGGCCATTTTGTCAGCTGCCAAGTGATTAATATTTAGTTTGGTTTGCCATTTCATCATGAACAGGTTGACAAAAGAACAACGCTTGCAAATCGTGCAAATTTATTTCGAAAATAATGGTTCAGTTCGCGAAGTTTACCGCAAGCTTCGTCCATTTTATGGTCGACATAATCGTCCATCAGAGCAATTAATTCGGTTAACCATGGATCGTTTTCGCACTACGTTTACTCTATGTGATAATACGCTTCCGCAGAGACGTCGAACAGTGCGCACCGAAGAAACAATTGCCGCTGTAGAGCAAAGTGTTGAAGAGGACCCGAATGAATCGATTCGCCACCGTGCACAGCAATTGGAGCTTTGTCCATCAACTTTATGGAAGATTTTGCGCAAAGATCTTGGCTTGCGACCTTACAAGATCCAGCTTGTGCAAGAATTAAAGCCGATCGCACGTCACAATCGATTTATTGAAGGAAACATTCGATGAGCGCATAATTTCGCGGAATGGACCTGTCAATTGGCCACCAAGATCGTGTGATTTGACACCATTGGATTATTTTCTTTGGGGATATGTGAAGTCGCTCGTCTACGCCAACAAACCAGAAACGTTAGGGGACTTGGAAGCCAACATTCGTGGCGTTATTGCCAACATACGGCCCCATATGCTCGAAAAAGTGGTTGAAAATTGGACCTGTAGAATTGGCTTTATTCGAGCCAGCCGCGGCGGCCACATGCCCGAAATCATATTTAAACATTAATGGCATAAAATTATCCTTCCAATAAAGCCAAATTGATGGACATTAAAACGATTTTCTTGTGTTTTATTTCAATTCGAAGTTCTATACCTCTAAAAAAACACCCTGTACATGCTGCGCGTCTCTGGAATACTCTTCCACATACACAACAACTTAATAGCAACGCAACTAGCTTTAAGCAATTTTTATTTAATTACTTCTCAAATTAGAATATCATAAATATTGTTCCTATAATATATGCAATTAATTAATTTTGTTAATTTGTAAATTTGTATCTTAATAGTTGTGTTCATTTACTAAAAATTTTTACGAATTTGTAACAATTGTTACTGGAAAGTGTTCATTAACCCAAAAAATTTGCAACAAGAGAGCGTCGAAAGAGCGTAAAAAATTGAGAGACAGAAACATTCTTGCAAGTTTTTACAAGTAAAATTTTTACTTGTAATAATTTTTCAAACAGCTGTTTTATGATTGTGTTTGCAAAACAATTTTCTAAATTAAGTTGAAAATAAAAATATTTTGGAAATTGTAAGTAAATGTAAACTTTTAAGACGATAAAAAGTATTAAAAAGATAAAAAATTTATTTTTGTGTAACTAGCAACAACAGAAGCAAAATAATATGTCTAATGAAATTGAACTAATATATATATGCATTAATATTTTTCTACAGCCTCTGAAATGTTTTTGTTTTTCTTTAATTTTCACAGACTAGCTGTTATTTTTAGTGTTGTAAATATTATGAGTACCTAGCTACTCGGTAATTTACACTAAGACGATATTTACACTGGGCATTTTCTGGTTATCTTTGCAGGCAGGCGTTTTAAGTTTGTTGGTGAGAGCATGCGGAGTAAAACAAAAGGCACGAAATGAAAACTCGAGGGGATTTTTGACATTTATCTTTGTTTTTTCGTACTCTCAGCATTAAGCATGAATATTAACGTCAAAAAGTCTTGAAGAAAAAAGTCTTAATGTAAATGTAAAAGAAAATTGTCGAAGCAAGGCAGGCTAAAAAGGCATAATTTGAATAGGCATTAAGCAGGCAAAGAATTCAATTAGTTCAGATATATATTTGCAAATAAATTTGAATTAACACATAATTTATTAGTCACGACAATGGTGAATATAAATGACCATAATCACATCATTTTTAATCAATATCACAATTACAATCATTTTATAATAATATACATATACATATGTATAATATGTTCAGAAAACATAGGGGTAGTTATTGAGTACTCATATATACCTATACATTACAACACTACTTTAACTTGCAAATTTTAGCTAGTAAAGTGTTCATTTACTTTTTCACATTTTTGAGAGTAGTTTTGAAAAATTTCTTGTTACTCTCTCGTTACTAATTTTTACTAGTAAAGTAAATGAACACACCTAATGTCTGTTTATATGTTTGCTGCCGTAATTAAGTTATGGACACTACTTTCCTGTACTGTAAATATAAGATTAATTCTTGTTGTATAGGACTTGAACATACAAATAAATAAATAAATAAATAAATAAAAAAAAAAATAAATATTAAAAGGTCACAACTGTCACATTTTGCAAAAAAAAAATTTTTTTAAATTATATTTCCTTATAAATATTTCATTTATATTCTTTCAATGTCTACCTTTTACTAAATTCAGCCAGCAACCCGCAATATTAAGAGGTCACACCCGTCACATTGTGCAAAAAAAAACAATTTAAGAAAAATTATATTTCTTGATACATATTTTATTCATATTATTTCAATGTCTATCTTTTATTAAATGCATATTAATATCACACCCGTCGTATTAAATTGTCACACCTCTCACATGTTTGAAAAAAAGTAAGGAAAAATTACTTTTTGTCTGGCAGTTAGTATTTAATATCATCAAAAAGACTTTGGATTTATTGTCTGCGTTCTACAGAAGACTTTACAGAAAATATAGAATTTAATCAGGTAAAGAATGATCGCTAGATGGTTGTGACGGGTGTGAGTCACATTATTCTGCTGGCCATTTTGTGCCCAAAATTATGTTCCTTCAATATCTGATTATTATTAAATTCTTTTAAGATTAACAATCCTTGGTAATCGCATTCTTTTTGTAGTTATATGTTTTTAAGTTATACAAAAGACTTCGAGTATCGAGGTCACACCTGTCACGATGGGAATAATCCTTCTATAAAGTCCATAGTTTAAAAAAAAAGTAGAAAAATTATTTGAAAAGCAAATTTGTAACTGCCAAAGACTTTATTTCACTGTTAAGCATGATTAAAATGGTTTAAAGCTTCAAATATGTTCCTTTAGCCAATACGGGTATATGGCTTAAATACCAAAGTATTTGTGTATGAAACCTATTTTTGACTTACATAAAAGTTTTGCTAGGCAAACAATTTGTACTCGTAAGTTAGTCTTTTGCAAATCAAAGAGGTTTTTTTGTGAATACGGCAGCAATTATGTCACACAAGTTTTTCTCACAGTAAAAAACTGTTTTCCTCAGAGAAAACAACTGCCTGTTCATGTCTTTCATTTATTTATGTCATATAAAGCCTTCCAAAATTTTTTGACAAAAGCCAGACAATTTTGTTTTCAGAGAACACTTACTTTAAAAAATTTTATACTATAGCAAGAATTTAATTTATGGCAATTAAAACCCTTAAAAATATTTTTAAAGTTTTCTTGGCTTTCTGAAGAATTATTTTAATTATTTAAAATTATGCACAATCATTTAAAACTTGTTAACTCAGCTCGCCTAATTTATTTTGTATGCCTTATTAACTAAATTGTCTTGTAAATTTAAAATTATTTAAACATATCCTGCCTTATTTTGTTGATCAACAAAATATTTGCTTAAAGAAATGTTTAAGATTTCCCCAAAGGCTAAGAAGACATTTTTCTTTCCTTCTTTATATAATATCTGGTGTTCATATCAAAAAAGAAAAGACCTTCATCAGATAGCAGCAGTTCAAAATAAACACAACTTATCAAGTTGTTATGTGTAAGGTAGCAAGTGTTTAACACAATATCCTGGGGAAAAAAATATCATGAAAATCTTTTTAAGAAAAGCGACACAAAAAACCAGAATAATATTTAAAGTCTTTAGACAATGTATTAAATGTATTGAATGTATTACTTAGAGACAACAAGTTAAGTGAGGCTCATTTCTTAAGACCGCTGGGTATAATTTTAAATGAGGCACAATGTTAAATAAAATAAAAAATAAGCATATAAAAAATGATGTTAAAGAGAAAACGAGCAACAAATGCGAGGATTGGTTGCAAGGTTGGGGAGAAAAAGATGATTATATTTCTGCCTTACACAGCAGAAGGAATAATTTCTTTTTCGGGCTTAAGTTCAGTATTTTCAATTCTTATTGAATGAAAAATTTTTTATTAATCTATGTGATTTTCTAAAGTAAAGAAGAAAATTTTAAGCTTAAATTTAATATACATGTTTATATTGCAAAAATAATAAACCACCCTCGAACAAAGATATTCATTATAATTTTTCTGACTTAGGTAGTCCTTTATAATAATAATAATAAACACAGTTTCTAAACTTATAGACACAACAACACCCGTATACAATTTTAACTAAATTTGAAAGGCCTTTAAATTCTAGGCCTCTTGAAAAGTTTGCTTAAAATTTCACCTTAAAGGGTCTATCATTAAACTTTTCTTATCTTTAAACTTAAATAGAACAAAATATTTGTGAGCTGTCATCGAAGTTTTTTATTCATTTGAATGTAGGCTACATTGATTGGCTATTCAAATGAATGTCTTTAATATAACATTGTGCAACTATCCGCGCTGGCTTTGCTGCATGCCTCACATCCCAGATAAGAATTTTTCCATGATCAAGTCACCTCCACCTGCAAAAACCAGGGCCTCAAATCGCTCGTACAGAATGCCCAATGTATTATTAACTGTGGGGCAAATAACATCATCCAGTTGAAACCAAATCAATTCTGTGCAAAAATAAGCAGGTAATCTTCGACATATAGCGATCGCCGTCTAAGATCTTTCTGAAGGAAATGCAGACCTATGATGCTGAATTCCAAATTCACACCAAATAATGACTTCTTCCCTAATGCATTGGACGTTGAGGTATCCTTTGTGCACTGGTTTTATCCCATTTTATTTGTGAACATACTTCTTTATACAGAAATGAGCTTTATGGCTAAAGATGATTTTTGAATTAAAACTACGTTTAGTTTCCAAGTGCAGCAGGGCCCATTCCTTCAGCTACTGCGTCTGTCACGACGTAAAATTCACAAATTTCTGATTTGATTAAGGCAAGGTTCTTGTGAGCCACGCGATTGTCTCGAATTCTTCTGCACACTCTCATGATCAGCGTAGATGTTTTCTACAGATCTTTCTTCGCAGTATTGATGATTTTTGCTTGTTTATTTATCCAATGGACTAAAATTTATTCAATATTATAGCAACAAACAAAATTTTACCTCTCCATTACCAGAGCAGTGGAGCAAAATTGGTAAAAAAGCTACAATTTAAAATTTTTTTCCTCGAATATTTCGTAAACGAATAAATGTATCAGACTTTTTTTAGCTCCTGGATAGAAAAAAATCCACTTGCAAAAAATCTTTTTTATTAGATCAAAAACATCAACTTCGCATCGGTTTTAATTTTTCATTAAACCAAGATGGCCCCTTTTGGGGATTTGTCACTCCGTTCCCTTTAAAGATACATAGTCCAAATTCCAGACACCTCCTTAAATGCTGCATGAAATTTCATAACAATCAGCAGGCCCGTTTAGAAGCTGCAGAATTTTTTAAATTTTTTTTACAAAATCTTCCACTGTGTATTGGGTACTTCAGGCCCCAACTAGGCACCAAAAGTCACCGTCCGATGGAGCTAAAAAATAAAAATCAATGCGGTTTGTGACAGCAAACCTCACATTTTTGAGAGAGCATGTATTAGAGGCCTGCGTAAGCACTCTTGAAATGTAAATACGCCTTGGTTTTTAAATGTATTGTCGTGTCATATATTATACTAAAACAATAATAAATATTGTCGTATAATAAGCGAAGCACGATGAATTTATTGTCGTTCAGGTATATGAGTACTTACAAGTGACGTCGCGAAGACTTTTTGTTCGTAATAAACACTCAAAATGCCACCAGAAGAAGTAGTGTATTCACATACAATGGGTGTGTGTTTGTTACTTTGCATATTGTACATAAAGTAAATGTTTGGTTGGTATCAGTGAAGAGCAATGAGTAGTGAAAAGGTGAGTAGAGTTGAATCAGGGCTTATAATTTCTTGTACTTATGCGCACTCATACTTATAGCATAAGTGCGCATCGAACTCATACTTAGCATTAACATTTATGATGTTGTTGATTTCGGCTCTCCTTAACTCAATGCCTATGAACAATGGAAAATAAGTATGATTCACAACGCGAACTTCGCATACGAACATTAAAGTTCTCGCTATAAGGTTATATGTTTCCTGTTGCTTTTTATTTTGCAAGAATTTAAAACAACCCTATTTACTACTATTATATACTACTCGCAAACTATTTAATGACCAAACTTTTAAATAAAGATACATGCATGAGTTGAGTGAGCTGAATCAATGTGAGTAGTATAAGTATTTTACTGAAATTAGAAATCAAACTGAGGTGATTTATGGGTGTAAGTGCGTATGACTATGACGTCAACGTCGCATTCATATTTATTTCAACCCATAACTATAAATCAATGTCATCGTCAGTATGCGTAAATCAGAGTATTTGAGTTTATATGATGTCTACTCACTTATATTTCAAATTTCATGAGTTAATATGAATAGCGAAAAAAGGATTCATTGCCGAACACTGGTTGGTATGTGAACTACGTAGTCAGTACCCAGGCAATTTTTTTGTGTTACTAGTAGATTTTGAATGACAAGCACATGCTAAATGCCTATACCATAAAGTATTGTATGGGCAATAATCAGAGAGTAGTACTGGTGACAAGGCCAGAATCGATCCAGACTTTTCCTAAGGAACCTTTTTTTATTCAAAAACCTACTATTGAAAACTTAAAAATAAAAAAAGTCTCAAAACGCTAATCTAAACAATCAAACCTGAAGTTTCTATTAAATTTTCTTATACCAAATAATGCCCTCTAACAGGCCTTTTTATTTCCCATTTTAACTGCTGGAAATATTAAAAATAAATATGTGTAAATAGTACGTGTAAGTAAAACATATTTTGTGGTCTTATAATGCAGTATTTTCGGTATTCCTTTATGGCGTTCAGACCTCTTGTAATTGTAAGTACACATACATGCATACACGGACACACACATATACACATGTACATATAGCATATCTTATAAGGAATAGTTATTGTGTTAGTGTCATAAATTTATGAGGGTTTTACTTACTAACTTTTTTTTTGTTTTCATGTTCGGCAGCAAATCTTGACAAAATTGTTTTCCTAAAAAAGTTAACAAAAAAGCTGCAGAAAAATGTTCTTTGCTGTAAGAGTGTGTTGCAAAAGAGGGAAAGAAAAAAATTAGTGCCTCTTGGCCAATTTAATAAATTTCATAAATGCCTTAAAAGCTTGTACATTTAGAAAGTTTTTTCTTGTTTGCCTTCGAGGTAAAATTGTTAAGGTGTAGTTTGTTTTGGTGACGAATAATTTATGAGGCGTGTATGTGTTAAACTGATAATTTAAGACATTTTTATATGTAGCGGTAATAGGTGAAAATTTTTTGCGAAAATGGATAAATTGTATAATTTAAGATTAAAGTAACAGCCGTATTCTAAGAAAAAATAATAATTAAGGCATATGTGTTAAATAAAACAAAAATCAAAATGTGCATAATTAGTAAAAAAATCGACAACGGTAAGACTTTTATAAGCTTAGAGATTGTAAAATTGAGCTTTTAGCAAATCAAAACAATTCACATATTCTATTTGCACAGAAAGCTGGGTATATAAATCAGAAATCTACATCAACTGACACCACACACAGTGGGTCAAACACAAAGAATGCTGCTGATGAAGGTGCTGCAACCTTTGAAAATAGCTAGTTGTTCCGTTCTGCTAGTTTTTGTCAGAATATTTGTAATTAACTTTGATGTTATTTGTGCTATGGAATTCAACTATGGGGCACTGCTTCAGCTTCAAATGTAGAGAAAATTCAACGCAGGCAAAACAAAATTTTACGCATGATAACATCGGCTCCATGGTACATCAAAAATTCAAATATACATCGTGATTTGAATATGCCACTAGTGACTGAAGAAATTTCAAAATACGCAGGCAAATATCTAACAAAACTCGAGTCACATCCTAATCCGCTTGCCCGTAATATTTTGAACTTTACTGGACACATCCGCCGAAAAAAGAGGGACACAAGGGCTCTTATTCACAGCACTCCAGATGGGTCTTCCTGAAAATACTTTTAGTTTTTATATTTTTTCCTTTTGATTATCACTACTTATGTATTATATATAACTATTACTAAGCTTATGTCCGACACTGGTCGGGCCTAATTATATTTTTATATTTAAGATTTGAATACTTATTGTTAGTTCATATATGAAGATACAATAAATAAATATCATGTATTATAAAAAAAAAAAATGTTATTTGTTCATTAATAATTATTTTAAGTAATTTGGATTACAGAGCGATATGAACTATAGCCTAATCAAATCATAAATATAATAATTAAACTAAGTTAAAATCAAAGAGATTTTCTTTTAACTAAATATAGAATTTTTTAAAAAAAAAATATTGTTTTTTTAATGTTATTTTTTGTTCCAAGCTTATGCATTTTATGAAACTATGCAAGAGAAAGTGTTTGTGCAACAATTTAATTAGATTAATTTAAAATTCATAAATATTTCAAGGGCTTTATTTTTCATTTGCTTCAATAGAAACCAAATATATTATGCTGCATCGCACTTAGTTTTTACATAATTTTTTTATGAGTGCTGAAGCATCAATATAAAAAGCAAAAAAAAATAGTTTTTTTCCACCTCTTTAGTCAATTAATAAAAGTTATTTTTTATATGTAAAATAAAAATATATAAAAGGCATTTCATATATTTTCGAAACAAATGTTAGTAAGTACACACATGTTAAACAGAACCAAAGATGCAGCAATTAATTTAATTAAATTTTTTTTATATATTGGAAAAAAACTCTAAAAATAAGTTATATTATATGTCATATCATGAACGTATGCATGTAGGTTAATGCATATAAAAATAGAGACAAGTATTTGTTAAACCTTATTAACATAGATTAAATTAGAGATGATTTAGTATAGAATATGGGAGTAGCTTACAAATACTTTATTTACTTTGACTTAGACATTAAATCAGCTACTGGATGTAAGATTGCACTGCTCTGCAAAAAATATAAAAAAAAATCGGGAGCAAAAATTTTGTGATGTGATTTCAATGGACTGTAGTGTGCTGAATCCAAATCTGTTCATAGATTGATACCATTATGTCTAATTTTCTAAATTTTCTTACAATACTGATACTGGAATATTGAATACGTATTAATTATGACAAAAGTAAAATGTCTTACAGATAAAAATGGCTTCTATGGTATAAATTAAAAAGAAAAATTAAGTAAAATACTAATATAACACAAAAAATTTACTACAATTTAATAGATCCCTTTTCTGTAAGTTTTATCTGCTGTTTTAGGATTGATTTTCCAGCAGAAATTGGTTAACATTTCTGGGGACCACTTGCCGGTTTTATCTGCTTGCCATGAGCACAATATCTCATTAGAACTTTTCACCATGCACCATGGAAAAAAATCTAAATCCAAATGCCAGATTTGTTAATATAAAAGAAGAAGTAATTGCACCACTTATTCTAAGAACATTTTGACAAACATTTTCGAAAGCCACCGATGCTATTCTTTCCTCATTCACCAGCTTAGATTTGAACGATTCTTTAAAGGTTTCTCATATTTGGGTTCCAACAAATATGCCTTCCTTTCATTTGGTCTCACTATTCATAGTTTATACCAAATCATTTATTAAGTCTAATTTGATGCACAGTGCTGACAAAAATTCCTGACAACTAAAGGCTCATTCGCAGTATCTTTGATTTCCGGAATCGCTAAACTATTTTTAGAGCTATGCTCTTTATGCAACAACACAGAATTTAGGACGTGACTTTCGTAAAAAAAAATAATCGACACTATTACAGTTGTAAATTTAGTTTTGCTTTGATTTCTTTGTACTTAAAAGCAGAGCACGAAAAAAACGAAACGAAATATTTGATATTGTTTTAGCACATGAGCACAAACAAAAAACGTTTTGAAATAATTATGGCGAATTTGACATCATCATATAATATAATTTTATTGCATTGTTACTTAACACATGAAATTTGTTTTATATAGCTAAGCAGCATAGCTCTAACTGGGTGTCCTAAGACAGATCTCTTCCTTTTTTTATATCCCCCTAGCAAAGCCATATATTCTACAAATATTATTTATTTTTTTAAAATCGAACAAATCGTTATCGAATTATGTTGTAACAAGTAAGCTGACCGCCGCCGCCGTTTAGGGCGTAAAATCAGGCACGCCCATTAAAAAAATCTGTACGTAATACATAAAAACTGAGAACGAACTTGCATCCCTATATAACACAAGTTTAAATTTAAAAAGTATAGACACTCATACTCCATTAGAAATGTATTGCACTGCATTTTCGGTGAAGTTAAGATTTTGTTTTCATCAAAGAATTTTAGCTGTAAATTTAATTTTTATATTAAAATGAACATGAAGCTTTTCAAATATTTAGCCAATATAGCACCATATGTGAAGGCGCAAATATACTTTTAAAACACCTTAATACAAGCTATAATCCCACTCGATTAAATCCTTTGTAAAACTGTTTTTAAATTCGATTACACATTTAGAATCAAAAGTTTTTGATAACGTACGATATTTCAATCTTTTGTTGAGACTTGCGAAATAGAGAAGTCGTAAAAATGTTTCCACATGGATTGTGTTTAATTTTAACCTACTGCGTCCTTGTTTTTGGATAAAGAGGGCTTATTTTTAAGCTATATCGTGAGAAATTGCAATCGATTTGAAAATTAAATAGTTTTTAAATATGCAAATGTGATAAATTTATGGAATGGAATTTATTTTAATATTTGGTTGTTATTTAGTTCAAGGCTAATTCATATCAGGTGATCTCTTAATTTATTAGTACATTTTCTTACCTTATATCAAGGCGAATCTATGTCCATCCAATCGATGCATACAATCTCATTCACGGTGAATGATGTCCTTAATATATCACTGCATCATTCATTTCTAGCACAAACATTAATTATAGTCAACGATTTTAATGATGTAAAGAATAAGTAACTTAACCAGACTTAAACTGCTTTGATGCTATAGTAACCTAATTAAATATACAAAACAAATAGAAAACTATAGCAGCAAGAAATAAAAAATTAATGAAATTACTTACTTGTTTATATTTTATTTACGAAACAAATGAGACTATCTCTAAATCATTTTAGAAGTATCAAATGAAAAAAACTTAAAGGAACGAAGAGAAATAAAACACGTTTAAAACGTTTAATGAAGCGTGTTTTTGCAAGATAGTAATAACTTCAAAACACTAGTTGTACAGAATAAATACAAATCAGGGCAGATATTTAAATGTTTTCGTCCTTGAAGAAATAAATAAGCAATACTTTTGTAGCACAAAAAACTAATTTTTTGAGATGCGACTATTTTTTAATAAAGAAGCCATTTGTATTCTTATGTTTTGATTAATTAACTAAAGTAATTACTTAATAAATAAGTGCATGCATTAAATATATGAAATGAAAAAAAAACAAAACTGTGTGCACACCGTGGATCCCCTGTAATATCATTATCCTCTTAAAGTGACAGGTCTCTTTTGAAAACAGAAAATTATATTTTAAATTGTACGTTCTTGACGTAAAACTACGCATACTGGGAACTTCCCATTGCATAGAGATAAAATCGGTCATATTGTATAGCTCTTGACACCGCACAGTGTCGTGTTTTCATATAAAGACCAGTCAGAAATAGAAAGATTTATTCTAAAAAGTTGAAATTCGGCTCACATGTTTTAATTGGTAAAGGGCAACCAAATGTTAAATTAAAAAAAATTTCGGTGCAAGCATTCGCATCCTTCCCATATATCATGAAATAAAAAAAATTGCATAAAGTATAGGAAAAATGTTCGAGCTTCATGAAATTGAAATGAATTGAATTGGATTTTTTTACACTAAAAGATTTTGCCAAGTCCTATCAAAATTCTTGTTCCAAAAAATTCAAAAAAGTGAAAAAATCTTAATTAAATTCCGTACTCAAATCACTTATAACCAGCTTACTGTGCATTTAATTCTTTTCGATTTGGAGCATAGACGTGAATAATATCCTTTTCAGTATTATCTAATGACAAACAAATTTCTATTTCCACATACGAATCTTCGCTGTCATACACAGAGAAAACAGTGCCTACTAAATACCTCATAAAATAGAACAAAATTAATGAGAAATCTCTATGGTTTTCTTCAGTAATTTCATAGATAAGACCTTTTTGAAAAAATCAAGAAGATATCTTGTAGTTTTTATGAAGTTATATTATTGATTTTTTCAATAAAAAAAATTGCATCTTTATTCTCTGTACTTATGTATTTTCATTTGAATTCTATACCATATACACATGTATGTATGTAGTATTTTATATATGCTATTTATTTATACATGCATACATACACATTATGTTATATTCTTAACTAACTTACTCAACAAGTATTGAACCAGTAAACTTCTATCTGATAGACAAGCACTCTACCCAATATGCTAACAAGCAGCCTGAATAACCATTGAAATTATTGTGAATACATTCTTATACAAAAATGAAAAAGATCATGAACAAAATTGTCTGTATGTCTATTTATAGAAACGAAATAACAAGACACCTCATAAAATCAAGAAGATTTCCTTCTTAAAAAAAATCAATAAGATGATTTACACATAATCATATAGGAACCTACTAAAATCAAGAAGAAAACCTTATTGAAAAAATCAATGAGAAAGCCTAATAAAATCAAGAAGAAAACCTTTTTAAAAAAATTAATAAGGCAACCTAATAAAATCAATAAGAAATCCCTATAGTTTACAATTTTATAAGAAAACCTAATAGAATCAAGAAGTTTTTCTCTATGGATTGTTTTTTTTTTTGGTGCCAAAAATAACGGAAATTGAGTAAAAAAATTTGTGAATAATAAGATTTCTTCTTGATTTTATCAAGAAGAAAAACAATAAGGACTCTCTATGAAAAAATCTTCGCTTTTTTCTGCTGGGATACCCCTTAGCCTAAAAACGTTTCATAGATAAAATCTTATTGATTCTATGAGGCAGTTTTTTTTCTGTGTAGTCTCAATATCATCATCAACTTCCAGATTTGGGGATTCATATTCTTATTATACCCTTTACCAACAAAAATGGTAAAAGGGTATATATAGGTTTGTCATTCCGTTTGTAATTTCTATAATATCAATAAGCGATCCATATAATATATATATTCTGGATCCTTATGCATAGGGAAGACGAATAAGCGATGTCCGTCTGTCCGTCTGTCCGTCTGTCCGTCTGTCCGTCTGTCCGTCTGTCTGTACGTGAAATCGGTTTTCCGAAGCTCCCAGAAGAGCTAGAGACTTCGTTCTTGGACTGGTGTGTCAGAAACTTTCCAAAATAGATTGGTATTGAAATTCAGCAAAATCGGGCAGACGATTGCAGAGCTGGAAAGCTTAAACTTCATTTTGCCATATAAAAGTAACTCCCGAAAACAAATTTTTATTTTTTTTTAATAAATGTACATATTTTACACTTCAGTACGACTAAAATTGGAATTTTAAATTAAAAAAATACAAAAAAATTAAAACGACGTTTCCAGGGTTGGAAAACTTTAACTTTTTGTGTTATGTAAAATTAACTATGTCTAAAACTATATTAGTATTTTCTCGAGAACCGTAAGAGCTACAGACCTGAAATTTGGACACAGTATGTAGACCTTTGGCCGCTACAACAACAAATACATGATAATTGGAAATTAAAGGGTGTTCCAAAACGAGCAACGAAAAATTTTAAAATCCCATGTAGTATATATACAATTCTATATATATACACTTGAAATTTGTAAGGTTAGTGTATTTTTATACAGACTACAAAAATTAACACAAAAATTTAAAAAAATTTTAATTAAAGGGTGTTCCATCAGTTAATGCAATTTTGACTATGTAATTTCACAATTTGCTGTATCTTGGAAACCGTAAGAGCAAAACTCTTGAAATTTTCAAAAACGGTAAAAATGAAAAAATAAAAAATTATAAAATCGCCAAACCGAAAAAAATCGCCAAAAACAAGAAAAAATCGCCAAAACGAAAAAAAGCACCAAAACGAAAAAAACTCTAAAAAACAGAAAAAAATCGCCAAAATGAAAAAAAAAATCGCCAAAATGAAAAAAATCGCCAAAACGAAAAAAATCCCAAAAAACAGAAAAAAATCGCCAAAATGAAAAAAAAGCCAAAAACAGAAAAAAAAACGCCAAAACGAAAAAAAGCACCAAATTAAAAAAAAATTTATAAAACTAAAATAAATCGCAAAAAATCGGAAAAATTGCTAAAATGAAAAAAAAATCGCCAAAACGAAAAAAAAACCTAAAAAACAGAAAAAAATCGCCAAAATGAAAAAAAATCGCCAAAACAAGAAAAAACCTAAAAAACAGAATAAAATCGCCAAAATGAAAAAAAATCGCCAAAATGAAAAAAATCACCAAAACGAAAAAAACCCTAAAAAACAGAAAAAAATCGTCAAAATGAAAAAAAATCGCCAAAACGAAAAAAACCTAAAAAACAGAAAAAAATCGCCAAAATGAAAAAAATCGCCAAAAAAAGAAAAAACCTAAATAACAGAAAAAAAAAATCGCCAAAACCAAAAAAAAGCACCAAATTAAAAAAAAATTTCTAAGACTAAAATAAATCGCAAAAAAAAACGGAAAAATCGCTAAAATGAAAACAAAAATCGCCAAAATGAAAAAAAATCGCCAAAATGAAAAAAATCACCAAAACGAAAAAAAAACCTAAAAACAGAAAAAAATTGCCAAATGAAAAAAATCACCAAAACGAAAAAAACCCCAAAAAACAGAAAAAAATCGCCAAAATGAAAAAAGCACTAAATTAAAAGAAAATTTCTAAGACTAAAATAAATCGCAAAAAAACTAAAAAATTGCTAAAATGAAAAAAAAATCGCCAAAATGAAAAATATGAAAAAATAAAAAATTATAAAATCGCCAAACCGAAAAAAATCGCCAAAAACAAGAAAAAATCGCCAAAATGAAAAAAGCACTAAATTAAAAGAAAATTTCTAAGACTAAAATAAATCGCAAAAAAACTAAAAAATTGCTAAAATGAAAAAAAAATCGCCAAAATGAAAAATATGAAAAAATAAAAAATTATAAAATCGCCAAACCGAAAAAAATCGCCAAAAACAAGAAAAAATCGCCAAAACGAAAAAAAGCACCAAAACGAAAAAAACTCTAAAAAACAGAAAAAAATCGCCAAAATGAAAAAAAAAATCGCCAAAATGAAAAAAATCACCAAAACGAAAAAAATCCCAAAAAACAGAAAAAAATCGCCAAAATGAAAAAAAAGCCAAAAACAGAAAAAAAACGCCAAAACGAAAAAAAGCACCAAATTAAAAAAAAATTTATAAAACTAAAATAAATCGCAAAAAATCGGAAAAATTGCTAAAATGAAAAAAAAATCGCCAAAACGAAAAAAAAACCTAAAAAACAGAAAAAAATCGCCAAAATGAAAAAAAATCGCCAAAACAAGAAAAAACCTAAAAAACAGAATAAAATCGCCAAAATAAAAAAAAAAATCGCCAAAATGAAAAAAATCACCAAAACGAAAAAAACCCTAAAAAACAGAAAAAAATCGTCAAAATGAAAAAAAATCGCCAAAACGAAAAAAAACCTAAAAAACAGAAAAAAATCGCCAAAATGAAAAAAATCGCCAAAAAAAGAAAAAACCTAAATAACAGAAAAAAAATCGCCAAAACGAAAAAAAGCACCAAATTAAAAAAAATTTCTAAGACTAAAATAAATCGCAAAAAAAAAAACGGAAAAATTGCTAAAATGAAAACAAAAATCGCCAAAATGAAAAAAAATCGCCAAAATGAAAAAAATCACCAAAACGAAAAAAAAAACCTAAAAACAGAAAAAAATCGCCAAATGAAAAAAATCGCCAAAACGAAAAAAACCTAAAGAACAGAAAAAAATCGCCAAAATGCAAAAAATCGCCAAAAAAAAGAAAAAACCTAAATAACAGAAAAAAAATCGCCAAAACGAAAAAAAGCACCAAATTAAAAAAAATTTCTAAGACTAAAATAAATCGCAAAAAAACGGAAAAATTGCTAAAATGAAAACAAAAATCGCCAAAATGAAAGAAAATCGCCAAAATGAAAAAAAAATCGCCAAAATGAAAAAAATCACCAAAACGAAAAAAAACCTAAAAACAGAAAAAAATCGTCAAAATGATAAAAAAAAATCGCCAAAATGAAAAAAATCACCAAAACGAAAAAAAACCCCAAAAAAAACAGAAAAAATCGCCAAAATGAAAAAAAGCACTAAATTAAAAGAAAATTTCTAAGACTAAAATAAATCGCAAAAAAACTAAAAAATTGCTAAAATGAAAAAAAAATCGCCAAAATGAAAAATATCGCTAAAACGAAAAAAAACCTAAAAAACAGAAAAAAAATCGCCAAAATGAAAAAAAATCGCCAAAAAAGAAAAAAATCGCCAAAACGAAAAAAAAACTAAAAAACAGAAAAAAATCGCCAAAAAGAAAAAAAAATCGCCAAAATGAAAAAAAAATCTCCAAAATGAAAAAATCACCAAAACGAAAAAAAAACATAAAAAAAGAAAAAAATTGCCAAAATGAAAAAAAATCGCCAAAATGAAAAAAATCACCAAAACGAAAAAAATAAACAAAAAAATCGCCAAAAAAATCGCGAAAAAAAACCCAAAAAACAGAAAAAATCGTCAAAATGAGAAAAATCTCCAGAATGAAGAAAAGCCCAACAACAGAAAAAAATCGCCAAAATGAAAAAAACCTCCAAAAAACAGACAAAATCGCCAAAACGAGAAAAAAGCGACAAAACTGAAAAAATCGTTTTAACTGAAAAAAACTTCAAAAAAGCTTGCTTTTTTACTTAACATATTTTATGTATTTTTTAAAGAACTAGATTGGAATCAATAATCAGAAAAATCCAAAATTATGACTCCAGGGTTGGAAAACTTACACTTTTTGTGTTATGTAAAATTAAATAGGTCTAAAAATTTTTTTCTTTTTCTTTATAAATTGAATATATTTTATGCTTCTGAAAAAGTTTGGTGTATGAAATTTGAAAAATGAAAATTATAGCTCCAAAGATGGAAAGTTTAAAAAAATTATAAATTTTTTCACAAAACAAATATGTATGTACGTGTCTGTATACTATATATATGTACGTACGTTGGTAAAGGGTATATAAGATTCGGCACAGCCGAATATAGCACTCTTACTTGTCTTATTATATAATTTTGTATATTCTGCAAGGATTTCTTTCCGTATTTATTCTATGATTCTATTTGAACCAATCGCATATGCTTTCATTGGTCGACCTCGAGTTTTGCTTGTTCTGTGCTACTAAGTTACATAAAAAGTACATATAAGAACATATTATTTTATTCCAAATGACTTTAAACTAAAAATTGTAATTGGCCCTCATTTACATATAACTATATGTCTGTAGGTATCGTTGAAATCAAAACACCACCTCTTATTCTTGTAAATTTCTGCTTTGATTTTCTTAAGAATAATATAGATCACTAAAAATATAATCGAAAATTTCTGTTTCACAAAAAAACAATTCGGTTTCAAGCCAATGGTAATTTCTATTTTTAAATTTTTTTTGGATCGATGGTTTTTCCTCCAAGAGCTGGCTATTTTTTATTTTATTGTGTGTTCATCTCTTTAGCTCCTAATTTTACTTCTAATCGAATTTCTTCATATTTTAAATTTTTGCTTAACATCTCCTCAGAACAATTTTTTACTTCAATCCATCAATTAAAGAAATTACATATTTCATATGAACTGCCACTAAAAACCAATGCTATAAATTTAAAAGTTGCAACTAGGCACACCTTAAATTATGTTTTTCTTTCTATTAAACGTACTTGTAGTAACTAAATTATATAAAAAGTTCAGCGGGATATAGTTTTTTTTAAGCTTCTGTCAAAAATTGTGTAAATTCACAGAAAAATAAATTTTCGGTTTGCTATTGTCTTTATTATAAAGATATTTCATTAATACTTCGAATTAAAAAAAGAGTTTCCATATTAAAATTATATTAGGCTAAATAGTTTAGTAATTTTTTTTATGTAAATTGATGTAATTTACTTTTTTAGACCTTTAATGCAAATGCAAATTTTCCTTACTTTAAAAAAATTATTGAACTTGTCCACAAAGTGCAACTTTGACGCTCTATAACTTCGCACTAAAAATAAAATGTGTATTTAGTTTATTTTCAACTTTCTTAGTCAGAGTGTATACTATTAAATAGCATCAAAATATTTCTGGGGTTCCAGCATTCCATTTTACTATTTTCGGCCGCCTCACAACACTGTGTACCGTCTTGTTGAAAGCACATATCGTTAAGTTTACACTCTTTAATTGCAGGCCTCTGAATTAATGGTAACGCTTTTTGGGATTAGCTTCTACACCTTCACTAACCCAAGCTACATATATTTTCGTCAGAGCGTACATTGCGAAAATGCATCCTAATCACCCCGTAAATCTCAAAAAGTGGCCACTACTTTTGTTGTAAGTTTTAACTATTTTTACGCATTCTTCGATTGTTAAACGATACATAATCTTAAATGAAAAATTGCCTAATAATGTAATAACTTCGGAGGACCGATGTTTAAGTTCCGACAGCCTTGTCAGACCGGCGCTAAAATCACTGACCTCAAAAATAAGCACTAAAATGCTAAAAATAGTTTAGATTAAACCCCTTATTCTGAACTTTGTGACAAATGACAAAATTATAACAAATGACAATTTTTATATTATAAGCAATTTAAAAATTGTCATTTGTTGTAATTTTTATTTTGTCACAGAGTTTAGAATACGGGTATAAGTTAAACCGAAATTAAAAAAATTGCTATGAAAAAATTTGGTTATACACCACTGTGAAAAGTCAATCCTATTTAAAAAATTACTGATATAAACATTCACAAATTTTTGGACAAAGTTTCAATATAAAACTACACACTTCTATAAATGTATATTTGTGTGTGTGTGTGTGTGCATGCTTAGAATACAATTGCATATGTGTGTATGTCAACTTTATAACTGTTAACAAATTTAATCTCTATTAACGTTTGACTTGGCATGCCAGACTTCCTTCCTTCCTTAGCACCGTTTTACGTACAATTTATGTATGTTTTACAATTGTATGAATGTATGTCTTTGCTGGTGTTTGTGTGTATTAAAGTGGATACGGTTTATGTTTACAAGTGTGTGTGTATAAGTGTACGTGTGCGTGTGTGTGTGTGTGTGTTTGTAGGTATAACTTGGTAGTCTGCCTTGGTTTTCTTTTACATTTTGTGCACTTCCTGCCATGCAATACAAATTAAGCTGTCAACAATTTAACCATATCGCGGCATATAATCTTCACACCTAAATTATTAATAAACAACAATAACAACCATTCCATACATATGAACATTATTTAGCTGTTACAAAGATATGCTTTTGTATACTGTATATGTACATTAGGGTTATAACTATTTAAAAATTTTTTAAAATATCAAAATTGGCATAGCACAGTCCGATAGAGCATAAAAACTATAAGGGAACGTATATTTATTTTTCCGCTAAGGTCAAAAAAGTTCACACACCAACCGCGATGAAGTTAATATAATAATATGCTTATTTAAAACAAAAAATATATAAAAAAAACACAGTATAAAATTATGAATATTCAATATTGCATTAAGAAGGCCTCGAATAATTTTAGATTATGTAAAATAATATATTCGTTAGTTCAAGTCCGTGCTTCCAAAAATGTCTTTCTTTGGTTTAGAAAAACCAATTGATGAGTGAACTTTTTTTAAAAAAAATTACAAATGCTTATGATTTTCGTGGATACTAGCACATGGTTGACCTCATGGTACTATGCCAAAAAATTGGTTATACCCCTAATGTACATGTGTATGTGAATATATTTTTATTTAAAGTTCTAAAGCAAAAAACAAGAGTTTATAATAGGGGCCAGTTTGTTTATTTGTTTGTTTTTTTTTTTTTTTGTCAAAACAAAGGCGTAAGCAGTGAGTTTCTGAATAGCAGAAAATGTTGTTTATATTTAAAATGATATATAAAGAATCTTCCAATAATGACCTCCAAACCTGGTTAGTTGATAGCGGGCATATTGTTGAAGCTTCGAAGGCCAAATTGCTAGTCATATAAAGGGTGGTTCGATTTTAAGGGCCGATGCGGATTTTGAATAAAATGCAAATTATTTAGGAAATTATTGTCATATCTTTTATTATGATTATATGGTATAGTTCAATTATGTATGGAACAAAATATCGGCCAAATGCCCGCCTCGACCCCCATCCGATGGTCTAAATTTTTGATGACGCTGAGGCATAATTGAGGTTTTATGCCGTTAATGTGCCAAATTATATCATCCTTTAGGTCTTGAGTTGTTGCTGGCTTACCTTTCAAATAACCCCAAAGAAATAAGTCCAACGGTGTCAAATCTCGTGATCTTGGCGGCCAATTGACATCGCCACCACGTGAGATAACACGGCCATTGAATTTGTCGCGCTAAAAGCCATTGTTTCGTTAGCTGTGTGGCAAGTGGCACCGTTCTGTTGAAACCACATTCGTCCACATCCATAGCTTCCAATTCGAGCCATAAAAAATTAGTTATGATCTCACAACAGTGAACACCATTCACAGTGACTGTGCCTGACAAGCCTCATTTTGGAAAAAATACAGGCCGATGATGCCGCCAGCCTATAAACCGCACCAAACAGTCACTCTTTGTGGGTGCATTGGATTATCATTCGCCTAAATGCGGCAATTCTGCTTATTGACGAATCCACTGAGGTCGATTGTGCGGATGGAAAAAATCACGAATTGCACGATATGCATTTTGATTTGAACGCCCATTTTCATAATAAGCCCGAATAACTTTAACGCGTTGCTCGATTGTGTATCTTTCCATGGTTCAAATTGAGTTAGTCTAAAATTGAGAAATGTTAAATGAAATGCAGAAAAAAACTCGACGTTTAGGTGTGGCTCACATTTAAGATCGGTCCTTAAAATTTAACCACACATTTTTATTTATATTTATTCAAATGAAGATATAGTGTTCAGAAATACATGCAATTGATGAAGTTGTTTTCTTAAAATGGATGTTCTGTTCGTATAACTCTCTAAACATTTCACTCTATTTAACAGTCATCATTTTCGTGAATTAATCAAAATTGTTCTCAGCTATGTTCGGAGAAAAAATTGAATTAAAAAACATGTTTGGGAAATTTTTCACTTTTGCGGCTAACTAAGTGCACCTTAACGATATTAACCATCATTCTTCGAAAGTTCATATTGATTTTGAACGGTTTGCTACCTATGGACCTTAACAGGGAAAAAAAGGGGAAAAATTGGATTTTTTTTTTAATTTTTTGCGATTTTGATCTTGAACATGCAGGTTTTTTTGATTTTATATTTGCAAGATATTTGTTCTTTATGACAAGAGCTACAACTTTGCCTCAGAGATTAAATCAAAATTCCAAATGGTTTGCAAGATATGAGCTTGAGAAAATGCAAAAATGACACCAAGGCCCCAATGGTTTCATCACGTAGTGGTGTCCGTACATGGTTAAATTTTTTCGTGTTAAATCTAAATATGGGAAACGCTTAACGAAGGACCTTCTATGATTTGTTGAATATACTTCATAGCATTGAGCAAATATACATACATATTTATATTAAAACAAAAATGCATTTTGCACAAATTTAAAAGCTCAAAGGATTACATAGAATTTTATTATATTTTATTTATAAAATTTTAAAAATATTTAATATTCTATAGACTTTGAAACCCTTTTTAAATGTGTTGCCTTCCACGCCTTTTAACGTTATCAAAGGCAGGCAAATTTCTTTGTAAATTGTTGGCAATAAAACGTTTTAAAAACATACTTGCCTACATTTTCAAGCAATAATATTTACACACATATATGTACATATGTATAAACAATGTAACACGGTAGAAACAAGGGCACTTATGCAAATACATACTTACACGTAGTTGTAAGCATATACACACATATTTATATTATATAAATCTCATTATTTTCCCCTTAAATTGCCGCTTTTATTGCAAATTTTCTTGCTGTTTTGTTTTGTATATGAGTTGATAGCATTCTTGTTTAATTTATAAATTATGCATTATATAAAAATTGAATAAAATTTTTTGTAATTTTGTCATAAATATTCCCGCAGGAGGTAAAGTGTGTAAATCTTTAAAAATTGTCTTAAGACGCTTGAAAATTTAAAACAGAAATTAAAAATTTTTTGAGATAATATTTTAATATTTTTAATGCACTCATGAAAAGACTTTTGAATTTTAGTGTGTAAAGAGGAAATAGAAAACCACATTTTTACATTTGCTGAATAAAATTAACAAAAGGCTTTAAAAGTAGTGTGAGTGCAGTAGATAAATGTTTGCCCTTGTGTGCAACGAAGTCTACATGTATAATGTATTCACACCAGTGTCTTAAGTGTCCTAAGTGCCATAATGGCTTAAAGAAAAATGTCATAAAGTAATAAGACTTGCTCAGCTATGTTTATTGTTTGTCATAACTACATGTAGAAATACGTGAGAGCTTACCAAAGGAACTGAGAGAGAGAGAGAGAGAGAGAGAGTAAGCAATGTACAAAGCTAAACACCTTAAGACAAATATGTACAATATTTATAATTGTAAATTATGAGGGTTTGCTCACAGCAGTCATATTTTTTCGTGTTATTACTTTAACGGCCCTTTTCATAATATACAATTAAAAGCTATCAGGGACTTTGACGGCAAGTTATATATGAAGAACTTGCAATTAAAGTTCACGTTAACTCTTAATCATACATTATGAAAAGGGACGTAAAACGTGTGAATTTATGAGTACCATTTGAATACCCCAAATATATTTATGATATCATTTAAAATGCATTGTCCAATTCACAAGCTCATAGTATGTGTTGTCTAATTATACAATATTTTATATTTGTTGCTAATAATTTTCATATAGGCGTGCATCCCAATTATACGATTGAATCATAATTATTTTGCAAAAGGTTGTATTGGGGCCAGGTCTGGCAATATTCGCTACGTTAGATTAATTTGTAAAAATCTTCAAACAGTTTGATTATTAGCACCAGAAACCAAGTTCGTTTTAGTGATAAATATATATTTAATTCAGTTTAATTTAATTTTCAAGCTTTTCTGATCTAAACTACTAATGGAAAAAACTTGTAACCACTACGTTTCAAATTAAAGTTCCCATACCTGATTAAAATTCAAGTTTTCAAATAAAATGAGTGTCAATTTTAATATCTGAGTCTTAAAATTAAAATAAAGATAGGTGTACGACAAATTTGTCGGTTCAAAAGCGCATAAACAAATCTTGTCTTTTTTTAAACAATAAACCATACGATTGAGCTTGTTAGTTGACCAAATGTTTATGATAGACATATTTGCAAATTACTTAAAATAGAATTAAATAGTGTTTATCAAAGGCAACATTATGATTGATTATTGGCCATGTGGTACTATAATTTTCCATTTAATTTTACATTTGATGCAAGTTAATAAATTTAAAAGGGTGCCCCTGTGGCTGAGTGGCAGCGATGCTAGCCTTTCAGTCCAGAGGTCGTGGGTTCGATTCCCACGAGAGACCTTGGGTGTTTTCCGCAGACAAGCTAATCGCTTTGCGGGTTGTGTTTGTTCTTTAAAAAAAAAAAAAAAAAAAAAAAAAAAAAAATTTCCAAAAGCTTTTTCAGCACAAGCTTTTAGTTTAAATGAAGTATTCCTATTTTATGACCAAAAAATTAAAAATTTTTAGTTGCAGTAATAGAGTCAAGGCAAGGTAAGGACGTTGAGACATTTTTCCGTTTAACAAATTTTTAATAAAAATGTGACATAATCACTCTTATCGGGAATAAAAGACGAACATTTTGTTCACGTAAAATATTTCCCCTGAACGAAAGAATGAGCAACAAAATTAGAAAATAGTATACTAGCACAACAACAACGCAAACATTGGTGATCAAAATTTTAGGGAAAATTTGTTTTGAACTTTTATTCCCGATAAGGGTGACCAGTGACTACATGTCGTATCAATCCTTGTTGTGTTGATGTTGAATTATAAAACAAAGTGTGTTTTAGGGGCATAATTAAAAATACAAGGTCTTGTTTTTAGCGTTGCATACAACGGAATGATGTCCGCTACGATATCCGTCCGTCTGTCTGTCTGACACAATGTGTTTTCTCGAGAACCATATGAACTACGGGCCTGAAATCCTTACAGGCGCTGCAACAACAAATATATAATAGTTAAAACTTAAAGGGTATTCTAAAGCGAGCAAAGAAAAATGTTGAAATCCTAATGCAATATATAGATAATTATAATAACTGTTTTTATAGAGGTAAAAAGTTTAAGTTGACAATGGCGGCCATTTTGTCAGCTGTCAAGTAACTCATGCTAAGTTTGGTTTCAACATGAATAGACTGACACCTGAACAGCGCTTTCAAATTGTGCAAATTTTGAAAATCATGGTTCTGTTTGAAATAGGTATCATGGCACTACTTCCATTTTACGGTCAACATAATCGCCTATCAGAGCAATTAATTAAATTAACTATGGAACGTTTTTGAACCAAGTTTACTCTAAATGACAATATGCATACAAAGAGACGACGTACAGTGAGTACAGAAGGAGTTACTGCTGCTGTAGAGCGTAGCGTAGAGGAAGACCCGAATCAGTCTATCAGCAATGATTACTGACTTTTTCCTTCATCAATTGAACAAACATGATGTTAAGAAGCTGTGGCTTTAACAAGATGGTGCAACATGTCACACAGATCGTGTTACAATTGACGTTTAGAAAACAAAACGAAACAAGCAAAGGCCCCTGAATTGGCCTCCAATATCGTGCAATTTAACGCTGCTAGCCTATATTCTGTGGGTATAGGTGAATTCGCTAGTCTACGCCGATAAGTCGAAAACCATTGACTACTTGGAGGACAACATTTGCCGCATTATTGTCCTTATAGGGCCACAAATGTTGTAAAAATCATCGAAAATTGGACCTCCAGATTAGACTATATGCGAGCTAGCCGTGGCGATCATATGCCAGAAGTCATATCGTCGGTTGATAATTTAAATGTCGTATGTGAATTTTTTGCGGTTTTGAGTTAAGATTGAATCCTTAGGGTTTTCGACCTGATCTCTCATTTGGCGCAATCAGTTTTTCGATATCTCATACGGTTTTGGAGATGTTGAGTTTGCCCTATGTGGCACTTGCTGATACAATTTTCAAACTTAAAACTCAGTTTACTCGAAACTATCAAAATCCAGATACTACAATTAAATTATCAATAAAATAAAGTTAATTCTATGTTAATTTAAAAAAATTATCTTTGCTTACTACATTTCAAAGCTTTATTCTCTATAAAAAAAGAATACACTTTATTTAGACACTTTAAAGTTCACCAAGAACTAAACAAAAACGCCAAAAATCGAAAAAAAACCAAAAAGGAAAAAAACGCCAAAACTAAAAAAATCGCTAAAAAAAAATAAAAAAGTTCGAAACAAACAAATCCCAGAAACAGAAATAATTCGCCAAGAACGCAAAGAAACAAGGAACCCTTCGTCAAATTCGCACTTTATTAAATTTTTAATGTACATTAAACATATCGCTCATTTACTTGATAGTGTCACAACTCAAAATAAGCCGTTTTGCAGGAAACGCGTTTAAGTTTTCAATCTGCATACAACTCAATGAAGACATGAAAAAATATTCTTCTCTCAGGAGGTGATGCTACAAGCGATTCATATGCAATTTTTAAACACGATAAAATACAAAATGGCGCATTATTCTGCATTATTAACTCAAAAAACGCGTTTTTTTAGTTATGACACTATTGAAGTAAATGAGCGATATGTATATTAAAAACTTATTTATGCTTATAATCTTCTGTTACACAACTTTTCACTTACATTACTATATTTTATTTGCATGATTTTTTGCTATTTGAATGAAACTATAATAAAAATGCACTAAATATTTAAAATTATTGAAAAATAACATTTTTATTTTTATATTACAATTATTTTGCAGTCAGCCTTCGCCAGCAACAGCACAATTAAAATTCATTTATCACGCATTTATCACAATAATTTATAGGTTTGCTTTCGTCGTCGTTGTTGTTGTTGTTGTTGGTGTTGAATACTCAAATATCAAGTGGCCTATAAAAGTGTTATAAATTAATTGCCTCCAGAGAGAATGGAATTAATACTGCACACACACACACACAAACACACACACACATACTCACACATACTCGCATGCTGGATATTCGCCCCAACGACAGAATGTTGTTAATGAGCGTTTGGCATAAATATAATTTGACAATTTGTTATAGATTAAAATAATGAGCAGAGGTCATGTGATTGTGGAATTTGTTGAAAGTAGACATTAAAGAAAATTGTGGTGATTTAAATTTTAAGCTTTTTAAAATAAATTTATGCAAATTAGTTTAAATTACATATTGGGAAATTTCAAATGTCAAGTTAATATGCATAAATATATTAAATTTTACGCTATAAATATTATTTTTATATATTACATAAAAGTATATTTGAGTTCCTTTTTGAATTATAGTAATAACTCAATTTGCATACAACTCCATGATAATATTAGAAAAAAAATTTTTTTCAACTGAGCCTGTCAGTTTGGTGAAACTTGTACACGAGCTGAATTACATTATTAGCTTTAAAAACACAATTTTTCGTGCTATGACTACGTTGCAATAGAGAAGCGATGCAAACGTATCGCCCACTAAATCATAAAAAGTCAGAATTTAAAATTATCGAAATGGTTTTGTGTTTGTACGGTATCAACACTCTCTTTACCACTCCAGAAGATTTGGTATCAACACTCTCTTTACCACTCCAGAAGATTTGGAATTGTTTTAATTGTGAATGTTTTTGATTTAGCGTGCGATATGAGTGTATGCGATCTGTATGAACGTATGAAAACTGTAGACGAAAAATATTAAGTATACGCTGTGGAAATTTTAGAAGAAAAATATTAAGTATACGCTGTGGAAATATTGGTTGACCCATTAGAAGTCACCGGACTCAATTGTATATATATGTACATATATATATATATATATTAAATCCTTTGGTTGCTATTAGGAACATAAGTCCGGTGTTTAAAGCTGAAGGTCGTCATCAGAAGGGTTGATTGGGTATTATTTTCATTAGTATTTCTTGAGGTTTCGATAATCAGATGGTTTTAGATGAGCATCTGATTGGGCTACCGCATCTGTTCCTGGAACTGTGGCTGCCAGCATGGTCTCCAGGCGAACTGGCTTAGAAGCCTAATATCATCTTTATATAGCGAGCCGCTTGTTACAAGATCCGATGACCGCTTCCAGCCGCCTCTAACATGAGGAACAGTCGCTGGCAATAGGTGGCTATTGGGTATTTAAAGGCGCCAATACTCGCCTTGACCTTCCAAGTATCATAGGCACTCAGAATTTGTTAGGAGTCCGCAGCCGCTCGGAAGCCCTCTGAGACTCTCCACTCGGAACCTCTGATTGCCCGCGACTGCTTTAGTAGCTACTACTCTACGGAGTTTTCCACTATCCGCAAACAGTGGTCGCACCCGGCAGCACTTAGCTCTGCTTCCTTTCAGCACTCAATTGAATAAATTCATGTTTTTAAATGCATTATGCGTATACATTAGACTGGTCGCAGCTTGCATTTTTTTTTTAATTCTTAATACGTGCACTTGATTTTTTAGCTCAATCCGACATTGCCTTCTGGGGACTAGTGGGTCCTAAAGTAGCCGATAGACAGTGGGGATTTAAAAAAAGAAATGGCAATAACTCTTCAGTTTCTAAACGATCCATCTGATTCTTATAAAATTGCATACAGTATTTGAATAGATGTCACAGAGCCTAAGTCTGGCACTATATATCTCCAAGAGGGCGGAGCCATAAAGCCCCAAAGTGAGCAAAACAGATTTTTTGGAAATGGATTTTTTTCTATCCAAGACCTAAAATTAGTCGGCTACATTTATTTGTTTTCGCTTACAGCTTAGAAAATACTCGAAAAAAGTTTAATTTTTGCCTTTTTACCAATCTTGGTCCACTGTTCTGCTAATGGAGAAATAAAATTTTGTTCGTTTTGGTAAAAACGCAAAACTTTAGTTTTCTTTCTCGGACGGCTCGTTTAGAAACTGCAGAATTATTTTTATTTTATTTTACAAAATCCTCACTATGAATCGGGTAGTTTTCGTCCCACTAGGCCTTTATAAAGCCTTAATAATGTTTATATATACATATGTTCACTAAAAACAACAAAATTTAAACGTTTATACTTTATTGCACTCGTTTGAATCATAGCTGTTAGGTAATGATTACTAATCGTAATGATTACTAATTTGATTACTTTTTTTTTAAAGGTGAAGTAATGATTAAATTACGATTATATTCAGTTTCGTACTTAGTAATCGTGATTACGATTACTAATAATGGAAAAGTAATCTGAATTACTTAAAATTACTAAAAATAATCAAAAAGAATCAAAAGTATTCAAAAATTAATCCGACTACTTTCAAGGAATACTTTTGATCCTTAATAAATAATCAAAAAAATCAAAAGCAATCCTTAGAAGTAATCGGATTATTTTTTGACTACTTTTGATTCTTTTTGATTATTTTTAGTAATTTTAAGTAACTCAGATTACTTTTCGATTATCAGTAATCGTAATCAATTATTTATCAGCAATTCTTTTAAAGGCAATTATATAATTATTACGATTCTTTTTAAAATCTAATCTAATTGATTACTAATCGTAATCGAAATTTAACAGCTCTGATTTGAATACAGCGATAACATGCTGAAGTAAGAAAGTTGGTTTTTTTAAGTTTTCTTTGCAACGAGTAGGCAATTATTTACGTCCCAAATATATAATTTACCTACAGAAATAAATTGTGCCACTTCTAAGAAATCTGGTAAAAATAATTCTAATATTTTTACAAAATTGTGTCCACTCATCTGTAGTAAATTATATTAAGCCAGAGTAATATGTATTGTAAGTAAACTTTACAATACATATTACTCTGACAAGTAAGTTAATTATTATAAAATATGTAAAATGCAGCAGAAACGAAAATAAAAATCTGAAAAAAAAAAATTAAAAGCCAGCAAAAAAAAAAGATTAACAATATGATGTGTTAAATTAAGTGATAATCCTTTGAAATAAGCACAAGCACCCATTTAACCTAAATATCAAGCGAACTGACATAAACTCTTATTTATAACAAATTGTATTGTATTATAAAGATAATGACAACATCGTCCTTAACATCATTATTATGATGAACTTGATTGTATTTTTTTTGCAGTATTGCCAGCAACTGGGAAAAAGAAATCTAGGAAAACCAGCACGAAGTGTTCCAAAGATTTACATATATAAAAAAAACTGAAAAAAGATAATGATAGTAAAAACTAGAACTATTAGAATTGCAAAAAGGATATTTTTTCCACTTATAAAAAAATACGAGTATGTATGGTTTATTTATAGTGTTTAACTGTATGAAAAAATTAATTGAAAAAAATATTTAAAATACATTAATTTAATTATTGAATTAAGCAACTTACAAATTGAAAGGATAAGATGTAGAAGTTGATTGATGAGAAGAATTATTATTTAAGTTCAAATAGAATACATGAACATGTTGAAAACTAAACAAAGTAAATGGTTCTCAAGAATCTATTATTTTCGTCTCATGCCTTGTTAAATCTAGAGTAGGGAAGGGGTCGCACCAAAAATGCTTAATTGCTAACCCCATGACCTTTTCTGAATTTTTTTTACTGATATACTTAACGACAATCCTTAACATGGTGATTCCTTATGTGGCGAAACCACAAAAATAAAATTTTAGAACAATTTCGTACATTTTCTGGTAGAACAATACGTATTATATTAAATTAAATTATTTGTTTGGCCTGTTCCTCCAGCATATACGTGAAGATGTATTTTCACAGTTCATGCCCAACAAATTTTGTAGAAAATACCATGACAAATACATTTCTGAAACATATTAACCCTCCAATGCTCCCATGCAACGATAATTTTTGGTTCTATTCTAATCTAATCGTAAAAAAATACAAAATAAAGACAGAAGATGGATTGAAATGTTCTAAATAAACATTGGCCATACGATTTTGTTACACAATTCAGAACACACCAAATTTGTTTTTAAGCCTGTTAGAGGCTAAAAAAATAAAATAGAATAAAATTTATAACAAAACTGGCAACGTTGACTGCTATAAACCAACATCGTTGTGGCAACCGGTCTGGCAAACATCGATGTCAGAAGACTGAAGAATTTAATGATTTGCATATACATATACATATGTATGTGTATGTATGTATTTACCTATGTCTACATGTATGTAATGTGTAATAACAATTACAATAGCAGCTCAATGAAGCAAATTACGCGTGTACACTCTTACATATCTATTTATTTTAATATTTAGATTAAACATGTGCTAGAGTAGACCATTAAGTATTGTCAAAACATATATAAACAAAGAAATTCCTAAGAAGAGAGAATAATTTTAAGGAATGTTCTTGGGCTCCCAGTGGTAAAAATATGCATTACGTAGCAGTCAGCGGTGATTTGTTCGCTTATTTCGCTATTTAGATTTAACATAAAAGTGTCATAGGACGGGTAAGTGGTGCGCTCTCGCTTACAAAGTAAGCTACGATGTCAGTATGTACCGCTAGCATTGCGCTTACATCGACAGCGGAGTTGTAAGCGGGCATGATAATAAATTTATGCTAAAAGTAGGCCAGTATTTTAATTTTGTTTTAGAACAAACTATTTGTTTTAAACAGCAACTGAATTCCTACTTACATCGTAATCGAAGTTATCAGTACCACATGGTAAATCAGATAACACGTAAATTACAATGCAAGTTGTTAGATTGCTCACTTACGATGTCATACTGACGTCAGTGATTATTATCGAAGTACTTGGCTTAATTTCCCGCTGAGTTTGCTTGCAAAAGAATGACATAGAAATGGCTAAGAGTTATCTAATCGTGCTCGAATTCTTTTGTGTGTCTTTATACAAAATTTAATTTTTTTTAGCGCTATATAAATTCGAGAATATAATTTACTTCGCATATATTAAGGCCCTTATTATGAGTAACTTTCGATCTTCGACTGTAGTCGAAAGTACTGATCGAACGAATATTCATTTTGTATTATGACGAGCATTCGACAAATAATGTCCTTATTGTGGATATCACTGACAGTGATTCTTAAAATTTGCAAGAAATTTTCCTAATAAGTTTTTATATTAAAATACTTCATAGAAAATTAAATTTTGTTCGATAGAAAAACGAAATTTTTGATGCTCATAATATGAATTGAACATACGAATTTTCGATGTTCGATAGCCAGCGAAGATCGAAAATCGAATGCAACTCATAATAAGGGCCTAAGACCGGTCTAATATATACGAAATAAAAATGTAAAAGTGTTTTCCATTTTCTATGAAAATTTACAACAACAAGTTAACATTAATTTATTTTAATCGATAATACAATGATACAACCAAAATCAATATTAGTTTGTATGTGCTGTTCCGTTCTGAATCAGGTGTGTTGTTTCCGTTCAGTTCAAAATCAGCACATGTGGTTTGTTTTTCCTTTTTAAATCTGTTCTGTTGCCGAAAATTTTGTAGAAAATAGAATTCAACGTTGAGTGCCAGCAAAAGGTGTGTATGTATTAGCTTGTTGTGATATTTTGTACAGAAATTGCAAAATATTTTATACAGAAAAGAACGCCACAAAACGGCAATGAAAATTAAAAACTAATGAGGCCTCAACTCATATATTTTTAAAAATGTATATTAAGAGAGAGAGAGAAAGAAACTCTCTGAGGTATTTGTATGTAGTGTGTTCTTCTTCGTCATTTAAATACAAAATCTTAATATGAAAAATTAATACAAATCTTAATTTTAAACCATTGTTTTATTTATTTTTAGACTCCCAAGCACATATTGTAAACTATGACTAGAAGTCTCCTTAGACTCGTAGAAACAGGTTTGGTAAGGACAGGAACAACAGGTCACACATCAATCCTAAATGAGATCAGTTTTAGTGATCAGGGATCCGTAACCCCTGGGCTTACAGACTATAAGGTCCCTGAAATCAATTTTAGTAGAACACCTTCACTGGTAATTCCGGACAGGGATTATTTGGTCAAATTCGATAAGGGTAGTGCAGTCTTTACAGACGGAGCAAAAATGGAGGAAGACACAGGTGCTGGTGTCTATATCTTGGGAACCAACATTCGTAGTTCTTTCAGACTGCCGAATGAATGCAGCATTTTTCAGGCTGAGATCTTGGCGATCCTCGAGACCACGGAGCTGGTCTGAAGGTAAGAAGGTCACCTGCTACGTCATCAGCCAGGTGGCGTTAAAAGCTTTGAAGGAATACAATATCAAATCGAAACTTGTTACTGACTATAGAAGAGCCCTCAACTTGCTTATGGACGAAAAAAGTGTTAGACTATGTTGGGTTCCTGGCCACAGAAGTGTTCAGGGAAATGAAATTGCCGATGAGCTGGCAAAAATTAGATGAGGGATTGTCAGAGAGATCGATGAAATTGCTGATAGATCATTACATAATGAACTCAGTAATTAGGTAGAAAACAGGACCAATAGTTCATGGCGAAGTAGGGAGGATCGTAAAGTCTCGAGAGCTATGTGGGCAAAACTTGACTCAGGAAGATGCGAATCGTGGTCACTGCTCGGTCAGAGCAAGAACTAGTATTTGGGAAACTGGCACTCCAGATTTTTGTAAAATGTGTGAAGATAAAGAGGAACCAGGAACCATTGAACATATTGTTTGTCACTGCTCAAAACTGCAACGCCATATGTTTAGATGGCTGAGCAGACGATTCGATAAAATTATTACTGATATCGGGAAGTGTTAACTAGAGGACATCAGGGGCTTGATCATGGGAATTCGGTGACTCAATGATGGATAACAGGGTCACTTCTGGATCCGAAGGGGGGTAAATATTAATTATTTTTTTTTGGGCAACAGAAGGGAATCACAATCGACCCTTCCTAACCGTACCTAACATTTGTAAATTTTATGCAGATTTAAGGTCCAAGAACTAAGCAATTTGAAAGATTTCGCTTATTTGCAGGTCCAAGTGTACTTAAATAATGGTTCTTATAACATTAGAATGCCTTAAACTTTTTACTTAAGAGGATATGTGCACGTCTTTAATTTAGACCTCAAGAACCAACTCACACATAGACAAACGTAAGTAAGCCCATTTGCTCTGGCTTCCACAAAGTGCTGACAGTCATGTAAAGTCATTCAGCCTTATAGCAAATAAAACGATAAAAAGAAAATAAGATATTAACGAAAATGTGAATAAATAAATATTTACATAAAAGATGAGTGGTGGTACTTTTATCCTTACACAATTGTTGTGCTCTGCTCCTTTTGTATGTTAAATGCGCTTAAGGCATTTTATTGCAAATGAAGAGCTTTATTTGAGCATGTTTTCCTTTTATTTCTTTTGTGCGCTGTTGTTTCCTGTAATTCCCTTTTTATATATCTGTATGTATGTATGTATGTGTGTATTAGCATTTAAGTAGGGTTTTCTATAAACATTTTATAAGCACTTACACGTATGATTTATCATCAATGATTCACAAAAATTATATTAAGTAAATATTTTACGAATAAATTTTATTTTTTTTTTCAAACATAAATATTTTCATGAGCACGCTACAATAAGTGCTTAAAGAGTTACTTTTTCTTTAAATATTTAGCTAAAAAGTTTGTTCTTAAACAAAATGCATATTTTACTTTAAATTTATTTAATTTATGAAAGGAAGCAGCATTATTAATTTACATGTTGTTTATTGAATTTTTGTCCCCAGGCAATAATAATTGCTGTACATTTTCATGCAATCGACCTTGACCCACATAATTTCTTGTTGCTCGTTTATATATATAAAAATTTTGCTCCTTCGTATGAAAATTTCCATATAAATGGTTAAATACTTTGGCAGCATGAGGTTTAAAATTTACATACAAAATTATAGTCTTAACGGAAATGCCATGCGGTGTATGAGTGTATGACTATATATTATATATATATGTATGTGAGTGTGTGTATATGTATGTATGTGCATGTGTGTAACTGTGCGGAAGTATGTGCTGTAAGTGTATTTGTTTTAATACTTATATGCTCTTTTTGATTATCATAAGCTTTTTATTTACAAACGAGTGTGTAGAAGTCAAAAAGTTTTTTTTTTTCTTTTTTAAGTTCATGAACATATATTTATATTAAAATGTGATTAGATTTAGCTTGTTGTAATTCTTCGATTAAATTTAAAGATATTTTTAATGCAGAGAAACTTGTCATTTTGACAAATAAAGACTACACTTATTTATGTAATCTTTGGTATTAGTAGAAAGAACAAAACCAATTGTGATTAAAGGACATTAGAGAAAAAATAAAGAATATTTGCTTATCTAAAGCTATATACTATATATAAGACTCTAATGATTCGTATGTAACAAAAGTTTCTAGTGATTTGAAGGAAACAAAAGGTCTCTTCTGCGTCTGTAAGACCAATTTTTTAATATTACTTTGTAACTTGTCATCCCTGGTACAAGTTATATGTTAAAATACTAGAATTAGTCCACAACAGTTCTCGTTTCTCTTCAGTGAAATGTAGCAGTAAGTATGCCGCCATATAGTCGATTGGCATTTATAGACTTCCTTAAATTAAAAAAAAACTGAAAGATTGTTTGCAATATTTTATTCTTCATCAGATTATTCCAAGAAAAAATTTATTCAATTTGGCTTCGCCGTTAAATAATATCATTCATATTCATAAGCATATGACCCCCTGCATACAATTTCATAAAACAAATTTTATGAAATTCTACACATTTAGACTCCAATGTTTATATATATATCCTACTCTATATATATAAAATTCTAATGCCACGGTGTTTGTAATTACTTATGGCTTGATAGATTTTTATGAAATTTTGTATGTATATTTGGTAAGTCTGAGAATAGGTCTTAATTTATTTTTCAAAGCTCTAAATGGGCTGTGCCATACCCATACGAATGAAATGTCTAATGTCTTGAGTCAGAGTATTCAAATTTTGTGTGGACTTTTTTGAGAGCGAGGTATAAAGTAATTCAAAATATTGATAGAATATGACTGGGAAAAGGGGCACTTACCATGAATGAATGAGTGAATTAAGTTAAACGGGAAATACAGGACACTGCGACCGAAGTAGATCTCTTTTATACCTTGCCTGGTGCATCTCATCTAGACCTACTCTCCTGATGAATGTCAAGATTGCCAGTGGGTCTAGTGTTGTCAGTTCCCAATCTTCCAATAGGTCCTTCAGAAAATTCTCTGGAATTTCATCTGCGTAATCACATAATTTGCACAGTCTGTTACTCTCAATGCCAAGTATGTTGAGCAGTTTTCTCAATCCGTCAAGGCCTGAGAGGAAGCCTGTGGGCATTCTTATATTGTGTTTACTCAGGGAGATGAGAGATATGAAACGATTTTTCTTAAACGTTGCAATCATTAGCTTCGCTTGCCTTAATCCAGGGGATTGAATCAGAGTTGTTCTCTGTTACTCTTGATCTCCCTCGATTTATCTTCCCTTATTTTGTCCAATCCACGTCCGCAAAACAGATCCAACCATGGGTGCAAAAGCCCCCTTCTATTTAAGTTTGTCTGCATTTTTATTTCCTACCACCCTGGTGTGTCCAGAAACTCAGCAGAGTGTGACCTCATTTATGGTGCTTAACTAATTTAAAGAGTTAAACTCTTATGAGCTGAGCACTTTGATGGCAGCCTGATTATCCAAGCTGATGGCTATTTCTCTCCCTCGGTAGCCTCATAATCTCATAAGCTTCTGATTAAAAAATAGTAGGATATTTTCCCAAGAACTCGTGGCAATTAGTCTTTGGTCCTGCGACTCCCACATCAGAACCTGCCATTATTGTACCACCTGATGGTGTCAGTTGCAAGGAAATATCGGGGTACTGTTTCTCCTCATTCCCTTCTATTCGAAATCATACACTTTATTCATTATGTCAAAGGGATGCGTAAGTAATGGAAATCGTTTTGCTAAGGATGATTGCTCCCATTAGATAATTAGACAGTTCCTGTCTGTACTTTTCCCTGATATGCTAGTTACTTTTTGTCTGGCAGCAGCCTCTTTCACAATTTTCAGACTCGTGAATTCAATGAGGACTTCCATAGCCGCCACAGGACAAGTCCTTCTAGCACCTCCTCCCATTTATGGACTTTTTTGAGAATGACGTGCGAAGTAATACAAACTATTGTTAGAATAGGACTGTGGGAAAGGGACCCCCCTTACAAAGTAATTAATAATAATCTTGAATCTTAAAAGCTATAATAGCAAGAGTCCTCAAGTTTGGAATGAGTTAATTTAAAAGCAATTAATGTAAGTATAAATTATAATAAATTTAAAATAATAACTGCCGTATCCAAAAAAAAAATTATTTATACTTGAACTGTACGTTAGAATAAAATTTCTATAAAAATTTTGACATAAGAACACTTGAAGTTCAAATTTGGTTTAGTGTTTTTTTTTATATTATCATTATACTTAACACGCACTTATTTCTCTAATTTTTTAAAAAAATTATGCCAGGTGAAAATTTAGAAAAGCTTGATTAGTTACCTTTTTATTGATTGTACCTGTCACAGCACACTTTTATTATAAAAAGGCTAACTGTACCTTTAAGATTAAACTTTTCTTATAGAAAAATTTAATATGTACGTCGCAGCACACTCTTCTTATAGAAAAGTTAACTGTGTCCGTCACAACACATTACTCTTAAACTGCGTCCATCATAGCACACTTTTCTCATAGAACAGTTGAATATGATCATCACATCAAACTTTGATCATAGAGTAGTAAACTGTACCCATCAAATAAGACTCTTCTTATGAAAAAGTTGACTGTACCTTTCACGACACACTGTCGCTTCGAAAATTTTTCTAAGCTCTTAATTTGGAGCAGCCATACTTTTAAGTCCACACAACGTATGCCACAATTGCTTTATTGTAAGAAAGATTTGCTGAAGTAAAATTTTCACATAACAGGCTCAATAGTTGGTCTCCAAACTCATTCGATCAATTTTTGTGTGGATTTTTTAAATCTCTTATATTTGCCATGAAATCATAAATAATTGACACCTTGAAAGAAATCATGAAAAATTTATGAAACGTAAATTAAACAGGATTCTGACAACTTCTTTAATAATTTCTTGTACTAGCAGAAATATTAAATTTCCTATTTTATTTTATATAATACGTTTTCTTGGTCCCAGCACAGTTCACTACATGAGCTCTCTTCTGCCACCTCCGGAGCGTTTATTCAAATTATACAAAAAATATTGAATACCATAATATTTCAAATTAAAGTTTCACTGCAAAATAAAATAAATTTTAACATTTAATAAAGATAAAATCAAAGAAGTTTTACTTATCTTACTACCTTAATTCTGCACTATGGTTTTTTGTTTCTTTCGTTGATCTGTAATACCTGTCAAAGCTCATGTAAGCTCTGAGTTGCCTTAGGGGCTGCTCCTAAAGTAATAACATTAAAAAAAAATCTATAAGAAGAGCATTATAATGCTGAGACAAAGGAAAACTAAAAATTTCTGTTCCCATATATACATTTGGAGTAAGTCTTAAGCACTCTAGTTGATTAAGCTTAATGTAAAAAGCATTAAATCTACAAAATAAAAATACCCTGCAGTTCTGATGCAAGGGTATAATAGAAACTTTTGGAATGAGAGGTCCGAAAATTCATGGAAAATTTTGGTTTAAGTACTAAAGTAAGTATAAAAAGGATTGATGTAAAGTCTTGATATCAAAAGTTTCTTTTTTGATCGGCCAGAATCAAGCCGATGTTGTGATTTTTAAAATAAAACCTTATTTGAATATGTTTTGACAATAGGAAATAGTTCCAATGAACGCTGGATTTTTTTATGTATGCAATCTTTTACAATATTTTCTGATTTTATACAGATATTTAAAACTATATATTCAAAAGTATATATGGTCTCAGTAGCATAAAATGTTAAGTATACTTTTATGTTTTTAAATTTTGAGACATTTCTTTTGCTTTACTTGAAGTGTAGTAAATTTTAATCATAAATAATTTCTTAATCGGGCTTAAGTTCAGTCATTTCAATTCTTATTGAATGACATATTTTTATTAATCAATGTGAATTTCTAAAGAATATTATTATTTTCATTATTGCCCAAATGATATTTGGACATAAAATATTAAGGATAATTGAGGCATTTTGAACCAATTTTGTTAAAAATTTCTTTTGGAAAAATGGTAAAAGGTATTTTATTAAATTTAAGCAGAGCAAAGTGTGTGTAAGTGATCACCAAAATCGTTTAGTTCGTTTGAAACGGTCTATCGATGTCATTATGTATAGAGTATAACATCCTGCAAATGTCTTTCGCTGATTTGCAGGGCGTACGTCCAAAATGTCAAATTTTCCAAGAATCTAGGCTGAGTTGGACCGATGGAAAAAGGATTGTTGGCTTTATGGTGATTTGTACCTTACTTGCATCGATCTCTCCATTTTAAAAAAACTTAACAAGTAAATGTCTATCTCTTTCAAATTGCACGATAACGGTGGCCAATCCATATCACCTCCACGTGGAATACATAGTGTGGCATGAGCTGTTGAAACGACATGTTTTTAAAAAGAAGGTGATTATCAGTGACCTTAATCACGCGGAACGTTAACATTTTAATAAAAAAATTTAAGATGTGATGACATATACTATATGTCTATGGTAATGTGAACAGACTGGATCTTATTGAATTCTTGCTAGATTTTTTTTTTTTAATTACTGATTAAGTTTTGTATTAAATAATTCCTGTAAATCTGAAGAACATTCATTGCTTCAAGAGCTTTTGATAAAAATATCTCTGGATTTTATAAATAACGCATGGTTTCATGCTAGAAATTATTTTTGCCTGATTGTCAAAAGACCAAGGTATTTAAAAAATCTCAAAGAAATAGTTCTAAGGCCTTAAGTCACACGACCTCTGTGATGATTTAATAAAAAAAATTTAGAAGACGATTTTGGCAGTCGTTGCTATTCAGATCAAGAATTCCTTTATTTTAGTCCTGTAGATTAGGTTAGGTAAGGGTGGTATTTAGAATCCCCGACTTACTTAGACCGTTTTGGTCCATTGTGATACTATGGAAACGACTTACATATGTAGAATTCCCACAGTCAACCAACCAGATCTCAATATAAGGCTACCACTACGTTGCAGTTCAACACTGACGACGGCAAACAGTTTCCTGAACTCAAAAGCGCTTATTGTGGCCACTTTCTTTCTTGCATGTCCAGGACAGTGACGCAGAAAATGTTTTGCACTTTCCTCTTCATCGATATCATGGTAGCTGCGGGAACATTGCTGTCGTGCATGCGTACCTATGTCTGCTTTTGTACATGCCTACCTATGAGACAATGTCCGGTTATTACGGACACTAGAATCGAGATTTGTTTCCAATTTTTTTTAAATCAAAAAAACTATATTTTTCTAATTTATATGAATTAATAACTGTATTGTGATTACTCAATCACTTCTTGGGAACCAACTTCTATTTGTTTCATCTTCTGTCTTGCGCCTAAGTCTGAGTTTGCCAGAGAGTCGGGATAACTCCACACATTAAAATTCCTGTGCAACCTATAAGATTGCTCCAGTTTTAGCCCTAGCGTTTGCCTGAAAGCCTCTATGATCCGGGATCCAGATGATGCTAATATCAAACTGCTCTGTCATCTCATTTAGAGATGATTGGCATTATAGGGCTGTTGTTATTCTTAGAAGCGGGACTCAAAGACCATAATAACTGCTCGACTATCAGTGTAAATGTTTATTAAAGTCGTTGAAGTGACATTCACTTACAAGCAATCCGCAAGAGCTAAAGTCCTTGCAAAGACTCCATAGTTCACTCTTTCTTGTGTTTTGAAGCCGTCCGTATAAAAATCAACGCTGTTTCTTCTGTCTGGAGTACCATTTTGCCCCAACTCTGTAGATGGTATCCAGGTTTTGTAAAGATGTTCGTGCAGTAGAGCAGGTGAGGTTTGCTCAGCCCTCCATTATTAAGCTTTATCATCGAGTATTCTACAGTGACCGGTAGCATTTAAGTTTCACAAGGAGTTAAAGCAAAGATGGATTACTGAGGCTATTGCTATATCCTTCCCTAGTAGGTCCACTGATAGTAGGTGCAGGAGGATTCTGTAACGAACGCTATTCTCAGTCAATCTAACTAGACCATTTTTATGTTTTTCTTTTTTTTTAAGAGAAGTAACACTCAAGCAATGAATGCCTACTGCTATTACTAGGTGTTACCCTTTCTGGAAAAGAGATAGTGATAGAGAAGACAGGTGGTAAAAGAAGAGATAGAGGAAAGCTCCATTCCGTTTTTTTAATAATGCAGTGCTGCAGCGCCTCTGGTGTTAAATGAGGCGTACTAAACACTTTTGAAGCTGTGTTAGCAGCCATTTTATTGGTTTTTTTATTTTGCCAATGACTTTACTACACAACGAAGGACGACACTCTGATGTTACAGTAGGATTAGTATCTGATAAAGCCTATATAAATTTTAGGGACAAGTGACTATGCCTTCATCACTTGAACTTTCCTACAACAACTGATACAAAGGGACACTAATGCACATCAGAAAAATACATAGTGTTGTTATTTTTTTAATGACTTGTGGATACCGGGCTCGAACCCAGGACTTTTGGCTTTGTAGTCAACGTGCTAACTACTTCAGCCAACGCTTTTAGTTTTAACATATTTTATATTGTATGAATATCTCAGACATTACCTGTTTTTAAAGAAAATTGTGTAGGATAGCATAAGCAGATTGTGGCAACAAAAAAAGTTGGTCATATGTCTGGAGATATGTTATATTTAGCACCTATGAACTTTTTGTCATTATACGAATACGATTTTAGTAGCCCATTTAAATTGAAAATCAATGAATTTTAAAATCAGTAATTCATAAAAGCAAAAGCTATATTGATTAGCTTAAATCATGTCCTATTTACCCACCGTTGCTTATTTGCTCACCGCTGAATTTGAAGCCGTAGTAAATGGAACGTGTTGTTGAAAGTTATATCAGTCAATGGAGACTCGAAAACATATCAACAGATACAGCTTCAACATTTTGGCCACTATCACTATTCTAAGGGCAGAAGTCTCCATCAGAAAACCTAATACTTGCATACTCGCGCTGTATCATCAACCTGTAATGAGATTCACTAACTTTTTTTAACGATATTTATAACGAAAATTTATCGAATTTGATATTCAGTCATATTTTTAACGATATTCGCTATAGGTTAATGCCAGGGGTCGATTAAGTAACCTTTAATGATTTGACAATCGTAATTTTTTTCTATACATTTTGACGCTTTTAATAACGATTATGTGATTCTATAACTTCTTTTTAACGATAGTACGCAGCTGATATTTTCTCTTGATTTTTGTCGATGAAATTAACAGCACATAAATTATTGTCGCTAAAATAACGACACAGCGAATATCGTTCAAAATGTAACTGAATAGCAAATTCGATAAAATTTCATTATAATTATTTTAACGATGCGATTATCGTTAAAAAAAAGTTTAGTGAATCGCACTACAGGTGTGTCATTATTTTAGCGATAATAACTTATGTGCTGTTAATTTTATCGACAAAAATCAACAGAAAATATTAGCTGCACACTATCGTTAAAAAGATGTTACAGAATCACATAATCGTTATTACTAGCGACAAAATATATAGACAAAAATTAAGATTGTCTGATCGTTAAAAATTACTGAATCGCACCTCTGATGTTCATTAATTTCTTCTTTTTGTTGCATGTTTGGTAATATTGTAACTTTTCTTTTCAAAAAAGTGTCATTTTCCCCATAATACAAACATCTGTTTCATCTTATAATCCTGTGTTATTTTACCTAAGCAAATTTAAAATTCCCTTTTGAGTATCATCACATAAACATCTCTCTTTTTCGCACTAATTTTCTTGTATGCGGTACGTAATCATACATATATTTTGCATTTTTGTCACGATGTCACTTGTAATGTGATGAATTTGTACTTTAGTCATTTGATTTTCTGATAAAAAAAGAAACAGAATGAAATGGAAAAAAATTAAAGCACAACAGAAAAATAATATTAAACATTACAACCATTATCTAACGCAAACCGGAAATAGAACACGTACGTATATGAAAGGGTTTATGGGAGTCAACAAAAGGGAATAAAATTAAAAGAAGAGATGAGCAGAAGGGCGTCACAGGATATAAAACATGTTTAATGTATCGCAATGTATTTGATGATAATTTTTTGCAGAAATATTTAACATCCGTTTTGTGATGATTTACAAGTAAAAAAAAAAATAAGTATAATCTAAGTTTTTTAAGGATGCCAATAAATTACAAATAAAATGTTTTCGGTCTGAATTCAAGATATTTGAAGTCATCTGACCAAGAATTACTTTCTAGAAATGAAGCAAAAATATTACTAATTATAAATTAAGAATTTTTCCACATTTGTGCCAATTCCACTGGATTATTAATTTTTAATATCTAAATTTTTTATTTGCCTTCTAATTAAATTTATTGATACATAAAAATATTTATTTAAACTTTGCTGATTAATTTCTATAATTTTCATTTTCCAAATAAGAGTCTGAACACAATGTAACGATAATTCATTGTGGTGCGGTTTTTCATACGATTTTGAAGGAAAAAACCGCAGTGCGGAACGGTATAAAATTAAAATCTATTTTATTTTCTCTGCGGACTTTTTTATTCTCTCAATTTTGACTCTCTTTCTCTTTCTGATGTTGCCATAGTTTTTGAATAATTGGCGGTGTTCACAACATTATGCATTAAACACATTCGACACAGCAGGCTACGGGCTACAATCTGTCAAAAATAGAATACACACATTCTTATGGTAACAATTATTTTAACGACAGCAGGCTACACGACTGCACGACCACCGTTGTAGCTGTCGCCAACTTTAAACTAATTTCTATTTCTCTGGCTACAATGAGCAAATGCAGTGTTACCAGTATAATAAAAAATGGTGAATGAATGATATCGTACAATTATTTCATACTATTTACTAGAAACAATATCCAAAAATTGATGTAAAGAATAAATTGATTCATTATTGTACTTTTATATGAAATAAGTACATTTTAAAAGAAAAATTAATTTTTATAAATGCAAAATACATGAAAGTGGCAATACTGAACTATGTATTTGTACTTGAATATCAGCTGCAGATGGTGCTGCTGCCGTCTCCAAAATAATTAAGTAGCTGGCTACGAGGCGACAAATGCTGCTAGCGGCATTTGAAGTCGTGTGTTCGTGTAGCCTGCTGTGGTGAATGTGTTTAATGCATTATTGTGAATAAAAAAATGATTTTGTAGTTTAACCCTTAAATGCATACCGTACCATAAATTGTACATTACTTATTTGATAAAAATAATATAGTAAATGTAACCGAAACTCAATAAAGAATACTGTATAAGTGTTCTTTGAAACGCCGTTTAAGTTTGTTTTTAATTTCTTTATATCATCAGCAAGCTACCAAAGGTGTCGTATGAAATTTTTGAACAAATAAATAATTAGTATGTGTGCCATTTTTGTGGAGACTATTATTATATTGTATATGGGACACTATTTTAACGAATTTTAATAAATTTGGATCAAGTTAAATTTTTTAAATAGTTTTTTCTCTCGTTTTTAATTTTTCAAAAAGAGTTGTTTTTCCAATTTTTCACGAAAACTGTTCATTTTTCTTGAAAATAAAGCCTATATTCGTGTTTAGGGACCAAATTTGCATTAGAATTACTTGATATAAGTCAAAGGTTCTGACCTCATGCATTTAAGGGTTAAAAACTTTTGTCATTAAATATAAAATTTTAAAAATTTTTCAAATATATCTGCCAATGTATAAAATGTTAATAATTTCTTATTTTTAGTTACTGCCATTACAAACTATTATATATGTATATATATACATATGTATATATGTTCCCGTCATTCCTATAAGGAGCATAGGTCCTCCATTACAAAATATTAAACAAATAGTAAATTTTTTAGAAAATTTTATAAAAATGTATCCACAAAAAAATTAATAAAAATTTAAACAAACAATGACAAGTCTTGTCGTAGCCGTCTTCCGTTGTATTATGTTTATTTTTCTCTCCCGCAACGAGAAATCGCACCGCACCGCAAACATTGTGTTTAGACTCTAAACAATATTTATAATAAATTTAAATTTTTTCTCAGCGTAAAATATTTGAAAAATTATGTTTAACATATTTTATCTTACATTTCCGTTCAAATAAATATGTTTCGAATAATTATATTAGCGGAAAATTTAAATGGTATTATTGTTAAATGAATCGTAATATTATAATAATAAATGTGTTATTTGGAGGGTAAAACAAAAATAAATAAATAAATATTAATAGCAATTATACATGAACGTGAGCGGAGCATGCTTTAAATTTTTAAATAAATTTTTTAATATATTTAAAGTATACAGAAAAGTATTAATTTTGTATTTTCCATGCAAATTATTTGACAAGTTGAACAACTGGCTTGTATAAACAACACATAAGAAATACATTTTTTAATAAAACCAAATAAATTTAAATAATTTATTTTATATTAACTACAAAAAGAATTAATTACCTTCTTATATAAAACAGTTCTTGTAAGAACAACTTTCCGATATAATGATTATAATATTTTAATACGTCTGTAAAAATAGGTTTATTTATAATAATACTTTTTTTATAAACTCTCAGACATTCATGAGTGCCTTTTTACAATTTTAGTTGGAAAAAAGCTGCATAGCAGCAAGAAATATTTTTTCAAATAAAAGAAGGCCTTTTTCCACCCAGTTAAACAGGCCAAAGGAGAAGAGGGCAAAATAACAAACACAACAAAAAGGTCATAAATTCAACACCGAAAAAAATGTAGCAGCAGCATGTATTTGGCGTGAAAATATGTTGTTAAAAAATACACAGATTTTATTGTCATATAAGAAATAAAATATGTTGGAAGTTATAAAAATCTATAAACCGAGGGTACGAGAATAAATGACATAAAAAAATGGTATACAATAGAAATGTTTTTGCCTCAAATAATGATTAACACAGTGGGGCAAGTGCCAAAAGTTATTATCTCTACAAGATTATGCATTAAAAATACAGAGAAGTTGATAGCCTCCTCCTCCTTTGAAGTCAGTTAAAAAGGAGTATAAATGCTTTTGGAAAACTCATTTTTTATTTATTTTTAATGCCCTAATTCAGTAAGAAGATTTATAAGACGTTTTTGTTAGAAAATACTTTTGAGTTCTTGTTTTTTAATTCTCTAAACTATTTCTTCCAAAAATGGTTGTTGTCTTTGATAATGAAAAATAAAAAGAAATATTGCCATGTTTTTAAGACATAAAAATTAAGTTAAAGTATTATACAATAGTTTGAAAAATATAAAAAATATGACGATTTTTGGTGCCGAAAATAGCAAAATGACGATTTGATGATTTTTTCGTTAAAATTTACGGTTTTTTAAAAGTCCAAAAATTTCAGTTTTTTGTGAAAAATTTACTATTACAATTCATGTATTACTTACCTTCTAAAAGGTTTTTTTTTTTGTATTTTTGTCCACTCTTTATTTCTGTGGCAAAAAGGAAAAAGTGCTTAAATCGAGATAAGCTGATTTTGAGTTAATGATACCTCCGTAATCTGCATATTCGAAAGTACCCCTGGTCAAAATCTCAATTAATTGGTGCGATTTTTCAAGAAGTTATAGCACTATGACTTGCGACATATATTTTTTAGACTTCTAATCTCATTTGGGACAATAGCTTAATTTAGGATATGCTTTGTTATATTTCACGTTAAATATATTAATTATAGTGTGTAGAAAGATGTGTGATTAAAAAAATATTGGTTAACAGAGAATTTCTCAATTTAACTGTAAAAGAAATAATTTTTTCAAAATCGACTTGAACGCTTAAAAGTGCTCTCCTGCAAAACAGAAAAATATGACTTAAGCACTTTTTCCTTATTGCCACAGATTTTATATTGATATCTCTGTAAATTGATATTCTCAAGAAAACATAAATGTGAAAAAAGCCAAGTTTATATAAAAAATTTCTGCCATCAATGTACTGCGACACATAACTTGGCAATAGTGTTCATAATTTTACCAGTGAAAGAAAAAACATTATAAGGGGTTAAAAGAGAACAGTGGTTTAAATTTCCCAATAAACATATAAAATAAAATATATGTATAAATTAGGGCAGGTTAATTTTTGTTTTTTTGCAAAAATCGTATAGCAAATACGTAATCTACATGAAATTCTGAGAAAATTCTCCGATGAAACTACATGTCTTGAAGCAATGAAATGTATTTCCTCTTTTTTAGAAAAACAATTTTTTTATAACAATTTTTTCAAATAAAAAATCTATGTCCTGAATTGAATGCTACTAAATTCGAAACATTATTCTAACTGCCACGTACGTACGTACTCCATGCTTTTATTTTATTTTTTTTTCGCAAGCTACCTTAGATTTATCCATAATATTTGGTTCCTCATTTTCATCATTAAGGTCATTTGCTTTGACTCAAAAATTTTGAGCAAAACTTACATTTTGTATGCATAAAAATATATACTGGTGTTCATTGCTTGAGATCGTACTCAGCAGACTTAACTTAAGTTCGAGCTCAGTTTTTATGCATTAGAACCAATGTCCTTAAATAAGGCAATAGCCAAACAAAAAGCAGGTCGGGAAAAGGAAATAAATTTTCATGTAGAGAGGCGCGGTATAGAGTTTAATTTTAAACCCATGGGTTCTTCGAAAAATTTTGTTAGAAGTATTTGTAGGTTTCGTTATTTTTATCCATAAAAATTAAACCGGCCTAGTATACACGTTGAAAAATTCATTTTGATTTTTCCGATTTTTCGCGTACGACGATTATTTTATAGTTTATTGGAGTTTCGACGATTTTTCGTTAATTTTATCTGGCAGCCCTGGTTGCATATAATGTTTGAAACGAAATCATAAAGCAAATACACAAACCTTCTAGCATAGACAATAAATAATAATTATTTTAGAGAATCACAACTGCGGCATTTTTTCGTCCATAAACAAGACGATACAATCGTCGAACAGAATTAAGGCATAAGTGCTTCCCAAAATTTAAAAATTTTCTAAAAATCTGCTCTGAGCCAGAATTGTATTTAGTTCTAGAATGAAGTGATATCTTATGGAAAAATAAGCTATACTCATTGATAGCATTTAATCTCTTATTAACCTTAATCCTAAGCTGACATCAACCTGCTTCGAATATGGTTAAAAATGTTACTGAATAGCAAATTTGATCAAATTTCATTATAATTATTTTAACGATGCGATTATCGTTAAAAAAAAAAAGGTTGTGAATCGCACTACTGATGTCAAAAACCACTATATGACCAAGGAGATACGACATAGGTGCTGATAAAGTCCGAGCTGGCAGAAAAAATTTCCTATTTCAGAAACAGCTTTAATTTAAAGTTTTTTAGAAAATCATGTCCATAAATAAAATATTTTATTCTATACAAAATTTTTGTGTTTATTCAAACACTATTTCACGCATCACATTTTGTTACCGCTAACCCACTGTCTTATTGTCAATTTCTCGTTATTTATATTTATTTTGCATGCTTTTTTCAGCTTTTCCCAGAAAAATCTTTGCAAAATTATTCCCAATATTTCCTTAACTTTATACAATATATTTTATAAGCTGGCTGCAAATATACACGTATTCAGAAATATAAAAAATAAATAAAACATATTAAGGAAATCTCGTCAATTTGATTTCGTACACAATAAACCCCAAGAATAAGATGGCAGCAATAACAAAGAATAAAGGATAATAATTTTCCTGTTCACAAACGTGAGCACAAAACCTCTTTATCCCGACACACATATGTTGCATTGTGGCATGATGTATTGGGTGTTTATTCATAAAAATTAACAACAACAGCAACAGCTACAATTGGCATCTAGAGGAGCATTGGTAGGAGAAACATACAAACATAAAAATACTTATGAAAAAGGTATTTACTGTCGAAGACAAAATAAAGCAGGATCCTATTGAGAATATTTTCAAGGGTCGGGAAGTTTGTTGAAAAGACAATAAGTATTTGACGAAGAAGGAAAAGAAGAAGAAGCAGAAAAAATAAGACGAAGAGGATTACAAAAATTAACAGAAGGAAACTTTTACTAACGTTTATGTTTTTCTTTGCATAGATTAATGACCCGATAATGGATGACAATCGAACCTTAGCTATACTTTTCACTCACAGTAGAGCTGGTAATTCTAAAATATTTGAATTGTCCCTTTAGCGCCATCTAATGGATGCCAAATTTTTTATCACCTGCTTTTCATTGCAAAATAATTATACGCACTCATTCTTATTAAAAGTAATTTTTTAAGCACTTTTACTTAAGAATTATCTCTTACATATATCGTCGGGTGGTTACTGGTTTGCCGCACAGTATATTAAAAAACATAACTGCTGTGGCAAACCAATAACCACCCGACAATATAACTATCTTATATTTTGAAGCTTTACTTATATTATTTTCAGTTGCCTATCTGTCATAAAAGTATTGTTGGCAGCTTTCAGGCAACTGAAGAGAGTTGCCATATATAATAATAATTTTCGGTGGGTGGCGTTGCTAGTTGATAATGCAACTGAAGTTCCGTTGCCATCCATAATCGATTCATAAAAGAAAAGAAATGAAAGTTTAAAATTTTTAAACGCATTAAAAATCCCAAATTATTATTTTACTTACTAAGTAAAATATTTTTCATTAAAAATACATTGAAATTGATTATTGAGGGGTTTAGCTGGATCCTATGTGCATTTCACTCTTGCTAATGCAGATCATCAGGGAACCTTTACCCAAATTTCTTAGAACAACTAGAGTTATTATGTTACAAACTTTCATTTAAACAAATGAGAAGCCTAACAACAAATAACAAAGTTGAAACAAAGAAAAGAAATAAAAGGAAACAATGCAAACGATTGCTACGCTTAGTTTTGGTTTTGCTCATGAGCAAAGATTTTACTTAATTTTAATAAATAAAAACAATGAACTCAAAATTTTATTGTTTCGGAATTAAACCTTTGGCAAACTTTTGCTGATTATTTGAGATATACTATACCATATTATAAATAATTTTTTTATGCAATAAAGATGAGTAAAATGCTGATTACTTTATATGCTTTCTTTGTTTTTGAAAAAGTATTTGGTTTGGGTTGTTTGATCATCTTGCAGATGACTAAAAAAATCGGGACAGCTTTTGCCTTTACAGAAGTCATATGCGAAGTATATCATTTTATTTTTAATACACTAGATTGAAGTCGAATTTTTTTAAATTTAAGCTAAAACTTGACTTTATATAACTGACTTTGTTTCGTTTATCAGTTATTGGGCCTAACCAAGAGTGCTGTATTTTGACTTTGACTGCAAACATTTTGCAATGCATCAAAGTAAAGAATCGTCAAAGTCGAACTCGAAATTTTTTTTTCCAAAGTCCACATTTATTCTACACTGTTACTTACTTCATTTATTGGAGCATTCAAGCATATTGCCTTAATCTGCTAAAGCAGATACGAAAACAACAACAACAACAAGAACAACAACATTTGAATTTTGCCAATTTTCAAATAATATGGCAAAATATTGATTTATTTGCACATTTATTTTACTTGAAAGCGAACAACATATCGAGAGAGAAAAATACCAGAAAAAAAATTTAAGGATATAAAAAAAGTGCATACCCACACGTCTACACGGCAATGGAAACTGCTTGTTGTGTCTTTATGGTCCGGGGGGAGTTGTGAAAAAATGTCAATGAGCCTTGTAGGTGGCAAAAAATTGTTAATGGTTTGTAATTTTCTTGGATTCTCGGCTCCTTCGCTGAAATAGAACATGAATTATATTTTCCTGCATGTTAACGATAACATATTTTTGCTTCTTATGTATATGCCACCTTGATATGTTTTTGCAAGTTCTTGTTACTCCTACCACCTAGGGAATTTCTATAACAACAAATTATTGGAAGTCGTAAAAGTTTAAGCGTTTTAAGTAGCAAATAAAAAATGCTTTAAGATAAGCCGGAATTTTTGTTAATAAATTTGTTAAATGAGTATGGTGCAAACAATTTTTAAGTTACTTATCTTTAGAGACACGAAAATAACACAGTTCATTAATTATGAAATAAAAAAATAATAATACAAAATTTAAAGTACACCAGACGAGCCATGGCATTCAATATCAATCAGGCTTGTTAAAGAATTTAAGTCCAAGTGTCGATCGCTTGATTGCGGATTGTGATTAAAAAGGGCGTTCCAATAAGATATTCTATTTTGAACTGTTAAAATAGTTTTTATGACTCCACCTGTAACTACTTGACAACTACGCCATTACTAAAAGTAAACTGATACATGTATACACTTCAACAACAGATTGAAATTATTAAAATTCCCAAAAAAAATGGCGCAGACTTCGCGGTTATACTTCGCAAAATGAACTTATTTTTGGGGTCAATGTGAATCATCTTCTCTCCAGCAATTGTGAAATAAATAATACAATTTTTGAGCTGCTGTTACACGTTAATGATTTGCAAAAGAACAATTGAGAATATCGCTTTTGTAGCCCATAGTATTGAGGGAAACCCAGTTTTGACTATTTGCAGCCAATGTAGGAATTGGACATTGTATACACAAAAAAACCACTGTAAAATCGCCGTTCAAAAATTTTTATTACAAATCATATTAAATTTGTTTGTGTTTTTATACAACTTCAATCTCAAACCAATTGATCTTAAATGATCAATTAAATCATGTTGAATTAAAATGTAATTCAAGATGGTATTTTCGAGCATTTAGTGTGTATCTCAATAATATTTAAGGTTGTTATGGGTGCAGCAGTAAGCTTGTTGACTATCACGCGATAAAATAAAATAAAATAAAATTACTATACAAATTAAATTCATGTTGTGTTTTAAAGTGAAATAATTTTGATTCAATATGGTTCATCGTGTTGTTTCTGTATCAAATTCATGTTATTTTAACATGAAATAACTTTGATTCAATATGATTCTTCATTTCAATTTAACAGTACTGGAGTGTTAAATGAACGTGAAAGTAAAGTTATTTAAAAAGGAAAAATCTTCTTGTAAGATTTCTGCGTACACAAACAACATTACATGGTATTCTGCAGCTAAGGACTGTCTCTGGCAGGACATCTCTGGCAGGACATTTACTTTTACCTGCGCAACCCATCGATTAAATGAATAAGGCGTATAAATTTGTTTGATACTGTTCTGCCTAACATGAATGGGAATTGAAAAGGAAAAGGGAATAAATGGCACCATGGTACACCCTTAGATAAGGTATCATTAAGTGATTTATAACTGGTTGGAAGGACCGGAGTTCTAGGACCAAAAGTAAGCTACTATGACTTTTGGGAAAGACTCCTACTATATTTCAATCTTTTTTTCTAAACAAACACAATCCGTGAAGCATAAGCTTGTCTGCAAAAAACACCCACGGTCTATGGTGGGAATCGAACCCACAACCTCTGGACTAAGAGACTAGCATCGCTACCACTCAGCCATAGTGAGCCCTGAGTGGCTTATGTAGGGGAGCGATGCGTATAAATTAGTCTAGATATAGGCTACTGAAGAAGCGAAATGATAGCCATCTTCCCGAATAGTCAGGCTGTCATTTAGACACTTACAGCCTCATGTACATAACTATAAGAAAACAATGGCATGAAGTTACCATAAGTGATGAAGTTGAACTAGCTGTGAACTAGTTCCTCCATTAAATTTGACAATAAAAATCGGCGCATTAAATCCTAGCGTGATTTTTAATGTAAAATTTTTATGGCAAAACTTGTTAAGGTTATGTAAAATTATTCTACTTATGCTAACTTTATGCTAGTTTTTTGTTATACATGAGGCATATACGATTTTACCTCTAAGTTAAGTTGGAAATGCTGCATAAAGCTAAATCATCTAAATAAAGTACGAATAAGTTCATATAAAGTCTGCTGGATTTGCGGACACCTTGGGGTAGAAGGAATCGAAAATGCCAATTGCAGAAAGGGGGTGGGACCAGAACCGCTTTGTATACACGGATTGAAAATAATACGAGAAGATATATTGATGAAGAATACAAGACAGCAGTTCTGGTTCGATTCTCTCTCTCTCTTCTCAACAGAGAGTAACAATCGGTGTAGATTCTGTGATTATGACGATATTCATAAGGACTTTGAAAATTTATGCCGCAGAAGATACTGCAAGTTTGGCAAGCAAATTTCTAAAGATTTAAAACTGACAACAAACTTGTTCAACGAGCCCACTGGTAAGCAACTCCTGCTCTTTCATTTATTTACCCAAACTAATTTCCTCGCTTTGTTTTCTATTTTATTTACTTTCATAAGCTATAAGCATCCTCATAAAATTTCATCTGTTGAAAAATTTAAAGCGAAGGGATTTATTAACTAGAAAATAAATCTCTTAACTATTCTAAATTATAACATGACAGTCCCGAGATTCTTTAGGAGACCAGGATGTAACACACAGTTTTTTTTAGAGGCAAATACAACACGAAGATGTTGGTGTTTTAATATTCAGAAAACACAGTACATTTTGTTTGTGAAATCTTAACTTAACTAATGTTACTTTAAATTCAACGTGTATATATAATTGTTATAAAAATAACTTGCTCCGTCTGGGTGCCTCCTGGATCCCTTACCCTCTTAATTGCATAAGTCCTTGGGAAATGTTACTACCTGCTGTGAATAACTAAATGAAAATAGAAAAGGTACGATTACGAATACACGAAAGATTCGGTAGTTTGTGTAGTCGGTTGAAATACGAGTTAGGATTATTAGCTACAAACACACAAAAGATTCGGAAGTTCGTATGCCTTAGTAAATAGAATTTGCAATTACACGAAAGATTCAATAGTTCGCGTAGTCATCTAAAATACGAGCTATGTTTACAAATACTTGTCTAAAAAAAATTCAAAATGCCTCTAACTACACTGTGGCAAGAATCGGCACAGCTCTCGGATGACAGTCCGAGTGGCCTACTCGGAAGTCGTAATTTACACTCAGCAAGTCTTATTGCTAAGCTGATTAGTTTTTTAGGAGAGAGAGACGAGGGAAAAAGAAAAATTAATGTTTCTCTCGTCTCTCTCTCTCCGACAAACTAATCAGATTAGCAATAAGACTTGCTTAGTGTAAATTAGGACTAACTGCCGTTCGTACGGAGTGGTTACTTGCTACCCGATTGCTTTCAAAACTTGACCTCTTATATACCTACACTCCACAACTGAATGAGAACTCTAACGTGCATTCCTCAACTTCAATGTTAACAAACAGTGTAAACAAACAATTATGTTGTACCTGACATTTGTTGAGGTGGTATGTGCCTATCAGCTGTGCAGTATGTAACTTGAGGTGCTCTAGACTAGGAATACTTAATTACTGAACAATTTTGATATAATTTTTAAAAACCTTTAAATTACCAGCAAAATAAACTTGTATTTTCATAATCAAAAGCATTTCATTAAAATATTACTTTATTTAATTTATTTGCTTTTTTAACAGAGTTACTTATAAAAAAAGTATTAAAATACATATTTGTTTAAACTAAACTCATTAACAGCTCCACCCAGATAAATATAATTACTTTTAATTTCATGCACTACCATTAACAACCATTCAAACGCGGCCCTAAAGTGTTGCAGCAAAAAACTTGCACCAACAAATTTGAATAAAATTCTATGAATAAAAAAAAACTTCTTTCAAAAAGAGAATGTTTTTTAATTAGTGGTGCTACAAACATAAACCCTTTTAATATAAAAACACATTCAAAAAAATATAACTAAAAGAGGATTGAATTATGAAAAGTGCAGGTAAATGAATGTAAATATTTCTTTTTTTTTCATAAAAAAAAGGATTAACACACAAACTAATACAATAATGGCTGGAAGGTATTTGAAAAAAAAGTAAGGAAAGCCATTTAGCAATGAAAATAGAACATATTGTTAACAATAAAAGTTTTTGTTTTAATTACTATTTTAATAGAGTTGATAAAATAATGCACTTAATTCATTAATAAAATAAATAAATTAACGTTGTTTTCAGTTGCAAAATCTAAATAATGTTGCATTAAAAGTTACAAGGGATTAAGAGAAAAATTATTATTTTTAGAACCTATTTAAAGTTGTTACTATGTCAGGTGTTAAAGGGAGTTTTCAATATTATAGTAAGCTGGAAAATCAGCCATTTACTATCGCTCAGTTTTTGTCTCGTTATGCAGATATTCCCATAACATGTTGCATTTTCATGCATGTTGCATTGTCCTTGAAATTGGGTATTCCACAAAGTCTTGAGTATTAATACTTTTAAAGTTCCATTAACACAAAAAATCAGGTCAATTTTCCATCAACAACATTTTGTCTTTACTAATTGTGTCCTTGAAATGCATTCGGAATTCATCGAAAAATCATCTTGAGTGAAGCACATTTTCACTACGGAGCCCACGTTTAAAAGCAAAATTGTCTCATATGGGGATGGTAAAATCCAAAAATAATTGTTAAAAGGCTTTTCTATGCTTAAATGGTGATTGTTTGGTGGTGAGGTTTTCATGCTGGCAGGTTCATTGTAAAATGAGGCTGGAGCTACTATTATTAATGATGCTTAATGATTTGGTAAGGCCGGAATTGGAAGATATTGATGCTGATGGGGATACCAACGTTCTTTTCTTTGAAAAGTTCCCTAACCGTACGATTTTTCGTAGCAGTGATCACAATTTCTCACCAAGCTCTTGTGATTAAACACCTTTATAAGGTCTATGTCAATAGCCCTCAATCTATTCAAGCCGTTACAGATGGAATTTGTGCAGCTATCAAGAACCTGCAGCAGCAAGTGTGCGAAATTTCATGAAAATTATACATTTTGTTCTGTTAATAAACATCTCATTATTTCACTTAAATACTGCTTATTTTACTTATCAAAATAACTATATGATGTAAGGAAATAAACTTGGACAAAACTGCGTGAAGAACTAAGATTATTTTCAAATAATTCGGATAATTTCTAAAAACAGCGATTTGAGATGGCCACCACAATTGCCTGATTTTACAGCATCAGATTTATTCCTGTAGCGCTATCTCAATGACAAAGTTTATGTGAATAAGCCCCAAACCTTGCAGCAATCAAAAGACAACATTCAAGAAGAAATTTATCGTATACCACAAGAAAACACTCAACAAACCTATGGAGAATGCTATAAAAAGAGTATATTTTTGCGGTATAGAAAACGGTTTTCATTTAAACTGACATTATTTTTTATAATTAAGGTAAAAAAATAACATAAATTAAACTTTATTTTTATCATTAATTTTTTTTTTTCATTCCATTCAATATTTATTTAAAAAACAAATCATATGGTTTAGTTAGCTGCACCCTGTACTTAAACCTTATTACAGCAATTCAATAATATAAAGGAGCCACTCTCTCTTCTTCGAAAAATAAAGCTTTTCACATATTTAACCGACTTAAAGAAAGGAGGTTACCACTTCGCCTTTATTTTTATATTTGTTATTTCTGAACTCAGTAACTTTAAGACAGATTCAAAATAATTTTAGGGTTGATAGGGTATAGCTTCCATTTGGTCCCATTGTCAAAGAAATGAATGGGAACTTCTCTGATTTTGATATCCATATCTTATGTATATCATTACTCACATATTGGACTCTCGTAATAAGACAGTCACGAAATTATAAAAAAATTGTCATAGCCTACCCGTTTAAGTTTTTATATTATATATCACGTGCTTCTACAACCCATTCTTACAAAACTTGACATAATCCTGCTTTTAATAAATTTGGCGTTGCCTTTAATAGAATTGTCTTTTATTGGCATTTGCTCAATAATTTTTTTAACTACAAAAAAAAAACAAAAACCGGGTATTGGCACGAACTCCTGTTGAACATTTCAGCTCCACAGTACTTATAGTTCCAGAGATCAAGCGTTACGTGCAACCACAAATTACGATATAGATTGGACCCATGTAAAAAAATCATGTGTAAAAATCTTCCTAAAATATAAAATATGTATGTTTAGTTAATTTAAAAAAAAAAATTGTCTTAGCTAGTTACTTTTATATATCAAAAAGTTTCAAGTTTCCAACTCTCAAGCCATCGTTTTGATTTTGCTGATTTCCAGTAACAATAAATGTCTTTCTAAGATATAAAATATACGTAAAAAACTTTTCTAAAAAAAAAACAGTTTTGATTTTCCAACCCTGTATAATTAATAATTTTGATTATGCTGGTTTTTAATAGCAGTACTCTCTATCTTTACGGATACCTCTCTTAAGCGAACATTTCCCATAAACGGACACTTTTTGCAGTACCAAAAGAATCCTTAGGGATTTTTAACATGTTTCCCTCTTGAGCGGAGGGAGAAGAGATTCTAGTTCCCCATAACCGGACAGCTAACAACACTGTTTTCCGTTCATTTTTTTTCATATTCGTACAGATGTTGCTTATTAAGTTGCTTATTGATCTTCAAATACATCTCCAAGATAATGAAATTAAAGGAAAAATACGTCAAGTTAAAATTCCTGAGTTTTTAAATCCGTTTGAATAAATAAAATAAAAATAAAATAAAATAAAATTTTTTTCTCATAAGCGGACACTTCTCATAAGCAGACAAATTTTTCAGTCCCTTAGGTGTCCGCTCAAGAGAGAGTACACTGTACATTTTTCTCTAAAACTTAACATCTATTTATTTAATAGACAAAAAATTAAATTGTTTAGTTACTTATTTATATAAAACAAAAAAATGTAAATTTTCCATCCCTGGGTACATATTTTTGATTTTGCTGATTTTTAATACCTACCATACATATATACTTCTTTCGAAAATATAAAAAAAATTCTTAATTAATAAAGAAAAAGAAAGAAAAGAAGTTACTTTTATACAAAAAAAAAGTTTAAACTTTCTAGCCCTGGAAATTTTTTTTTATTTTGCTGATTTTCAATAGAAATATATATAAGATAAATTCTTACACATGAGTCCAAAACCAAAATGAGTCCAGCTTTTCTGGAAGCTTCCGAAAATAATGTTTACGTAGAGACAGACGGATACGCGGACAAGCTGGCATCGCTTATTCGTCCTTGAATATATTGTTCATTCACGCAAAAATTCCATTTTTGAGTTAATAATGCACAATTAATTAATTAATTACTCAACTCTTTAAAGCCAAATCAAATTTACTTTTTCCCATTAAGTTGTAAATTAAAAACCTTAAACTCGTTTTCTGTTAAATTAGTTTTCTTGAGTTATGACGTTATTTTAGTAAATGAGCGATGTGTGTACACTTAATTAAATTACATACATAATGAAAAATTTTAAAGAAACATCTTTTACATTTTTGGTGCACGTTATGATTAGTTAAGAGCAGACTGCAATGCTTTTAGGGTTCCGTACACCAAAGGTGAAAATGGACCCTATTGCTTTCGCTATTCTGTCCGTCTGTCCGCCTGTCCGCTACAACATAACTACATGACAGTTAAAAATTAAAGGGTTTTCCAAAACGAGCAACGAAAAATTTTAAAATCCTATGTAATATACATAATGGGTGTTTTTTATTGAGGTATAGAACTTTAAGTTGGCATCACTTTTTTAACTGGCGGCCATTTTGTCAGCTGTCAAGTGATTAATATTTAGTTTGGTTTGCCATTTCATCATGAACAGGTTGACAAAAGAACAACGCTTGCAAATCGTGCAAATTTATTTCGAAAATAATGGTTCAGTTCGCGAAGTTTACCGCAAGCTCCGTCCATTTTATGGTCGACATAATCGTCCATCAGAGCAATTAATTCGGTTAACCATGGATCGTTTTCGCACTACGTTTACTCTATGTGATAATACGCATCCGCAGAGACGTCGAACAGTGCGCACCGAAGAAACAATTGCCGCTGTAGAGCAAAGTGTTGAAGAGGACCCGAATGAATCGATTCGCCACCGTGCACAGCAATTGGAGCTTTGTACATCAACTTTATGGAAGATTTTGAAGATTTTGAATGTGGATGAGTTGTGGTTCCAACAAGACGGCGCTACATGCCACACAGCGCACGTCACAATCGATTTATTGAAGGAAACATTCGATGAGGGCATAATTTCGCGGAATGGACCTGTCAATTGGCCACCAAGATCGTGTGATTTGACACCATTGGATTATTTTCTTTGGGGATATGTGAAGTCGCTCGTCTACGCCAACAAACCAGAAACGTTAGGGGACTTGGAAGCCAACATTCGTGGCGTTATTGCCAACATACGGCCCCATATGCTCGAAAAAGTGGTTGAAAATTGGACCTGTAGAATTGGCTTTATTCGAGCCAGCCGCGGCGGCCACATGCCCGAAATCATATTTAAACATTAATGGCATAAAATTATCCTTCCAATAAAGCCAAATTGATGGACATTAAAACGATTTTCTTGTGTTTTATTTCAATTCGAAGTTCTATACCTCTAAAAAAACACCCTGTATATACAATTATATAGACACTTAAAATTTGCAAAGTTAGTGTATTTCTTATACAGACTACAACAATTAACACTAAAATTTAAAAAAAAAATCTAAAATAAATTTTAGAAAATCCAAAAATCGGTTAACATAATTCTGACTATGTAATTTTGTTAATTTGCTGTATCTTGGAAGCCGTAAGAGGCAAATTTTTAAAATTTTCAAAACGCTAAAACTAAAAAATCACAAAATTATAAAATCGCCAAGCCAAAAAAAAAAATCGCCAAAAAGCGAAAACATCGCTAAAACTAAAATTAATCGCCAAAAATCGAAAAAATCGCCAACATAAAGGAACGCAAAAATGAAAAAACGCCAAAACGAAAAAAGCGCCATAACTAAAAAAAATCGCTAAAACTAAAATAAACCACCAAGACCTAAAAAAAACTCCAAAGCTAAAGAAACGGCAAAACTAAAAACCGCCGAAACTAAAAAACGCCAAAAAAAAAAGGAAAAAAAATTATATTACATTTCTAGTGTCCGTCCCTTCGTGTGCGAGTCAAAGTCGCAGGATTAATGTCTCAGGATTAAAATACAAATAATAAATTCAGAGAACGTTTATTTCAAGTTGTTTGTTTTCTATAAAATTTGCTTAATAGTTCACTTAGACTGTCTCGAAATCTAGTACTTTCGGGATTTCGAGCTAAATCAAGCTGCTTTTTTTCCAGATTTCCCATACAAAACCAAATCTAATTTTTTAGTAGATTTGTAGGAAATCTAATAAAAATCTAATCTTTTTATTTATTCTTTACTACCCTGTACAACAAAAGGTAAGTGAATTAGCTACGGCCTGCTTAAAAATGTGTGTGAATTGGCCACATTTCAGTTGTTTGGTTGTAGTTTTAGACAATTTTTCAATTGATGGGTTTTGTTTTGGATAAAAAAAATCTTGATAAATGTCAAAAAAAAAGTTGGTGTAAACGGTATAGATTTTCATAGAGATTTTAGCCAAAATATGCTAGATTTTGTGCTGATGTAAATGCGCTATAAGATATTTTTAAAGAATTTAAATTTGTTACGTAATAATTAGAGAAATTATTTTATACTCGCCCTAAATGTCATTAGTGTCTGTATAAAATATTCAAAAAGAAAACAAAAAGAAAATAAATATTTAAAGACAGCAGAAATGCTTATCTTAAGAAAATAAATTTAGCTGGATTACGAACAGATTTTTCCATTTCATTTTCGGTTTTAGTTTGAGCACAAAATCAATAGCAATGATAGCTGGCGTTGACAAGTGGATTATCACTTGAAAAGTCAATGGGAGCGAAAACAAGTGGTAGCCAGTAACAACTCGGCTGCTTTTACTAACACCATTTCTCAACTTCAATTATTTTTCCAATAATACAGAAATAAATGTCGTTTTGTGGGAGGGGGCGTGCAGGGATAATGCTACGATACACAAGATTATTCATTATGATAATAAAATTGCAAACAATAAATACATACATACAATGGTGAATAGAGAAGTAAGAAAATAAAATTTTACTTTAATAGAAAAAAGAATATAAAAGAAATTTATGTTATTGTAAAGAACAAAATTAAAACATCATCATTATGTGTAAAGCATTTATTAGAGTTAGAAAGAAATCAATATTTAAGAAGATATTTATTTAGTCAAAATAAGCAAATAGATTTTTGCTTTTCCAAACAAATATTTATATCAGTGAATATTAATGTTTATTTGTTTTTGTAAGCAGGTCATTTTTATTTTATAAATCGATAGTTACTTTTTAAATGATAAGAATTTAAGTTTTAAACAAAGAGAATTTTGAACATTTTTCAAGCTATAAATTCTTTACTTAATTTAGGAAATAGCATCAGTTTATTGTCATCTTTCCATTGAAGTGTTTAGTAAATGGGCATTTTCTCAAGAGTTGCAGCTGCATACTAGAACGAGCATACGTTTGAATCAAGTAGTTATAACAGGGGCAGTTATTTTTGATAGATTGCCGCTCTTTAACTGCTTAATATAAATTTATTGCTTTTCAACTTAAGTGGCAGAGTTTGGAATGTAAGACAAGAAATCTTTAAATATATCTACAAAGTAGTGTTCTTGTAGGCGCGTATTCTAATTATTTGTAAGCACTTACAAGACACTACTGTCTAGAATGTATTTATTAAATTAACATTGATTTCAAGTGATAAAAAAAGCAAAGTGTCAGTGCAAGTTATAACATATACATACATATATAAATAAATAAAAATTATAAATAAAAATATAAAACGATACTATCGGCCATGTCACAGAGCTCAATTCCGTTCGGAAACAGAATTCAATCCACCCCATTTTTGTAGGAGATGGTGTCTAGAAAAGAAAACTATAATACGAAAATTTGTCAGGTGTGTCCAGAATGTTGGGGGCGCTGTTATGCTGGGGTGTACTAGGGCTTGTTATTTTGAGGTGGATTCAATTCCGTTTCCGAATGGAATTGAACTGTGTGCCCTGGCCGTATAGACATATTTATCATTCATGTGAGATAGTTGCCTGGATTCAAGAATATGTTAAACATAATGAAAATCTTTTACTTTAGGATTTTCTTTTTAGGGCATTTTTTTAATATCTTGCTAATTTTTTAAACTCAACAATAATGAAAGAAGGACAACATTTGCCGTAAAAAAATATTTCTGGTTATTTTTTTTTTTGTAAACAAAACAGAAAGCGTTTCCACACGCAAGTGGGGACAACTCTTTTAAGTTTCCGTACACCAAAGATGAAAAGGAACTCTATTGTCTTTCTGTCTGTCAGTCTATAACAGACCCTTTTCTCTAGAACTGTAAGGGGTATCTACCTGAAATTTTCAAATATGTAAAACATTGGTCGCTACAATATACACCCAGCGGGAACTAGCAGGAGTAAGGATGCCTTCTTTTGGATGTAGAAGGCCTGCTTGCTCCATTCCATACTCATATCTTTTTTACACGCGTTGTCATTGCCAATCAGGCCTTCTATTCTTTCTTCTTTTGCCAGAGATTCTGGAAGGCCTTCAAACTAATGGATTTTGCTTTTGCTTTGGTAAACAAAACATATTACTCCTTCTGTTTTACCTTCTCATAGAAGGGAGTGTGGAATGTGTATCGTATTTTTTATGCGAAAGAGTCTTTTAATAAGGCCTGCAGCAATAAGGTCTTCTGAGTTTTACCGCTGGGCAGTAAGTAAAAATTAAAGCCGATGAGCTGGACAGAATAGGGTCGGCGTTAAATGAGGGAATTTGTGACAGATGGATGAAATTACCAATAGATTACTACTATAGGGAACTCAGTAATTGGGTAGAAAGCAGGACCAACAGTACATGACGAAGTAGACTAGATTGTAGAGTTTTGAAGGCTATGTGGCCAAAAATTGACTCACAAAGATACAAACTGCTACTAAACATGGATAGGAAGGCGATGCAATTCATGATAGGCGCATTGGTTGGTCACTACTCGTTCAGAGCAAGAACCAGCATATGGGAAACTAGCACTCCAGATTTCTGTAGTATATGCGTGTATGAAGAGGAACCAGAAGCAACTGAAAATATTATCTGTCACTGCCCGAAACTGCAACGTAATAGGCTTAGATAGCTGAGCAGGCATTTCCATGAGGGCATTACTGATATCGGCAAGTGTAAGCTAGAGGACATCAGGGGCTTCATCATGGGAATTCAGTGGCTTAATGGTGGACAATAGGATCACTTCTGGGTACAAATGGGGGTAAATATTACTTTTAATGGGCAATAGAAGAAAATCACAATGGACCCAATTGGTACTCCGAGTGGAGGTGCATTTTTGGCACCACATTTCCTAACCTAACTTAAAAATTAAAGTGTGTTTTAAAGAGAACAACGAATTAGATTGAAATCCTAATACGGACAATTATATTGGGTTGATTAAAAACCATATTAAATGTCGAGAAATGTATAAAATCTTTATTAGAGTCGCTAGAACGTCTATATAATTCAATGTTTAATGATGATTTCATATTAATGTTGACCTAGAATACGTCTGAAATGGTTCATATGCTGGATCCAATTTTGGCATACTCTCTCCATCATAGCACGAATAAATACTTCAATATTGTCTTTCAGTGCGTCAAACATTACGGACTTGTCCTTATAGACATAAACTTCTACATAGCCCCACAAAAAATAGTCTGAAAGCGTTAAATCACACGATATAGACGGCCAATTTACCGGTCCGAAACTTGAAATAAACTGTTCGCCGAACTCACCTCTCATTTGGGCCAATGTTTCGCGAGATGTGTGGCATCTGGCCCCATTTTGCTGAAACCATATGTCACTCAAGTCCAGTTCTTCCATTTTGGGCAAAAATAAAGTGGTGTAACAGAGGCCCAATGGCTGCGAATGGCGCCGAATCGATAATTCACGGTCATCAACAATACTGGCGCATACAGCTGCGATATTTTCCTCTGTCCGCACTCTAAGTATGCATGTTGGTGGTTTAATGTTCAATTATGTAATTTTGGTGCAAGATTTAAGCACAAGATTATAAATAGCTGCCTCAGAAGGTCGCCCAAACTGACCATAAAATGGAAGAAGTGCACGCATGCACTTTCTTAACCGAGCACTAATTTTGATAATAAAATTTAATAATCTGCAAGCGTTGTTCATTTGTAAGTCAATTCATGGTTAAATAATAGACCAAACTGAACAGTAACATATTGCAAGAAAACAGCCGAGTTGCCATACACAGTGTTGCCAAAAAGGAAAATGCTAAAAAAATCACCCTTTATATACACACTTGATATTTTCAAATTTAAACAAAATTAATATTAAAAGGTATTCTATTAGTTTATGTAATTTTCACTATGTAATTTTGACAACGCTTACAGCACCTTGGAAACCGTAAGAGGTAACTCTTGTTCAAAAACGCTAAAACTAAAAACTCCCAAAATAAAAAATTGTCAAAACGAAAAAAATTTCAAAAAACCGAAAAAAAAATCACCAAAATTAAAAAAATCCAATAATTAAAAAAACGCCAAAAAGAAAAAATTTGGAATCCTTTTGGAAATGTGTATTTTGTGCTTTTGAATAACAAATATAATTGCTTTTGCTCGGAAGGTATTTTAAAAATTTTTTGCATTTTAAATTTCAACATTTGGATCGCAGCTAAGCAAGATATTGGTTCCTTTTTACTCCTGTAAGGCTGCAACAAGATTATTGTAGTGCACTTGATCCTGTGATAGATTTTTTACTTCATTCCAACCTAGATTTAAGCGGGATAGTTCATTTTTGTCGTTTGTCGTTTCCAAATTTGTGCTGGACGTCCTCGTCTTCAACTGGCTTTTTGATTCCAATTTATAGCTTGCTTCGCGATATCATCCGGAGAATCGCGCAGGGAATGTCCGATCCAGCCCCACTTGCGCTTCCGGATTTCAGCTGTGATTGGTTTCTGATTGGTTTCTAACCAAACCTGATTATTTTGAATTGTTCTTGGCCAGCATATTCGAAGGATCTTCCTTAAGCAATGGCGAACAACGAGCAAAAATTTTTTATGGAGGACCAAGCGCTTGAAGAAGTAGACACCTTCTGTTACCTAGACCGCATATTAGATAAGAATGGTGGTTTCAAAGCTGACACCTCCAGTCGCATAAAGAAAGCCCGTCAATAATTTGGTTGACTTAAATCAGTATGGAAGTCTTCATACATATCAAGAAGAACAAAGTTAAAAATATTCGACACAAATGTGAAATCAGCATGCGAACTAAAATTTATGCAAGTTTTTGTAAGCAATTGCTTAAAGATCTAAGCTATAGCTTATATTAATTATTTATTTATTCTATTTATCTTTCTTTCTTTTTGACATCCTTAATTAAAACAATTAAAGCCTTTTGATTTTGATAAGTTTTCTTATGTCTGAAAGGACTTGCATAGTTAATACATTGAGCCTTATTTTGGATTTAATCCTAAGTGGCAAAGTTAAAGTTTTCTGGAGCAGAAGGTTTTTTTATAATATTCAAATTTATTTTAACTACATACGTAAGTTTTTGCTTACGATAAAATTTTACAGCCAAATAGGCCAAACAAGTTTTAATTTTAATAAAAAAGTATATTTTCGATTACATGTCACTTACGATCAAATCGAAAATAAGGCTCAATATAAGGAAGCTGGATAGGGATAGAAAGGAGTTATCATCGGCACCAAAAAACCTGCAACATGCCAAATTCTATTAAACACTTTGAAGATATCCAAAGCCATTTCCCTACTTTCGCCAAAATGGTAGATTGAAATACAACATTTCTCCGACAGGAGGTTAAGTAGGTAACCTGTATAGCGGCCTCTATGAAATCTGCAGCACTGCCGGAAGTTATGTAGATGTTGAACTCTAGATACCTCAGTGGAGTTGGTTTGCTATTCGAGGCTAGTTTTCTGGCTTACAATTGGTCAAAGATTTAAACTACTGGACGTGTTAGCGTCCAGTTAAATTTATAAAAATCAAATGTACTTATATTAAATGCTACTTTTATGTATTTTTGGTTTACAGTATAAATTAAATAAAACGCCTACTCCAATTACATATATTACGCTCAAATTATTTACATTAAATGTACCATTCAAAATTGACAAAGCAAAAAGTCAAATCAAAATCAAAACAATCAGACATTTATTTAGCAATAAATAAATGAAAAACAAACATTATTGCTGCCTTTATTGCCATTAATAAGACAAAGACGTATTTGAACGAAAACGAAAAGAAATACACCATTAAAACGATAACAAAATATTTATTTCTACGTATTAAACCAAGATACTCGTACATATTTAGACATTTAAGAAAGAAAGAAAAATCAGTAAATACTTATGTACATATCGTCGACTACAAGGCAAAACCACATAAGTAACAAAAAATTCAAAATCGATTTTTTTTAATTTGTTATTGGTTACTACATGCAAACATCATAACAATCAGAGGAATTAAAAATTAATATATCTGTGTATCTGTGGATCTGTGTATCTGTGTGTCTGTCCGTGTCCATATACAGCTCAAACGGCTATACCGATTTTGAATTAGTTTTCTCCTGTTTGAAAGGTGACTTGATTGAGATGGTTCTTAACCATACTTGAAGAAAATCGGTCCAGCCTTTTAGCAGATGTCACATCTTTTCTAGATATATCGGGGGTTTTTAAAATTTTTAATTTTTTTTATTTCTCTCCGCTATAAAATTAAAAAAATGTAGATATGTGATTTTACATTTCAGTACAGCACTAAGCAATATTCAGTAAGTCTTAAAAGTGCTTTACAGACTAGTATAGACTTGTAAGTTCTTTTTTTTAAGACATTTGCGTTTTACTTGTTATTGAATGTTAATACATGAAACTAAAATTGTTTACTAAGATTTTTGCGTAAAAAACTTATCGAAAGCAAAAACTTTCCAGCTACAATCGATACAACAATTATTTTTATTATATTTATTTATTAAGTTTTACTGTGAATTTATCAATATATACATATATTTTTTTTATAAGAATGTTATCGATAGCAAGAATTTCCGATTTAAAGTTTGGTAGTAGTAAAAAAATATAAGAGTAGTAAAGATTTTTTGCCAGATTTTCTTGGTGGTATTAAAAATGTTCCGTAGAAAATACAAGAGCTGGACTTTAAATTTCACCCTTCCTTACCAGCAGCCTGCTAACCTATCCTAACCTAACCTAAATACAATAATAGCAAAGATATCTTGCAAGCAAACAAATCTTGCAGCAAATCTTTACTACTCTTTTATATTGTTTAAGGAAAATGTTTACCACCACAAAACCTTCAATCGTACATTTTTATTATCGATAAATCTTTTGTAGAAAATGTTTGCTATCGATTACATTCTTGTAAACAAAAACATATATTAATAAATTTCCTGTAAAAATTAATAAATAAATCTAATAATAACAAAAATTAAAAATTGTAAAAACCCTCTATATATCTAGAAAAGATGTGATATCTTTTAAACGGCTAAACCGATTTTCTTCAAACATACAGAAAAACAATCTCGATCAAGTCACCTTTCAACTAAACTAAATCAAAATAGGTCTAGCCGCTTGGGCTGTACGTGGACACGGACAGACACACAGATACACAGACGCACACTACAAGCTTATAACACCCCTATTTTTGGTCGGGGGTTGACAACAATTTATAATATTATGACAATAATTTTAATAACGACAAATTTCCTATCAAAATAAATAACCTATAATCGTTAAATTGTATGTTACTATTGATAAATTCTTTTTACAGCAAATTAAATTTTCTCTAAATAAAAATATTAACTAACTAACTAACGATTGATTTTGTATAAATAAAATATCGTTAGATATATCATAAAATAAATATTTTTGTTAAAAAATTGGTCACAGAAAATTTTTCTTTGTATTTTAAAAAGGAAATTTTTATATGCGAGTAGTACAACACACACACATTTGATATATTTTGATCAAATGTGTAAAAATTTTTAGTATCAAAATATTTTGTGTAAAAAGATTTCATAAATAAGAAACTTGGTATCGCTAAAAAAAATTTTACTCCAAATTATCTAGAAAACTGTTATTTCCGTAATTCAAATAAAAAATTAAAATTTTAAGTTTTGATATATTTTTAATAGAAAATTTTTAACTAACTAAATACAAAGAATTTGCTACGAACAATTCTGCTATTAAAATTTTGCGGTTTCCGCTAACAAATTATTAATGAAATATTAGCAAAAAAAAACCTTTGCTATTGTTTTATTTTTCATAAAAAATATATTTTTATTTATTTCTTTTCAATCAAAACTGTGCTGTCGTACTCATAATCATGAATTCTATTAAGAAAATTTGTTCTATTGAATAATTTTTCTTAATCAAATCTTTTTATAAAAACCATGAAAAAAATTTCTGTAAAAATATAATTATTGGTAGACATATTTACGATTGAGAAATTTCTACTATTAAATTTTTCTATTTATAACTTTTACGATAAAAAAAATATAACAAAAAAATACCTTCATAATATACTTTTTAAACCCTTTTCCGTCTAACCTCTTATAAACAAATAAAACGTAGTTGCGTTGGTGAATGTTAAGTGAAGCGATTAAATGCGTAAATATAAATAAGAAAATCATATCAACATGCACTCCTCACCCACACACACACTCTTATCTCAACAGTTGCTTTCCCTCATACATACTTACAAACAAACACTCACAAGGCCATCAATAAACAATGACAACAATAACTACCCAAAGGCATGTGAATAGAAAGAACAACACGCCTAAGTCATAAAAAAATTACTAAATGAGCACGACAATAACAATTCTACTTATATATATGAGCAACTACAACAACCACATCATGCAAAAACAGAGCATAACAGTAAAGCATTGTTGTTGTGTGAATATGTGTATGAAAGTGTGTTTGCGGGTACCCAGCAGGAAAACTCAGAAGAGGCCTTATTAAAAGCTTGCTTAGAACTTTTTTTTCTACTCAATTATTTATTATTATTATCGAAATGCTATAGAATGTCTTATAGAAGGCCTCAACTCTTTCGTATAAAAAATAATATACACATTTTTCATTTCGTTCTATGAGAAGGAAATGAGGAATTTGAAGGCTTTTCAGAATGACTGGCGAAAGAAGTGAGAGCGAAAGGCTTACCACGCAATGACAATTCCAAAAGAAGGATTACAAAGGCCTCTTAGAAGTCATCTTTACACCTTTCTTTTCCCGCTGGGTATTTTCAAGTGCAAATGTATTTGTTTTTTTTTTTTTTGTTGTTAGCAAAAAAGGGAAAAATAAACAAAGGCAAAATCTGTGTTTCTTAAGTAGAATGAATTTTCCTAAAGGAAACAATAAAATAGACTAACGAATCACTAACAAACATTTAAGCTGCAACCAGCAAAACAGATATTTATCACTGTTTATTGTATTCTATTATGGGAAAGAGATAAAAACAATTTGTTTGTCTATCTGCCTTTGAGATTAAGAAAAATTCCCGCAAAAGTGGTACATATGTATCGTTACACAGAGAAAAAACTGTCTAATAGAATCAAGAAGATTTTCTCTATGAAACGTTAAGCTGAGGGGTATCCCAGCAAAAAAAGCGAAGATTTTTTCATAGAGAATCCTTATTAATTTTATGTGGTAAATCTTATTAATTTTATCAAGAAGAAAACCACATAAAATCAAGAAAAAATCTTATTATTCACAACTTTTTTTACTCCATTGCCGTTATTTTTGGCACAAAAAAAATAATCCATAGAGAGAAACTTCTTGCTTCTATTAGGTTTTTTTTTATAAATTGTAAACTATATGGATTTCTTATTGATTTTATTAGGTTGCCTTATTGATTTTTTTAAAAAGGTTTTCTTCTTGATTTCATTAGGTTCCTATATGATTTTGTGTAAAGCATCTTATTGATTTTTTAATAAGGAAAGGTCGCCTAATGAAGACAAGAAGAAAACCTTATTGAAAAAATCAATAACATAACCTAATAAAAACTAGAAGATTTCTTTTCGTTTTTTTCAAAAAGGTTTTCCTTATTAAATTAATAAGGTTTCCTTATTGAATAAAAAACATAGAGATATCTTATCAAGTTTGTTCTATTTTATTAGGTATTTATTAGCCACTATTTTCTCTGTGTACCTTAATTGAGAAACACCCTAACTCTATATTTTTTAATCGTGTTTTTTGCATATAGCGATATATTATAGGTTCATTTACAGAAATATGTATGGAAAAACCTTAATTTGAAAAAAATAATGAGTTAGGGCGTTTCTATATTAAGGTAACGATATGCATATTCCAAACATTAATACTTATGTTTGAGTTCAGTACCTGGATCCAGTAACTTTTATTATGATAATCGTATTGATATAAAAAATATAGGTATATAACGAAACTTTATCGACTTTGCTATTCAGTAACGATATTCGCTGTCTGTTGTAGAAAAAAAAATTAAATCACAAGATCAAATTTATTGACTTTTTCTTTATTATTATTTGTGATTTTTGCTTATTTTCACATTTACTATACAGAGATACAACATAATATTGAATGAAATGGTGAGAAGGAAAAGGCTTTCAGGTACAGCAGGTCTTAAAATTTGTGAGTGCCGGTATTTTTGCTTCCATAATCATAATGAATTTTTCATAAATCCTGTATATCATATATATAAAATCGTAGTGAAATTTTCAACACAGTTCTAGTCAACACAGGGTAGGTTTTCGTTTTGTTTTTAACCAAACCAGTGACCACAGGTTGGACTAATTTGCAGTTAAAAAAATAAATGTTTAGGGTACGACAACGTTTGCCGGGCTCAGCTAGTATACATATATTAATTTTGCAGCTTATTGTTTTAAAAGTAAAAAACTACATTTCAAACTGTTTAAATTTAATATATTACAAATAACAAGATGTCTGAGCAAAAAAAAAATGCCATTAATATTTAAAAACTAAACGTAAGCTAATCGTAATCGATTGCATATTATATTGCCAATAGTTAGTTTAAAATAACTTTTCAACAATATTTATGTATTTTTTTTTTAATTTTGTAAATACCACAATTATTATCTAAAATATCATCAAATAAATATTAACTTAATTTTTTTTTATTGTAAAATTTTTTGCTTTTTAATTAACTACTACTAGAGCAACAATGTTTTATTAATGAACAATTTATAGATGTCAAAAGAATTTGTAATTATTGAAATGTATTGCATGAATTGGACACTATAATCTAAAACACCATCTGTGTGGCGATGACAGCAATTTTAGTTAAATTTTCGTTGACACTTTCAATAATTACAATATCAAATATTAATATTTCATAAAGAGAAAATTAAACGATGGTGGTGCATGAAAGAATAATGCAATTAAATTATGAAATTTATTAAAGCCAACGGTTTGATAAAATGTTTGTTTTATTTAACCATAATAAGAACAAATATTTGATTTTAATGAACGGATAATGTTAAAATTCATTAGACCAACTCACAGTCTTGTGCAAATGGTCTTGCATCGTAGCATTTGCAAAATGGTATAGTATAATGATACTCACCACTTAACAACTCTTAGTGGTGAGTACTATTTTGCTCATCCTACGATGCAAGACCATTTGCACAAGATTGTGAATTGGGCTATTATGTTTTTTTGTCAAAGGATCTTTAAATAACTATATATGTATATACATTCAAACTTCTCTTTAACCAACTTCACTTTGGCCATAACTAATAATTCTTTTGAACACCACAAGTTCCTCCACAAGTTTTAAACCATTTAACTTATTTCCCTATAACGTAGTTTTCTTTTTTAAAACATTTTACTGGAAAACAACTTTTATTTACTAATTATATTTTGTACGTTAAAATAAAATGAAATAAAAATCTTAGATTGAAATGCATACAATAATGATAACCAGGGCTTGGACTTTCATGCAAATGCATGTTTTTTGTTTTTTTTATGACTAACTATCAATGTAAATCATCAAACTTAAAGTAATTTAGCACAGATTTGTAGTTGCTTATTTTTGCATATTTTGGTGGTAAGTGTCTAGTTTTACATATTTAGGCATTTAGTTATGTTTGCCAGTTGATGTTTTTCACCCAAATTAGTTCGTTCTGTTGGACACAAGTCCGGTCAAAAACATCAATGTACGAGATTAAATAAAAAACAAAAACATCCCTAAAGAAGTTGGGATTTTCCAACGAAACGTCGGATGACATTCAAAACTTAAAAATTGTATATTATTTATATTTAAATAACCTTAAAAGCCCATTAATAGTTTAAAAAGAACTTCACATATATGTACATACACAAAATAATAGAATAATTTCAATAATAACAACAAAAAGTAGTAAATTAAATGGTTTTGAAACAACTTTTGACTCGAACGCTGTCAAAAAGAGCTGTTAAACACAACTCTAACCCAAATCTACTTTCATTCGCTTAGAACGATATCGATATCGTTGAACAGGCTGTAAATTTAAATTCAACAAAGAATGAAACTACCTTTTTATATTAAATATTTAATTCTTAAGTAAAATCATTATTACACTACTGCAAAGATTTAACACTTTTAATAAACAAGTAAATTTAAAATGTAAAAAAGGTCAAAATGAAGAATAAATAAAATAAATAAATAATACGATAGAGAAAAACAACGTGTATCATGTTTTTTTTAATATATTTTCAATGCATTTGAATCATGTTCAAATAATTTATGAAAGAGAACATTTTCTTATAAAATATGTATCATCATTGAATTACGCTCCCTTAATTTTAATAGATGTTGAATGAAGTTTTTCCATTTACAATAGAAATAAAAACTGTGGCATCCTTCCGTACACAATACACTTTTCTCAATAATTTCTGTAGTATACCTCAAGGGTGGTGTATTTTTACATCGGGGTTGAAATTCTTGCTAAAAATAACTTAGCCATGACACAAACATTGTTGCTTTGCGACTACTGAAAGAAAGTCAGGCAGCCTTGCATTTTCTTCAAACGTATGAGTAATGTGATCATTTTCATAGCATACCTTAGGGCCAATTTCACCAACTCCATTCAAATATCAAATATCAATTGATGTTTAAAACATTAATTTTAAATATGAATTGATATTTAAATAAATTGGTGAAATAGGCTCTTAGTGATATATAATATTCAATTTTAGGATTTAATCATTTATATTACCCGTAATCCTAAATTGAGAAAACAAAATAGCCTATTATAATTTTGAACTTTATGCTATATCTCTAACGACCATTATTACAACTTAAAGTTAGTTAAAAGTAGGATTTTATCGGACGTATAAAAAGTTTTTCATCAGCACAATTTTAGCTAAACCTTAAGCGAGCGCTAAGTTAAAGATACATTTATCCTTTCTGGTAAGTTAAATTAAATTTTTAACAATGAAAAGCGTTTTATACGTCCGATTAAATCCTACTTTTAACTAACTTTAATGTCCCTTTTCACAATGTATGATTAAGAATTAACGTAAACTTTAACTGCAAGTTCTTCTTACAAAGCTTATGGTTAAATTACGGGTTAACTTTTAATTGTACATTGTGAAAAGGGCCGTAAGTGTAATTAAACCAATGATTGCATTAAGTAAAAGTATTTTATATTGCTTTTCTTTAGTTTTATAATTTTTTTCCTTAAAAATGTATTCTTATAATTTTTTTTAAATTCCAGCAACTATTTTTCTCATTAACTTTCCATTTAATTCTAATTCATTTATTACTCATACAAATTAATCATTTTACACAATTATCTTAAATCCTTTGAAACTATCACATAAATAATGCAAACAATTTAATTTTCAACACAAGAGCAGGAGTAAAACTAAAGAAAATATTTATTATTCATTCATTTAAGATAAACCGTCATAAACAGTGAACCAGGTACGGAGGGTCTAATTATTTTTTTTTTCTTAGTTTTTATTCTATATAAAACTATCAACATTAATTTTAAATTAAAATTATTTATAAAGAAATTATCTTCATGTATGCAAGTAGTACAAGGGGTCATAAAACAAAGTTTGTATTTGTTTAGATTACTGAAGTAATGTAACGAGTCTAAGTGGGATGAATAATTTTTCAAAGACATCAAGCATAGTTGACACCAAGATTAGTAGAAAACTTGAATAGTTGTAAAAAGTGACCCTGCAGGAAATGGAACTGACACAGGACTAGTCAAGTGATCGGTCCCCAAGTGATATGCCCAGTCCGAGTCTTAAAACTTTCTATGAAGCAGACCAGTCACTTTTATATGGGAATGGCCTTTCTATACACTTTGTGACTTGCCACTGAACTAGCCCATAGTTACCTATTCGGTGTAGAATAATATAAATTATAGAACATGTACAATACTAGACACAGTCCGGTCCAGTAAATTGGCTCAAGATCAAGACGATACATCACATAAATGGTGAATATGTAACCATTTATATGATATGTTTTTTTTTTCACCGTACACTACTCCTTACTTCTGATAACACTCACATTTCCTCAAGTCATAGGACGAGTACGTTTGGATCAATGGTTACCAAATTTGTGTGCAGGGAAGTTACAAGCGATCCCTAAGAAGCGTTCTTTAAATGCGCAAAATGCATTATTACCCCGCATTTTGCACAAAGACTTAAAGTTTTATTCCAAAAGATTTCAATTTGTTAAAAAAAAAATCAAAGACCCAGCATACCTGATTTAAACGCTTTGGCGGGTTATCTAAAGCTTAGACCAATAAGCTTATTCTTTTGGCCTCTTAAAAGAAAATATCTGTGGAAAAATTATCTCTTTAAATAATAGATAAGCATGACTTTACATATAACTCTTCGTAGCGTATCAATAACTTAAGGATATAGACACATATGCATTATTTTTCTGCTACAAAGCGTGAGTGTTGTTTGTCAATCGTTCAAACAAACTAAATTTCATTATGAACTAAAATTTAATTTGTTGTGACTACAGCGGTAAGAGCATTGAAAACCGTGGGTTAAGTTTGATCCGGGGAAGCCTACCGTATATAGTACACAACCTTCTTGATGTTGTGCCAATATACTCAATACCATAAGCTAACTAGTTAATAAAATAAAATTACTGTATTAAATTAATTTCATGTTGTTTCAACTTGAAATAACGCTGATTCAACATGGTTATTTCTATTATTTCAGTACAAAATTGACATTGCTCCAACTTAAAATAACTTTGATTCAGCATGATACTTAATTTTAACTTACTGTAATGTTAAATCAACATGAAATAAGGTTATTTCAAAAGGAAAATTTTCTTTGAAGGTTACTCTAAATCATATTGAATCAACATGAAGTACATATGAAGCAAAATTGTTAACAAAAAAATGTTAAATTAAGACTAGTTTCTAGATTTTAATATGAAATTATTTTTGTTAAATTTGTCTGTATGTAGAATATTCGAAACTCCCTTTCAAAGTTTTTTCTGTCTCCATATGCTCAAAATAGGAAAGGATTTCATTACGAGAATTATTTCACGGGGAGTAATGGTCTTTTTGTTGCATATATGAGTTAATCTAGGAAATTCTAATTTTCATATAATTTGTTGTTGTTGGTCGACTTATTTTTCACTCGATACACTAACTACATACTTTAATTTAAGGCACCCTGTATGATATTAGCAGAGCTACCAGAGTTGGTATTTAATATTTTCATAAGGCCACAAAACTAGCCCCATGATTGATTAGCAAATTGAAAGCAACTGTTTCTCTCTTCAGCACTTTGTATAATAAGGGGCCGTTGTCTTCCATAAGAAATCAATAGAAAGTTTATATACATATCTGATGCTCATGCATAGATACAAAGTTGCAAAGCATTGTAGGCATGAGCATCAGTTTTGAAACCGATCCGCTAACTGGTAATGCTTCTCGAAGATGTTTTGAAAAGTAAAGTCAAGTTAAGAGGCCAACTCTTGAAGTATTCGCAAACGCTAAATCTAAAAAAATTCCAAAATAAAAAAATTGCCGAAACGAAGAAATCCCCGAAAACCGAAAAAATCGTCAAAACGAATAAAAAATCGCCAAAACTAGAAAAATCGCCAAAAACCGATACAAATCGCTAAAACGAAAATATGCACAATGGCGCGTAGTCATAGTCAAAACAAAGTACACTTTAAGAAGTTAAAACCGGTATTACCATACAAATTTCTTAAAGTGTACCTTGTTTTTACTATAAAAAAACCGCTTAAACTTAAATAAAACACTAAAAGAAAAAAAAAACGCCAGAAATGAAAAAAACGTCAAATCTTAAAAACATCAAAAATCGCCAAAAACCGAAATAAAAATTACCGAATACTTAAAATTGTTTAAAAAATGTCTACATCAGTTAAGATATGCGGTTATATAGGCTAAAGTTCGTATAGTGTTACATAATTATGTAGTGACCGTACGGAACCCTTCGTGTGCGAGTCAAAGTCGCACTTTACTGAATTTATTTCCCTTGTACTCCTTTGGTTTCTATCCCTTAAATATTTATAAAGCCTTAAAATTTAGCTTTTTACTTATATAAAGGGTCCGCAGATAACTTTTTTTTTTGAAAATGCTATAAAAAAAACTACTGAATATTTTCTCAAATTTCTTTTTTTATTTAAAAGTACAATCCTTTCGGTTAATAGAAAAATAATTTCATTAAAATGGCTGCCTCGGCTGGCCATGCAGTAGCCTACACGATCGATCAAATTTTTAAGCACATTATCGATTGTGTGCAGCTGTATTTCACCAATGGCCGCACGAATATTGTCCTTTAAAGCGTCAATTGTCTCTGGCTTGTCGGCGTAACACTTATCTTTGACGGCACCCCACAAATAATAGTCCAACGGTGTCAAATTGCAGCTCCGAGGTGGCCAAACGACATCAGCTCTGCAGCTGATAATGCGATCTTCAAAAACAGGGCGCAAAACATCGAGTGTAGCTTCGGCTGTGTGGCACGTAGCGCCGTCCTGTTGAAACCAAATGTTGCCAATATCATCCTCTTCAATTTTTTGTGAACAAAAATTCGTTCAACATGGCCCGATTACGATCGCCCTTGACTGTAATGGCCACTCCTTGCTCATTTTTGAAAAAAAAATGGCCCAATTTTGCCTCTGGACCAAAATCCGCACCAAACAGTGACTCGTTTTGGGTGCGTTGGCTGTTCAATATATGCGTGTGGGTTTTCTGTGCCCCAAATGCGACAATTTTGCTTGTTTACATACCCGCCAAGATCAAAATGAGCTTCATCTGAAAAGATGATTTTTTTTGGCAAAATCGGCATCTTTCACTTAACCCACTTACCGAAGCAAAAGCGCATTGGATAGTCAGTTGACTTCAACTCCTGAACACAACCATATTCGTTCAACGGAAGGATAAAACTAATTGTCTGTCAAATCAGACATGAGCTAAGTGTTACCATTCACGAAATAAGCACTAGTTCACTTTACATAAATATATATAAGTTTCTTCACACTATAATCTAACATGGAACCTTTTTTAATATTCCTTAATGAATAGGACTTTCTGATCAAACATAACTTTTGTACACTTTTAATTTGATTCGCTGACTTTTCCTCCTCTAACAAGTCCTGGCCGGACTATATTCCTTGCAATCTACACAAATCCTCCCCTGGGACATTGTTACAAAAAGTACCTCAATCAAATATATTCCCCTAAACAAGTTTCATCAGCTCCATTCATCTATCTCTGTTTAATTCACTTTCGCATGAAAGTAATTTTGCTTTAACACAAACACACACACACGTGGAGAAAAAAAAGATATAATATATACACGTTTAGTATACCACAATGGAGAAACTTTTTAGAAATAAAGGAAAATATATGTATAATGAAAGCAAGAAGTACAAAAAAAAATTACGGTATTGAGAATGCAAACTGCTCTAGTAGACCATATAAAGTATTACATACACCAGCAGGTCATAATGAAAACGTGGCGTTTTCATGCCACTAGAAATCTTTGCATAATAGCGAAAAGTAAAGGTGGTAGCAAATTTTTTTTTGTTTGCCTGACTTTAGCATGCTGCACACATTTGCATAAACTGTTGCTTTTTCTTTTTTTTTATTTCCTTGCTGAATGATTTATATATGTATGTAATGGGTGTTTTTTATTGAGGTATAGAACCTTAAGTTGGCATCACTTTTTTAACTGGCGGCCATTTTGTCAGCTGTCAAGTGATTAATATTTAGTTTGGTTTGCCATTTCATCATGAACAGGTTGACAAAAGAACAACGCTTGCCAATCGTGCAAATTTATTTCGAAAATAATGGTTCAGTTCGCGAAGTTTACCGCAAGCTCCGTCCATTTTATGGTCGACATAATCGTCCATCAGAGCAATTAATTCGGTTAACCATGGATCGTTTTCGCACTACGTTTACTCTATGTGAATGAATCGATTCGCCACCGTGCACAGCAATTGGAGCTTTGTCCATCAACTTTATGGAAGATTTTGAAGATTTTGAATGTGGATGAGTTGTGGTTCCAACAAGACGGCGCTACATGCCACACAGCGCACGTCACAATCGATTTATTGAAGGAAACATTCGATGAGCGCATAATTTCGCGGAATGGACCTGTCAATTGGCCACCAAGATCGTGTGATTTGACACCATTGGATTATTTTCTTTGGGGATATGTGAAGTCGCTCGTCTACGCCAACAAACCAGAAACGTTAGGGGACTTGGAAGCCAACATTCGTGGCGTTATTGCCAACATACGGCCCCATATGCTCGAAAAAGTGGTTGAAAATTGGACCTGTAGAATTGGCTTTATTCGAGCCAGCCGCGGCGGCCACATGCCCGAAATCATATTTAAACATTAATGGCATAAAATTATCCTTCCAATAAAGCCAAATTGATGGACATTAAAACGATTTTCTTGTGTTTTATTTCAATTCGAAGTTCTATACCTCTAAAAAAACACCCTGTATATGTATGTATACTTAACTTAGCAGCGGTAAGTCATTTTTCTAATGTTTGATGTTGCATGCCATAAAATGGATTTTGTTATGTTATGTAAAATAGACAAAGATCTTTACCCAAAAAGCTTTATGTGTGAGTGTAAAGAAAAACAAACTGATGGTGGAGAGAAATAAGCAAACAAAGGACAACCTTTTAGTTATATAAGCTGGAAATAAGTAAACATCAGCTCTTGCTTGAATAGAGAATTTTTTTTGTATTAAAATACTTTAATAATTTATTAAAATTAGCTTAATAAAATTAAAAATTATAATATGACTTATAAATGAATAATTATAAATTTTTTTTATCACATTGGCAACACTATATACATATGGGCATTTCTATGAGAAATTCCACTTTTTTGTCGCGTTCGACAGCAAGCAATTAACCTTGTATTTCTGAACAATGTGACTCGATTTTTCTTAAAATGTTACCTAACGTAGAGCTGCTGACGGCCTACAAAAGTATATAAAGAAGTAAAAAAAAAGTTTCGTTTTCTTTGAAAAACCAAGCTTATTTGGTTGGTGTTGCACGCTACAAAAAGTTGACATTCCTGTGGAAATGCCAATATATTGATTGTTGCTAAAAAAGAATGCTTTAAACACATTCACCGCAGCAGTCTACTGATTCAATATGTCAAAAATAGATTACACACGTTTATATCGCTCATTTAGTCAATGAATGTGATAACTCAAAAATTGGCATTTTTGTGTTAATGGTACAGAATTAATCCTCATATAGTTCATATTGTGTAAAAATTTAATACAAATATCCAGGGGCCAACTTCCGGCCCCTGCATATAGTGTGTTTATTTACACGAAGCCATTCGACCTGTTTCTACCCCCTCATAACTTTGTTCCCCTGAATCATAAAATTCTACAATTTTAATCATAATTAGAATTACTTCATGTTACCTCATATGCGAAGTTTTGAAATGAAAGCTTACAATGAAAGCTTCCTGAGATATGGAGGTGCAAAAAGTGCTTATTATAAGACATACTCACTGACCACTGACTCACTCATCAAATTGATGAAGAGCTTCCGCTATAGCTAGAGAACTGAAATTTGGTACACAAATAGACCTAGGTGAGCAATTAACTAGAAAAATCTGAAAACCTGAAAATATGAAGGGTGGAGGGACGGGGGGGCTACACCCATAAAAATTTAAATTTGAGCTAGGGAGCTGAAATTTGATACACAAGTAGGTGTGGGTGAGTACCTAACAATAAAAATCTTAAAACCTGGACATTTTAGCTAGGGGGCAGGGCTACGCCCATGAAGCACACAATTAAAAAAAACGTTTAACAAAAGCGATTTTATTGAAATTTGACATACATGTTGCTATTATTGAAGGCTATAAATTTTTATTAAAAAAAGTGGGCGTTAATGTGCCCATAAAATTTAAGACTACGATTTCATGTACTTTGGCTCAGCTCATTTAAATAAAATATTTATGTCGAACGAAACTTGGCACGAATGATTGGCATTGGCCAAAAAAATCTTAAGCTTAAAAAATGGGCGGGATTACGGCCATAAAAATTAAAAAATTAAAACTTGCTTAAATGAGATTAAATTTGATATACAAGTAGGTCTAGGTGAGGAACCCACCAGAAAAATCTAAAAACCCAAATGTTAGCCAGGGGCGGGTCTAAAAAAAAGTCAAAATTATTTCGAATGTGTTGAAATTTAATACACAAGTAGGTCTAGCTGAAAAACCAACTAGAAAAATCTGTAAATTCAAAAATTTTTTAAAATTAAAAAACTAAATATGTGACGCGCAAAATAGAAAGGGACCTAAGGGTAAAAACCGGTTTTGTTCAGGAGAGCCATTTTAAAGATTTAAATACGTGTATCTTTGGTGTACCATCACTGAGCGTGTTTTGAATACAACACATCTCATGACGTCAGGAACGTGTTGGTCAACCTTGAAAACGCGCGTAGGTCTGATTTTGTGTAGTTGATTTTACTGTTTTCTACCTAGCGCGCTGTTTCCATGAGTTTGATATCAATTTTGTTTGCGTTTTTTCGAATCTAGGTTTATTTTCTGAAATTATTAATCGTGAATTATAATAAATACTCATTTATAATTCTTTTAAATCGTGAATATCACTCTGTTAGTACGAAATATTTTTCACATAACCTTAGAATCGTGACTTCAATTTCATAAAACGCGCATATCTCAGGGAGGGAACACTTTTGGGGCATGGGATCGGTCTCATTCGATGCTCAGATGTTGTCCACATCAAAAAAAAATTAAAATTGATTTTTTACCCTTAGGTCCCTTTTTCTATGCGCTGTCACATATACAGCTTTCAACTCAAGCCATATTATTGAAACCTTGCATACACGTTGCACGTATGCAAAACTTTAACTATTATCTTCAAAAGTGGTTTAGCAGATTTAAATCTATTATTTAAGTAGTTCGTATTAGCCGTCTACTACAAATAAATATTAAAATCTTGAGTTTAAAATAGTGGGCGGGATGACGCCCATCAAATTTAAAGCTAGAATTTGTACTAGAGTGCTGATATTTTATACTCAAGTAGGTGTAGATGAGTGAGTCAATGTACAGATCTCAAAACCTAGAAGTTTTATCCGGTGGGCGGGGGCCACACACTTAAAACTCAAATTTGCACTAGAGAACTGAAATGTTATAAACGTTAAATTAAGAGTTTAAATTAAGGCATTCAAACTCGATTGATTTTATTGAAACTTTTCATAGACATTGATTTTACCTAAAGCACCAATTCCTGGTTTGAAAAGTGGCCATAACAAAAAACATAAAATTTTAGCCTAATCAAAATAAATAAATATAGAAACAAATGAAGTTTGAACAATAATAATTAAAGTTAACTATAAAAATTTAACATTATCTTTCACATACTTCTGCTTAGCAGATTTGAATCTATTACTTATAAGGGGTGTTCTGTGTTTCACACGTTTTGAAACAGCTCAAATAAATTCAAGCTTTTTAATTGGTTTTAGTGTTTTAAATGTTTAAGATATATTATTCGAATTTAATTTCGAGTGCACTAAATCGTCCGATCAGTACAACTCCGTTTTTTTGATTTTCGAAATCTCACGATTTGCAGAACACCCATGTATGTTTTGCTAATGAAAATTTTCATAAAACATAAGCTCTGAGCATAGCATAATGTTGAGATAGAAAAGTGGGCGGTGTCACATCCACTAAACTTTTATGTTACATTTTGCGCGCGAAAGCTGAAATTTGATAGACAAATAGGCTTAGGTGAGTTAAAAACTTGAAAAGACAGAAAATTCAAAAATTAAAACACAAGTTACGAGCTAATTGCACTTATGCAAGGTTTTGACTTTGCGTTTTCAAAAGTGGGCATATAAACTTCGTTAAATTTCTATCCTTTTGTTATATGTACTTCGGCTAAACGGCCTTTACAATACTCGTATTTAGAAAAGTAGGTGGGGTCAGTCCCACCAAAATTTAAGTGATATTTGACATATTTCTACCCAAACGATTCTCACAAAACTACGAGCATACTTAAGGCTTTTGTAATGACACAATAGTGCATTTTCTAGGCATGCAAGTCTACACTCATCAGACTCAACCCCATTATTTTATGTAATTCTGTCCTTTTCATTTGGTGCATTCATCATGACTAGAAATATAACAGAATTGAAATTTCAAATTTAAAAGTTGTATTAAAGAAACTTTTCAAAAAGGAGTCATATCCTTACAAAAACATAATTGTGAAAAAGGCCAAATTTTTATCCAAAATTTTGGCCATCAAAAGTAGTGAGATAAAAAGTTTGACCATATTTATCATTGCAATCTAACGGTGACGAGTTGAGACTCTGCTGTACAGCTTCCACGTTGTCTACAGTACGAATATTTCGATGAGCACCTCTTTCTCGACGGTCGGCAACTGAACCCAGTTCCTCAAATCAGCAAACTAAACTTGTAATCATGGAAGATGTGGGCGCTGATCTTACGTTAAAAAAGCGGCGATAATTTCGCTGCGTCAGAACAATTGATCGTTGAGAAGAATAATCAAAATCGATAATTTTAATGCGTTGTTGTGGACTGTACGTATTCGTTTTAAATTTCCAAGAGTTCAGTTATAATCTGCAAAAAGAAAAACTAAAATATGTTAAAAAATAAAAAAGTTATTTGTGTTTCACATCAGCTGGTCTTATTTGGGCCACACTGTACATTTTCAATGAGTAATTTTATTTTTATAAAAGTGTAATATATGAAGCTAGCACCACTGAAGTATGTATTTATACTTAAATATGAGCTGCTTGTGATGCTCCTGCAGTCCGCAAAATAATTAAGTAGCTGTACCAATGCGGCATTTGGTCGTGTAGCCTGCTGCTGCCAATGTGTTTAATGCATTACACAGGATTCACACGAAGACTTTTATGAAGTCTATTTTTCGACGTCATTTTTGGTTTGATAGCGAACGGGGTAGAGAAGAAAGAGGGGTAGAAAAAACGACTCGATTTCTGTTTTCTATGGTTTTTTTCATATTTTTCTTTACACAAATTTGTGTTCCTGTTGTTACGTTTTATTATTAATATTCTCATATTGGTGTGTTCTTCGAAGGAAAATTTTATTAATAAAGTACCCTGTCGGAAATTCGGTTAACTTGAAACAAACTATTTCACAAATAGTACTGACTGACACTTGGATTACTTTCAATGTAATCAACTGACTATTTTAACATTGCGATGTCCTAGGCGGTAGTCAATTAGTCAATTGCCTCACTCTGCACTACTTTCAACTAACTTAAAGTTGACTTTTTTAAATCACCTGGTAGTCTGTAAATTAAAAAAATTTTTCCGGGGTTCGAACATGTATCATCACACGTTACTCAACGCGCCATCACTTGGCTAAGGTACCATCTAAAATAACAACAGCAAAATGTTAATATAAAACTGAAATGAGTTTCAAGGTAGCTGAGAATAAATTTGTTGGCTCTCATCAAATTTTATTACGTACTCAACTTAAGAATTAGTTTTGGGTTTGTTCTGGATGACATTGCAGTTAGATTTTAGTCAAAGATAATAATATTAAATTAATTATTTTTGTAGTCAAGCACACATTCTCCGACAGGGTATGTAAATGTATGTATAAGCAATAAAAATCAAAATCAATAAAAAAAAATTAGACATGTAAAAATAATCATCGTATGAACGCAAATAATTTTTGGTAGCAACTTCAAAAGGGAATCAAGAAAAATAGACGTCATAAATTTCATCGTCTAAATCCTGTGTTAGTATAATTTTGTGACAACACGTCGTGTAGCCGTGTTGTTCTGAAAATAATAATTTTCGTGTGAATAAATGTATTCTATTTTTAATAGGTTATTTGATTGACTTACCTGACTGCCTTCTTCATGTAGGCATTCAAGTAGAATCTACATGATTCCAGTTAATTTAATTATTTTTCGAACTGTATTTGTTTCTATATTCTTATGAATAGATTAGGCTAATGTTCGTAACGCTTTTTAAGCCAAATTACATGTGATAATTATTAATGAACAAATAACATCAAAGTTAGTTGTAAATATTCTGACAACAACACATAGTTGAACGGAACAGCCAGCCGTTTTCGAAAGCCACTTTATGATTCCTTTTTTTACAGATTGTAGTCACAATAAAATCATTCTAAGCATACATATGTATGTATATCTGGGCATGCAAATCATTCGTCTCTTGAGGGTTTTTCCTCTCTATGTTATTTTATTAAGTTTATGCCCTAATTCTGTTCGACGAATGTATCGTCTTGTCTATGGACGAAAAAAAGAAGCAGTTTTGATTCTTTAAAACAAACTAGATATACCAAACGGACGACACAATCGTCCGCATTCTAAACAGAAACAAAATCTCTTTATTAAACCTAATTCAATTTATTGAACTCTCGTCCTATAAGTTTTATGCAGCGTGACCGTTTGACCGACTAAAGTGGCAAATTGCCACTTTTTCAACTGCCTTGCATCTTTTTTCCCCTTTTTTATAGTGAATTATATAATAATACATTAAAAATAAAAAATTTTGTGTAGTTTTCACGTTTTTTTTTTATTTTGCCCCTTTTTTTTTGATAAATCCCCTATTTGGTGCAACTTTTTGAAAAATGTCATCGGCCACCCTGGTTTTATGGCTTTCATACAATAACAAATAAGAAAAAAATGGAATAGCATGGAAAATAGTACACAAATACACACACACACACAGTGTAAACTAACAAATGAGTGTGTACTATGTTTGCATGTAGTAGTAGCAACTTTAAACGCTTATAGCTCCCAAAATAATAAACCGATTTCAATAAAATATAGATTGTGCACATCTGTGCAGAAAATCCTTTAAAATCATGTAAGTCTTTCCAAAATCGGCGCAGTAGTTCCGGCGCAAAAGGGATTACAAAAAACTTGTTCGCCTATTAATTATATAGATATAATTTATTGTCTATGCTAGAAGGTTCGTGTATTTGCTTTATGATTTTGTTCTAAACATTATATCCAACACATATTTTTCATATATTTTTCAAACTATTGTATAATAATTTAATTGAATTCTTATGTTTTAAAAACATGGCAATAATATTTATAATTTTCATTGTCAAAGACAACAACCATTTTTGAAGAAAATAATTTAGAGACTTCAAAGACAAGAACTCAGAAGCATTTTCAAACAAAACCGTCCTAAATCTTCTTACTGAATTAGGGCATTAATTTAATTACTATTATAAAACTCACTCTAAAATTTAATGCTGCAGTCAAAGCAAATAATCAATAACTTATTGCTGCTCCCTTTTCAAAATCATGCGACATTTAATTAAAATGTAAATTAAAATATTTCAAAAAACTAATTCTCAATACTGTCTGTCTGTTAAAGTTCACTTTAACATTACATTATTTACATACGCCAACCGCTAAATAGTAACATTTTAATTAAACACAGAAACACAAAAACATTTTTGCAGTAATGATAAAGAGTGATATTTTCATAGACTTACTAATATGTTCAACTAAAAAATATATAAATGATATAATGATAAATGAAGTAGCTCCCAATGAAATGGAACCTTAAAAAATGTAATAAATCCCCACACGATTTTAAAATTGAAGTTAAATCAATAAACGAAATGCCCTATTTTTAATTAGCTTCACCGTCAGGACATCCGATAAACTTGAACTTTTGCACACGCATTATGACAATACAATCTAAAATAGCTAAAAGTGGGCTGGGGCACGAACGAAATATCTTATTTCTTGAAAGCTATAACTTGAGCTAACCCCTAAGTATTAAATTTCAATGGAATTTTAATAAAAAAATATTTTTTCGAATAAGTAAAAGAACAATAAAAAACACAATAAAAAACATAAGTACAAGAACAATTTGGGATTTTTGGTACACTAACAAATCTTAAATTTAACTATAACATTAAAAAAAACACCAATTAAATTAATGCTGTTTCAACCATTATTGTCAATGGAAAAGCAAAGTTTAAATAATATTATTTTCTGAGTTAATAATAATAGTATCTATAAAAACAATTAACTTTGTTATACCTAATGTTATTATTGTAAATAAGACAACACTATTGTTAGATGTGACTAAAATATAGTTGATACTTAAAATACCATGTTCTAATATTATGATAATATTGTTAAATATGACCATAGTATTATTTTATGTAATAATAATATTTTGTTTTTTAATCATATATTTATTGGCAAATCTTTTGTTTAAAACAGCTGTACGGTAAATCCGAAATAAAAATAAATTAATATTGTTGAAAGAAAATGTATGTATGTATGTATGTATAGAAATGTGTACTTACATATATGTATACAGACATATCTGTATAAAGAGATGTACATATATACATATGTACATATGTACATATTATTTTTATTTATCTACCCTTTTGTTTATACTTTTTTTTTTTTTTTGCTTATTTAACATCACGCGTGCACTACCAATAGCTTACAAACGAAACACTGAACTGACAGAAGATGTTTCTGAAAAAGATTTTTTTAAAAACTTAACATGGTATGGTTTTGGATAACATTATATTGTTATTTACATCATATTATTTTTACACAATAATACAAATTATATTGTAGTCAAAAATTTTTAACAAAACTATATTGTTAAACCCTAACCACATCGCAGTTTCTATGAATATAATAATGTAATTATTAAATTCAAACATTACTTTGTTTATCGCAACGAAATTAATGTTTAAAATAACAATAACTAGTTTTCAACGACCACACATTTGTTTCAGAGAACATAATATTGTTTTCTCAACAATTTTACAACCATATCTTTTCTTTGCCTGTAGTAGGCAGATCTAGTCCAAAATCTGGCACTGCGAGACCTGATGGATATTTTGTACCATAGATGTGTAAATTAAGTTAGATCAATCTCTGTATGACTCTTCTTACGAAAATCAGCACAGATATTTGAGAAGCCCGCCTAATATCATCTGAATACATCTGAATGCAGAAACTCAGAATGAAAAATACGCCTTCTACAGTTACATAAGACGATACATTCGCAAAGAATGTGTGCCGTTGTGTCATCATCTTCTAGGCATAAGCGAAGCTTGTTACTTTTCCACAGAAGATTGTTCAGTCCAAAGTGGCCAGAAATTAAACCAGCAACAAACTGCAAATTATTCCTGTTGAGGTCCAGGATGAGATTATATGAAAATGGCTGCATCAATGCTTTGGCCTGCCTTAAACGAGAAGAAGACAGCCAGATTTCCTCGAAATACCGTAGGCCATTATATACCATAGGGCCCAACAAATCCAGCACCAATTTCATTTTCCGTTTCTTACCCATCCGTATACCAATATAAAATTCATGTTATTTCAACTAGAAATAACTTTGGTTTAACATGATTCTTCATTATGCTTTAAAAGTAAAAGAATGTTTAATCAGTATGAAAAGAAATTACTTTAAAAGGAAACATTTCCTTTAAAGTTTATTGTAAATCATGTTGAATCAACATGAAACACATATAAAGCAAAATTATTGCCAAAAGTTAATGAATTAACCTTGTTTTTGAAAAAAATGTACATGAAATTTTTCTCTGTGTGGGAATAAATAAAGTCTTGCTAATGTTTTATTTAAAAAATGCCAAAAAGAAACATTTGTAGTTCAATTATGCTGCACTTTGATAGTATCCATTCTACTGCGGTCTAATGGAAAAAAGTATCGAAACTCAAATATACATATGTATATACTGATTGGTAAACGCTCTAGATTAATTTTGTACATGTCAAAAATTTTTTGTATTAATATTGCTACAATTTGATGGCTCTTCGGATTGTTATGTTCCTTGCTAAACAATAAAGGACTTATTCATAAAAAGAAAAATTTGGTTTTCTAAAAGGTTTAAAAATCAAATTTCCATAGAAAATAAGCTTAGGACTTTATTTTGTTAAACGAGACGTTAAGCTTTGGACAATTTTATATGGAAAAAATTTAAAATTTTAAAACAAAATACATACCCCCATATTCATAAAAAAAATAAAATGACTTTGAAATCCATTTTGGGAAAATTTTGTAGGAACAATTTGAAATAAAATACATTTCCAATTCATTTTAAATTTTATGAATACGGGGGATAAAGTTTGTTTTACAAAATTAGGCTCCTAATAAAACTTTAAAAAAAATATCATATTTATTAAATAAGTCAGTCAGAAAGAATTTATTTTTACTTTAGTTGACTTAACTAGTTTATTGTTAATATATAGAGAATTGACTCTTTTAAATTTCTGCTTAACAAATAACTGTGTATCTATTAAGTTTATACAATAATTACAACAAATGTCAAATCACACATCAAATGTGACACTAACATCTTGTCAAACAACCATAGATAAATATAAAAAAGCAAAAAATATGAGGCAAATAAAAAATAAAATTTAATTGAAACAAGTAAAACTAAATTTAGTTTAATCAAAACGAATAAGCGATGCGCTATATTTAAGTCTTGGGTACTCCTATTAAAAGTTACACGCAATTTTTTATTCTAATTAATTTTATTTTTCTTTGTTATAAAAATAAATTTTAAAGCTGTAGTAAGTAACCTGAAAAAACTCTTTTCAATTTGTTTTTAATTTTTATATTAAAATAAATTTATATTAAGGCAGAAAAAGTGAATGGGAAACAATGCTCAATATCAGGATTAATTTCTCAGTCGGGCTTAATATCAGTATTTCCAAGTCTTATTGAATGAAATATTTTTATTAATTAATGTGATTTTCTAAAGAACAAACTTCTTAGCTGGGGGAAATACCGCCATTTTTCTGTGCAGCCACGCACTTCCATACCACCCATGTTTATCTTGTTGAGTAGAGATTTTTATTAATATCCGCTATATAATATGAATTTTTAATGAAATAGAATATGAGAAATGATTATATTGTGTATACAATTATTTATTTACCTTTTGTAAATAAATTTGTAGTATCACTATGCATTTTTTTCTTTTCATTTTCTATTAAGCTTAGCACGAAGTTATATCACTCTACTAAGTTTTTTTTAATTATTCTGTTTTATATTTTACGTTAATTTTTTTTACCCAAAATAATAATATTTCTACAATAGCTTTTAATTTAAAAAACACTTCATGAGCAGCCACAAATTAAATTTTTGTAGAAATTTTTAAATATTTTTAGCTTTTTTTTTGTTACTGTCAACTAACTTGACATAATTTACCACACATATGTTGGGCATGTCTACTATCAACATGCTTACTTCAAACAGCAGCAGCAACAATACACGATTTACAAACAACAATATGTTTGTATTTATGCGTGTCTGAAGGTTTGTGGTTGAATGGTGTTTGAATGATTCTTGTGTATGCAAATAAAATCCCTGTTTGTCACAGTTTCAGAAATCATCTGCATACATACATAAGAGACAATATTTAAGCCTCCAAAACATGTCATTGCTAACAAGGGAATATTTAAAGCTAAAGGCACACACACTTATACAATACACACACATACAGGTATACCACATGCCTTTAACTGTATTCATGCACAAACATGTACACACACACACACATACACACACATACACATACATGCATACATACCTAACAGCTAAGCGACATCAGAACAAACACTTGCATCAATATCGTGTCTAGAATATTTTCTATTATGAAAATATATGCATGTTGTATAGTCGTATCCATTGCCTTCCTTGCCTTTATGTGGAAAATTTCGTACAATATTTGTATGTTGGCAAAATTGCCAATGTAATGTTTAATGATACAAACTTAATTTTCACAATGAAATTACCAATTGCTGCAACCAGCAAATGCTCTGGCTGCAGCCATTCAAACAATTGTCAAAATATCAAAACAACTGTGACAGCAACAATACCAGCAATTCTCCCAATATGACTATTGCAAATGTACAGATGTTATCATTTACACATATACACATATGCATACATATATATGAACATGAATTTACTAATTTGGAGATATAAATATGAAAATAAGTTGTTTTATATTTGCAATATGTGTATAAAGGTGTCCATTGTTTGTAAACTTACACATACATACATACCAGAGAAGCGCAATGAGTAGTGAAAAAGTGAGTAGAGTTGAATCATGATTTATAATTTCTTGTGCTTATGTGCAATAATACTTATTGCAATGTTGTCTGTGAATCATATTCAGTCGAAAGTCTGAAGTACGCATCGAACTCATACTTAGCAGCATTTATGACGTTGTTGATTTCGACTCTCCTTAACTGAATGCCTATAGACGATGCAAAATAAATATGAGTCACAATGCGAACTTCGCATACGAACATTAAAGTTCTCATTATTAGGTCACGTGTTACTCTCTTGCTTTTTTGTTTTTTTTTTTTTGCAGGAATTGAAAAACAACCCAACTTACTACTATTGTATACTACTTGCAAACTCTTTAATGACTAATGCTCTTATGCAAAAACGATTGTTAAGGTTAGAGCATGCTTTAAAACCGGTTTTGCCATACAAAATTTGTTTGTTAAACCAACTTTAATTTTAACAATCGTTTTTGCATATGGGGGTACAACTTTAAATAAACATACATGCATGAGTTGAGTAAGCTGAATCAATATGAGTAGTATAAGTATTTTTCTGAAGTTATAAATCAAACTCAGGTGATTTGTGAGTGTGAGTGTGGTATGACTATGATGTTGACGTCGCATTCATATTTATTTCCACCTATACTTATAAATCAATGTCATCGTGAGTATGCGTAAATCAGAGTAGTTGATTTTAAATGATGTCTACTTACTTATATTTAAGATTTTACCCAGCTAGCATTTGGCTGATCATTTTTTGCATAAATCTCTTTTTGATTCTCCTGAGATCACTTTTGATGATTAAAAACTGATTTATCACTTAGGTGATTGAAAAAGGATTCACGTATGATTCATCTATATGATCGAACAATGATTTCTTGAAAATAGAGGAACAAAATGGAAAGAAACCACCAAAAAGTCATTTCATGATTTAATACTACCAGAAAATTGCTCAAAAATTAATCAGCAAATCGTATCATAAATGATTCTTTAGTGTGATTCATCTGTAGGGTACCATTTTCTCACAACGGGAGTATCATTTATGATCGAAAAATAAGCTCATATGCGGCTATTTTTCCCGTCAAGCTGATTCGGAAAAGATCCGATTATGATACAAAATGCTAGCTGGGTATGAGTCGGTATGAATAGCGAAGACATGACTCATTGCCAATCTCTGATACATGCGTATATATTTAAATGTTGCCAGTCAGCATTTTATGAAATTAATAATCATATTTCACTCTTTTTCGACTCCTCCGTGCAATTAAAATAATCATTTATGCACTCATTTTTGAAACGAAAATTGGTGTTCATTAGGGAGAAAATGGTACCCTACTTACGATTATTCTAAAAGAGTATTTTATTGCTCGCGCTTCTGATCAATTTCGCTTCATTTTCGAGGCAGTTTGCTTGCGAAACAATGATTCAAACAATCACATTTCGAGCATATGCGTGATCAATTTGTGATTGCGTACATTCTGTATATTTTGTTTTTTAAACAAATCACTTTCTAACCATTTCTAGCAAACATTATCGAGTCTTCTTTTAAGCGCAGAACTGATTAAGTAGTTTTTGATCATCTAATAGTGTTTTCACACTGAATTGGTTTTAATAAAAGTTGGTTTTAATGTTAAAACCAACTGTTAAAACCTGGTTTTACCATACAAATTGTTTTTGTTTAATCCAACTTAAAACCATTTCTGAAATGGTTTTATTTTGGTTTTATGAAATGCAACCCTGTTTTCGCTGTGGTAAATTCAGTGCTGCCAAGTTAAAATGACCAGAAGCAGCTGATAATGTTTATGCCAGTGAATAACAAGAGATGTCGCTGGCAAGATTTTCAACTTAAAAATGGATGCAGCAGCAACAACAATCAAAAAATTATGGAAAAAAGAGTTTTTTGAAAGGAAAACAACGAAAATATTTTCATTGACCTCTGAAAAGTGAAAATAGACGATGTGATTGACATCGATTCGCGATAAAAAAGTTTTATTTTGTAATTTTTATATACAATAACTTGATTTCCAATCACTTCTTCACTTTGTATTACTAGTTCCATAATTTTAAAACATTTATTTACAAAATATAAAATAATTTATATTTTAGAGCGCATTGTAAAGTTTCTAAGTTGTTCATACAATCAAAACAGTTGTTGTACAGTTTGTCAAATAAGTGTTATAAAAAGCAGAAAAAAATACAACAACAAACACAGGCATTTTTGCAGGAGATTTGTTTTATTTTGAGCAAAGTTATTAGACAGTCTGTGAGTTAAAACCTGAATTTAACAAACTGGCAGTGTGAATGCAAAATCAGCTGTTTATGGTCTTAACGTTAAAACCAGGTTTTAACTTGCAGTGTGAAAACACTATAAGGTAGTCGAAAAGAACTCAGTTTGGTGAAACAATTTTCCACATAATGATTGTGTAAGTTAGTTGTGTGCCAGCTAGCATTTTGTATCATAATTGAATCTTTTTCGAATCAGCTTGACGGTAAAAATAACCGCATTTGAGGTAATTTTTCGATCATAAATGATACTCCCGTTGTGGGAAAATTGTACCCTTGAGATGAATCATACCAAAGAATCATTTATGAAACAATTTTCTGATTCATAGTTGAGCAATTTTCGGGCAGTATTAAATCATTAAATCCCCTTTTTGCGGTTTCTTTGCCTTTTTTCCTCTATTTTCAAAAAATCATTATTTGATCATATATATGAATCATAAGTGAATCCTTTTTCAATCACCTAAGTGATAAGTCAGCTTTTAATCATCAAAAAATTATCACCCAAATGCCAGGCAGTATTTAAATCACTGAGTTTCTTTTTGCGGCTTCTATAGAATTTTGTTCCTCTATTACCAAGAAATCATTATATTATCATGCAGATGAATTACAAGTGAATCCTTTTGCAATCACCCAAGTGATAAATCAGTTTTTAAATATATAACAGATTTTTACAAAAACTATCACCCAAATGTTAGCTGGGATGTCTCTATGTATTGAAAGCAAAATTTTCATTGTATTGTTTTCTAGTTTACAATTGTTAATGTTTTCGTTTTTTTCATACCTTATGTAGGGACGTATAATAAAAATTGTTCTTGAATAAGTAAATGTTTTTATACTAAATTTTGACCAAGGCTTACACAATGAGGACAGCAAACCTTTGCATCTCTTTTCCTACCTTTTGATGTATCCGTCAGTTCATTTTTCGGCAGCCGAAATGATACACCTTCAGTACTTCCGTTGTGTTTTGTATATTTGTTGATCTATCTGCTTCTTCGTCTCAGTATTGCTCTATTCATCCTACATCCATTCAATTGTCTCTCTCTCTCATTCTTCATCTCCTCAACGAAAATAGTATCTTGCATGAGACTATTTGCCATATGCGCTCATAAGCTTCATACAATATACCAATCTTGCATAAGAAGTCTGTCAAAAATCGTACCAATACTCGTAATTATATAAGTGATTGACAAGATGTTAGACCACACCAAGGAAAAACTTCTGAATAACTTCTTACTTCAGGGCTTCTTAAAGGTCCCCTTGGATGTTTTTTTGATTCATTTATTATTCTTATCTAACTGCTAAAGAATGCCTTTAAGAAGACTTTGCCTCCATATTAAATATAAGATACAAGTTCCACATTTCCTTTTATGAGAAGTGAGTAGGAAAGGAACAAAATTGTTTGTGTTAAAGGCCTTTCAGAAACTCTTTTGAACGAAGCGAGGGCGGAACGCCTACCCCGGAATGGCAACGTGCGTAAAAACTACATCATTATAAAATGGAGGGAGCAGGCTTTGTACAACCAAAAGAAAGAGTACAAAGGCCCTCTAGAAGGCAGGAGTAATTCTTCTTTTTCCTCGAGGTACTCTGTCTAAAAAATTCATTAACTTTTCACAATATGTCGGAGAGAATTATATATAAATTATGAATAAGTTTCCTGGGTAAGTTCTAAGAGAATTTTATACATGTCTGAACACAACCAGAAGAATATCCATACACAGGAAAATGATGTAAAAATCATAATCTAGGTTAGATTAGGTAAGAAAGGTTGCTGTTATAACACACTTCTACTCGGAGACTCATCTGGGTCCTTTCTATTAATACCCATTAATAAAAAGCTTTGATAACCCCTCCCCCTTTTTTCCACAAAAAGCTTTATTATCTATCATAAAGCCACTATATTCCCATGATAAAACCTCTGATTATATCCTCTAGTTGGTACTTATCGATATCACTAATGCTCTTATGGAAACGTCTGCCCAGCCATCTAACCATATGGCATTGCACCCTCAATGCTATGGCAGGTAATGTTATCAATGTGATGTGATCAAATCCGGATTGCCAGCTTCCCAAATGCTTGCTCTAACCGAACAAGTGACCATACATGCCTGCCAAGATTCGCATCACCTTTCTTTTTATATCCTGTAGCAGTTTGGATCTTTCTGAGTAAAATTTTGTGCTACATAATACCCGAGGCTCTGAAATCCTCGCTATTCCCTCATGAATAGTTGCTGCTGCTCATCAGTAAATACCTTAGAAGCCTGCAGGAATGACCTATTGGTAATTTAACCTATATGTCACACATTCCTTGATCTACCGTCCATCCTATTCTTGCCAGCTCATCGGCAATTTCATTTCCTTCCACATTGCTTTGGTCAGGAAATCCAACATCATCTAACACTATATTTTTCCATAAGCCGGGTGAGGGCTCTCCTACAGCCATTAACTAATTTCGATTTGAGTTTACGGTCCTTCAAAGTATTTAGCGTCATCCGACTATCGACATCGAATGTTACTTGCTCGTCTTTAATTGATGATTGCTGAAAAAACTCTACATTCATTCGGCAGTCTAAAAGAACTACAAATATTCGTCATCTCAAGCATAAACTTAACAAATTAACGTTTACCAATATTTATAAATTCACTCAAACGCACACCCTTACTTGTAACGATGTATGAAAAAATGGAGTTTGTTCCTTTTTCAAAAGTAATAGCTCAAATTATGACGTATTCCTGCGTGCATTTTCATTTTTAGAAAAGAAGGCAATAGTTTTTGAACTTTCAAAGAGAAGGTCAGAAATTCGGGGAAGTGAAAATTTATTAGGAGGAAGAATTTAATAGTCTAGTCATTAAATATGTTTAATGGTACCACTAACAGGCCTACTAAAATTATAAAACAATAACTCAGTAAAGTGCAACTTTAACAATATGTAATAATGAATTTGTAGTGTTATTTTGTAAACAATAGATTTTCGTTAATAAATTAAGCTCGAAAATTATGTCACGATATGTTATTCATATACTGACTACCACTCTGTATTACACGCTCCTGGTTTTTGTTTCTTTAGCATTTTTTCCTTACCTATTCAACCATGCAACAAACATTAAACACAGGATAATGAAACTCACTACAAGTTTGCCTTGGTTTAGTTTTTTTTTTGTAACAAACCTCAAACACAATAGATATTTATTTTCTTTTAAATTATGTACAACAATTGAAGCAATGCTGCAAATAACGTTGCAAAGGGCAGATTTTACAGATTATCGTTAATATTACTCTCTGGCATTGTTCAAACATCAAACCATTCTAAATTATCCATATTAGCGCTGTCAAAGTAAAATTATAAAGAGTCAGTCAATGGAAGAACATCGTAAGTAACTAACAAAATTATACGAGTGGATTTTTTGTATATAAAAACTTTTACTATCATTAATTTTGATAAGTTCAATAAATTAACAATAAAAACATAATTCTTTGAAAACACGTTTTTGTTCTTGGTCTCCTGAAAAATTATTATATTGTCACTTGCAACATTATTTACAGCAAGGCTTCATCAATTGCTTTAAACCGCACTCTTCATTACAGGAGGTTAAAGCAGCCACTTTTAATAATGCTTAGCATTTAATGAAATTTCCTAGCAACCTTTATTAGAATCCGTTTAATTTTTCTTTAACAAATACATTTAGAAACAAACTAGTTTGTACTTCTCTTAAAAAACATTGCATACAGCGTTGCCGTTTTGGTTACTTTTAACCAAAATTGAATACTTTTTTTTTAATGTGTACTTGTGTACTTCTCTTTCATTTTAGTTAATTTTTTCAACACAAAAATAACTTTTTTTATATGTAATATATATGTATGTAATATATAAACATGGGTGAATGAATTTTGGTGACTAAAAAACAAATATGGATGTGGTTTGCAAATTTAACAGATAGTAAAGAAAAATAAATTGTATTCCAATAGAAATTGGTCAGATTTTCTAAATTGGATATTAAAAGTTCTGATATAGATGTACATAGTTGAATTTTGGGACAAAGTTTCCAAACATACAAACGATCAAGATAAATATTTTGGTGAGTTTATTAAATTTGCTTTAGTGGCCATTGCCTCATAGCTAGGCAGCTTCTGAAAGGATATTTTTGCATCTCAGTTTTGTCAAAACTTGACTTATCTATCCAGTCATGTGTTTGTATAACGAATATAATTAAATCACATTTTATTTGTATTGCTTAGAACTTTTTAAGCAAATTTAGCTTTATCACCCTGTATTATGCCCCAATTGGAAATTGCAGTGGTTCCAATGCTACATATACAAAGAAGATAATGATAATACAACTTTACTTTGATTAAGTCGACTTAAGCCATTATTTCATTTAGCCACAGACATATTTCTCAACAGAAGTATAAAAACAGTATATGTATATATTTTTACTTTTTGTCGACTTTGGGTACTTTTTGCTCATATTTTGGTTACGAAAATATTTTGGTTGTGGCAACGCTGATTGCATCTGTAGAAAAAGAGTTAGAGAGAGAGAGAGAGGGAGAGAGCAGCAAAAACTTTTTAATGTCATTAATTTAAAGCTTATTCAGTTGTTGAAGATTTATTAAATTAACTCAATATGTCTGTTAGGTTTGCTTTAACAAACAAGAAAAACTATATAAATGAATTGGATAATAGAAGCAGAAGCTTGTCTTCTTTCCAATAAAAATAAATAAAAAAAATAATCTAGCAAAATTTCTTAGAAAATCAGGTCACAGGCAAGAGGAAAAGAGTATTAAAAGGAAGAGAACTTAAATATACATACAATTCCGGGGCAACGGACGCGACATTCGTACAATTTCATGTGAGCAAAAAACAAGAAAGGAATGGAAAGATCCAATATATAGGGTGGCGCATAAGTAACGTTAAGATTTGATCAGTGAATACATTTTTTAATTTAAGTCTTTTTTTTCGTCTCTTTACAGAATTAACTAAATAATACTTGGGAAATTTATGATGGAAAGGCTTAGCACAGAACAAAGAACCAAAGTTGTTCAATTTTACTTTGAAAGTCAGCATTCGATTATTCAGACACAAAGATCATATCGAAATTTCTTTCATGTTCGAAATGCTCCTAGCGCTCCAACAATTTATCGATTGGTTCAGCGTTTTGGGCAACAAGGGGCTGTCTGTGATCTTCCGCGTGCTGGAAGACCTCGTGCAGTTCGAAATGAAGTGAGCATTGCTCGAGTGCAAGCAAGTATTGAGGAAAACCCCGAAACTTCCACCAGGCGACGTTCTCAGCAGTTAGGGATGTCTAGGCGGTCTTTGCAAAGAATTTTACATATGTTACATCTTTTCCCATATAAGATGCAATTGGTTCACGAGTTAAAACCAAATGATGCACAAGAACGCATTCAATATAACGTTACTTATGCGCCACCCTATATATCTTCAGCGTTTTAAAGCAATGAAGGAGTAGTGTATTTAAGAAAAAGTTCTTTTAGATATCAATAATATAGTAAAAAGATATAAGCATTTGTCAGCGAAAAACGGACGTGACAAAAATAGAACTTATTTTTTTGCACTTATATAAATATACATAATACAGCGAAATTTTATGAAGAATATTTTTTTTTGTAAATGTGGAAATGAAGGTGAGAGATGATCGTTTCTGTGTAGATTTATGAAATATGAAAATTTTGCTTTAATTTGTTTTTAAAGGGTTAAAGTACAAATACGGACGCGACAAGGCGAACGCGACAGTTTTTTCCAAGAGAATTAAACGCAGTAACTTTGGTAATATTGATTGAACTTTAATTGAAAAGTAATTAAACAATATCAAAGGCTTATTTACTGCTGAAGAAAATTAATAAATATTGATTTTATACGACGTATGCGAAATTAAGGTATAAGTGGAAGCAAACTAAAACAACTTCCCTTATTAGAACTCCATTCCCCTTCTTTTCGGCTAATGTGTAGGTTGTTGTTAGTAGAAAATTTGCAAATAACAAAACAAGAAAAATAATACAAATTACTTTAAATAGAGCCTAAGGTCCTGTAACCATGGCCGTTTTATCATTAGTTTATAATTTGCAATTATCTCCTAATGTTATAAATAAATAAATAAAATACTTTAAATAATCGCTAAAAAAAAGGCTCAGCCAAGAAAATATTTATTTTAAAAGTCCCATATTTTGGTAAAAAAAATTTCAAAAATTAAAAATTATTTTACATTTGTAAAGTATGCTTTATTATTTAAAACAAAACAAAAATGTTTGGGCAAAAAATTATTTATTTTTGGTTGAACTTTTCCTGGAATTACCCATATGTAAGTGCATGCAAACAATGTCTAAAATAAAAATAAAATTGCCTGCAAAAACATGATTTGAAAAAAAGTTTTACTAGAAGAATGTGCTAAAATTATTTAACGAAAATATAACAGACACATTTTTTAAAATTATTAAGGCTTTATAAAGGCTTTTTAAAACAGATTTTTTTAAATAGAATTAATTTGAAAAAATTATGTGGATATTATTTATGAAAATTACTGCCTTAGTGCATAGAAAGGACTTGGTTTTGTTGCAATCACTAAACTAAATAACAATTCAATAAAGTTTTTACTGAAATCAGACTTACACCAGAAACACAAAACTAAAAACGATGCAACACTACATTATTAAAAACGTGCAAAAGGCAGAGTTATAAAAGAATGAAGTTATCTCTCCCTTCAGCACCTGTCTTCTCTATCACTATCCCTTTCCTAAAGAAGGTAACACCTAGTAATAGTAGTAGGCATTAATTGCCTGAGTGTTACTTCTCTTTAAAAAAAAATAAATAAAGAAAATCATATAACTTAAAATCAGTTTCAAATACATCTTTGTTTAAAAAAACCTATCACAATTTTTTTAGGGTTTTAAAATTTAAAAAGTCTGCTGAGTAAGCTTTTTATTTAAAGTTACTTATAACACTTGGGAAATAACCAATTCATACGAGGGTGGATCAATAAGTCCCAACTTCCCTCGTAGTTATATTATATGCAACACTGTTTCCATCAAGTAACACCTGTTAATAGATTACTGTAAAATTTTGAGCAAGTGTCGTCATTTACTTGGCGTTTAACAGCTGTTCCATCAATTTTAATGGTAAAAGAAAGTGGTTTACTGACTTTCGTTGTGGTCGCACAATTACAAACGACGCTCAACGTTCTGGATGGCCAATTGAGGTCAGTACACCCGAAAATTTCGAAAAAAGTCCACAATATGGTGTTGGCCGATCAAAGAGTAAAAGTGCGTGAGATTGTTGATGCCATAGACATTTCATATGACAGTATGGTTTCGATTTTAAATGATCACCTGGGTTTGCTCTCAATTGACCACAAAAGTAACCATGTGACAACTTCAAAGGATTCTTTGGAGTTATTTAACTGCAATCCGAATGAAGTTTTGCGGCGTTTTATAACTGTGGATGAAACATGGATCCATTCCTGTATTCCGGAGACCAAGCAGCAGTCTAAGCAATGGGTTTCTCCGGCTGAACCTGCTCTCAAGAAGGCCAATGTGAGTTTATCGGCCAATAAGGTGATGGCAAGAAATAAGTTAGTTTTCATCAAGATAATGCACGAGTGCACACGTGTGCAGTCTCAATGGTAAAACTCTATGAATTGGGCTACGAGTTGGAACCCCATCTGCCATATTATCCAAATTTAGCCCCTAGTGACTACTTTCTATTTCCAAACCTAAAGAAATGGCTCGATGGAAGGAGACTTAGCTCCAACGATGAAATTATTGACCAAACAAATGCCTATTTTAAGGACCATAAAAAATCCTATTTTTTGGAAGGGACACAAAAACTGGAGAAACGTTGGACTAAGTGTGTTGAGTTAAAAGGAGTTTATGTTGAAAAATAAATTTTTGTTTTGCTTGTTTCATTCGAAAAGTCACGGACTTATTGATCAGTCCTCGTATCTATTTATTTTCTGCTCTTTTTAATAATGAATTCATATTCAAAGTTATATAAAGAAAATGTTTTTTTAATATAAGACTTTGTTAAATTACTTCAATAAAAAATATGCACTTAATAGAAAAATGTGCATAAAATTCTCTCTTGTGAGGCTTAATTGTATTTTGGATATTATACCCTTCAACATATGTAATTTCCACAATATTTATATGCGACCCATAAAGCATATATATTCCGGATCCTTATGCATAAGGAAAATATCCGGGCGTCTATCTGTCTGTCCATCTGCCTGTACGTGCAATATCGGTTTTCCGAGGCTCACAAAAAATCTAGAGACTTCAGTCCTACACTGCTGTAACAGAAATGGTCCGAGATAAATTGGTATTGAAAATCAGCAACATCGGGCAGACGATTTCAGTGCTGGAAAACTTACACTTTAGTTTGCTAAAAGTAACTAGTCATGGTGTAATTATACAGGTGACTGCATAAGGATTTTTTATACAAAAATGCGGCAACCATAGCTATGTAAAGAACCGAAGAATGTCAAAAGCATTAAAATAATTGTACTAAAACCAAAACAAAATCGAAGTTTTTGACATTCTTCAGCTACAAAGCACATAGAGCAAAAAATTATCAGCTGAAGTAACGCTGACACCTAGTTAGATACACCTTGTAACTAGTTATAACTACTTTTTTTTAACTTATTTTATATTTCTGTACGAATAAAACTGGTATTAAAAATATTAAAAATAAATAAAAATATCAAAAATAAAAAAAAACGTTTCCAGGGTTGGAAAACTTTAAAATTTTTTATTATATAAAGGTAACATACTAAAACTAATTCTACCTCTTGCTCTATTAATTAAACATATCTTGTATTCTTAAAACAAATCCTAAAAGATGATTCCAGGGTTGGGGAACTTACACTTCTTGTGATATATAAAAGTAACTAGGTCTAATTTATTTTTTTTTCTTTTTCCTTATAAATTAAATATATTTTATGTTTTAGAAATAAAAATTTATTATAGAAGACTAGAAAAATAGAAACCACAGCGCCAGAGCTGGAAAATTTTAAATTTTTTTGGATATTAAAGAAATTAAAAAAAATTTTTTTCTTGTATCCTTTTTTTTTTTTTGTTCACTTATCATATTTTTCATATTTTTTTAAAGAACTATAGTGGTATGAGGAATGAGAAAAATCCATAAGAATGATTCCAGGGTTAGAAAATAATTTTTTTTGTACATAAAAATAACTAGGTCAAATAATTTTTTTCTTTTTGTTTACAAATTAGATATACTTTATGCTTTAGAAAGAAATACTTGCGTTTAAAAAATTATAAAAATAAAAAATACAGCTCTAGACCTGGAAAACTTAAACTTTTGTTTTCTTCCTTTGAAATCTTAAGAAACAGTTAAATTAAGAATTCATTACAAATAAAAAAAAATCACCTTGAAAATTTTTGTTTAAGGAAATGGTGTTTTCAATATGTGCACCAAGGCTTAACACTTCCTAATTGTGTATGTATGTATATGTAAAAGAGTTTAACTTAAATCAAACAACCATGAAACTAGAAAAAAATAGAATATCTACTGAAAATCAAATGAATTCGATGTTGTGTAACCGAAAAGAAGGACCTTAAACTTTGTTTTTGTTTAACAAACAACTGAGTCAAACATATATAACGAGAGAGCAAAACGTTTTTTCTTAACTCGAAAAAAAAATTAAAAAGAAAAATACTTTTTGAAAATTTATTTACTTAGCAGCTACAAGAAATATTTATGTCGGCCATTGGCTAAAACGACAGTTAAAAAATTTTCACAATTTCTCCAACCTTAATTTATAAAAATAAAAAAATTAAAAAGGTACGAGTATTTAAAAAGTGCTGGTATTAAAGTTGAATTATCAATTTAAAAGTGTCCTGTCCTGTCCTGTCCTGCCTATATAAGAATTGCATGGCAAATATTTTGGCAGAATATTTCTACCACATGTGTTAATCCCTGTTTTCAACATGATTTTTGTTTTTTATTTTCAGAATAGTTGGAGGCTTATTGTATGCCAAAAAAATGTTGCTTGTAATGATCTGAATGAATGTTTTGAAGATACTTTATATCAAAAGCGTATGTATCACACGATTTTCTAAAAAAAAATTTACTGCACAAGGCTGCAACTGTAAATAGGCCGTAAAATGAGTTCCAGATGTAAGCTTTTAAAATGCTGATACACATATATCTTTTTTTTGGTCACCTGTAGTAGAATCAGTTGGCAGATCCTTGTTAGTTTGAATAAAAATTTCATTTTGTTGTACAGTGTAATTATAGAAAAACTCCCAACAAATTATTGAGAATTATGTGGAACAGGGCAATTTATTTATGTTGAGTAAACAAAAATTAAAAAAAAAATCATAAAATAGTTTGTCTTAACTTATGAATTTGTTTATTGATCCATCTGCATCGTTATATATTAAAATTATTTTTGTAAAAAATATATTTTTTTGATTTATTCCTTTAGCTTCAGTTTGATTAGACTTCCTTTTGTATCTTAATCTACTTAAGAAAAACTTTTTCACTTTCGAATTCATATTTCCATTAACCATCTTATTTGTATATAATTTTATAACTGCAACATGAAGTTGCACAACCAAACTTAAAATCCTTTTTTTTTATTCTTTTCTACCATAATTTTCTCTCAAGCATTATGATGTTTTTCCTCATATTTACGTTGTAATTAGATTTCCATCATACAACTCAATTAATAAACAATGCAATTTCCACTGAAAATTATATTTTAGTGATGATAAAGCATTTTGCAACACATTCACTGGTAATTTGATCAAATCATTTTCCATTTCGGTTTGGCTTATGTAAAATGCTTGTTACCAGCATTAAAATGCAGCTTGAAGCCGCTGCTGAAAATGTTAAGCAACAAAACATTAACGCCATCAAGAGCCAGAAAAAAACGAATTAAATAAAGAGCACCAGCTTATGAGTGGGTGTGTGTGTGTGTGTGTGTATTCAACGTTAAACAGCTTTTCAATATTTTCACTCCCCAAAGCCAGAGGGGGTTGAGGAAATATGAGGAGGGTGGTGTGTAAATGTTGACAATATACTTTGATGATAATCTGATTTTAATTTTAACATCTCAGTGCTTAGCAATTTGCTATTTTATTTTCACTGTTTATTGCAACCAACTGATGCGCAAAGTTTATAAACTTAATTTTTCACTTATTATGGCAAAATATAAAATTTTTGTTATGACATTTGCAACGAAGTAGTATATAAAGTGAATTATGCTACAGAGAGACATGTTTAATCGAGGCAGCTTGACAACACAAGGATAATTATGAAAATGATTATGCATGATAACTAGCAAACATTAAATGTAGTATTCGTAAGGATTTTAATGATGGCAACGTTCGTATGCAGTTCCAAGCTTAGAAATTTATGCTCTAAAACAGTTGGACAATTGCTGTTATTTATTTATTTTTTTAATGTTCATAAAGAGCATCAACATGCATCATGCTCTAAAAGATTTACGAGTTAAATCTAATTTGTGCATAGTGAGTGTCCTTAATAAGGACTTTTCAGTTGGCATCCAATTTAATCATATTTTTAATACTTAATGTTGCTTAAAGTGACTTTTCAACTCTATCTTTTTTTGATGCATGCAAAACCATTAGTCATTTTTATTAAAACCCCTCGTTTTATACAGAGATCTCTGCTTTTTTTTTTCTTAGTAACCCAGTGATAACAACACTTAACCCAGACGTTCATATACCAAGCATTAAAGGTTTGCCCTGCACTAAACATTTATACTTTACAGAGACGGTAGTGTTTGTGATGTCTACCTTAGCAAATGTACGGACGTGTTGAAGGGAGCTAAAAATTTAGTTTCCTGGCAATGAAGGACATGTTGGCTATTTTATGCTAAATTGTTTCTTTTTCTATATTTAAAAGAGTTTTATGAAGCCTTAACTATATGTCTATTATCTACAAAGATCTATCATATGTGTCCAAACTAGTTGGACAAAATTAAGTATAAATTCATATTTTTATTAAATCTTTTATATATATTTAAAATGTTTATAGTTATAAGTTTGCCCTCCATGAATTATAAAGTGGCAACACTTAAAGAACTTGCGCTACAAAAATATATTGTAGCTTATCTTTGAATCGGTTATTAAAACCCGAAGTTTACCTAAAAAATAAATATACTTACCTTTGTTGATCCCTTTGAATTGTATCTTAATTACTTACCTTTTTACCATCGAAGTGTAAACTACAATTACCCATAAAACTCAAGTGTAATATCTACTTACCAAATTGTGAAAATTAAACTTATAAGAAATCGAAGTGAAGTATCTGCTTGTGTCTAAATTTCTCAAGTAATAAACGTGAGCATCCCATCTCAACCAAACCTTTAAAGAAAAAATAAAAGTTACTAATTGTTGTTTCTTTTATTTTCCCATAACCCCAATAATTATTATCACGACTCTCGGAGTGATGATAATAAAAATCTTCCATTTAGATTGCTCAACGAGGAGTTAATTAGCTTTCCCCCGCTACCCTCTGCAAAATCATAAAGGGAGATTCATTAGCAATAATCCCAGAAATTATTCAATATGCTTCAATCATAGAGAGATAAGATCATCATCTCCATGTTTTAATAAAATCCGTAACAGGACATGCCTTCCTCCCACATAATTGTTATTTAAAAAAACTTGATTTTCGCTTTATAATTAGCATAAGGCCAAAATTGAAAAAATTTTAATTATTTGCTTCACATTTGGGAAAAATTTTGCTTCAATAAGAACAAGGAAATTCTTACCTCCCAAATGTCCTTAATTTCAAAAATAATATTTTACATAAATTGCAGCTAATTATAATAAATACTTCAGCTCTTTAATGTATCCAGTTTTATTTGATGCAAGGACATGCCTACCTGCCATATGTCCTTAATACCAAATAAATAATTTTGGATACAATTATGAAAATAATAAAACGAAAGCTATTTACTATTTCCAGACTTATTTTTTCTAGCGTTTGGAAAAATTTCGCTTCAATTGGAGCAAGGACACGCGTGCCTGCTATATATCCTTTATTTTAAAAATTACATTTTACTAAATTTTCAATTCAAATGCACTTAAAATTAATAAAAATCTCCAATATTAATTTTTAAACTTTGTGTTTCTTCGGGTTTTATTCGCTTCAAGGATATGCCTATCTCACATATATTCTTTGTACCAAATATATATATGTATATTCTAACAAGGAAATAAATTTAGCTTCTATTGAAGCAAGGACATGCTTACCTCCCATATATCCTTAATTTTAAAAGCTATGTTTTGACTAAATTTGCAATCAGAATGCGCTAAGAATCTATAAATTGTTATTTAACTAATTCCTTTAACTTGTTGCTACTTTCTGGTCTTGTTCGCTACAAGGATATACCTACTTTGATTATACCAAATAATTAATTTCGGCTGCAATTATTAAGATAACAAAGCAAAACCTAGTAGCTATTTTTACACTTATCTTATCTAACGTTGAGAAAAATTTTACTTCAATCCGAGCAAGCACACGTTTACCTCCCATATATCCTTTATTTTAATAATTTTATTTTAGCTAAATTTACGATCATAATGCACTAAAAATCTAACAACATCTCTTTAATTACTTTTTTCGCTTCGTGCGAAGTCTGATTTTATTTACTGCAAGGATATTCCTACCTGTCATATATCCTTAATACCAAATAACTACAATTATGAAGGCAATAAAGCAAAACCAATATATATATTTATACTTATCTATTCCAAAGAGGAAAAAAATTTAGCTACTACTGAACCAAGGACATGCTTTCCTACCATATATCCTTAATTTTAATATTTTAGGTAAATTAACAAACAGAATGCACTAAAAATCAATAAATCTCTTTAAATTAAGTTTTGTGCTAAATTTGGTTTTTTTTGTGCAAGGATATGCCTACCTCCCATATATCCTTCATACCAAATAACTAATTTCGACTGAAATTATACTTGTCTTTATCTAATGTTTAAAAAAATTTCGTTTCAATTGGAGCAAGGACATGCTTACCTCCTATATATCCTTAATTTTATAAATTATATTTTTGCTAAATTTGCAAACGCAATGTACTATGAGTTAATAAGTGCTTCTAAAATTAATACCTTAAGGTCTATGGAGAGTCAGATGCAAGGATATGGCTACCTTTCATGTATACTTGTATTAAATAATTGATTTCGGTTACAATTGTGAAGCAAATAAAGCGAAAGTTAATAACTATTTCTAGAATTATATTTGCAAATGTTGAGGAAAATTTGTTATTAATCGGAGCAGCGATAGGACTACCTGCCACATATCCTTTATTTTTGAAAATTATATTTTAGCTAAATTTACGATCAGAATGTTTTAAAAATCTATCAATATCTCTTGAATTAATTGCTTTAGCTTTGGACTTAATCTGGTTTTATTTGTCTACCTCTAACATATCTATATATACATATTAAACAGGATGAGTGTATGTATGTATGTATATAGCGCATGGACTCCAAAACGTCTGGGCCGATTTTGATGAAATTTTCAGGGAATGTTCAGAATATTCAAGCGGGTGACACTATGAAGTCTGATTGTTGATTTTCGGTCTGCGGGTGGAGGGGCGTGACAAAATCCAATTTTCATATTGCATCAACAATGCCAGATATATATTTATTTTTTTGCAGGGAGACCTTAATAAAAATCAATTAATGTGGGTTACAATTATTTAAACAATAAATTAAAAACCAGTAATCCTCAATTAAATTTTTACGTGACTATTTTTATTTATTTTTTTAATTAAAGGTGTTAAAAGAATTAATCAACTCAATACATAGTTGTGATGTCTTGATAAAACACTTTTTATAAAAATTAAGTTCAAGCAAAAAAAAATTCAATTTGTAACAGTGTTCAGCAGAACTTGTATTTATTGAAACTACAACAAGTTATGAGCGAAATGTTTTGTAGAAAACTTGAGACTACGTCTCTGTCCTAAACCAAAAAAGCACATTTATCAAAATGTTGTTATAATACCTAGACCATCAACACTTTGTTGATAGTTGCAGCTTAAGCAAACACACACACACCACTGCAACACACATCCTTGCACACATATGGACTGTAAATGTTTGAAGATGTCTACACATGTACAGAAACAATATAAAATAGCAAACATGCACACACTCATATACACTCACACACACACACATACTCATGCTCACACTCTCTTCACAATAATGACACTTATTTTAACACAAACAATGTTGGCAGCATTTAGCCTCAAATATGATAGATGATCGGATGTGTTGGGTTTTGTTGTTGTTGCAGCTCCAAGAATGTTTGTAGTTTTTTTGTTGTTGTTATTATTTTGCTACTCTTGTCCTATGACAAGAGTAACCAACACCAACAAGTTTAGATATTATTTTATGGAATTTATGTCTGCAACTCTTTACAGGGTTTTCTTTTGATAACATGTTACTTTTGATGTACAAAACAAAAATTTAAGTCTGTCAAAAAGTTAGTTTTTAGAGGCAGACTTTGTGAAAAATTCCGCTTCTAAACGTTTCAAATTTATATAAAATAATTCTGCCAAAAAAAAACGACTTCAATGCAAAGATCTGATAGAACATTTTTGAAAAATAATGTGTGGACCAAATCGAAAACTCTTTCAAACAAACAAAAAAAATTTTAATGGGCGTGCTTCCGCCCATTTTTTTAAATGCAAGATTTTGTATGTCTTCGGAGCTCAAGATGTGTGTTAATTTTTATAAAAAGCGGTAGAGAAGAACCACGTAAAATAAAATATTAAATTTTAATGGGCGTGACTCCGCCCATTTTTTTAATAGAAGAATGTGTCTAGTTGAGAGCTTAACGCTTGTGGTAAGTTTCATAAAAATCAGTTAAAATAAAATATGTAATTTTAATGGTCGTATCCACGCCCATTTTTTCAACCTTAAAGGTGTGTAATTACAAGAACCAAATGTGTTCGCTAGGTTTCGCAGCAATTAAATAGGTAAAATATAATAAAATCAAATAAAAAATTTTGGGCGTTTCCCCGCCTACTTTTATTTTACAATGGGAGCAATTGGAAGGTATACCCTCTCAAGCAAAAAAATAATTGTTTCAATTGGTCTAAAATGTATAAGTGATGAAGTAACAATGTAAAAGAAATATATATACGAGTTGATAACGTCCTTCTTTTATTGAAGTCGGTTAAAAACACAAAAATTTTTTTAAGAAATTTTTTTTTATAAAAATTTCAAAATCTACTCTTAAATAAATTTTATGAAAGTTTCTTTAAAATAAAATAAAAACGCAGAAATTCTTTAAAAAAAATTCTATAATAATTTCAAAATCTAGCCTTAAATAAATTTTATGAAAATTTCTTTAAAATAAAAGATTGTTGCTTAACACCTTTAAAGTATTTTCTAACACTTATTGTCTTAAACTTTCATTCTCTTATTTCAACACTCTTTGATTTTTTTACACACAAACTAAAATAGTTTTGGCCAACTTGTAATACTGTATAAAATATATGACTATAACTTAACTTTACTCTCGACTCAACTCTCGCAGTACCGAGAGTTGTGTTGCTTCTGCTGTTGACAGTCTTGTTTCGTTTCATACGTCCCAGCTTTGCGCTGTATGCTACCTTGTTTCCAAATACTTTATTATTCCATCTATTGTTGAATAAACCATATATGGTGGTATCTGTTGTGTGCCTGCAAAAGTATGTGTGCATTCAACAAATGTTGCAACATTCATATTGTTCATTGTTTAGCGCGTATAAATGTGATTATTTTGTAAAATATTTTCATTCATATTGTGTCAACAGCAATATTGCCAGGAATATACACAAACAATACATTTCACCAAAACAATAACCTGACAAAAACAACAACAATAATGGCAATGGTAGCTTTAGCAACAACAACAAGAACAACAACAGCTAGAAAAAAGCAGCAAATGCATAAAATATTGTTTAAATAAAAATAAAACGAACTTTTTTCTGCAGTTTTAACGCAAATGCATGTGCACGTATTGTAAAAATGTCTTTCTTTTTTTTCCTGCTTGTGCTTTGTAAGTTTACCCGTATGTGTGGCCATATACGAGCAGGCATTTGTTTTAATGTTTTACCAACTTTTAAGCCATAATGCCTCATCATTGTGTAAATGTAATTTGCAATGCATTTTATTGTTGCAACTTGTTACCCGTGATTTTAGTGCGAAATAAAAATCGAAATAAATCTATGAAACATAACTCGCAACTGTTTGTTTGCACACGATTACAACAATGCATTATGCATTGTGCTTAAGCAAGAAAATAGTTATTGGCAAACAGGAAATTAATTTCAAATGCTGAATATAAATTAAAACATAAAATTGTTGCATACATTTGAGCGCTGCTAGTTATAGCCAACCGTGTGTCATTTAAATGCATTAAATGATATACATATATTTTTTCTGTTTGTGACTATTAAGCCATACAAAAATAAAAGCTTCTGTAAGAGTTGTGAAACTGTAATTGGCGTAATAACAATATATCTATGTTGTAGAGAAATTACAATTATTAAAAGTGTTATGAAATACTCATTATTCACTTTAGCTGTCATATTTTCAATGATTGTAAATGTGTTTATATGCTACAAGCATATATAGTGATATTTATAATAATTTTTCTCTAGAGCTGCTACAAATAATGCATATAAATCATTCATAAGGAGCCTTAAGTTTAGGGGCGAATATGGTAAAGTTTGATTTGATTAAACAGATAGCACTATTAGCAACGAGTTCTGTAGGAAGGCAAGTGATTCAATAATTTTTTATAGAGGTATAGAACTTTGGAATTGAATAAAACAAAGATGAATTTTTTAAATTGACAATTGTAATTAACTTTATTGAACACACATGTCCAATTCGAGTGCACATTATAGCAATCGTTACTTACACAAAATTTCACCTTTCTTGCTGCATTGATACAAAGATATTCCAAAATAAAAATAAAATTTTATGTGGGAGGTGCCACGCCCACTTGTTTTAGTCTAACTTTTTTCTCCTACTAAGTCTCAGTTGTTTTCTCAAGATATTTAAAAGTAATGCGAAGTGTCATGCCCACTTGGTTACTCCTTAATACTATTTCTTTAAATCGGTCCAGCTGATTAGGGTTTAAAAAAATGCGATTAATCGCAATTAACCGATAATAGCGATTAAGCAAGAAAATATACTACTTGTATCATAAATTTTGTTAAAACAGTTAAAGTTTTGTTTTTAACATTTTAGTGTGTGTTTGTGTGTCTGTAGGAGTCCACGTACAGACTAAACAGCTGGGCCGATTTTAATTTAGTGGTTTCTGTTTAAAAGTGATCGAATGTTTGAAGAAAATTGGTCCAGCCGCTTAGAAGATATTACATATTTTCTAGATATATCGGGAGTTTTTAAAACTTTTAGTATTTGTTATTCTTATTTGCTTTTTTATTTGATTTCGTATTTGTATCGATTCCATTATATTTTTTTTATATTTTCTATAATTTAATATTTGGAAAATATGTTGTTTGGCTACCAAACGAGTGAAAATGAAAGATAGACAGAATCTAATTGTATTTGATAAGTGTTACGAAAGATATTGTATGTGGTTTGCAGACTGTAAAACTTTGTAATAAACAGTTTAATTTGATTGCAATATGTTCTATATATTATATATTTAAACTTTATATTTAACATATTAATGAGTTAAACCTATTCTGTATGAAAATTTCAACAGTTTAAATGAATCTTAAATAATAAAAAAGTTCATTTCATTGGCGAAGGCTTGTGACATAAATTCTTTGCTTGAAACAGGGTAAACATTTTAATCGTAAACGAGCGATGAATGGCTTCGATTACGATTACGAGTAAAACGTGTGACTACTCGCCATTTTGGATTACGATTATAATCGCGGTGTAAATCCTACAGCTGATCACCAATTTTAGAAAAATTAAAAAAAGTGGACTTGGTCAATTTATTTGTCCATAAGAACCTAAGCTTAGTCCATACAAACATTTAAGAAAAAATAGTGAAATTGGTGCAGTCGGTCTTAATTGATACGATTACCAACAAATGGCACTTAACTTATATCCACATATCGACGGTTCCATTCTAAAACATGCCAAGTCAAAAAAGCCAGTTTTGAGATAAACGCCTTCAAAGTTTATTGATAATATCTCGGGAATATTATGAGATAGAAACTTAAGACTTTTTCTAATCATATAATAATTGCAATAGAATTTTTTTTAGTTTATTTGAACCTTATAAATTTGTTGTAGATCATAGTTAAAAGCGACTTAGAACACTTAAGATTGTCCTCTTAGGAGACTTAGCAACTATCTGGTGGTCCTTTCTCACCTACAATGGCCATCTAAGTACATATATATAGCATATTTTAGTTTGGAGAAAATTTTAAATTAATTTATTTTTTTAGTAATTAATTGCAAACTAAATCATGCTAAGTGTACTTAAAACATTTAAAAGGTAGGTTTTTTAAACTTGACAAATTATGCTTAATACATTTTTGCTCATAACTTTTGATAGAATAGTCCGATTACTATCAAAATTTTACAGAATCTAAGTTAATAAACGTTGAATTCAGAAATGATATTGCCAGCATAACATGCTATGTCGAGTTAGCATGTTTTGGAATGGGGCCGTCGATATATAGATAAATATTTTTATTTATTAATATTTTTTTTTTCGTTAAAATCGTTTCTTTTGAGTTGAAAACTGTGTTCCATATACGAAACTGTATATGTGCATATTATACATCCCACTTTCTAAAAAATACTCAATTTTTAATCCCGCTTTTTCGCAGTATTTTCTTCAAAATCCCGCTTTTTGATCAATCATGTCCCGCTTTTTGATCAATCATATCCCGCTTTTTTACAAAAACGATCTGGTCACGTTACCTATGGGCAGCACTGAATTACATCCTATAAGTATGCAACGTATAATCGTTGGTTTTACATGTGTGCGTATTATTATCGGTGGCGTATACGTGATTTTTCAAAAATGTATTAAGCATAATTACTGTGTCTACAAGGAAAAAATGCTTAACCCTTTAACACCCATTGTTATAGATATGTTACATACCGTTAAATCTCTATAAAAACAGATAACCGGGATGCTATTAACTCAAAATTGACTTATTTCGACTTAAGCTTTTATTTCCTTTTTTATACACAGAGTTATTTGACGTAACTTTTTTTTATTTAATTAAAAATGTTTTCTTTAGGGTTTTCATAAAAATTTCTCACCGAAGAAACCTATAAAAGATATTTTTCAACCAAAACCATATTTATTTAGAGATTTAATAAAAAAAAATTGTTAATAAAGTTTATATTAAATTTAATAACATTTTAACATTTTCCACAAACTAGTTGTTAATAGGTGCTCGCGACCACAAAATATGTTTTTGCCCTAGTTCATAAAATTATCAGTTTTAATTAGTAACATACACTTAAACTTACAAAGACAGATATACTGCAATTCAATAGACTAGAGTTAACTCTATTATTTCTCAGATTTCACAATAGAAAATTGTTTTAATGTTTTAAACATACTCTTAAAACAAATTTTGGATATCTTCGCCACATAAGGCAGTTACTTACTTATCGAGTCTTATTTTGTGGTGAAGCAGAATTATTTTTTTAAGTTATATGTATAATATACATTTTAGAGGTATGGTTCCTTCGGCAAAGTTTCTTATTTTGATCCCTAAAATACGATTTTTCTTGTAATTTGTGCAATTTTTAAATCGACCCGCCCTAATGTGCACACATAGATGTTATGTAGCAAAACCTAAAAGTTGACGCTGTGGCATATGTTTACTATTATTGAAATAACAGAACCGAAAAAATCTATCAGAAATGATTCCATTTATTTTTCAGCCGGCCTTTATACAAACATACCTCATAAATGATTTTAATAATAGAAAAGATATTAATTAATCAACAAGAATATGTATCCTAACTTCCCAACGGCTGGAGCCATAGCAAATTTAACCTAAAAGAGAATCGGCCGTTTGGTCTGTACGTGGACTTGTAGCGACATACTACGAACATCCCTTATAACACCCCTTTTTGGTAGGGGGTTAAAGACATTATTAACAATTTTTTTTATATATTTTATATTATAAAAAAACTTTAATAATTTATTTGAAAAGAAACCTGTTTGCAAGGGCATCTTCCTAAATTTCTTGTCAGCTTATAGACAACATTCAAAAACCACTTTTCGCCTTTTGATGCCAAAAATTAATAAAGTGAATTTATGATAACTCTAAAAACTCTTGCTTTAATCGATCTCAGCTAAAATGATAATAAACTTTTTCAGGGTACGGAACCCCTTACCGTCCCACTACTCTATCTTAAGGAACTCTATCTATTCAAAGGAACAATATATTCGTCTGCCCGTTGGAAGTGACCATCCTATATTTAATTTAAAGAGTTTTAGAAATAAAGTTGGAAGTTCAGGAGAAAACCTCTTGCAAGAACACACATACAAATGTACAAAAGAAAAGAAAAGGAAAAAAATCACTTTTTTATGGAAATTTAAATTTGTATGGGCCTACCGGTAGCTTAGAAGCCCCTCAATAATCAATTTTAATGTATTTTTAATAAAAAATTATTTTACTGAATAACTTAACTAATAATTTGGGATTATTTATTAGTGCATTAAAAAATGTTATATATAAAAAAAAAAACTTCTACTGAAAAAAAATTATTTTTGTCGCTTACGATTAATTTGAAAATAAGGCTCGATATAAGTACAGATATACCTATTTAAATTATAATAATGTTTTAATTGCTTTTTATTTATTTTATTTGTTTTATTTATTTATTTAACATACTATACAAAGTAGATAAATTTGCATAGTATGGTGCTACACAAATATGGTCGGAGTAACTAAGACCATATGCCCAAGATGTTATTAACAGTAGTTTAAAAAGTTTTGTTACTGACTGTACACAACATATGCCTTCACATAGGAAGAAACAACGTGGTTATTAAAGAAATTTCACAAAAAACTACAAGATTATACGGTTATCGGTGGCAGATCAGTCAACCAGTGCGAGCGAGACGAAAAACTCTCGAAGGCCAAGCAACACACACAAGCCTGACCGCACTTAAGAAATAATTACGATGACGCGAAAGATGTTCTCCGACCGAGAGCTGCTTAACGACTGTGCTTTTTAATTTACTCTCTCTAATATATACACACCCGTATTGCGTATGTCGAGTCGAATATTCGTCAACGACAGTTTTGTCCTAGAATCTAGAACAAAATTCTCGTAGATGAATATTCCACTCGACATAAGCAACACACGTGATTTCTTTCCCTATTCTTAACCTGCAAAGTGTAAAAAGTGCACTTGTAAGCCACAACTTCTGCATTAATTTCCTTCTAAAAGGAAATTATTAAACTCGGCTTCTTTAGGGTTTATTGTTTTCATACTCCTCTTTTTTCCATTAAAATTACACAATGCTGTTTATAGAGTGTTATGCAGATGCAATTTAACGTATGTATGTACAAGTGTACTATACATGTAATTACATTAATACTCCATACAATATTGTATATGCGGTACGTTGGAAATGAGAATAAATAACGTGGATACCAACAACACACCAAATACCTGTTAGAACGCATCAACAACGGAAATTCACGTTGAAGGCGTTTAGATAAAATTTATATTCTATTATTTATATGCACGCACTTGCACATAAACATGTTAAATAGGTGAAAGCTACAAACAAGTTTAAATGCTACCCAGTTATTCAAAACTTTTTCGGGAATGAACTGCTTCAAAGTAAAACAGTAAAACTCTTTTGGCAGAAAAGAAAAGCAATTTCAGGAGTCTTTTTCTAGAGGGTTCAAAATTTAAAAAAAAAATATAATGATTTAATTCACAAAACCTTTTATATCTTTGCATTATCGACTGTATTATCATATTAAATACAAAAGTGTAAAATTTGCTGTTGGACATATTCATATAAAAATTAAATACACTAAAACACTTTTATTTCATATCTTTTCAAAATGTTGTCTTCAGAGAGAGGCTCTATGAGAGAATTTGTGTGAAGCTTGTTCTTTTTTTTTCATTAAAAATACAAAATACATTAATACACTACACACATTGAGTTAAGGAGAATCGAAATAAGCAACGTCATAAAGGCTCAATCCGACGTGACATAACCATAGCCATTCGAACCAAACTAATGGGCAACATTGTGTTTGATTATACGTGACTCGCCATAACGCCATAACTCTCACCATAGAAACCAATTGAATTTTGGTTTGGTTATGGCTATGTCACGTCTAAGTTAAGCTTAAATATTACTAAGTATGAGTTCGATGCGCACTTCAAACTTTCGAGTGAATAAGTATGAATGCGCATAAGTACAAGAAATGATAAGTCATAATTCAACTCTACTCACTTTTTCACTACTCATTGCTGTTCTCTGGAAGATATCCATATGCCAGTGATGGTATTTTGGTGCGTTTCGGGTATTTTTTGGTGCTTTTTGCCTCTTCATAAACGCAAAATTTTGATCAGTACCCTTTTTTAAAAAGCGGGTATTTACAGTGCTTTTTAACAATTTCTCACAGTGCTTTTGGTGCTTTTTTGTAAAATAAAAATATTTTTAATTTACAAACGTAATGTACTTTTAAGAACTAATAGCAGCATCTTTTGACTGAGCCTTCTTAAATTGTTTTTAATGACAATAACGGAAACTATATTAAAAACAATTTAGAAAACTTTTCATAATTGGGATTAAAAAACTAAAATTCTTCTTGCAAAATAGAAAACGGAAGTAACTGGAAAGTACCACATAATTCTCTGCATAATAATTTATTGATAGTAGTACGCAATAAGCATTTGTTAAAGTTTACACAAATACTTATTTAATCATCCTAGAACAATTGACAGCATGAGGTTGTCAGTTGTTGACAACGGGTAGCCAAGTCCCGAATTTTTGGTATCGTATTGACGTGCTGTCAATATTGGCAACTGGAATAAGTGTGAATATCGCAAAAACAAAAACTTTTAAGTTACTTACGGAAAAAAGTGATGCTTTTAATGCTTTTGTATGTTTAAAATATTTTTTAGTAGCATACATATGTATCTTAATCTAAGCCCAAGCTTCACCTATCAAATAACTAACATCGATCATATAACTACTAACATTTTGAAAAATTAATAAGGGTTTTCATGAGATCTCTTAAAATTGTCATTTGTGCAATTGGGGAAATATGCGAGACTTGTTTCATGAAGCCCCTTTGACTTTTTAATGCAATTTGAATGAAATGCCAAAAAAAAAATTCATGAAATAAAATTAACACAAGAAAATTTCAAGCAGTTTTTAATTTCATATATTTCATATATTAAATATTTTGAGGCAAAAACTTGAAATTATATTATGATGTTTTACACTCCAAACTCTCCTTTTTTTAAGTGGCTTAGTGTATTAAAATTAAAAAAAAATTTTGGTGCTTTTTTACCCTCTTTTTCGTATTTTTTTGCACTTTTTACCCTTTTCGCAACAGCTTAATGTGCGTTTGCTCTTCGTAGAGATACCAACACTGCCATATGCAAAATATAAATATATTCAAATCATTTGGGTTTATATAAAATCACTCTTTAACAACATTATCTATTGTATAGTTAGCTGCATAAAATATATATAATCGATGTTATCGATGTTATTTAAGCTTAGCAAATTTATATCTTCATACATATCGCAAATATTCCATGCAAATGCACTTCTATTAAATACTATTATAAAATATTTACCATTTAATAAATTCGTTTTGAATTACGGTAACAATGCATATCCTTGTAATCAACAAACATGCAACATTTAATTTTGGAAAAAAGAAGCGCTACCACCACAAAATAAACTCTAAAGCAAAAGCGTTAAAACAATACAAATACTAGCCTACAGCAGCAGCAACTTAAAAACCATAAACACACACACTTTAGCATGAAAAGCCACAGTTAAAGTACTGTACTTAAGAGCAACAAGGATTGTGGCCAACAAGCAAACATAACAGTATTAATCGCGTAAAACAGAAGTACATGAGAAAATATCCTGGGGTTCTTTGTTCTTATCATACACATCCTTAAGTGCATAGGAAAGGGTTTTCTAATAACAACTTCTGATCTGCGGCAGTTGATAGTGGCCATATACATATTTTAAAAATATTTTATTTAACTGAATATAACAGTCAGTCCCATGGTGTTGATAGAAAATGTTCGATAGATTACTTTTAAATATTAGTTGTTCCACCCATTTCTCTAAACGTGAGATATCGCCACTTCAAGTTTTTTAAGAATCGGCCAAGAAAAAGTACGTGAAAAATAATATTAGGTTCTGAGACCAGGGGACAAATTACGGCATTCGATTTTGTTCGATAACGAGTGCCGTAATTTGTCCACTGTTTTAAGTAAAAGTAAAGGGTGTTTTTTATAAAGTGATACAAGTTTAAACCCTAATAAATCAAGGAAATATATTTTTGCTATCAATGAAGCGGGCTTTATTGGAAATAAAAATTTTATGAAATTAATGTTTAAATATGCCATGTCGCCGACACGGCTGGCGCGTAGAAGGTGCAATCTGGAATACCAATTTTCAACAACTTTTCGCAGCATTTGCGGCCGTATTTGGCCAATAACTCTTTGAATGTTGATTTCCAGGTGTTCAATAGCTTGTTGTTTACTGAAGTAGACAAGTGATTTAACATTATCTTAAAGAAAATAATCCAATAAGGTTAAATCACATGATCTTGGTGGCCAATTATTGGGCCATTGCGTAAAATTACTTTTTCATCAAAAGTTTCTTTGAGTAAATCAATTGTAGCGCCCGCTGTAAGGCATGTGTACCTGTGTTATTGGAACCACATATCAGCAACATTAATGCCACGTCATTGAGATACGAAAAAAATTTCAAGTCATGTTCCTATTAATGTCCTGCACAAGACCATTTATAAGAACTTTCAAGACATGAGAGATTTTTCAAATGCTTTACTACAGTGAAATATTCTAAAACAAACGCTAAACAACGCTGTTGGCAAGACAAACAACTGAAACAAATGTCTTGCCAACAGTGGTGTTTAGTATTTGTTTTAGAATATTTCGCTGTAGTAAAGCATTTGGAAAATCTCTCATGTCTTGAAAGTTCTTATAAATGATCTTGAGCAGGACTTTAGTTCCTGTGCCGTTCACCATTTACAGTAACATTCTGAACATCATTATTTTTTAAAATATATGGACAAATGACTCCTCCAGCCCATAAAGCGCACCAAGCCATTACAGTGGATGTAATGGTGTTTCGACCAAAGCTTGTTTATTTTCCTCACTCTAAATGCGACAACTCTGCTTATTTACATAACGATTCAACCAGAAATGGACTTCATCGGAAACTGGAAGAAGTCCAGGATGAGTTTGACGAATAGAAAAATTATTTTGATTAAAAATTTCAATAATTTGCACGCTTTGCTCTGGTGTAAGACGATTCATAATGAAATTTGAAAGCAAACTAAACAAAAAGCAACTATCAGCTGTTAAATGGGTGCTCAAATAAAGCAGTAATGCCAACTCAAAGTTGTGCCGCCTTAAAAAAACACCCTTTACATAAAATTTAATACTAAGCTCCAATAGGCGTGGCTCTACCCCAGAGCTGAGGGTAAGTGAAAATTTTCGTAAGAATCTATTAACTATAATACTAAGTATTAAAGGGCGTGTCCCCACCTCCATTTTTAAATGAAAGACCGAATCTTTTTGAAAGCTCGGTGTGTGACCCTGTTTTCATTTTGGAAATTGTGTCATTGCGAGAACTTAAATAGGGATACGATAAGTAAAAAATACAGACGAAGTGATAACTTCCTGGTTTTTGGAAATCCGTTCAAAAGAGGAGTCGTCGTTGAATGGAAGATAGGATGATATGGGCAGCTCATCACATGAAACGCAAAATACCCTCACAAACTGGTACTTCCATAATAATTATAATGTCATGCACATCCAAACTATACTTTACAAAACTTCTTTTTTTTTTTTTTTTGCTACAATACTTAAGGGTTTGAAATCGAAATTTTTTACAAAATCTATCTATTACTCTATTGAAGTCATATGCGTCATTTGTAGTTTTTTTTTCTTCTTAACTTGGATATAAAAATGAAGTGATTCATCAAAAACATTTATAATGAATAATATCACATCAATTATATACATATATGCCAATCATACTAATCATTCTTTGTAAATGCTACATATCAATAACAAATTAAAAATAAAACAAAAGTTTTGAAGAATAACGAAGGTAGGGTAAGAAACTTTCTTAAATTTTTTCAACTAATTTTAAATTTATATATTACAAGGAAACCAATTTTTTTTGTTACCATAAAATAATGAAACGACTGGCTATTTTCGGAAACCTGACTGCATGAAATAAAGCAAATATTATATTTATTAATTAAACAAACCTCGTACATTTCTTAAAAAAAAATATTCACATATATAAAGATTTTTTTTTCCTATTACAAAGTTCTTAACACTCATCAGTCACAATTAGTAGCCAGCGTGGGAACCCTTTTCTAATTGCCACCACGAGTGGCCAGCGGGACTTAATTATTCACACACACACACTATTGTCCTCCTTTATGAGGACACAGTTCTGGCTATTTTCAAATATTTAAAAAAATGTCATTTTTACTCCATCCCAACTCCGCACCATATTTCAGCATGTTGTAATACATCCATCATATAAAACATCTTATATTTTTGTTACTGTTGTCCAATGTTCAATGTGACGAGTGAATGGTGATGACGACAATGACAATGACGATGAACTATTGTTTCTAACATTTCATCATCGTCAGCCAGTCTGTCGTTTTTTTTTTGCTTTTGCTTTTATTTTCTATTTTAGTTCAAAAAAAAATTGTTTCTCCTAAAAAGAGAGACAAACTCGTTCATAAATCATAAATTGCATTTGTATGTTGGCTGTAACAGATTGTCATGATGAGCATGTTACGAGTATGTTGAAATGGAAGGATTAAAGTAGTGGCAATAATTTAATAGTTGTTGTAACTATAAAGTGATTTTTTCTTCCTTTTTTTGCATACTGCATACAAAACAATGACACGGTTGAGTAGAAGAATTTTGAATTAAAAACAAAACAGTTAAATGTTGCAAATTGTTGTGAAAAAATTTTATTATTGAAGAAAAAAAATTAATATCTAATCTAATAGGTTAGACTATTAGCTTTTAGACACTACAATATAATATTCCAATTCAAAATCTTATGCAAATGGTTTTGCATCGTAGCCATAGTTTCCAGGTGAAGTAGGGGTCAATTCGTCAAATTTCGAGTGAAAAATCGTCAAAAATGTCAAAATATAATTACGAGTGTCGTATTTCGGCTACCACTACGAAACTCAATTACATGGCATTAATCTTTGCTGATATGTGATTCCAACAGGACGGAGGCACATACCACACAGCGGCCGCTACAATTGATTTACTCAAAGAAACTTTTGATGAAAAAATTATTTCACGTAATGGCCCAATTAATTGGCCACCAAGATCGTGTGATGTATGCTAGAAACACAACTGGGACGAACGACGAATATTTAGGTGCGAGCTTTCGTCATAAAAAATAAAACACATTTGCGCATATGAAAATGAACACAACACCACCGTAGAACGAAATTCGTCGTGTGTGACGAACTCTGAGATAGGTTTATTTCTATTTTGTGCGCCGACGATCGACGAAAAAACAATTTTCTCTCTCTCTCTCTTTGTATACACAATAACCAACTTAATCAATTATGACAGCAGAATTCGGTGAGTAAATTCGTCGTTATTGTGCTTCACACGACGAATTTACTCAGCGAATTCTTATCGACGAATTCGTCAACCTGAACGAAATTCGTCGTTCGCCCCAATTGTGTTTATAGCATTAACCCCATTGGATTATTTTCTTTTGGATTATTTTAAGTCATTTGTCTACGTCAATAAGCCACAAACAATTGAATAGCTGGAAATCAACATTCGAAGAATTATGGGCGAAATACGGCCGCAAATGCTGCGAAAAGTTATTGAAAACTGGTGTTCCAGATTGGGCCTTCTACGCGCTAGCCGTGGCGGCCCACAGTGGGATTTGTTCATACAATGTTTGGCAAAAAATATAGGGAGTGCTCGTAGAAAGTTGAAATTTGGCACAGAGCCTTTTATTATCTCAATTAAGAATAAAGTAAAGTTTCATCGAAATTGGCCACGCCCACCACCGCCCATAGAACCCAAAATTTATATTTGGCCCAAGGCTTTTGAAATTTGGCACATAGCCTTTTATTACCTCTATTAAGAATAACATAAAGTTTCATCTAAATTGACTACGCCCACTACTCACCGCCCATAGAGCACAAAATGTATTTTTGGTCCAAAGTTTTAGAAATTTGGCACAGAGCTTTTTATTAACTCAATTAAGAATAAAATAAAGTTTCATCAACATTGGCCACGCCCACTACCCACCGCCCACAGAATCCAAAATTTATTTTTGGTGCAAAGTTTTTGAAATTTGGCACAGAGCCTTTATTACCTCAATTAACGCCCACCACTCACCACCCATATAACCCATATTATATTTTTTCCCACAACTTTTGGTTTCTTTACCAAAACTAATTATTTTATAAATAAATTTCAATGGAAAATTTCATGAATTTGGAGACAAATTTTATAAAAGATTATTAATTATTTAAACTTTTTTTTAATTGCGGGAGCACCTAGCACGACCGAGCAACCTTGTTTTTCTTCCAAGGAAGTTTGCAATCACGGCACATTATAGAACAAATTTTATTCTATGATATCTTTTAAACCATATGAGAGAACTTTATAATTTGTATATTTGAAAAAAAAAATACTATTTAATTTAGAGCAATAAAATTATCTTACGTACAAACACTATAGAAGTGCGTAAACAGTTTTCAATATTTTGGACCAAAATTTACATGTGACTTTACTTCATTATTTCAAAGACAAATAAACGTTTTTTTTTTTTTGGGATACAATTTATGGATTCTTCATACTGAATAAATTTTCTACAAAACTGCATCATTACATTTTTAAATTTTATGTGTCGAAAAAAATATTTATTGCACCAAAAATCCCACTGTGCGGCCTTATGGCAGAAATCATATTTAAACATTAATGTCATAAAATGTTCTTTCCAATAAAGCCCGTTTCATTGATATTAAAAATATATTTCCTTGTTTTGTTATGATTTAAGCTTGTGTCACTCTCTAAAAAACACCCCATTTAAACTCCATAATGACTTTTGGCCCACCATGTACAAGGACCTTCTTAAGCCCCTTAGCATTCACAATTCATTGCTTTAAACATGCAATTAAAAAAATATGTATCATTTTAATTTAAATTACCAAATGAAAACATCAAAAATGGTCACTTATTAAATAATGCGGTTTCGATACACGATTTCCATGAATTGTGGTTATTTTGTTTGAAATGGAAATTATAACAATTTTGAAAATATTTTTCCTGAGTAAAATATACAAAACGAGACTATGCCTTAAATTAAAATTTATGCTGCTTTTACAATATATTATGCCAATTTGACTTTAACTAATTTTCCATTCGTTTTAATAATGACTTCTCTGGTTGAAAAATTTGCAATTTACGATTACATATCGTACCATAACTGCCAACAAAGCTTAAGTGACATAACTTTTGAACTTAATTTTTTTTACCAAAATCAATTATTTGCCTTCGTAAATATACAGTTTTCTTTAAAAAATAAATAAAGTACAAAAATATGTCAGTTAAGCTTTTTTGGCGCTTATGGCTTAGATATGTGTGTTAGTGGAATAATTTTTAGTGTTGATTTTCAAATTAATAGAATAGAATAGAATGATAGAAAAAAAAAGAAACACACATTGCAAAATAACAATTGTGGTTTTACATTGATTTTTCGATTTAATTTGTTGTTAGGCTTAAATGGAAATAAATAAATAAATACAAGCTAGTACAACGAAGTATATCCCTTTAATAAGTATGATATATGTATGTATGTAAGAGAGTGTATGCGTGTGTGTGTGTGTGTGTGCGTTGTGGGTATAAATGTATTGGGCACAATAGTTTAACCCTTTTGCCACGCTTCTTTATAAAAAGGGGCTCTTTGGAACAAGTGTTTAAAAGAATTAAAGAATTTTTAGTAGATTCCTGCATTCCAGAATTTCCTAATTTAAATATAAAGTCAATCTCATCATTTATAAAGAAAATTGTGTTTAGATGGAAGTTGAAACATAAGGAAATTCTTTCGTCTACCGAAACTAGAGTTTATTAGCTGGGGAAAATACTGATATTTTTCTGTGCAGCCACGCACTTCATCAGCACCCACGTCTATCTACTGGGGTAGAGATTGTTATTAACATCAGCTATTTAACGCAAATTTTCAATGAAATTGAATATGAGAAATGATTTATTGTGTATACAATTATTGATTTACTTTTAATAAATATTCATTTTCTGCCTTCCGTTTGTTTTTCATTTTCTATTCAGGTTAGCACGAAGTTATACCACTCTACTTAAGTTTGTTTAATTATTCTTGTTTATTTAGTAATTTGGAGTGTAAGTGAAATTTCTTAAAGTGTAGTGTTGAGTTTTGAAATATTCTAGGAGTAGTGGAAAATAATGTGTCCTTTACCACTTTAACAATTCGACTGTATATGAACTAAAGAGGTCCTGCTAAAATTAGTTGCAAGGAATTATTGTTATCAATCGTAAATTGTATTTTCTAATCCTGTCTTAAAAATAAATATTGAGCCTAATTGAAAGTGTCGTATTTCGACTACAACTACGACGATTTTATACTAGATTAAACCAAAAATCATGCAGTGTTATTTAGGTTATTACAAAATAGTCGTGGTCGAAGTCGTAATGCGACACTCGTAATAAGGCCCATTTACTTTTTAATTGAAAGGATAATATTGAAATTACTCGATATATTAGTTCAGTTGGCCTGCAAAAGTGAAAACAACCAAGAGAAAGTGAAAAAGTTCATTTGAAAAATATTATTCACGGTAAGGGGAATCACACAGGGAACACAGTTTTAGGGAAAATTATTCAAGATTGCAATTTTGAAAAAAGGGAAAATATTTCGTGAAAAAGTTCATGACAGGGGTGTATAATATACACTGTATATGTTGCTAGGGCTAATTGTAATTAATTTAATTCAAGCAGCAAAAGTAGAGGCAGAGTTCAGGTATGAGTCCCAAAGTTCGGTCAAAAATGTGCTCCTGAATTGCGCCCAAAGACAACTACAGCAATTACTGGATTGTATTAAATTTAGTTCATCCAAGACATATAAAAAACATTTTTATTTAAACAGATAAGCTTTACAAATCTGCAAGGAAGCGTTTGCCAAATTTACTTTTTTAAATCTTATCTATACTGTACCAGTGGATTGCCCCAATTCTTTTTCGTCTTAATCTTCTTTCCTGTCATTTGAAATAATAGTCACGCTTATAATTATTTTGACATAGAGCTGCTAAATGTCGATTACGATTATTAATCAATTAGATTACATTTTAAAAAGAATCGTAATGATTATATAATTGCCTTTAAAAGAATTGCTAATAAATAATTGATTACGATTACTGATAATCGAAAAGTTATCTGAATTACTTAAAATTACTAAAAATAATCAAAAAAAATCAAAAGTAGTCAAAAAATAATCCGATTACTTCTAAGGATTACTTTTGATTCTTTTTGATTATTTATTAAGGATCAAAAGTAATCTTTGAAAGTAGTCGGATTACTTTTTGATTACTTTTGATTCTTTTTGATTATTTTTAGTAATTTTAAGTAATTTAGATTACTTTTCCATTATTAGTAATCGTAATAACGATTACTAAGTACGAAACTGAATATAATCGTAATTTAATCATTACTTCACCTTTAAAAAAAAAAATTAATCAAATTAGTAATCATTACGATTAGTAATCAAATTAGTAATCATTACGATTAGTAATCATTACTTAACAGCTATGTTTTGACAATACATAAAAGCAAATATTTAAGGAACGCATAAAAAATAAAATGGCTTTTGAATGATTTCTTCTGATGCATTTTTAATTCTATCATAGATCTCAATAAAACAATAGATTTTGAACTCAAAAACAGCGCTGCGCTACTGCTAAATAATCATATATAAACTATTACATTAAATATACAGCAAACAAGGCATGCAGAAATTAATTTAATAATAATTAATTAATTAAGTTAAAATAAGTTTTAGCTCATAAAATAATAAGTGGAAAATGGTTTTAAGTCTGAATAGTGCGCGTTCGTATCTCAACAATTTTTTTTCGTATCTCAAATATTTTTATTAATATTGTGCATGCATGCAAAAATTGGTTAAAAGCATCGACTTTTCATAATTCATAAGAATTTGCATACGCAGTATCGTTAGAACAAGGGTGCCCAAGTCCTATGCGCTTGGTGCTTCAATACCCACAGTATACACTCAGCACTAGCAATACGACATACACATACACACAAGCAGCACTCAGCACTAGCAATACGCAATACACAAACAATTTTGTCCTATTAGTTTTTTGTCATTCTTCTCAAGGCGCATTTATTAGGTGGCAGCACAACACCAGGTGACTAATGTCATTATACCAAGCCAAATGTCAAATTTGAATTGTGTAGGCATAATAGCATGTTCATACGGCCAGCAATTATCGAGGTTCGCTCTCTCATTCACGGTTCGCGGCCGAATCTTGATTGAATCAACATGGTTCGCCATACAAATTTTTGAGAGCGAACCAACTTGGTTCATTTTGAACCTTGCTGCGAACCATGAAGAAATTGCTATCATCACTAGTTTTGATAACATATTATCGCCAATTTATCTGAACTAGCTATCAAAACAAAATGAGTACACACGTACACATACACATGTATACATTTGTAAACAAAAAAAACAAACCAAAAAAATGGATGCTTGTATGAATTAATAATATTAGAACACATTTTATTAATTATTTTTGCTTAATTTGTTTATCTACTGTAAAAAAGCAAGTAACACAGAATATAAAATGCGTATTAACCACGTATCAACTATTCATGTATGTATGTGTGCATGTATGTATATACATGAAAACAGTGATGCCAATTTTTGATACTCAAAGCGCGTAAACATTTTTTGAAAAAAGGGCTAAAATGAAAAATATACCTTTAGCGCAAAATAAAGTCAAATTTTTTGAATAAGCGCGAAAAGGGGCTAGTTTTAAAATGTTTCTGTTTTAAATCAAAACATCAAACATGTTTAGAAAATAAATATGTGAAATTTATTTAATTTAATTTATTAGAAAATAAATATGTGACTATCATAAGATCAACACATACATAAGAACATCAGCTCGAGATAATACATTTTAATAAGGTATGTACTAGTGATGTAACGAATGTCAATTTTTGATATACGCGAATACGAATATTTGAAACGATATTCGCGAATGCGAATGCGAATACGAATATAATATATGAAATTTATAGATATTAAATTGGAGTTCTATTTACGTCTGCAATATGAAATATTAAAACATTGTTATGAAAAAGGACTTCATACTCCTGTTGGCGTACTTTAAAGTTAATAAAAACTAGCCAAAATTTTAATGGTCGTCATTAAATAATATTTAAAAATGATACAAAGCACGAATTTCTATAAAAAATTTAATGGATTTGTATAAACTAATATTTTTAGCCATTTATTTAAATTTCGTTTAGGATTTATGCATTTATTTATTTAATTTGTTTGCAAAAATATTCGTATTCGAGCACAAAAAATTCGAAGAAATAGCAGATTATTCTATATTATTCTTCTTTTTTAAATTGGTTATCTAGCAAAATAAAATGAATTAAAATTCGATATTGCTAGATTAAAGGAAGAAAAAGTTCACAGACTAAAATCTAGCCATATTGAACAAAAAGAAAAAGGGGCTAAAGGGCTGAAATATACAGGCCTGTCACAGAAACCAAATTCGATCGAAATGATTTCAATTCCGTAATTAGCTTCTGCAGAAAATGAAAAACGAAGAATTTGCTCGATGAGTAATGCTCGGAATTGTAATTTTCTCTATGTGAAAGTTCAAAAATATGTTTGAAACAACTTTATTTCAACAAAGAAAAATGCTTTTCAACCATTTATTTAAAATATGTTTGTTTTATTTAACTTTTTTTACATATTTAAGATATTTTCTTAGGTGAAAAATGCATTATCATAAAAACTGAAATATTCTATTCTGTCAAATAAAATTAAATAAAACTTTGACACATACACTACGTTTGGATATGAAAGTGGATCTGAAGCAATTTTCCGCCAAAATCTTGACTGCTCTGGGCATCCAAAACCGCAGTTATTGCAATTACAGACATTTTATGTAAACAATTTTTAAATTTGGTTCACTTCAATAAAAAAAATTGATCTTTTGGTATGTTGTTGCTCTTCTAATAAGAGCAACAATGTGTTTTTTTTTGCCCAATATTTCCACATTTAAATTGAAAACAATCGATCGAAATGAAAATTCGTAATTGTAAAAATTGGGGCCACGTTTTTTTTTCGCGTTTTGAGTGACTGAAAATGCGTTAAATCCAACCCAAAAAATTCTAAGTTGGCATCACTGTGTCAAAAATATTTGTCAAAATGAACCACGAATGTTGTCGTCTGAACACCAGGGTTCGCAATTGTGGTTCAAAGAGCGAACCAAGTGGTTCATGTTGCCGTCTGAACATAGCATAAGCCTAAAACATTCTTTTATTTGGATTATCCTCAAACACCTAACGAATATTCAGCTTTGTATGCTGTTTGACATTTCCTATAAGAAACATACACTGACGATGCTACCCTGTTTTGAAAAGTAAGATGGTAATTTATACCAACAAAGTGCATGTGGTTATTGCTGTTGTAATATTTGTTGTACTAATGAGGTTACCTGATTGATGTGCCTTGATTCTTCTCTTTATACACACAATTGCAAAGCAACCACACTTTTTCTCTTTTCTTTGTATGAATTGGTTTTTACAACAAGAAATATTAAATAAAAATTTGTTTTTCTTTATGCTTATTGATGTTTGCTCTTCAATAAGGAACTTTTGGGCACCCATGCTTTAGAACATATGTTTTAACTCATTTTTTTGCTGCGATCTATTGTGAATTTAACGTACTATTCAAAGTGTTGTGGAAGTAAAAAAAAGCTATTGTGAATTTAAACTAAAGTTACGATCCATTGTGAATTTAACGTACTATTCAAAGTGTTGTGGAAGTAAAAAGCTATTGTGAATTAAACAAAAGTTACGATCCATTGTGAATTTAACGTACTATTCAAAGTGTTGTGGAAGTAAAAACCTATTGTGAATTAAAGAAAAGTTACGATCCATTCAAAAGCGTATGTTATAATGACATTGCGTTCATACGATTGATGTTTCACGTACTTATGGTGCGATTGTCGATACGACTCGAGCCTAGATTAGTGATTTTGTTTACATATATATATTGTTTATATATATATTTTTTTTTTTTTTGGTTTTTGATGCACAAGACAACTAAAAAGTGTGAAAAGTCCTTAGCTTTGTAGTAAGCCAAACGCTATGCCTATTTCCATTTACTGATATATTTTCATATATTTTTATTTTAGAATCATTACTTGTTTATAGAATTAAAATTGAAAAATTGCTGCAACAAATGAGGGTTAAAAACTGAATGTTGTTATTTAAAAATGTACAAGCATTTTTATTTGCTTTGCCACTAAACATCAGTGATGTCTGGCTCTCTCTGTGTTTACATTTATATTGTAATTTTAATTGGATTAGAATATTTAGTGGTACATGTTTGTTTAAATGAAATTTCCTACAATTTAAAACGTTTATTTATTTGAATTTTGTTGCTACTGGTTTTATACGTTTGTCTTTTTTTTCTTTCTATCGTGTTGATTATTACTAAAAACTGTGGTTAATTAAAATATCCAACAGATTTAAATTAACAAAAACTATTTGTTGCTATAATTGTTTAAATGAAAATATAAAAATAAAACAACCAAATAAAAATCAAATATAATTGTTAGAAATGTATACATAAACGTACATATAACAATTTCTGATTTTATCACAAAATTTTTTATTTCAGTTTCAAGTAGCAGCACAATGTGCTATAAAATTTTAGACATGCCTCATTTTTAATTATTTTAACAAACTGTACTCAGCAAATAAATCCAGTATGCTTAACACTTCCCACCTCTGCTAATAAGTCTTCTTTTAATTTTGCAATTTCTACATTCTTGCCCCCATTTTAATATGAATTCATGGTGCATTTAAAGCAATTGTGTTAAAGTTTATTCTATTTCCTTAGTTACATAAGTAGTTTTTTCTAATTTTTATTGTAATTTCAAACTTAATTTCTTTTTGTTGCTAAAGTTTTTCTACGTTCATAATAGAAACTAATAGCCATTGACTTTGTGTTGCACGAATTTTTTTTCTCAGAAATGAAAAGAAGCTCAAAATTAAAACAACAAAAAATACAATAGAAGGGATCTTAAGAACTCGATAAGTTTTGTTAAATGTGTTGCTGTGCTGCACAGCATCTTTACTATTTGCTGCAGCTCATCGTACTAATTTAATTTCATCAAGGAAACTGAGAACGAAAAACTTTTGATTTAATTTTCTGCTTTCCTTTTGTTCAGTTTGTGTACGAAATTTTTATACAAATGTTAAGTGTCGTATAATTCTTCTTCTTTGCTTTGGGAGCTGTGCGAAAGTAAAAGTGTTAATAATAAGAAATTATAATTTCCTTTAAATTGATTATGAAGGAAAGAACATATTTGTGCGATAGTGAGAGTATGATATTAAAATAAAAAATTATTTGAAAAAAATTTTAAATAATGCCCTAATTCAGTAAGAAGAATTAGGACGTTTTTGTTTGAAATGATTCTGAGTTCTTGTCTTTGAAGTCTCTAAATTATTTTCTTCAAAAATGGTTGTTGTCTTTGACAATGAAAAATATAAATATTATTGCCATGTTTTTAAAACATAAAAATTCAATTAAATTATTATACAATATTTTGAAAAATATATGAAAAAATATGTGTTGGATATAATCATGGTGTAATTATACAGGTGACTGCGTAAGGATTTGTTATACAAAAATACGGCAACCATAGCTGTGTAAAGAACCGAAGAATGTCAAAAGCACAAAAATAATTGTACCAAAACCAAAACAAAATCGAAGTTTTTGACATTCTTCAGCTACAAAGCACATAGAGCAAAAAATTATCAGCTGCAGTAACGCTGCCACCTGTTTAATGCTAGGAACACAATTGGGACGAACGACGAATTTCGTCCACGTCGACGAATTCGTCGATATGAGTTCGCTGCGTAAATTCGTCGTGTGAAGCACAATAACGACGAATTTACGCAGCAAATTCCTCTCTTATATTTGATAAAGTTGGTTGTTGTGTGTACAAAGACAGAGAGTGGGAGAGAGAAAATTGTTTTTTCGTCGTTCGTCGGCGTACAAATTAGAAATAAACCTATCTCAGAATTCGTCACACACGACGAATTTCGTTGTACGGCGTTGTTGTGTTCATTTTCATATGCACACATGTGTTTTATTTTTTATGACGAAAATTCGCACCGAAAAATTCGTCGTTCGTCCCAGTTGTGTTCCTAGCATAATGTTTAGAACAAAATCATAAAGCAAATACACGAACCTTCTAGCATAGACAATAAATAATAATCGTTTTAAAGAATCTAAACTGCTTCTTTTTTTCGTCCATAGACAAGACGATACATTCGTCGAACAGAATTAGGGCATAAGTTTTAATAAAAAATAATTCTAAATAAGCAAAATGAGTGAATAGAAAATAAAAATAAAATCAAAAAAATTTTTTAAATACATGGTGGGCCTAAAGTAAGATTTTTCTATGATTTTCTGTTATCTAAAAGTTCAAGCTGGGCCTAAGGTCACACCTGCGTATAAGAATTTAATAATCTTTTTTTATTATTATTTATAATTATATTTTTTTTTTGTTGGAATTTTATTTATCAAATTGTGTTACATCACCAGGCAAAGTTTAACCATCAAGGAATGAAGCAAAAAGGTAGAATTTTACTTTTCCAATGGGCATTGAATTTTACGGAGGCAATGAGCATGTCGAAATTTTTTCACGTTCACCAGAAAAATAACCCAATAATAAAAATAATAATAAACAAAAAAAATATTAAATTTTTACACGCAGGCGTAACTTTAGGACCACCCTAACCTTCTAGGTAACAGAAAATAATAGAAAAATCAGACACTGCTTTTTGTCATAATTAGTAAGAAAATAAAACATTTATTTTATAATTTTTAAATTTTTGTTTTATTCAAATTTATTATGTCTATGAATATACGAGTCCCAAATTTTAAACAACAACAACTTTGTAGTTCATTTTCATTTTTTTTTTAGTTCACAAAACTTTTTATAAAAACTAAACTCAAATTTATTTCAACATATTTTTCTTTTCTCTACTGGAACAACAAATAATTACAAATTCATTGTGAATATATATTTGTACTGCATTTACCCTCCAACCAACTTATACAAAAATACACACACACACTCTTAGGAAAAATCTTAAACTCTTCCACAACATCTATTTGCATATGTATGTGTGTATACATTTTCCCTTGTATGTAAATACATGCTACTGCTTGCAATTTCTATTCATTCATATGAAACACTAAAGCAATGAATCAGTATGATTGTTTTGAAAACTTCTTAAGACCCTTTTTCACAAATATAGTTTTATCTATTAGTTATTAAAAAAACACCTAACCTCATTTTATTTTATAAATTACTTTAATACAAGAAAAACTATTAATTAATGCGCAATCTTTTATTAACTTAATACTTCATGTAGTCAACGTGCTTTTGTGAGTTATTTGATTACTATACAACACAATCAAACAACAGCAAGAATTTTTTATTTATTTTTACTAACGGCACTTAAAAAAGAATGGAATATGCGGAAGATTTGTTCCAAAGACTGGCACTGCGACACCTTATGGATATTTTGTACCATAGGACTGTAAATTAAATTAAATCAATCTCTGTATGACTCTCCCTATGAAAGTCAGTACAGATATTTCAGAAACCCGCCTAATATCATGTGAACACAGAAACTCAGAATGAAAAACACGTCTTCTACTGTCACATACGACGATACACTCACAAAGAATGTGTGCCGTCGTCTCGTTATCTTCCAAGCATAAACGACATAGGGGTGAACGAACAGCCATATTTTCTTAGCGGTCGAAATATCATCTTCTTTGATAATTTGATAAGAGATGTTACAGTCGACCGACTTACGCCACAAAACGGATTTGGGCCCATAAAAGGAGCAACAGAGGCCTTCTTGGCCAGTTCCACTTCTTTGTTCCCTTTATGACTGCTGTGGCCAGCTATCCAATAAATGGAAACCTTGTTCCCTGTGTAAAGCTTTTGTAATGAGTGAAAGCACTCTAAAACTAGCCTGGAACGGAATTCCCATGAAAGGAGAGACTTAAAAGCTGCCTGACTATCGGAAAAGATAGCTATATGCGCACCTCTAATGCCCCTATTTAAATCAATATCAACACGTTTGGTGTTTGACTGTATTTCTGCCCATGGGTAAAGAGGGTTTTACGTTGGGCCAAAAAACTCCAGCACTAACATCATCGTCCGTTTTGTATCCATCCGTATACCAACATAAACTTCTGGAATCCACGTACATTATGATTGGCCTAATAATCATTGTGTGGATCCACATAACCATTTTTGGAGCACAATTCTTCACCGCCCAGATCGCCCTAGTGGCATTTATGAATTCAACATGTCGGTTCCGAGTTAGCTTTCTATCAAGGGTAATCCCCAAGTATTTGATATCGGGCGAATAGAGAATATTGAATTCATTCAACGATATTGTTGCTAGACAAAATTTTCTCGGTTGATTTACCCTTAGCATATGCATATTGTATTCTATGCAAAGGGGGCGGTATTCAAAACCGTTGATCTAATATGCAGAACAATTAGCCTCTTCATAGTTTTTAGGCCAAATTTCCTGGCCTATTTCCCATTTTAGGTACAAATACAACGCCAACCTTCCCCCACAGCAGGGGAATGTGTCCGAAGATAAAACTATCTCTAAATAGGGTGGCGAGGGCCCAAAGCAGTGTATCAATGCACCATTGCAAAAGCGCTGGAAATATACCATCCCCGCCAGGAGCCTTAAAGGGCTGAAAAGAGGCAATAACACATTTGATCCTAACGGCACTTAAAAAAAGAGAGTGAGTTAATGACAGTCAGTTTTTAGAGAGGTAACTCTGCAAGCAATATCATTAGTACATATTAATGTTAAAATACAAAACAAAAGCATTGTAAAAGTGAGTGGAGAGCAAAAGTAAATCAACTCATGCAGTTCTCTGGTGTGTACACACACTGTGCATACGTAATGTATTCATACGTAAGTTAAATATTAAATTCATAAGTAGATTAAGTCAAGTTGTTTTAGAAAGTAAAAATGGCAATAAATATTATATTGTCATAAACAAACACACATTTAAATGAAAAACTTTTCTACTGTAAAACTTTTCAAAGTAAGTAGATTCAAATATAAGTGTGTGTGGGTATGTGGGTGTGTGTTTGGTTGTATGTTTTAAGAAGTTAAATATCTCTTTCTGTAGTTTGTTTGAATTTGAATGTAATGAAAACCAAGAAATAAGCAAGCATAAATTTTTGGTAATAAATATACAAAAGAAATATTAAGCGGCTGCATACTAAAGGTCTTATTCATAGAAAATATTTTTGATGTACAAAAAAATTGAAAACAAAAATTCTTTTTTTGTCAATTAAACACAAAAATTTGGATATTTCTTGCGCCATGCTTTGCGCTCTAACCGATGATGCAGGTTACCTTCAGTATATCTTTCTGACCAGGAAATTTTTTTTTTTTTTGTAAACCAGTTACGCCAAGAAACCATTCTGGTTCACATATTTGCTTAAGCCTCTCCAATCGGGGTGTCTAAAAACTTTCAAGTCCGTTACATTGTCCTTATATAATATAAATTCATATTGTCTCAACTTAAAATAACTTTGATTCAATATGGTATTTGTCTTACTTCAGTATAAAACTTACATTGTTTCAACTTGAAATAACTTTGATTCAACATGATTAATTTTTTTAAGTTAACAGTACTGGATGCATAATTCAACATGAAATAACGTTATTACGAAAGGAAAAATTTTCTTTCAAGATTACTGCAGATCATGTGGAAGTAAACGTTGAAACATATGAAGCAAACGCATTGTTGAAGAATGTTAAAATAACCTTGTTTTCGTAGATTTTAAAATAGTTGTATGTATGTAAATATGTGGCATTCTGTAGTGTTATTACCCCTTTAGTGTCTAGTTATATATTTTGGTTCCAGTCATTCCCCCATTAATAGCATTGGCACATATCGATGAAATGTTCTTTATCGAGTTAATTGATATACTTCTCATAGTGCCACAGATGCCAATGCAACACTGAGTTTTTTGAAAAGACTTTATAACATATAATGTTAATCTCCTCATTTAGATGCAGTACTTCGAAAAGTAGATTTTCTTAAAAAAAATTCTTGAGTTTTCTATTTTCAACACATTAAGAAATAATGAATGAGAGTAAATTTATAAAACTTTTCAGGTCCTATTAAAATTTGTTTCCATTACAAAAAAAAAAAACTTAATAAATATTTGAAAAATTATTGCATTTCTAACAAATTTCACCTTTTCACTTCATCTGAATTTCAAAATGAAAAAAAGAAAACTTTGAGATATCCATTATTTTTAATTAAACTTTCTATTCATTTTACTTACAATATATCCTCACTAAACTATTAAACTATTAAGGACTCCTTCGTAGCTCTTCTCTTCATACCATTAATTCCTCTAGTATCACATTAAATATTTATTAATACAGATAACATGTCAATTTAAATATTTACATAGTAGTTAAAGCAAGAGATAGAGAAAGAGAAAAAAAAAATAACACAACTTACTTCAAAAAGAAATTCAATTTATGTAGATTTCATGACGCATTACACTCGCTTGTTGCAAGCATGTCTAAATCGATAAGAAAAAAATTCAAATCAAACCAATGGCAAACTTATTCTACAATATTTACATCCACATAACTGAATAAAAATTGCTGCAAATGCTAAGAGAATAATGAAAAGGAATTGATGTTCTATAAAATCGTATTTAGAAAAATAAGGAAAATAACTGCCATACAAAAAAAAACGATATGGAAAACTTATTCATATGTAAATCAAGTACAACAAGATAAAAAAAGTGCAAGAGAAATAAAAACTACACTTCATATACTCACTTCAGATATTCGTATCACTGAATGAAAATCAATGTACTTAAAATCAGTTTTGAAAAAAAAGAAAAATAGAAATATTGTGTAGTTTTTTTTTACGATGCACAATGGGTCCAAATCCTAATAGTTTGTACATAAGTCAGTCTTTGAACAAAATTGGACCATTATTTACACAGAAATCTATTCAAAAATAAAAAATTGCCTAAAGCTTATTAGCGAATTTATTAGGCTAAAAAAAGAATAAGCCGTATGTCCTTTTACTCACAATGGTAAAGGTTACTCTATAATTTTTCCTTACAACTTTAAAACTTGTTGCAATTTTTTGCTGCATCTTGTTAATAGTTACATGAAAATTTTAAAATTTATATATGGCAGGATACCATGTCCTTAAAGCGATTGATATGAAATTAAAGATAAGACTTCACCGCAGTATTTGTGAAATAGTTACCATGTTTTGCTGCATTTTGTTAATAATTATATCAATATTTAAATTTTTCTTAAATAAAGGATATATGGGAACATACCATGTCCTTGAACCCATTCACATGAAATTTAATATAATACTTCACCAAAATATTTTTGAAGTAGTTACCACGCTTTGCTGCATTTTGTCAACATTTATTGAAAAATTTAAATTATTCTTAAATAAAGGATATATGGGAGGATATCATGTCCATGATCCGATTGACTCAAAATTAAACATTATACTTAACTATAATATTTTTTAAATAGTTACCACGTTTTGCTGAATTATATTAATAATTATAGGAAAGTTTTAATTGTTCTCAAATAAAGGATATGTGGGAAGATACCATGTCCTTGAACCGATTGATGTGAAATTAAAAATAAGACTTCAACACAGTATTTTTCAAATAGCTACAAGCTTTCACACCCTTATTATCGGAATTGGTGCTGAATTTATATTTTTTTAATTATTTCCGTCATTTCTACCGATAGATATCTATTAGTGTAAAGATATCTATCGTGTAAGTCAAATTTTACAAGGCAAACTCGTAGGTAAAAAGCTTAGGTAAATTATCTGTGTGTAGAAATTACGGGCATTAAGAATATATGTATATATAAAGTAATATATATATATATATATATATATATATATATATATATATATATATATATATATATATTTGTGACAACAACAAGCAAACTGCATTTAAAATTTAATTTTTAAATTTAAGGATATATGGCTGGATAGCTTGCCCTTCTAAAACTCATCAAGAAACTTCCCAGAATTCTTTACTATGTAACATTGCATTTACATAGCATCTTGTGCTGCATTATGATTATATTTATATCGAAAATTTTTATTTTTAAAATAAAGGATATATGGTAGTAAAGCTTGTCCTTAAGACGATTTTAGCGAAATTAGTCTAATAGTTTAAATACACCATTTTGTAAGTAGTTATAAAATTTCACTGCAATTTCATCATAATTGTATTTGCAATTTTATTTTTTTTAGATTAAGGATATAGTACATATATAATGCACTGATTATTACGAAACTCACCAGGAAGCTGCAACATATAGTTTTATAAATAGTTTTCTGTATATAATCACAATGGACCCCATTGGGTCTTCCGTTGGAGGTGCGTTTTTGGCACCACCTTTCCTAACCATTCTATATTTAGATCATAATCCTATCTTAAATACAGTTTTTAATGTAAAGGATATGTGTGAAATTCACCAGAGATTTCGAATGTATGACTTTAAACATAGTTGCGATATGATCATAATTACTCAGTTGGAGCTATGATCCTTGAAGTTTTAAAATTTAGGACATATGGGACAAAAAACTTGTCCTTGAATCAATTGTAATGAAATTTACCACAAAGCTTAAATATATAACATTGTAAATAGCTTTTGCTGTATTATCATTATATTGCTGTTGCCAAAATATAATATTGAAAATTAAAGGATATATGGCAGGAAGTTTTAACCCTGTACCGATCGTTATGAAATTTCACTGAAAGCTTAAATATGTAATGTTATGAATAGTTAGGAATTATATTTCCACTCTGATCATAATTGCAGCTGAAATTAAAGTTTAAAAATTAAGGATATGTGAAAGGACAACTGGGTTTTGGCCTAAAAAATTTTTAATTATGTTAAATTCAGCAAGGAACTTGCACTTTTTTGTGATCTTTATTATTCATTTTTAAAAATTGAGTATGTAAGAGCTTGATTTTACCAGCAAATCAAGTCCTTTTATAGCAATTATCCAAACGAAATATCGAGAATAATTGAATAATTTCACCAAATTTTAACTACATATAATCAAATACTGATTCAATATTGTTATATTATTTTTATAGATTTTTTGCCACTGTTCAAAATTTAAGTAAAGAAGTGAGTGAATAAAAGATACACATGTGAAAACAACTTGTTGATTGAAAGTCATGTTGAAATGTTAAATGCTGTCAGGAGAATTAATATTTTTAACTACAAAAAAAGAACATCTTATGAAAATAATACAACTTGTTTGCGCCCTTAGCATATGTAAAGATTTTAATAAGAACATTTAAAGTGATTTCTTATCATCATACGCCTATAATTCAATTAACATGACAAGATGAAAATATATTTAAGTAAATCTTTCAAATACAAAGTGGTTTCTTATTGAAATTTTAATAAGATTAAAAGTTTGGTGAGGTAAACAACAACAACAAACTACTTAGCATATTAATATAATGTGCTCATTAATAATAAAGTATTTTATTTATGGGGTCTAAGGCCTTAAACTTTTCTTAAAACCTCGTCGTTTATACTAATTCAGCAGCACACTAACATTTAAAAATTACTTTTGCTCGCTGTCTCTTAGGAAGGGTTAAGGAGAAAACCTCACTATATAAAAAGGAATGTTTAGGAAAATTCCTCAGCAATACTCAAGAACTTTAACCTTCCGAAATGCTTAAAATAAGTTTCGAAATCAGAATATTGAGCTATAAGTTTGAATAAAAGTAAAACTTTAATATTATACGGCATTTAAATCTACACAAAATCTGTGATATTGTAATTAAAATATTTATGAAAAACTATACCGTTTACACTAAGTTTATTTTGGCACATATAAAGATTTTTATCCAAAACCTAAACCCATTAACTGAAAATGTTTCCAAGCTACAAACAGACAACTGCAGTGTAGCCAATTCGCAAACCTTTTCATGCACACAGGCTGGCTTTTTAGTACAAAATTTGAATAAAACCACAGTTGCATTACTAAGTTCTACTAGATTTTGACAAAATCTTACTACTAAGTAGATATTGTTTTGTAGACTTGGGTCGAACTCGTTCACTAGTTCATTTTTGCCACAAACCAATGATCAAACCCATTTAAATTACATGGGTTTGATCATTGGTTTGTGGCAAAAATGAACTAGTGAACGAGTTCGACCCAAGTCTATTGTTTTGTATGGGAAATCTACTAGATTTTGATTGAATGTAAACGCACTATTATTAGCTAAGTTTTTTTATAAAAAATAAAATATTTGGTAATAATTATATTTATTTGAACTTTATAGGGCATTTACATTTGCACAAAATCTAGCAGATTTAAACAAAAATATTTACAGTTTATATAAATTTTGTTTAACATTTATCAAGATTTCTTATCCAAAACAAAAACCATTAATGGAAAATGTTGCTAAGCTACAACCAAACAATGGCAATATAGCTAATTCACGAACCTTTTTAAATACAGAGGCTAGCCTTAGTAAGTACAATTTTCAAAGAATTAATCATATCGATACCGTACTTATATTGTGTCGAAATCTAGTAGATTTAATTTGAAATCTTTATCGAAATCTATATCATTTATACTAAGCTTTTATGACATTTTTAAAGATGTCCCATACTAAACGAAATCTAGTTTGTCTGTAAATTTTTAGGAAATCTACTCAAAATCTAATATTTATATTTTATTTTTATTACCCTGTGCAACATATTTCTATAAAAGATGATTAAATTCGGCATGGTCTGCCTACAAAGGTATGTGAATTAGCTACATTGCAGTAATGGTTCTTGTTTGTGATAAAAAAAATACTAATTAATGTCAATAATAACTTGCTGTAAACGGTATAGATATTCATAGAGATTTTAATTAAAATTTGCTTTACTCTGTGCAGGTGCAAATGCATTATAAAATAATTTACTATAAATTCAGCAAACCAAAAAAAAATAATAACAAAAAGAAGAGAGGTGTCTTAGGACAACCATTTATAGCTATGCTGCTTAGCTATATAAAACAAACTTAATGTATTAAATAACAATGCAATAAAATTATGTTATATGATGATGCCAAATTAGATGCAAATATATCAAAGCGTTTCCATTTAGTTCCCATTATTTTCTTTTCTAGCGGCGTACGATTAAATGAATGTATTGTTTGTGGCCGGTGGCGGCTGTTAGCCGGCTTACAACCGATCGGCTGTTGTCTCTGGCTTGTGCTCATGTGCACAAGCAATGCAATTTCAAAATGAGCAATTCTTCTCATTGCTTTTGTTTTGTTTTTGTTTCATTCACTTCAAAGAACGCAACAAAACACAATCAAACAATTTTTTTCATTTATTTTTGTACTCTGGTTTTACAAAAATAAATTTATAACTGTAATAGTGTCGATTATTTTTGCCACGAAAATCACGTCCTAGCTCCTGTGTCATGACATAAATAGCATAGCTATAATAAAACTTAAAATCTGTTTCAGTATTTTGTTTGCTAAACCAAAAACTTATCATAACATTTTCTGTGTGGCATACCACCCCACCTGCTCCTCTCAAATTCAATAAGTTCACGAAGTCAACTAAACAAATATAAACTTTCTTTTGAAACACCTTGTATGTATGTATGTGACAAAAATCTTCACCATTATTATACATATTTATAAGCAAATAGCAACCCAATTATTTTTGTTCTTTTGAGGCGTAATTCTTAATAAGTTAAAAATCAATTTCAAAACAACAAAAAAAAAAAACTCCACTTATATTTTGCCCAGCAACTTAGCAACAACTTGTTAATAAATAAAGTAACAAGGATAGAAAAATTCACACCTACATTTATATATGAAAAATAACAAATTACTTAAATCACTAGTTTACTTGAACAAAGTAATAACTCCAAAGATCTAGTTTTACAAAAAAATTAACTTCAAAATTTTCAATTTACACACAACTCAAAGAAAAAAGAAAATTTAGAATGTTTTTTTGTTTGAAAATACTTTTGAGTTCTTGTTTCTAAATTCTCTAAATTATTTGCTTCAAAAATGGTTGTTGTCTTTGTTAATGAAAAATAATAATATTATTGCCTTGTTTTTAAATTATAAAAACTTATTAAAAGTATTATGCCCTAATTCTGTTCGACGAATGTATCGTCTTGTCTATGGGCGAAAAAAAGAAACAGTTTTGATTCTTTAAAACAAATATAATTTATTGTCTATGCTAGAAGGTTCGTGTATTTGCTTTATGATTTTGTTCTAAACATTATATCCAACACATATTTGTTCATATATTTTTCAAACTGTTGTACAATAATTTAATTGGATTTTTACGTCTTAAAAACATGGCAATAATATTTATATTTTTCATTGTCAAAGACAACAACCATTTTTGAAGAAAATAATTTAGAGACTTCAAAGACAAGAACTCAGAAGCATTTTCAAACAAATACGTCCTAAATCTTCTTACTGAATTAGGGCATTATACAATAGTTTAAAAAATAAATGAAAAATTTTGTGTTGCATATAATGTTTGGAACAAAATCATAAAGCAAATATACGAACCTTCTAGCATAGACAATAAATAATAATTGTTTTAAAGGATCACAACTGCGGCTTTGTTTCGTCCATAGACAAGACGATACAACCGACGAACAAAATATCGACATGAAGATTAATTTTTGAGCTATAACGTTGTTTAAGTAAATAAGTGATATAATAAAAATCAAAAGTTATAATAAACAAGTAAGAGTGCTATATTCGGCTGTGCCGAATCTTATATACCCTTTACCAACGTACGTACATATATATATTTTTTGTAAGAAAATTTATAATTTTTTTAAAGTTTCCATCTATGGAGCTATAATTTTCATTTTTCAAATTTCATACGCCAAACTTTTCTTTCAGAAGCATAAAATATATTCAATTTATAAAGAAAAAGAAAAAAAATTTTAGACCTATTTAATTTTACATAACCCAAAAAGTGTGAGTTTTCCAACCCTGGAGTCATAATTTTGGATTTTTCTGATTATTGATACCAATCTAGATCTTTAAAAAATACATACAAAAACGAAATAAGAAAGAACCTAGTTTCATTTAATTCCTTTAATATTAAAAAATTCAGTAAAGTGCGACTTTGAATCGCGCACGAAAGGTAGGCTTTTTTGTTTTTTTGAATTTTTTTTCAGCTTAAACGATTTTTTCAGTTTTGTCGCTTTTTTCTCGTTTTGGCGATTTTTTTCTGTTTTTGGAGGTTTTTTTCATTTTGGCGATATTTTTCTGTTTTTGGGCTTTTCTTCATTTTGGAAATTTTTCCCATTTTGACGATTTTTTTTCATTTTGGCGATTTTTTTTTTGTTTTTGGGTTGATCGCCTGAATAGGCGATTTTTTTCTTTTTTTTTTGTTTTTTTTTTTAATTTTGGCGATTTTTTTGGGGTTTTTTTCGTTTTGGCGATTTTTTTTCATTTTGGCGATTTTTTTTCCTTTTGGTGATTTTTGTCTGTTTTTAGGTTTTTTTTTCGTTTTGGCGATTTTTTTCATTTTGGCGATTTTTTTTCATTTTGGCGATTTTCTTTCATTTAGGCGATTTTTTTTTTGTTTTTATTTTTATTAAGGCGATTTTTTTGTTTTTTTTCATTTTGGCGATTTTTTTTTTTTCATTTTGGCGATTTATGTCTGTTTTTTAGGTTTTTTTTCGTTTTGGCGATTTTTTTCATTTTGGCGATTTTTTTTTCGTTTTGGCAATTTTTTCTTTGTTTTTGGCGATTTTTTCCTGTTTTGGGTTTTTTTTTCATTTTGGCGACTTTTTTCTGTTTTTTTGGGTTTTTTTCGTTTTGGCGGTTTTTTTTTCATCTTGGCGATTTTTTCATTTTAGCGATTTTCTTTCATTTTGGCGATTTTTTTTTTTACATTTTAGCAATTCTTCCGTTTTATGCGATTTATTTTAGCTTTAGAAATTTTTTTTTAATTTGGTGCTTTTTTCGTTTTGGCGATTTTTTTTGTTTTTGGCGATTTTTTTCGTTTTGGCGATTTAATAATTTTTTGTTTTTTTAGTTTTACCGTTTTTGAAAATTTCAAGAGTTTTGCTCTTACGGTTTCCAAGATACAGCAAGTTGTAAAAATTGCACAGTCAAAATTGCATTAACTGATGGAACACCCTTTAATTTAAAATTTTGGAAATTTTAGTGTTAATTTTTGTAGTCTGTATAAAAAGTGTATATACATATAATTGTATGTATATTACATGGGATTTTAACATTTTTCGTTGCTCGTTTTGGAACACCCTTTAATTTCCAATTCTCATGTATTTGTTGTTGTAGCGGCCAAAGGTCTACACACTGTGTCCAAATTTCAGGTCTGTAGCTCTTACGGTTCTCGAGAAAATACTAATATAGTTTTAGACATAGTTAATTTTACATAATACAAAAAGTTAAAGTTTTCCAACCCTGGAAATGTCTTTTTAATTTTTTTCATATTTTTTTAATTTAAAATTCCAATTTTAGTCATACTGAAATGTAAAATAAATTTATTTATTAAAAAAAATAAAAATTTGTTTTCGGTAGTTACTTTTATATGGCAAAATAAAGTTTAAGTTTTCCAGCTCTGCAATGGTCTGCTCGATTTTGCTGAATTTCAATACCAATCTATTTTGGAAAATTTCTGACACACCAGTCCAAGAACGAAGTCTCTAGCTTTTCTGGGAGCTTCGGAAAACCGATTTCACGTACAGACAGACGGACAGACGGACAGACGGACAGACGGACATCGCTTATTCGTCTTCCCTATGCATAAGGATCCAGAAAATATATATTTTATGTGTCGCTTATTGATATTATAGAAATTACAAACGGAATGACAAACCTATATATACCCTTTTACCATTTTTGTTGGTAAAGGGTATAAAAACAAAGGCATCATTGCCATGAACAAGGCCAATGAATGGCAATTGATGACCGATAACAAATATTAATAAGGTGCTAAACGATTTGATAATCAACAGGGAAATGAAACAACAACAAACATTTATGTTGAAAGGAAAACGGAAACGCAAAAAATACTTTAAGAAAACAAAAATATGCTTGCACACTGGGATATTTAACAAACAATAAGGTAGCCACACCGGCTTTAACAATTACAACAATAAAACCGTAGGAAAAATGGCCAAAGACAAAAAAACCATAGTGAAACAGTAAAAATATCGGTTAAAGAATAAGAGAAGGAGATTAAAAGTATTTTCGCACACACGATAAAGTAGCAAATCGCTATGTTACCAAATCAAAAATTTAGACGCCAAACAAGTTGAAAAATTGCCACGTTTGGCGAGAAATTGCCATATCTGCCAACCCTGGATCTCATTGGCTGTTGTGCTCTCATGGGTGTGAAAGCGCAAAGCTCTTTTGTAAAAGCTCGCACATTGTGCATATGGCGTGGATCATGATGAATAATGGATTCATCATTAGGGTAATCGATGATTATAATTAGTTAAAACGCATTTAAAGTTACACATAATTGATTATCTTATTATATATAATAAAAAAACACGTTTATTTGATATGGATAAACTCTTCAATGCCCCAACAGATTTTCGACTTCCACCCCGCAAAATATTCGTAAAAGGCCGGTGCGTGTTTATATATATATATATTCTCTCCCGGTAAATGCCACGCCCCTTTCAGAAATAGTGATTCGTCCGACAGATGGTTCAATTTTTAGTTTTTTTGTGATTTTGCACCGTACCTCAAGAACTACTGCACCGATTTAGACCAAACTTTATATACACGCTCTATGGGGCGTGAGGACTGTTTCTGTGTTGTTTTAAGTTCGTCCGACAGATGGCGCCATATTTAGTTTTTTTTGTGATTTTGCACCGTAACTCAAGAACTACTGCACCGATTTAGACCAAACTTCATATACATGCTCTATGGGGCGTGAGGAGCGTTTCTGTGTATTGGCAGATGGCGCAATATTTAGTTTATTCGTGGGCAAAATCCAATTTTCATATTGTACCACCAATGACATATACAACACTAATGTTTGCTTAGGGCCAGCAACGCGGACCGGGGTCAGCTAGTATATATATAAAACAGGATGTGTGTATGTATGTATGTATGTTTGTAACGCATGGACTCCAAAACGGCTGGGCCGATTTTGATGAAATTTTCAGGGAATCTTTAAAATATTCAGGCGGGTGACACTGTGAAGTCTGATTTTCGATTTTCGGTCTGCGGGCGGAGGGGCGTGGCAAAATTCAATTTTCATATTGCACCACCAATGCCATATATATTTATTTTTTTTTGCGGGGAGGGGAGGGTTGCGAAGCACACCGGGCTAAGCTAGTATTAAATAAAAATCAAATAATGGAATTCATATTGACTTTAAATAACATAAATAATTTTCCAGCAAAACTAAAAAGCTATTAGATTGTTATGCATCTAAAACTACTGTAAGCATTTAAACAACCATATCAAACACCAGCTCACACCTCTCTTATGCTTTGAGGTTTACTTTTGAAGGCGTCTGAAAGGCTAAAGTGTGAAAATGGCCAATTAAAGGGAATTGTTAAAGCATTTAACTTGCTAGCAAATATCAACTCTTAGAAAAAAAGGTGGTTGTCTGACAGTTTGTCTATTTGTGGCACTGTTTGGCTGTCTGTTTTCTGGTCTTCGCATTTGTTACCAGGACAACCATAATACAAGGTTAAACTACCTTTTACAAACACAAACAGCAGTCAAGCCTTGACAGACATACATACGTATTTCTTGTATACACACACACACACACACACACAAACACGTAAATTTTTCAAACATTAAGGAAAACGAATAGCTTACATTTAATGGGTACCAATGTCTGACATAAATTGCAGCAATTAAAAGCACACAAAGTTGACAGAAACGAATATACACAGTGAAAACGTCAAATGTTTATGAAATAGGTTTATGAAAATAAAACTGTATTAGCAAAAATTATATATTAGATATAAATAAATGTAAAATAATAAATGTGAAAAAGGGAAACTATAACAGTTCTTCACTCAAAGGTCCTTGATATGTAGTAGTATGTAGTATGTTTAAGCACATGAAGGGAATTCAAGAAAAATTTCGTTGGCATTCTGTGGCATTTGCATTAATTAAGTTAAACACACAATGATGTCCATCACAAATATATTGCCGGTAAATTCTTAAATTTTGGAAAATATTAACTTATGCCCTAATTCTGTAGGAACATTTAGGGCGTTTTTGTTTGAAAATACTTTTGAGTTCTTGTTTTTGAATTCTCTAAATTATTTTCTTCAAAAATGGTTGTTGTCTTTGTTAATGAAAAATAATAATATTATTGCCTTGTTTTTAAAACATAAAAATTAATTTAAAGTGTTGTACAATAGTTTGAAAAATAAATTAAAAAATATGTGTTGGATATAATGTTTGGATCAAAATCATAAAACAAATACACCAACCTTCTAGCATAGACAATAAATAATAATTGTGGTAAAGAATCACAACTGCGGATTTTTTTCGTCCATAGACAGCACGATACAATTGAAGAACAGAATTAGGTTAGACCAAAGTAGGTATGAACAGAATTTCGATACCTTTGGCAGCCCATTTATTTTCTATACCACAAAATTTTATTCGTACACTTCACTTTCTGGAAAAATCTCTACGATGCACAGTGGTGTAAAATAGAAAGTTTGCAATTTGCATGGAATATCTAAAGTATATTTGCCTGCAAATATAAAAGATTGTAGAAAGACTAAGGCTTTCTGCTTCATATCCTGTGAAGTTTATAGCTGAACCAAAGACGGAGCTGCAAAGATTGAAAGTTAGATACCCCGGATCTTACATTCTGTTTTGTGGCTTAAAAGTTTTTATTTTCAAATTTATTAGATTTAAGTTTCCTTTTTCGAATTAAGTTTAATGATCACCAACAGCATTCTTTCACATATTTTTCATGTTTAGGTCGACTAAAAAGAAAGCAAGATGGGAAATAAACCACACTTTATTATAGTTATTTCAATAAAATTAAAAAAATACATGCATCGCAATTTGGCACTCTTGTGTGACACATCAGTTTTTATAGCTATGCTATTTATGTCACGACACAGGAGCTAGGGCGTGATCGATACAATTACATCTATTCATTTCAATATAAGAACGTGTAATTTTACATATATTTACCTTAAATACACAACTGCTTTAACTGCACTTAAATTAATATTTTATATAATTTTTCTCTATTCTTAAGGTAAAATAAATATATATTTTAGAAATTTATTTTCAAGCTGTTTTCGTTTTTAATACGAAATAAATAACAACTAATTCTTTCTGCCCAAAAAAACCGATTTCAATGCAAAGATTTGATAGAAGAAGATAAGAAGAAGTAGGTGAAATATAAAATTAAATTTTAATGGGCGTGCCTCCACCCATTTTTTAGATGCAAGATTGTATGTTTTTCAGGGCTTAGGGGGTGTGCTAAGTTTAGTAAATAACGGTAAAGTATAACCATGTAAAATAAAATATTAAATTTTAATGGGCGTGACCCCGCCCATTTTTTAAATAAAAGATTTTGTCTATTTTAGAGCTCAATTTGTGTGATAAGTTACGTAAAAATCGTTTAAATAGAAAAGCGTGAAATATTAAAATAAATAATAAATTAAAATAAATTTTAATGGGCGGTAACTCCACCAATTTTTTTAACTTTCAAATTGTGTAATTACAAGAAATAAAGGTGTTTTATAGGTTGCGCAGCAATCAAATAAATAGAATATTAAAAAAATTACATATATAAAATTGTGGGCTTATCCCCGCCCACTTTTTTTACAATGGGACCCTATCAGACAACAAAAACAAGTTTTACAATCGATCTAAAATGTACCGAGCTATGAAGTAACACACTTTAAAAAAAATAGAGATGAATTGTTAACCTCCTCCTTTTTTGAAGTAGGTTAATAACAGCAAACTGTCTTCTTCATATAAATTCGCATCATTTTCGTTTGGCTTTCTCAGCATAAATCTAGATTAGCTCCAAGACTTCAGCCTATAATAATTATGGTGCTCCATAAACGTCCTTAAGCGATTAAAGCCTTAATAAATTTTGATTTTAAGTGTCTCATAAAGGTTTTCTATTTTTCGAATTGCCTTTTCATTTCTGATTGAGATAATTCTTAAATGCATTTACAAAAAGATTTATGGGCGCATTGTCTCACTGTAATTTAAAAAGTAAGTCAAAAATAAATTATGCCCTTTAGTCTCTTTTCGACCAGCCATAAATTCGAATTGAAAAGATTTGAAAGGATTTAAAGTTAAACGTCTTTGACACAATGAAATATATGAAAATATATCGTAGATAAGTTATGGCAGTTGCATGACCATTTAAATGGTTAAAAGAAATGTAACATGTAGATTTTAAAATTCGAATGATTAAACATAAGAACTAAAAGTTTATTATCTTAAAAAAAAAGCAATACGTTATAAAAATGTCAAATGCAATTTCATATTACAAATTAAGGGCTGAACATTTTATAAAATGTATTTTCCTAAAATCTAAACTAAATCTGTTCTTTTGCCTCAGGAAAAATAAACAAATATTTTTGCCTCTGTTTAATAAAATTTTTCCAATATTAAGCTTTTTTTCTTACTTCAGCAGAATTTTAATAAAAATCCTTTTTATAATTCCTGTTGCTGGAAACAAAAACATACGTACATCAATTATTGTAGTTATATATTTGAGTTGGTATGTGTGATTAACAGCTTTTAAGCCAACATCCTTCTTGTCTTACGTATTAAATGTAAAATTGAGCACAAAAGTGTGTTTTAAGTTTTATCTGTATGTGTGTGTGGAAAAGAAAATATTTTCAAAATAAAGAAAAGAATATTAAATCACATTTCGACTTTGTTTACTTATCATCATGTGTAATTAAAAGATTAAAGTTTTGTTTTTTCATATTTTCGTTTTGTCAATCAGATTGCAGTGCTTCTGAAAAACAAAAATTTATTTAAGGCAAAGAAAAGGTTGTTGTATTTATACAAACACATTTCAACAGCACTTTAAATTTTTTTTTCTCTCTTTTTAAATGTGATTTAATTTAAAGTGCAAATGAATTATTGTAATCTTAAGATGGATAAATTTGTACAAGAGCAATATATTTAAGGCAAAGAGTGAAAAGTAGTTGTATGTTTTTATCAACTAATGTAAGTGCCATTTCGAGCTGATGCTTCAAAAAAGTCATAACTCAAAAAAACATTTAAATAACGAATTTAAAGTTTTTAATTTACAAAACAAAAATCCCTTTACGCTTTATAACATCACATAATTTAACTTGCAATATTCTTGTCTAGTGGCTTCAGGTATAACAGTTATGAAGAGAGTTTTGTTGCAAGTTAATAGAGTTCAATTGCAAGAATATCACGAGGTGCGCTTATAATTTATTTTAATATAAAGATAAAAAAATAAAGAATTCTTAACAAGTTTTAAATTGAGCTTGCCACAATTCAGTAGGAGTCGCTTAAGGCTCTTACATTTTTTAGCATAAACACAGAAACCTTAAACCTTATCGGTAATGACTTTGCTTCAGATGTGCTTCATTTTAATTCAACATGATTTTCAGTAGCCTTCGAAGAAAACTTTTCCTTTTGAAATAATTTTATTTCATCTTATTTGTAGAAGAAGAGTAGTAAGAATCAGGCAATGAATGCCTACTACTAGTACTAGGTGTTACCTTCTTTAGGCAAGGGATTGACAGGCGGGTGAAGGATGAAATAGAGGAAAGCTTTACTATTTTAAGACTCTGCTCTTTGCACGTTTTTTGTTTAATAATGCAGTAGTGGTCATTGTGTCAATGAGGCATATTAAATTTGGAAGCTAGCCATTTTATTGGTTATTTTACTTTGCCGGTGATTCTGCTACACAACGAAGGAGGGTGCTCTTATGTTACATTAGAATAAGTATCCTCTGAAGTCGGTATAGTTGAGTGACTATGCCTAAATCACATGAACTTTCCTACAACAACTGATACAAAGGGACACTAATGTACATCAGAAAAATGCATGGTGTTGTCATTTAAGGACTTCTGGATACCGGGCTTGAACCCAGGATCTTCTTCTAACTACTTCAGCCAACGCCTTGATTTAATTTTCCATTATTGTTTATTTAAAATGAAGAATCATGTTAAATCAATATTATGTCAATTTGAAACAACAAGAATTTATATAAATGTAAACATTTGATCCTTGGGTATGGTTTGTTTCTATTTTAATTGAGCTTAAGATATATTCCTTTTTATTTTCTCATACAAATTTTAATTTATTTTATTTAATTAAATTTTTAATTTTATTACCTTTTGCAATAAAAAGTAGAGTTGTGTCTAGCAGCTCTTTCTGATTTAGCTTGAGAGCATTTTAATCAAAAGTTGTTTTAAATCCAATTAATTTACAACGACAACAGAACGAACTATTTCAAAGAGAGCTCTTGAACACAACTCTAATAAAAACAACAATAATCTTAAATATTTTTTAGATACACACTAAAATCTTATTCTTAAAATAATATTTAGATTTTAAAAAAGGTTTATTACTCACATTTCCATAGAAAGATCGTTTTATAAAACTTTTGTAAACCAAAAACATTTTTATTAATAAAAAAGTATAGATAGAAATCTCTCAAAAACTTCAGTGTTTTTCATGTATTTTTTAGGAGCTACTTGCTTGCATTGTGGAAATTACACATAAATTTTAATTCAGCTTGATTTAATTTGTGATATAACAAAAAATGTATGTAAGATTAAAGCACATGTTTTTTAAACAAACACAAGCTGCATAGTTACTTTGGCTTGTCTGCAGAAATATCTATAGTCTCTGGCAGGATTCAAACCGGTGTCCCTCCAACTACTCCAAAGACTAGTACACTTCCTACTAAACACCAGCAGGAAGTTTTCGCTGTTAATGCGAAGTTTGTCAGCAATTTACACAAGACGAACATTAAAGCAAACAACAATTAAATAAGAACAAGTCAAAAAACTCAGCGCACCAGTGCATTGTAGCTATGAATAAAGCAAATAAATACCAAAACTTAAAAAAACGTATTATTTCTAATAAATTTAATATGATTTCCAATTTCAATTGCTTGCGTTTTGATCTTACATTTGTATTTTTTTTCGGTGTGTATGAGTTCTTTTATCTTCCGATTCTATATAAAAACTCCCTATTATTTTATATAATTTTTTTTAATAAAACAGCTTTGAATATTCTAAATTGTTCTTCTTCTATTTTTTCGCCATTTTTTTAGAATATAAAGACTTTATTCTTGAGAAAAGCTGACTCCGCGCGAACCGATTCTCGGAGAATATTTAGAATTTGTTTGATAACTTTTTTAACTTGTGTAAGAAAAATAAAATAAGAATAAATAAAATAGTCTTAAAGTGAAGCCATTTAATTGCCATATATCAATCATACGCAACAGTTACCACTTAAGCTTGCTTAGTTCACGCCGGAAAGTATGCTACAAGTTTTATTACTGAATATTAAAACTACTGACGTATGAGTAATGTATGATTACAAGAGATAAAGCATACGCTTAAGCATCTTTAGGATTACTGTAAAACAGTGATGCAAAATGTGGCACAATTGGGCCATTTGTGGCACTTTTGGATGTTTGATGGCCCTGTGGTACTCTCGAGGCTATTTTGGCCCTTTCAGCTCAAAATTCAACTAATTCCCTCAAACCTTTGAGTACACTTTTTAAATGAGTTTTCTCCGTTTTAAAAACTACTTTTATTTTTGGAGATTTTTATTTAAACTGGTTTCCGAAATCTGCGCCAGATTATGTTTTTAGTGGAAAAGCCAATAGTGTTGTACGACTTGCTATTAAACTTTTTCAAAAGGAAACAGAACAACTAAATAATGAACAGTATCGCAAGTTCCAGAATTTAAAAAGCTCAACGATTTAAGTAAAAGTAAATTTTGCAAAAGCATTTCTACCATTAGAAATCGTTTATGTAAAACTTTGCATACAAATTTATACAGAATTATTCATGGAACTCTTTCTATTCCCCATTCCTCAGCATGTGTGGAAAGAATCTTTTCTTTCGATGAAAATTTATATTTTATATAACAAATATATTATGAAAAATATGAAAAATCGCTTTTGTTTTCAATATACATTTTCAGTCGAGAGTTTTCTTTCGATATCGTGAAACAGGCCATAACAGAAGAAATCGTCTTCATGTAAAAAATACTTACCATATTTATTAGAATTAAAAGATTTAATGAAATCTAATTATATCAATGGTTATGATGAAGATATTTTAAGACTTAACACAAAAAGATGCTTTTACACAGAAGTAAATTCAGGAACTATTGGACTAAGAATTTAGAATAAGAATAATAAAACATGATTTACATATAGAACGTTTTTCAACTAAAATTTAATTTTTTTTAAGCAACATACATACATATATATAAAATATATATGTATTTACTTTAATTTAACAAAAAGTAATTTTAAAACTTTGAATTTTTGTCGCTAATTTCTGTTTTTACTCTAAACTAAATAAATCACATGTATTATATTATTAATAAATACTTGTGTTTTTATTTAAATTAAAAAATTATTGTCCAGTACATTAAAAAACTTTTTTGGCCCTATCAAAGGTATTTTGGCCCTTTTAAATCGTTAATTTGGCCCTAAATCAAAAAACTCAAAATGCATCACTGCTGTAAAAACTATTGATGTGCCGAATGTAAATTTTTGATATTCGCGAATACGACTACGAATATTTGAAACGATATTCGCGAATACGAATACAAATATTATAGGTGAAATTTTTAGACATTAAATTGGAGCTCTTTTTACGGCTACCAAATTAAATATGAAAAATTTTTTATGAAAAAGAATTTCATACTCCTTTTCGTAACTAAAAACTATCAAAAATTTTAATGGTATAACTAGACAATAGTTAGTCAGTATTGGTGTTGGTTTTATTTACAAACCCCATCGTAATAGGCTTGATAGAGGAAAAGCTTCTAAACTTTTATTTTGCAATTAAAGAAAAGTTCTTTAACTTTTTTAATGTCATTATGCCATTTTCTTTAATTTCGTTTAGGATTTATGCATTCATTTATAACATTTTTGGAAAAATAAATACGAATATCTAAAAATGGACGAATATCCGGGAAGTCGAAAACGAATATTCGCGCATCACTAGTATGAAACGAGTATTTATGAAAACTATATTGTAACAAAATGTAAACTTTTGAAAACTAAAAAAATAAATTTATTTTTCCTTATGAACTTTTTTTGTCTCTACAACTTTTGTGACAATGTTAAAGCTTCTGGAGCTTAAAATATTTAATAATTGATATATTTGTAATTTATTATTTTCTATGTTAAAAAAAAATATGTTCAAAGTGACATAAATAAAGAGAATATTGCTTTGAGAAATAATTTTCATTTAATAAATTAATACTGTTTAACATTTGTTAATGCACTACTAATTCCAAACTATTATTTTACTTAGTCAGTAAAATATATTTTTTTATTAAAAATATATTAATATTAATAATTTGCGATTATTCGTTAACAAATGTTAAACTAAATGGTAATAATTCCTAAAAAAAACATTAACAAATTAGTATTGTTTTGTGGATTATTTGAATAATTTATATGAAATTTGTTTTTACACAAGGGATTTGATAAGAGTATAGTAAAATTTTGAACATTATTTGTTGCTTTTATTGCTTCCTACTGTAGGCTATACAATAAATTTATTTGTGGAAACATATGTGTTCTTCCGGAAGGTACTGAACATATTTCTTCCATTCATTTATTTTTTCGTAATATTTTTTTGTTGATATAGATATGCGAGATTACCTGATTGACTAATTTAAAGCCAGTTGTACATTTTGCTAAAATACTTCCCTTATCTCACCTTTAGCTTAATATAATTTATTTTGTAAAATATTATAACTGATCAGTTTTGTGGAAAAAAATTTATATAAAAATATTTTTGTTTCCTTTAGATTAATACGAGTAATGCTTCACATTAATTGAGTCTTCTCTTTTTTTTAATAAACCACTTTTATTTTACTTTTAATGTTAATGATTATTTTTATTTAATCTCCTTTTTTTGTTCACTTTCATTACTAATTAGTAGTAAATTTACATTTATTAAAAACTTTTTTGTGTTGATGTTGTCTTTTCCTTTTCAGCTGTTATTACATTTTGTAAAGGAAAAAATCAAAAGCCTTAAAGTATTAATTCGTTAATTAACATAAAGTCTCAATAGAATAATAATAATAATGCAAAAAAAGAGGACGAGAAAATATAAGATTTGAAAAAGTTTTTCCTTTTCCATGCTGCCATCCATCTGTCTGCCTACTTGGCTGCCTGCTGCTGTTCCTTTTATTACTTGCGGTTATATTGTGTTAAAGTGTTAAAATTAATCATGGTAAGTTGTTTTACAAAAACTAGCTTTCCGTTAAGAGCAGTAATATTGTGATGGCCATTGGGTTTGTAACAAGGTTTTAGAGCTTTACGTTTGATAAACGGGAGAACAAAACTAACTTAGAGAAACTTAACCCCCCCCCCCCCTCCTCCTTATGTGTAAGACGTGGACGTTACAAATCTTAGCATTTTTTAATAGAATAAAGGAAACTTGTACAACTTTCCTTTAATGTATTACAGAATCATCCAGATTGCTAACGTTAACGTCTTACAGAGACAGGCTGTAAATCTTTGTTTTTTGGCTTGATATCAAATCAAGTATTTTTGTATGGACAAGCTTACGACCTACTCTTTATTTTTCAAATTATAGTTCGATTATATTATACTGTATTGTAGTATAGTATATAGTCGTACCAGATCACTTTCCTTAAATTGCACAAACAAATGCTGCAAACAAAATGAAATGAAAATTTTTTATTTTTCATTTCTGTTTTTTTATTTCTTTCACTCTCTTTTTCAAGTTTATTAGAACTTTAAATGGTTTTGAAAAGCTATCAGTTTAATTTTTTAAGCAGTCAGGAGTACCATAAAATAAATTAAAAGCAAAGAGTAGAAAAGGTACTTTGAAAAGAAAGTTTCCTTTTCTTTCTTGATTTTAAAAACAAATTTATGGAAAACTCACTTTAAAAAAAATGTATTTTCTGAGAGGCTTTTGTTGGCATTAATTAATAATATGCTAATAAAAGGTTTGGGTTTCTAAGAAAATGTTTCAAGCTTTTGCAATTGAAATAATAAAAGCCTCAGACTGACCTTAAGATTACATTCATTGAATTTCAATTAAAGCGAAAAGCAGCTTGTTAATTCATTTAAATACTCATTTACTGATGTTAAGGAAAAGGAAATTTTTTTTATTACAATTTTCTTATTCATAAAAACATTTTTAGTTAACAAAAGGTTTATACGACGAAAGTTTTGTATGGAAATTCGTTTTATAAGTCTTTTATTAATTTAAAAATATTTTTTTATGAATAAGTTCGTAATTTTATAAAAGCTGTCAAATATTTGGGTTTGTATTACGAACTATCGGCTCTGTTTTGTGTTATATGCTGCGAGTTCATGTGCTCTGTAATCCATATTAAGATATCTATTCTTTAAACTTAATAAAAACCTAAAAATTTAACTTAATTTTAAGTATGGAAAGCCACACTTATTAATAAGTAATTCTAATAGTGAAAGCTTGCTCTAAAATTGCACGGTATTTCAAATAAAATAACTTTTGATGTACTCCACTCGCAAAGTTTGTTATTTCAAATATTTGCCTAGAATGAACTCAGCAGGATTACCTAGATTTTCCATATCTAATTTCCAATATTCACAATTATTTTGTAAATTTCCCAAGGCAATCGATCATTTAATAATGACTGTGTCTGACAAATTGTGAACTTTATTTTATTGAAAGCTTACAGATAAAATATACCCTACAAGAATTGATTGGTTATTTGAACGGAAGTCATGTAGGATATATTAATCATTGCGTAGAACAAAGTTTCTTTTATATTATTAAGGGCAGAATGAAAATGTGATGGACACTTTTCTTGAACGTGTGATGTTGCATCTCACTCTAACAAGTATAACGAGTCGCACTGCTCACTCTACTGCTTTATACAAATCAATGATAGCATAAATATTAGAATATTAGTCAAGTTTGACTGATCATAATTGACTAATAACCCCCCACAATTGAGCAATCGTGCATGATTGATATACTGATATATATATATTTATACGTTATTAAGGATATAAATAAAGATATGTACATGATATATTTAAAATTAAAGATATAATTCAGACCTTTTCACCACCAATGTATTTTGATTTTTACAACAGATATATAAGATAAGATAAAGAGATATATATTAAATTAAATTTTGTAAATTCCCTTTATTCTTTACTAGCTTAACCTGGTGACGCTTTGCTACCCCCCCCCTCCGCATACCTATTCCTTAAAAAAAAAACAAAATATGTTAGTGATCCTTTTTTATATGCCACTAAACTTTTTAGAATTGGTTCAGAACTGACAAAGTTGTTTGTTTATAAATTTTTGGGGACATTGTTTTCCCCACACCCATTTATTTGAAAAAACTGTAGCTTTTCCATATGCAAAAAGAAAATTTTGAAAATGTGTCTACAAACGATAAAGCAATTTTATAATCCATTTATTTGTCGGGCACATTCAGTACGCTTTTCCCCCTCCCAACATATAAAAGAATTATTGGGCTTCTGCCATATTCAAAAAGCATTTAAAAAATTGGTCGACAGATAACGATGTTATTTGTTAATCAATTATTGTGGCGGGCAATTTATACCCCCCCCCCTTCCCCTTTAAATTTAAAAAAAATTAGTGGAGCTTTTCAATATGCAAAATGATTTTTGAAAATTTATCCACAAAGGACAAAACTATTTGATAATTAATTTTTGAGGCGGGTACTTTCCACACCGCCCCCCCCACAATCCATTAAAATTTTGAAAATTGGTCCAGAAACGTTAAAATTTATTCGATAATAAATTTTTAGGGCGGGCACTTTGCTTTCCCTCCCCTCCTCATCCCCCAATCTTAAGAAAAAATTTAGAGGAACTTTTCCATATGCAAAAATAATTTTGAAAATTGGTCCACAAACGACAATGCAATTTTATAATCCATTTTTTTAGCAGGCACATTCAGCCCCCTTCTCCCCCTAAAAATATTTAAAAAATTTAGTGGACCTCCTCCATATGCAAAAAGCATTTTGAAAATTGGTCGATAAATGACGAAGTTATTTTTTAGTCAATTATGGGCCGGTGGTGGACACCCTCCAATACAATAGAAGAAGATTGTTTTTACTTATCTGTTTTAACATTTATAAATTTTAATTTTCACAGACAAAATAAATTGTATTAGCACATCTACATTAGATGTTCCACTCTATATATATATGCTAGACTGAAGCAACTATAATTAATAAATAAATTCATCATCACTTCCGATCAAATGACTAGTCACTATTGACTGTCACTATTGAATTCAATGTAAAATTTTGCAAATATGTTAGTTTCAGTCATTCATTTCTTATATGTATGTCAATCGGCACACTGTGCAATTTTCTCAATAATCAAATAAACTTCAAAACTTTTATTATATTAATATCTAACATTCATAATCCACAGCTTTGTCGAGCAGCAATACCATAAAACGTTTTTTGCATAATTTTTCAGCACATAAAAACTAAACTTTCTCAACAGATTCAAATTGTTGTTGGTTTTGAGTATTTGTTTCTTTTTTTGTTGTTGTAGTTGATGTTGTTGTTCTTGGCTGCAGTTCTTATTATGAGCACGAGTAGCTGCTGCTGTTAGAGATTTCAGCCATTATTTGTTTATTCAAACTAAATAATACTTAAATGTCAAAATTGTAATCTTCGTATCAACAAACGAGTAAATTATGCGCAAATCTTCCAAGAACTTTTTTTTTAGTTTTTGTTCTTTATTTTTTTGCGCAAAAGTACCAAAAGTATTATTATCTTTTTTTTTTTTTTGTGTGACTGCGTGCTTTCTGACAACTTCAAGATTCGCAATGAAGTTGGTGTCATGCATAACAATAAACAAAAGTTTTTTAGTTGTGTATGGATGTCTGTTTAGCTGGGTGGCATGCTTTATACATATACGAGGGAGGTTACTGGAATTAGTCAAAATTAACGACAGATAAACCTTTTAATATACACATTCATTTCAACAAAAATATGATATCAGCTATAATCTTTTGTGGTCTTTTATATAAAGCAATAATTTTATACTTCTACAATGGAAAGCTTTACAGTCCTTGCTTTATCACAAACTTTAAGCTCTAACCTCGTTAATGTATAAGTGTACTAAATACATTTTGTACTTTTTATTAATTTTTTTTTCTTTCTTTTCTCCATGTCTTAATAGACAACTTTTTTCATCATAATATTGTGGTTAAGCTTAAAAAAAAGGATAATATAATTTATATATTTATATATTTTATTTTCGCATAGAACACAAAAGTTTTGTAATAAAATTATGAGTGTTAATAACCACAGGGTATTAACGGACAACAGCAGAAGGGCACATAAAATAAATGAATGATAAACTTGTTTAGGGATATCGTATCGCATTAAAAGGGTGGAAAAAAACTATAATTGAGAAATTATAATAAATGAAAATGTTAAGCTCTTTAGAAATTATTAATGTAGTTAATGGGTAATAGTTGAGTTGGTGTGAATGCTTTTAGATTACTCCCAATAACATGATCAAATATATAACTATGCACATTTTAAATTTTTATACTTTAGTGTAATTTTTAAAGCAAGTAAATTTGCCTTAGTGAGATTTCAAAGGAAGGCAAGTATAGATGTCAATTTATAAAGAAGATTTTCATAGTAATTATATAGTGACAACTCACTGCTTTATATGCGCTTCGAAGGACCATGAAACACTTTGAATTGCTTATTTCTTAATTTCCCTTAGCTTCCTATGTATGAACTATGATTATTTTTCCTTTATTTAGCACAAACTTAGGAAACTATAGCTGGAGATTGATAATTCCTAGAATAATGCAATTTAATGTGGAAAATTATTTAACAAAATGATAAACTTTCAGCGCCGCACAAACATAATGCAAAATTGCTTTTTAGACGTACAATTGTTTAAAGAAATATCTTTGAATAGTACTTCTTAAAATGTATTCTCGACTTTTTTAAAAGGTAAATTTTTTCAAGATACCCTTTTCTACAGAACTTATTTCAAACATAGCTCTTTAAAAGGCACTTTCTTGAAAGGTTCCTTCCAAAAGGTACTTTTTTAAAAAGACTTTTCTAAAAGTTACTTTTTTAAAAGGGTTTTCTAAAACTTACTTTTTTATGAGATACTTATTTAGAAGGTACTCTTTTAAAACGTACCTTTTAAAAGGTTTTTTTTAAAGATACCTTTTTAAGAGGTACTTATTTAAAAGGTATTTATTTTAAAAAGTACTTCTCTTAAAGAAATTTTTTTAAAAAGTACTTTTCTTAAAGGTTCTTATTTAAGTCAAAACTTATTTAAAAAGTACTTTTCTTAAAGATACTTTTTTAAAAGGTACTTTTCTTAAAGGTACTTTTTAAAAATGCACCCTTTTTGTCGTACTTTTTTAAAAGGGTTTTGGTTTTAAATTACTTTTTTAAAAACTTACTATTTTAAAAAGGTATTTTTCAGAAGATACTTGTTTAAAATGTACTTTTTTGAGAGGTACTTTTTTCAAATGTACTGTTTTAAAAGGTACTTTTTTAAAAGGTACTATTTTAAAAGCTACTTTTTTAAAAGGTACTATTTTAAAAGCTACTTTTTAAAATGTCCTTTTTTAAAACGTACTTTTTTAAAATGTGTAAACTTTTTTAAAAGGTACTTTTAACAAGGTACTTTTTTAATAAGTACTTTTTAAAAGGTAATATATAATTTAGAAGGTACTTTTTCAAAAAAGTATTTTAAAGGTACTTTTTTATAAAGATACTTTAAAGGTACTTTTTTATAAAGATACTTTTTAAGGGTCCTTCTTTAAAAGTCTCTTTTTAAAAGTACATTTTTCAAAAGAAACTTATTTACGAGGTATATTTGAAAAACAAAATTTAATAGTACCTTTTCAAAATGAACCTTTAAAAAAAGTACTTTTTCAAAAAAAGGATTCTTTTTAAGAGATACATTTTCGAAATGTCCTTTTGTTGTTTTTTAAGTACTTTTTTAAAAACTATTTTAGAAAATACTAATTTAAAGGGTCTTTTTTTAAAAGGTACTATTTTCAAAGGTACTTTTTTAAAAGGTACTTTTAAAAAAAGGTACTTTTTTAAAAGGTACTTTTTTAAAATGTACTTTTTAAAAGATACTTTTTTAAAAGGTACTTTTTTAAAAGGTCCTTTTGTAAGAGGTGCTGCCGCTTTAGCTGACTTCAACTTAATCTTAAGAAATTATATATCTTTTATTAAATATGATCTACAACAACAAATTGCATATTCTATAACCTACAACAACAACAGATTTAAGAAATACTCTTTTTTATCTTCTTTAAAAATTTAAAGAAAAAATTTAAATGTTAACAAACAATCTCTGTCCAAGTAAATAGATATTGTTGCTGATGAAATGCGTGCGGGCACAGAAAAATGTTGGCATTTTTAATTATTCTTGTATTCTTTAGAAAATCCCATTAATTAAGAAAAATATTGGATTCTGTAAGGGCCAACCGATTTCACCAATTCTATTTAAATATCAATTAATTTTTAAACTTGTTTTTCATATATGTAATTTAGTTTTTTCAATGAAAAACAACTTTTAAATATGAATTGATATTTAAATAAAATTGGCAAATTTGGCTTTTAGAATTGAAAGTACTGAACTTTAGTTCGATTAAGAAATTATTTCTGGCTAAAATTCTGTAAAAATGTTGCAATATTTTCTTTAAAAAAAATTACGTTAATATGGACGAGTGGTAACTTTTAGCCCAGTGTGTAGATAGCTGTGATCAGGCTAACACGAAATCCTTCAAAATGCATTTGTATACAAAGAACAGTAATACAGAAGGATACTTAAGGTCCTAATTCCTATAGCGCAATTAAAAAAAACAGAGTTCAAGTCAGGTTAAAATTTAAAAAAATTAAGATTAAGGATAACTGAGCTTTAAGCTTATTTGCCTCAAAATTTTATTACAGTTTTTAACCTAAATTAATACATATAAGTACATAAAAATATTTACAATTTAAGGAAAATATTAGAAAAAAATGTGAGTTCCCTTAATAATTATTTCATTTTCGTCTCTGCTCTTTCTCAGGCATCATGTGGGCTACTAGACTCTATGACCATTTTATTTTTTGTTTAATACTTTTTATTTTAAATGAAGTTTGCTCAACAAAACACACACAAAAAAAGCATGTCATAGTTAAGTTTATTTTTAATATAAAAAAAACAACAGCAACCCTTCAGGACTAAAATGTTAAGCTAAAATAAAAAATTCATTTACACAAAAATTTATAAAATGTTAATAAACTTAACTTAACAAAAAAAAAACTAGAGTGTAAAATATTTAAAATATTTAAAAACTTTAACATAAAAGTGTCATACACAAATTTAATTTTTTTTTATTCAAATATTTACAATAATTTTTATAGTCGTGTTTGTATGTGGAGTAGCTTTAAAGTATGGTCTATTTTTTAAAGCTGATTTTCCAATATACGAGTAAATAGTTTAGTTGAAATGAATATATTTAGGGCAATTAGTTTTTTTAATGTTTGTTTGCTTAGAAAGAAAAAAAATGGTTAGTTACTTTACCAACACATTTGAATAATATATTGGGCATTAGTTTAAAGATTGCATCTTAATAGATATTTAAAAAAAATCAATTTTTTTTCCTTTCCTTTCTACAACAAACAAAAAACTGAATGGCATTAACAAAACAATACTAGAAGAAAAAAAAAAGAAAATGTGCTAAATGTGTATGATGTAAATTTGCATAAAAACCTTTAAAAAAAAAGCAAAAGAGATTTAAGAGCACATTTTAGAAAAATACTTAAGTAAAGTGGATAAAAAGTTGGACAAAACTAAGAATAAAATCTACATATTTTTGCTTTATGTGTATTTTTTTCAATAAAATTTTTTTTCGTTGGCACTGGCTTAAAAGCAGGAAAATATGTTGACAAATAAAAACCATTTGGTGTATGTGATAATAAGTATAAAAAAAAACTTCGTACAGCTAAATAATGCTCACTTCAAGCCATTGACAGAGAGGAAAAAAAAGGAATTGTGCATAGAGAAATAATATTTAAAACGCATTCGAACAATTGAGTTACAATGCTGTCCATGGAAAATATGTTTTAAAAAGATAAGAAATAGAGGAAAGCAAGACTGTAGGAAAATGTGTGTCAGTAACGAATAAAAACAGAGGAAAAATAAACATTTACCTGCTGCATATTCGTTACAAAACGAGTGTGTCATATCCTTAATGTAAGATTATAATGTTGGCTTAATTTACTTAAGGTACTGTTAAGTAGGCTAGTTAAAACAAGAAGTAATTTTTATCTTGATTGCTTCAATTTGGCTAGTAAATTATACGAGGGCTGTTACTTTTTTTACATTTTAAATACGTTATTTTTGTTGCTTAGAATTTTTTAATTAAATAAAAAGTCAACAGTATACAATTATTATCAAACCATAACACTTTATTTACTCAAAACTGTTATTAAGAAAAAAAACTAAAAAATCACTGCTGGAATACCACGATGTTAACTTTAATATTCTTTACATAACATTGTACGTTTAGTTTGTGTATGGCAGACTTTATACTTAACATAAAGCTGCCAAAAGAAAATTCAGAAAATTACAGCACATTCGACAGCCTCTCAATATTCTAATGTTAAATATTTCACTACTGAAATACCACGATGTTACCTTTAGTGTTTTTATGCAAAACTGCACTTTTAGCTTGTGCAACGCCTTTTTATACTTAACTTTTTTTACGTAACTTATACTTATATAAAACTTTTTAAAAAAAAATTAAACCGACTTCAAAAATAAGCACTAAAAAGCTACAAATAATATAGATCTAGTTAAATAAAAGATTTTTATATATGTTACCTACAGTGCCGTTTGAAGTTGGTGCCAGCAACATTGGTAACTAAGCACATACATATGTACATAAAAATTACTTGCAGTTTTTTACCGGTCATGTTCCTATGTGTTTAGTACCAGTATTACTGGCACCAACTTCAAACGGCACTGTAGGTAACATATATAAAACTCTTTTATTTAACTAGATCTATATTATTTGTAGCTTTTTAGTGCTTATTTTTGAAGTCGGTTTAATTTTTTTTTAAAGTTTTATTTGTAGCTTTTTAGTGCTTATTTAGAAATATGGTCCAGTTTTGTAAAAATCGATTAAGTAAAAACACGTGATATATAGTAATAAATTTAATGGGGCGTGGCTACGCCTACTTTTTTAAATCAAGATTGTGTATTTTTAAGAGTTCAAGGTGTGTGCCAAGTTTCGTACAGATCGATAAAGTAAAAGCACGTGAAATTAAGTATTAAATTTATGGAGCGTGGCTACGCCCCTTTTTTTAAAAAAAGATTGTGTATTTTTCAGAGTTCAAGGTGTGTGCCAAGTTTCGTCAATATTGGTTAAATACAAGCACATGAAATATTATACTAAAATTTAATAGGCGTGCCCCGCCCACTTTTTTAACGCAATTTTGTGCCTTTATTAAAGCTTAGGTTGTATGCCAAGTTTCGTAAAAATCGGTGAAATAGAACCCTGTGAAATATAATATAAAATTTTAATTGGCGTAACCCCGCCCATTTTTTTAAGAGAAAATTGTGTCTATTTTAAAGCTCAAGGTGCGTGCTAAGTTTCGTAAAAATCGGTTAAGTAGAACCACGTGTAATGTTAAAATACATTTTAATGGGCGTAGCCCCGCCCATTTTTTCAACTTGAAAATTTTGTAATTACAAGAACCAAAGATGTTTGCTAGGTTTCGCAGCAATCAAATGAGTACAAGATCATTAAATCAAATTTAAAAAATTGTGGGCGTGACCCCGCCCACTTTTTTCAAATGGGACCAATGGGAAGCTATACCCTCTCAGACAACAAAAAAATTTTTACAATCGGTCTAAAATGCACCGAGTTATGGACGTACACACCTAAAAAAAAAAAAAAATAGAGACGAATTGTTAACCTCCTTCTTTTTTTGAAGTCGGTTAACAACACTCATACTACGAGCTTTTACAACACACAATGTTAAATAGTTCACTGCTGAAATACCACGATGTTAACTTCGATGTTTTTTACGTAAGACTGTACGTGAAAGTTATGCATCATCTTTTTATACTCGATATAAAGCTACTAGAATAAGCTACGCATTATACAGCAAGTTATAACACATTCAACAACCTCTCAATACTGCAATATTAAATACTTCGCTGCTGGAATACCACGATGTTAACTTCGATGTTGTCTGCAAAATACTTTTTTAAGCTAATGCTTTGCTTTTTTTATACTTAACATAATGCTTCCAGAAAACTTCGATGACATACAAAAAGTTACAGCACATTTAACAGCCTCTCAATACCACAATGTAAAAAATCTCTGCCTGAATACTACGATGTTAACTTCAATGTTCTTTACGTTAAGCGTATATATTGCCTTTTTAACAATTACCATAAACCTTCCAGAGATATTTTGGCAACATCGCAAAAGTTACATCACATTCAACAGCCTCTTAATACAATAATGTTAATTAATTTACTGCTGGAATACCACGATGTTAACATCGATGTTGTATGTACAAGACTTTCTCTAACCTAATGTTTTGCTCTTATATACTTAATATAATGCTGCCAGAACAATTTTAGAAACATCCAGCAAGTTACAGCACATTCAACAGCCTTTCAATACCACAGTGGTAAGTAATTCACTGCTGGAATACCACGATGTTAACTTTTATGTTTTGTAGACAAGACTTTCTCGAAGCTGATGGTTTGCTCTTATATACTTAACATAATGCTGCCAGATCAATGTTTAAAATATCCAGCAAATAACAGCGCATTCACGTTTAACGTATGCATTGGTTTTTACATGCTTAACATAAATTTTCCAGAAGAATGTTAGCAACATTTATAGTTACAGCTCATTCAACAGCTTCTGAATACTTTTGTCTGTTTGTGTGTATGCTTAAGCGATATATTTTTTAAACTTAATTTTTGGATGAAAATCGATTGTTTACAATCGTAGGTAATCGATTTTCGTCAAAAAATAAACTTCGATAGAAAACGTTTGATCGACAACTTATATTGCAAAAAAAAACAGTATAATAAGCAGGGAAACCGCAAATATGCAATTGCATGTTTTCTATTGTGTGACGTATTAAAGCGGCGACAAGATATCTATCCGTTTCAAAACTTTTTATGATTTTTGACAACGATTTGTTAGTGCATATTTTTGCATATTTTACCCTTTAAAGCATATTTTTGCATATTCTAGCCTTTAAAGCATGTTTTTGCATATATCAGTCTTTTAGCATATTTTATAATTTTTAGAGCATAGTTTACGCTTTTAGGGCATATTTTGATACTTTATAGATATTTTTTATTTTAATAGTATTAACCAATTTATTTTATTTTTAAGAGCATATTTTTTAGTTTTTAGTGCATATTCTCAAGTTTGTAGTGCATATTAAATGGGCATAAAACACTTTTTTGGAGCATAGTTCTGGTTTCCCTGATAATAAGAAACCTTTTTTTTTTGTTTTGTATAAGTATTGAAAACAAATAAAAACTTATTATTATATTGTTTTTTTTTTTTTTTTGAAAAAAAGTTGTCATTTGAAAGTTTTCTGTCGACATCGTGGGACAGGAAGTAAATGATGCGTATGAACAGACGATTCTCATTTTCATTTCATTTCATTTATTTATTCATTATGTATACCTAGCCTATGGGCCATAGTCGGTCACATCATACTACTCGAAAAAAGTACAAATTTATTTGAATAATTAAGTTAAACATTTTTAGAATTGTTTGATGTGTTAAGTAACATCTACAAAAGAAAAAGTCATTAAATTTATAATAATTATTTTGCCTTGCTTTATATAACTTCCTGGAAGTTTTTGACATAATTTAAGACTTCAAATGGCAAATGTAATTTTCCCTTGTGCATCCTTACACGCATTGTGCTGTAAACTATTTACCAAAATGACAGCTGGATTTTAAAATAAAATAGTTTGGTAAAAAAAAAATAACCAACAACAGAAAATAGAAGTTATGGGAGATCTCTTCCTTGTGTACTTTGTTTCCACTTTTAACAAACAAAGTTATGGCAACATTTTCTATGGTTGTCATGTACAGCATTATGTTACAATGGCGGAATGAAAGAGTTTATCGCCAGCAGAATGTTTTTAAATTAAATGAATACAAAAAAAAAAGAAATATGTAATTGTACATTTAACAATTGAAAGCGGAAAACACCAGCACCACAATGCTAGCGGTAGCAGTCAATATTTGTTTAGCAAAATGCTTAACGATAAGAAATTTCTTAAATGGACAGTAGCAATGCAGTGTAAAATATTTAATGATAAGGACAATGAAAAGAAAAGTCCTTTTTTTAAATGGCAGCCAATTAAAGTTAAATGTTATTGCCATAATTCAAAAGTCTTTTACTATTTCTTTTTAAAGTACGAGTATTTGTAAATATTTTCCTTTAAACTTTTTGTTTTTTTCTTCAATGTTTAAATGAAATAACCAACCATCTTTTAATTGGGGTTTCCTTTCAATTAAAGTTTTTCCCCTTTTTAGCCAGGAAATATGAAAAAAAGAAATCCTTGTTCCGTAATAAATAATCGAATTTCCACAATCTTGTACTTTTAACTGGCAAAGTGCAGCAAATTTTCAAGGGAGCTTTAGAAGTACACACATGCATACATAAACCTTTTAAAAAAAAAGGGTTTTCTCATTGTGGCAGGTTGTTGTTTGTCACATCTGGCTATAACTGAAAAAGACTTAAACTGCTTAAATGATTTTTTTTTTGGCATTTTCCTTGAGATAAGAAATCTGCAATAAAAATTTTTGCACTATACTATTTTTTTACCCCAATCTTATTGTTATATCCTTTAATAGCTACACCAAGTACAACAGCCATGATTACAATTATTTGCAAGCCAATTTTAATATAAACCAACAGGGGCAAGATGTTTGTACTTGCTCTTAATACTAAAATTTCTCTGGTGGATGCGATCATCAAAAGCAAATTAACCCTGAACAAAAATTGCAACAAAAAAAAACACCCATAACTGTAGAACAAGGAAACTATATTGCTCATGTATTTATTAAGCATATAAATTGAACAGCTACTTGCATGTGTGTGTGTAAGTGTAAGTGCAAGTGTGTGTGTGTGTGTCTGTATGTCTGTGTATCTGTACATTCTTGGCTGGTAAAAGGAAATGCTAGAAATTTACCGTTTATTATTTTTCTTGCTTGGAGCAGAGTTTGATTTCTTTTACATTTGTTATTTTCTTTAATTTTTTTTTTTTGCTGAACAGTTAACTTGCAGCAAATTGCATTGCCACACCAGCACGTTTAGTGGCAAAAGAAACGTTTTAACAGCGTAAAATATGAAGGAACCACGCTTACACCCACATAATCATGCCACACAAAGGAAATGATTAATAATTGTAAAATAAGGGAAATAGGAAATCCAAATTGTATTTCCTGGCAGGAATTTATAGGGATTTTTAAACGTTATTATTTTTCTTTTTAAGCTAAGAAAATAAAATTTCAATATATTGCAAGGAAAAGTGTTTGTAAAACAATTATTGAGATAGTAACGTGTTATATTAATAAAGCATATTTAATAAATTGTTTTAAAGGAGAAAATATCATGAATCATAACTTGTTACCAGTTTTCAAATTCTAGGTAACAAAATAAGGAAAAGTTAAGACAAGGTTATCGTTATAAATATTGTTATACGACTTTAATCATATATATTACTTAAAAATTAATTAAACAAGCTTTGAATTTAGTTTGAAGTAGTACGCAAGGCCAAGTTCCGGCCAATGCACGCAGTGTGTATATTTACAGGAAGCCATTCGTCGTGTTTTTACCCCCTCCCCCCCCCCCCCCTCTTATAACTTTGTTCCACCAATTCTTAAATTTAATTCATAATTAGGATTAATTCATGTCACCACATATGCGAAGTGTGAAAGTTTTGCAACACAAGCTTCCTGAGATATGGAGATGCAAAAAGTGCATATTTTAAGACATACTCACTGACTCACTGACCCACTGACTCACTGACTCACTGATCACTCATCAAATTTATGAAGCACTTGCGCTATAGCTAGAGAGCTAAAATTTGGTACACCAGTAGATCTAGGTAAGAAATGAACTAGAACAAGTAAGAGTGCTATATTCGTCTGTGCCGAATCTTATATACCCTTTACCAACATACGTACATATATATAGTATACAGACACATACATACATATTTGTTTTGTGAAAAAATTTATAATTTTTTTAAAGTTTCCATCTTTGGCGCTGTAATTTTCATTTTTCAAATTTCATACGCCAAACTTTTCTTTCAGAAGCATAAAATATATTCAATTTATAAAGAAAAAGAAAAAAAATTTAGACCTATTTATTTTACATAACACAAAAAGTGTAAGTTTTCCAAACCTGGAGTCATAATTTTGGATTTGTCTGATTATTGATACCAATCTAGTTTTTTAAAAAATACATAAAATTTGTTAAGTGAACGAAACAAAAACGAAATAAGAAAAAACTTAGTTTCATTTAATTTAATATTAAAAAATTCAGTAAAGTGCGACTTTGACTCGCGCAGTTTTTTTCAGTTTTGTCGCTTTTTTCTAATTTTGGCGATTTTGTTTTCTGTTTTTGGGGGTTTATTTTCATTTTGGAGATTTTTTTCCTTATGGCGATTTTTTTTAATTTTTGCGATTTTTTTTTTATTTTGGGGTTTTTTTCATTTTGGCGATGTTTTTTCATTTTTGCGATTTTTTTGGCGATTCTTTTTCCATTTTGGCGAGTTTTTCCTATTTTGGGAGTTTTTTTCATTTTTGGCGATTTTTTTTTTCATTTTGGAGATTTTTTTCTGTTTATGGGGCTTGTTTTATTTTGGAGATTTTTTTCATATTAGCAATTTTTTTTTCATTTTGGCGATTTTTTCCTGTTTTTGGGGTTTTTTTTAATTTTGGCTATTTTTTCTGTTTTTTGGGGTTTTTTTCCTTTTGGCGATTTTTTTTTCATTTTGGCAATTTTTTAATTTTGGCGATTTTTTTCTCTTTTTGGGGGTTTATTTTCATTTTGGAGATTTTTTTCCTTTTGGCGATTTTTTTTAATTTTTGCGATTTTTTTTTATTTTGGGGTTTTTTTCATTTTGGCGATGTTTTTTCATTTTGGCGTTTTTTTTCATTTTGACGATTTTTTTTCTGTTTTTTGGGGCTTTTTTTCATTTTGGAGATTTTTTTAATTTTGGCGATTTTTTTTATTTTGGCGATTTTTTCCTGTTTTTGGGTTTTTTTTCATTTTGGCGAATTTTTTCATCTTGGCGACTTTTTCCCATTTTGGCGATTTTTTCCTGTTTTTGAGTTTTTTTATTTTGGCGATTTTTTTCTGTTTTTTGGGGTTTTTTTCGTTTTGGCCTTTTTTTATATTTTGGCGATGTTTTTTCATTTTTGCGATTTTTTGGCGATTCTTTTTCCATTTGGCGATTTTTTCCTATTTTGGGAGTTTTTTTCATTTTGGCGATTTTTTTTTCATTTGGAGATTTTTTTTCTGTTTATGGGGATTTTTTTTTATTTTGGAGATTTTTTTCATATTAGCGATTTTTTTTTCATTTTGCGATTTTTTCCTGTTTTTGGGGTTTTTTTTCATTTTGGCGATTTTTTTCTGTTTTGGCGATTTTTTTTCCATTTTGGCAATTTTTTTTCATTTTGGCGATTTTTTTCTCTTTTTGGGGGCTTATTTTCATTTTGGAAATTTTTTTCCTTTTGGCGATTTTTTTTTAATTTTTGCGATTTATTTTTTATTTTGGGGTTTTTTTCATTTTGAAAATTTTTTTCATTTTGGCGATTTTTGTTACTGTTTTGGGTTTTTTTTTAATTTTGGCGATTTTTTTCTGTTTTTGGGGCTTTTTTTAATTTTGGAGATTTTTTTAATTTTGAAGATTTTTTTTTATTTTGGCGATTTTTTCCTGTTTTTGGGTTTTTTTCATTTTGGCGATTTTTTCCTGTTTTTGGATTTTTTTATTTTGGCGATTTTTTTCTGTTTTTTGGGTTTTTTTTCGTTTTGGCCATTTTTTTCATTTTGGCGATTTTTTTACTGTTTTGGGTTTTTTTTTTAATTTTTGGCGATTTTTTTCTGTTTTTGGGGTTTTTTTTCATTTTGGTGATTTTATTTCATTTTAGCGATTTTTTTTTATTTTAGCTATTTTTCCGGTTATTCGCGATTTATTTTAGTCTTAGAAAATTTTTTTGTAATTTGGTGCTTTTTTTCGTTTTGGCGATTTTTTTTTTTGTTTTTGGCGATTTTTTTCGGTTTGGCGATTTTATAATTTTTTGTTTTTTTAGTTTTACCGTTTTTGAAAATTTCAAGAGGTTTGCTCTCACGGTTTCCAAGATACAGCAAGTTGTCAAAATTGCATAGTCAAAATTACATTAACTGATGGTACACCCTTTAATTAAATTTTTTGAAATTTTAGTGTTAATTTTTGTAGTCTGTATAAAAATACACTAACCTTACATATTTCAAGTGTATATACCATACATACATACAATTGTATGTATATTACATGGGATTTTAATATTTTTCGTTGCTCGTTTTGGAACACCCTTTAATTTCCAACTCTCATGTATTTGTTGTTGTAGCGGCCGAAGGTCTACACACTGTGTCCAAATTTCAGGCCTGTAGCTCTTACGGTTCTCGAGAAAATACTAATATAGTTTTAGACATAGTTAATTTTACATAACACAAAAAGTTAAAGTTTTCCAACCCTGGAAACGTCTTTTTAATTTTTTTATATTTTTTTAATTTAAAATTCCAATTTTAGTCGTACTGAAGTGTAAAATAAGTTCATTTATTAAAAAAAAATAAAAATTTGTTGTCGGTAGTTACTTTTATATGGCAAAATGAAGTTTACGTTTTCCAGCTCTGCAATCGTCTGGTCGATTTTGCTGAATTTCAATACCAATCTATTTTGGAAAATTTCTGACACACCAGTCCAAGAACGAAGGCTCTAGCTTTTCTGTGAGCTTCGGAAAACCGATTTCACGTACAGACAGACGGACAGACGGACAGACGGACAGACGGACAGACGGACAGACGGACAGACGGACAGACGGACAGACGGACAGACGGACAGACGGACAGACGGACAGACGGACAGACGGACATCGCTTATTCGTCTTCCCTATGCATAAGGATCCAGAATATATATATTATATGGGTCGCTTATTGATATTATAGAAATTACAAACGGAATGACAAACCTATATATACCCTTTTACCATTTTTGTTGGTAAAGGGTATAAAAATTTGAAAACATGAAAATGTTAACTGGAGGGGGGGGGGGCGGGGCTACTCCCATAAAATTAAAATTTATGCCAATAAGTTGAAATTCGATACAGAACAAGGTCTAGACTAGCACTCAACTAAAAAAATCTGAAAATCCGGAAATTTTAGCCAGGAGGGCGGGGCTACGCCCACAAAAGTCAGAATTTAAAAAACAAATCTAAGGCGCTTAAGGGAAGCTAAGTTATTGAAATTTGGCATAATGCAAGGCTATAAATTTGTTATTAAAAAAGTGGACGTTGACACGCCCATACAATTAAAACATCACTTTCATGTAAAGGGTGTTTTTTATTGAGGTATAGAACTTTAAGTTGGCATCACTTTTTTAACTGGCGGCCATTTTGTCAGCTGTCAAGTGATTAATATTTAGTTTGGTTTGCCATTTCATCATGAACAGGTTGACAAAAGAACAACGCTTGCAAATCGTGCAAATTTATTTCGAAAATAATGGTTCAGTTCGCGAAGTTTACCGCAAGCTCCGTCCATTTTATGGTCGACATAATCGTCCATCAGAGCAATTAATTCGGTTAACCATGGATCGTTTTCGCACTACGTTTACTCTATGTGATAATACGCATCCGCAGAGACGTCGAACAGTGCGCACCGAAGAAACAATTGCCGCTGTAGAGCAAAGTGTTGAAGAGGACCCGAATGAATCCATTCGCCACCGTGCACAGCAATTGGAGCTTTGTCCATCAACTTAATGGAAGATTTTGAAGATTTTGAAGGAAACATTCGATGAGCGCATAATTTCGCGGAATGGACCTGTCAATTGGCCACCAAGATCGTGTGATTTGACACCATTGGATTATTTTCTTTGGGGATATGTGAAGTCGCTCGTCTACGCCAACAAACCAGAAACGTTAGGTGACTTGGAAGCCAACATTCGTGGCGTTATTGCCAACATACGGCCCCATATGCTCGAAAAAGTGGTTGAAAATTGGACCTGTAGAATTGGCTTTATTCGAGCCAGCCGCGGCGGCCACATGCCCGAAATCATATTTAAACATTAATGGCATAAAATTATCCTTCCAATAAACCCAAATTGATGGACATTAAAACGATTTTCTTGTATTTTATTTCAATTCGAAGTTCTATACCTCTAAAAAAAACACCCTTTACTACGGCTCAGCATATTTAGATATACCATTTATATAGGTATTATTATCCGTTTGCAACGAAACTTGACACGAATAATAAGCACTGGCCGAAACTAGATCTTGAGTTTGGCAAAGTGGGCAGGGGAGGGGAGGAGGCGGGGCTACGGCCATAAAGCTAATAATTAAAAAAAACGAATCTAGGACGTTTAATTCAAGCTATTTATATATTTATTATTATATAAGTGCATATTTCGTTTCCAACGAAACTTGACACGAATGATAAGCATAATGCAAGGCTATACATTTTCGTTGAAAGAAGTGGGTATTAAGACGCCCATAAAGCTTAAGCCTCGTATTGCATGTACTTCGGCTCAGCACATTTCAATATACTATTTATACATTTATTATTATATATATATTTTATTATTATATATAAGTTTCCAACGAAACTTGACACGAATGATAAACACCGGCCACAAAAAAAAATTTTTTTTAAGTGGGCGGGAATAACCCCCTAGAAATAGCTGATTATCTGAAAATTATGTGACACCCTTATGATTACAAATTTATATAATTCATAGCATATTTCATTGATAGGTATTGTGCTAAACAAGGCCTTGGAAAACATTTTTATCTCACTCCTTTTGATAGCTGAAATTTTTAAAAGGAACTGGGCCTTTTTTCACATTTATGTTTTTGTGAGGATCTAATAATTTATATCAGAGCTGCCATTGTTGTTTGTGCTTTACAAATTTTTTTTTGTTAATTTTTTTTTTTAATAAATATGCCCCACTGTGGTAGAAAATGTCAGAATTTTAACAAACATCATTTAACGAAAGCTTAAGTAAATTAAAAACGAATATAAAAAATAATATAATTGTGAGCAACGAGGCTGTATTGCAATATTTTATCACTACAAATGATGGCAGTTTTCAAAAAAGTTTCGTTTTTTCTAATGCACCTAACCCAGCAAAATGCGAAGAAATGGAATATATTATTTAATAAAAAGGGTAGATATTAATACAATTAAAAAATACCAACGAGATAGCTCTAAATATTTAGTAATGAAAAATTAAGCTCAGAGATGGGATTAAGACTTTTTTACTCTTGTATCACATATTATTGTTGACCGAGTCTTTAATGAATTATTAAAAAAGCTACATATCTATTTTAAAATTTTTTTCTGTAGAACTAGATAATAATATTAGATGCTGCTCTGGCATATGTAAGTAATCAGAAATATATTTTTCTAACTTTAACAAGTCCGCAATTTCTATTAGTTTCCACAAAAAGTGTTACTGGTTTATTTCCTTCATATCGTTGGCTTAATATAAGAAAGGCGGAACTCGAATTTTCAATATTTTATAGGAGAAGCAAAACACATAAAAAAAACTAAAGCATTTACATGCAGAAATAATTTTTTAAGTGGCCATAAGTCCTTGATTTTGAATTGTAACATACTTAGATCTTCAAGGACGATGCAATTATACGTTGTCTCCCAGAAAACCTTAAAAATGCAATTTCGAAAAAAATTCAGATACGGCCTTTTTATATTAAGCCATCGATATACTCGTACAAATTGCATAGCATTCAGAAAAAAATTTTCATCCTACAAACATCCATCTAACAGAATGATGGATGTTTGTTGTAACATAAATTATTGGATAAAATGAATTTCAACAGCCCAAAGAATTTTTTTGTTTAATTTTGTTTTAAAGTTTAGAATTCTCTGCCCCCTTTTTGTGTGTGTAAAAACACCAACATGTTTTATTATTTAAATTTAAACTAATTAAAATTGATGAGTATGGTGGATTTATTTATGCTCTCGCTCCTGCACCACAAAACTAACGAAAAACCACAACTTTATAAATCTTATATATAAATTTTTTCCAAAGCAAACCAGGCAAGCGGCAGGCAAAAACCAAAATAAAAATTATAGTAAATGGCAGTAATAATATAATAAATAATGCTTATATGTCATGTAGCTCTGATGTAAACTTTGCAAAAAAAAAAATAACATATATAACTCATAATACATCATGTGGTAAGGAGTACAGAAAAAAATATGAGTTATGAAATTATATTAATGTATGAAAAAAATAAAAAAATAAAAACTGTAATTTTTTTTTTTTTTTGCAATTGTAGTATTGTTGCTCTCTTATTGTTGTTGCTGCAATTACAGATAAGCAAACAAACATTTGTCATCATTAGTGATAAATGACAACAACACTTTTCATAGAAAAGCAAATAAATGTTTTTCATATTTAATCACACAATATAATAAGTTAAGCTAATATTGAATATTATTTAAATTAGAAATATTTAATGAAAAATAGACATATTTTTTCACAATTATTAAGAAAATTATTTAAACATTTATTGAATTTAATTTTAATGCATTGCAATAATCTGTCATAATGCATACATATCGCATTTGTTGCTCTAAAGGGAGTCAACTGAAAATGTACAACTTCTTAATAGAGGCAAAAAACTGTTTTTTTTAATAACTACCCAGCAAATAATTACACATTACCATCAGAACTACTTGCCATATAATGACTTACTTTTCTGATTACCAAATTTCATTACTCGCTTACAAATCACATTACCTAAAATTTAAAAAAATTATGTACAAGTTGCTAAATGAGGAGAATATTTTTTTTAGATTAAATAGATTACGTGAACAAGTTGCCAAATAAATAAAACTTTTTAAAAAAAAATTAAACCGACTTCAAAAATAAGCACTAAAAAGCAACAAATAATATAGATCTAGTTAAATAAAAGATTTTTATATATGTTACCTACAGTGCCGTTTGAAGTTGGTGCCAGCAACATTGGTAACTAAGCACATACATATGTACATAAAAATTACTTGCAGTTTTTTTACCGGGCATGTTCCTATGTGCTTAGTACCAGTATTACTGGCACCAACTTCAAACGGCACTGTTGGTAACATATATAAAAATCTTTTATTTAACTAGATCTATATTATTTGTTGCTTTTTAGTGCTTATTTTTGAAGTCGGTTTAATTTTTTTTAAAAAGTTTTATTTTTACCTTTTTAGTGAATACTTTTAAACTCTGGTCAATTCAAAAAAAAAATTATTTGTAAGTATCTTTCTTTATTTGGAAATATGGTCCAGTTTCGTAAAAATCGATTAAGTAAAAGCACGTGAAATTAAGTGTTAGATTTTATGGGGCGTGGCTACGCCCCTTTTTTTAAAACAAGATTGTGTATTTTTAAGAGTTCAAGGTGTGTGCTAAGTTTCGTAAAAATCGGTTAAGTAGAACCACGTGTAATGTTATAATACATTTTAATGGGCGTAGCCCCACCCATTTTTTCAACTTAAAAATTTTGCAATTACAAAAACCAAAGATGTTTGCTAGGTTTCCCAGCAATCAAATGAGTAGAAGATTACAAAATCAAATTTAAAAAATTGTAGGCGTGACCCCGCCCAATTTTTTTAACGCAATTTTCTGGCTTTATTAAAGCTTAGGGTGTGTGCCAAGTTTCGTGAATATTGGTTAAATACAAGCACATGAAATATTATACTAAAGTTGAATAGGCGTGCCCCACCCACTTTTTTAACGCAATTTTGTGCCTTGATTAAAGCTTAGGGTGTGTGCCAAGTTTCGTAAAAATCGGTGAAATAGAACCCTGTGAAATATAATATAAAATTTTAATGGGCGTAACCCCGCCTATTTTTTTAAAATAAAATTTTGTCTATTTTAGAGTTCAAGGTGTGTGCTAAGTTTTGTAAAAATCGGTTAAGTAGAACCACGTGTAATGTTATAATACATTTGAATGGGCGTAGCCCCGCCCATTTTTTCAACTCAAGAATTTTCTAATTACAAGAACCAAAGATGTTTGCTAGATTTCGCAGCAATCAAATAAGTAGAATATCAATAAATCAAATTTAAAAAATTGTGGGCGTGACCCGGCCCACTTTTTTCAAATGGGACCAATGGGAAGCTATACCCTCTCAGACAACAAAAAAAATTTTACAATCGGTCTAAAATGCACCGAGTTATGGACCTACACACCTAAAAAAAAAAAAAAAAAAATAGTGACGAATTGTTAACCTCCTTCTTTTTTTGAAGTCGGTTAAAAAGTAAGTACTTCTCAAGAATCGATTATTTTAGTCTCACGCCTTGTTAAAATCATTAAGTTGGTAATCCAGTAAGGAACAGCTCCCACCAAAAATGCTTAATTCCAAACCCGATTACCTTTTTCCAAATTTTTTGCTGGCTATACTCTAATATCACAAAGAGGAATAAAACTGTATTTTTTGTAAAAAATAAAATAGTAGAGAAAATATGACCACTGTATGTCGTATCGATACATGAATCAAAAAAACAATATTTGGCACTCATCCGAACAAAAATAATTCTACAAACAATTTGGTGACAATTGATCCCAACGTACTCGTCCTCTGAAAATGGGAGTGTTGCCAAAAGTAATGAGTAGTGTATGGTGAAATAAATTCAGGAAAGTGCGACTTTGACTCGCTCACGAAGGGTTCCGTACATTCGGTTTTGAGCATTTTTTTAATGTGGCGTTTTTGGCGTTTTTTTTTTCAGTTTAAGCGATTTTTTAGTTTTGTCGCTTTTTTCTCGTCTTGGCGATTTTTTTCTGTTGTTGGGATTTTTTTCATTTTGGCAGTTTTTTTTCATTTTGGGGATTTTTTTCATTTTGGCGATTTTTTTAGTTTTGTCGCTTTTTTCTCGTCTTGGCGATTTTTTTCTGTTATTGGGATTTTTTTAATTTTTGCGATTTTTTTCATTTTGGCAGTTTTTTTTTATTTTGGCGATTTATTTTTCATTTTGGTGATTTTTTTTAATTTTGGCGACTTTTTTCTGTTTTTGGGATTTTTTCATTTTGGCGTTTTTTTCATTTTGCGACTTTGACTAGCGCACGAAGGGTTCCGTACATTCGGTTTTGAGCATTTTTTTATGTGGCGTTTTTTTCAGTAAAACGATTTTTCTTTAGTTTTTTCTCGTTTTGGAGATTTTTTCTGTTTTTGGGATTTTTTTAATTTTGGGGATTTTTTTTTATTTTGGCGGTTTTTTTTAGTTTTGGCGATTTTTTTTCATTTTGGCGATTTTTTTTTTATTTTGGTGATTTTTCATTTTGGCGATTTTTTTCTCTTTTTGGCGAATTTTTTCTGTTTTTGGGATTTTTTTTTATTTTACCGATTTATTTTTTAGGTTTTTTTTCATTTTGGCGTTTTTTTCCTTTTTGGCAATTTTTGTTTATATTGGTGATTTTTCCGGTTCTTCGCGATTTATTTTAGTTTTAGAATTTTTTTTAATTGGGGCTTTTTTCGTTTTGGCAATTTTTAGGGTTTCGTACACCAAAGGTGAAAAGAAAGGTGATTTGAAAAAATCGCCAAAATGAAAAAAATCGCCAAAATGAAATAAATCGCCAAAATGAAAAAAATCGCCAAAATTAAAAAAAAAATCGCCAAAATTAAAAAAAATCGCCAAAATGAGAAAAAAGCGAAAAATAAATAAAAAAATTATTTCATCTGAAAAAACGTCAAAAAAAACTAAAACAAACGCTGTATTAAAAAAATGCTCAAAGCCCAACGTACGGAACCCTTCGTGCGCGAGTCAAAGTCGCACTTTACTGAATTTATTTAGTTTTGTTACGATAAGTTACTGGGGGAGGAGGGGGGTCAAAAATCGGCAAAAACAGCGTTGTGTTATATATTGTCAGCCCCTAAAGCCGAAGGTCCACACCATCCGTTTAATGCGTAGTTGCGTTTTATGCATGTGTCAAAAAGTAGAATCAATGGAATTGTGTGTGGCAAGTTACAGAACAAAACGCAAAGAACGTATAGGAAGGATAAAGTAGGTTTACTTTCTACAGCCGAAGGTCCACACCATCCGTTTAATGCGTAGTTGCGTTTTATGCATGTGTCAAAAAGTAGAATCAATGGAATTGTATGTGGCAAGTTACAGAACAAAACGCAAAGAACGTATAGACGCATAGGAAGGATAAAGTAGGTTTACTTTCTACTTTTGTATCCGTCGCATGCATCGTGCTCTCTTTTGTAGCCAAATGTTCGTGTGGTGAGTTTAAATTTTTTCTCTTTTTACATTAAAACAACAAAAATTATTGCGCATAAGACGTATTGCATGTAACTTTAATTTAGAATCGGAGAGAATGTACAGAAACGCATACCACGCATATGCAAAGAACGGATTGTATGGACCTTCGGCTTAAGAGTTCGCTGCGTAAATTAGTCGTGTGAAGCACAACAACGACGAATTTACTCAGAGAATTCCTCTCTTATATTTGATAAAGTTGGTTGTTGTATATACAAAGAAAAAGAGAGAGAGAGAAAATTGTTTTTTCGTCATTCGTCGGAGTACAAAATAGAAATAAATCTATGTCAGAGTTCGTCATGCACGACGAATTTTGTTCCACGGCGGTATTGTGTTCATTCTCATATGCACAAATGTGTTTTATTTTTTATGACGAAAGTTCGCACCGAAAAATTCGTCGTTCGTCCCAGTTGTGTTCCTTAGTAAATCGAAAATAAGGTTCAGTATTTATATATTATAAATATATATAATAGTTTTACTTATAACCCAAAAAAAAAAAACGTATGCCCTTATTTTGTAAAACTCTACACTGAGCGTTGACAAATTTTGAATGTATGTATTTTGTTTTTGTAATTTACATTTTTTTCATATAAAATTTTTGAACGCTTAGCGTTGCGTTTTACAAAATTAGGCCCTTGTTGTTTCCCATTCATATATCCAGTACTAATATAGACAAATTGAAATGTTTGATTATTCCTTAAATCTAATTTTGTATAAAACCACACCGATTAACACATACACACTCACGCACAACCCACAAAAGCCAAAATTAATAATTAATATGCTAAACAAATATTTGGCCAAAGACAAAGTGATAATCTGACTAGGCTTTAAACATTAATTAGAACAATCTCATCAAGAAAGACACAAATGCAAGGCAGAAAAATAGAAAGAAGGACATCACATAAACACCACAACAATTTTCTATAATAAAATTACCACCAGCATCCTTTTCCCAAAAACATCTACCGGGCTTATAGACATTTTTAAAGATTGAGTACACAAAATGGAAGCGTGTGTCTTTGCTTGTGTATCAAATTTCGAAGTTTAAGACAAAAACGAAAAGAAATCATGTATTGCATGCATAATGTTTGTCACGTAAAAACAACGTTAGCAATTTAATAACGAACAAATGAACGATTTTTAAATGTATGTACACTTACACATATCGCTACCTTAATATAGAAATTCCCTAATTCATTATTTTGTTTTAAAGAGTTTTCTGCATATTGTGATAGAAGAACTTCAAATGTATCGAAAAATGCAAAAATTTCGATTTCCAAAAAAATAATGAGTTGGGGCCTTTCTATATTAAGTTAACGATATACTTGTAAAATAAGGCAGAAAAAAAGCAAACCAAGGAAAAATAAAAAACAAGCTTACAGACTAAACTTAAAAGTTTTGGAAAGTAGAAATTGTAAAGGAATGTCAGGCAGTCAAGGCAAAATCGAACTGGAAATACCCTTTAGCAATATTTTAAATTAGTTTAATTTGTCAGAAGACTCAATATGAAGCTTTACAAAGCTTTCTTTTTTTCTTTCCCTTCTTTGAAAAGCTTTAAAACCATATTTAAAAAAGCACTTGCTGTGTAAATAAATTAAGCAAGTTCTTCAAAGTTTTGAGTAAAATTTACACTTACAATTAAAAACTGCTCTCTTACTAAATTTCTAGTGGATCCCTGCTCTAAACAAGTTGTTAAACCATAGTGCCGAATATAATGCCATATGGGCGCAGACCTGTCAAGACAAGTGACTCTGCAAGATTTTTTCCATTTTCCATACTTCAAGCCATTGAATGAATGGATGATGTAAAAATACATTTAAACTGTGTGCTAAAGATTGTGAGCGTAACAAAACAACAAAAAACACAGAAAAACAAACTTTATCTTAGTCATCATCAGCAGCGCTTTGGCTGCTATCTACGACATCGTACTCATCGGCATCGTCAAACAATAAAAATTCTTGCAACATCTACGCCACCATTTGAAAATCGATTTTGAATTTTACAACATTTGTTGTGACAATTTTCACTATTGTTACAAACAAATGTTTCACCTTTTTTAGTATGTTTGTTTGATTTTTTATTTTTTTGCTGTATGTGATTGTCTACAAACTCCTTTAAAATGTACAATCTACATAAGTTCGTTAGGTATGAAATATATTTTGTTTTAGTTTAAAGCAGTGAAGTAAAGGCTTGCTTTTGTTCATCATGCTTAATATTCGTCTGATAAAAAATTTTAAGGAAAAGCATTTAAAAAAAAGCTGATATTAAGCAAATAGGAGACATGTTGTTTTAAAATTGTGCTTCCAAAATATATTAAAATTTTTAATAAATTAATTAATGTAAGCACATCAAGTCCATTTCTGTTATTATTTATTTATTTGTTATTTAATTTTTAGTACGAATTCTGGAATAAATTTTTTTTTATATAATTTAATTAACTTTATTTATTACCATTTTCTTGGTTAAAATAACCAACTTAAATTGTTAACAAGAAACATTAAAATGTGTGTACTTTAATTTCAGTTTCTTATGCTCAGTAGACTTCTGACATTTATTGTGTTGTAATTTGGTGGTGTCCTTTGCAAAATGTGATCAATTGCCGTTCACACTATGTTTCTTATATGGAAATGTATGCCACACAACGAAAAATATTAGAAATGACAAACGTTGCCACTAGTACATACTATTACGATGTCAACAATGCCATAGTGTGTAGTTGGCCAATATTGCCATATTTATTTTTCAAAAATCTTCAAGTCGACCAAAAAAATCCTTTTTTTTAATAAAAAAAATCTCTTTTTTGTGATTTTACTAAAAACTATATTAATATACCTTGTTTTTTTGAAGTTTCCAGTTTTTTCAGTGAACTATTAAACATAAAGCTAAACAACTCAAAATGTTTACTGCATAGCATATGTATAAAATTATTACGAAGACAATCAGAAAATATGTAAGTAGTTAAGTCAAAAAAAAAATTCATTAATATACTTAAAGTACCGAATATTATATTTTAAAATGTTATATTTTTAGCTAAGAAGTCTTTTTGGTCGTTTTAACATCTAACTAAAAACATATGGTAACATTGTACTCAGCATTAGCTAAAATTTCTCTCATTCTCTCATTCGCTCATTCTATCTCTTGAAGAAATATATGAAAATTAATGCGGATTAATCTACTCGTACACATTTTAAGTTATTAATTTAACTGGTAATTAGGCAGAGCTGTTAACAAACCCGAAGCCAAATCAATAGAAAATATTTTGTTGAAAAATTTAGTTAAGAACAGCTTACTCTTAACATAAATTAATACTGAGAAGACACTAGAGGTCCTGGGGAAAGGGATACTATAAAAATTTTATTTAACAATATTCTCAGTTGAAAATTCTGACTTGGGTGTAAAATGATAAAGCTCTTAGCCTCTTAGTTCCCGGCTATTCCTGAAAAATTTTTTTAAAAATTCCAAATATTTTTGGAAATATTAAAAAAAAGGTGGCATGATAAATTTTTTGGTTCCAGCTTTAGATAAGACAGAAATTACTTTTATTTGAAATTCTAGCTGAATATTTTGTTATTTATTGCAATAAAAATTAACTTGTCTTATTTTTCCAAAATATATATATAATATTCAAATTGTAAACTTTATTTTTCTAACACCTTTTCAAATGCTGTATGAAATTTTATAAAAATTAGACGAGCCATTTAGTAACTTCAGAATTTTTACCATTTGTTTTGCCAAAATCGCCCACTGTGCGCCCGGAATGCGCTTCGTCAAGAACAAGTGCAGTGGCCATACACCGAAACTATTTTCAAACATTAATGCCATGTACTGAACTTTCAAATAAATATAGCTTTTGGACTACAATTTAATTTTTGTGCTGTTTTTCACAATTTAAAGCCCTGTTGGCTTAAGAGGCCTGTGTTCAAATCCAACTTAAGCTACAAAATTATTAAAAACTTAATTTGCAATACAAAAAAGTAAGTAGAAAAAATAAAATGGGAAGAGCTAAAAAAAAAACTGCTATGTGCCTTCAAATTTGAAGCTTATTAGTGCCACGCCCGAGCGATTCGAAGAGTTTCCTTTACAATACTTTGTACTTTATATTTGTATGAAATACAATTGTTATCGAATGGAGCAGTTACTTAAAAGCAGCTGGATCATTTTCCAAATATTATGATTCTTGCCCATTGTGCTGAGTAAGACAGAAGCTTAGATGTTAAGTAAAATGTTTGCTACCAATCGTTTATTATAAAATAGCTGTAACATTTTTCTGAAATTCAGATATAGATATAGACAAGAAGCTTTAAGCTTTAAATAATTTTGTAAAGCAGCTGCAACGAAATAATAAATATTGTATTGATGAGATTTATACAAGAAACTATGAGCCTAAAAGTAGGCTATAAAAATTTATTTAGTATACATTTCGAGTATGTCAAGGATCTGTATAACTTACTTGCTTCCGCTTAATAATATACAATTTGAGTTTTATTGAAAAATCAACTTTATTGCTTAATAAAAGAGAAGCACTTCGAAAAAAAACGAATTAACTCTTTCATTAGAGTTAGACATCTTTAGTTTTTCTACGGAATTAAAATACAGATGAAGTTTTGTCTTCTGAATTCCTTTTGCTTAAACTTTTGTTTTTTATTATTTTTATTTATTTATGTACATACATATATTTTTTTTTTTATTTCACATGCTCATCTCGAGCATTGACTTCGCTATAAAAATCATGACTACACAATGACATCGTAAGGTAAAAATGTAATGATTTTTATTTGCAAGATTTTCCCCCCGCCATTATTTTCTTCTCCTTTTACTGCCTTAACAACTAGTGGTCCTCCAGAATTTCAAAACGTATAAGAAATTTTGCAAATAAATTCTATCTAAAGACAAGCAGCAAAAGAAATATGTTTGTAAGTAAAATCTTAAGTGTTATCGAGTTTTTTTTTCTTTTTTCTTCCACTTGCAATATTTTTTTTTCTTTAATATTCATTTATATGTTTTATTTTTTTTTTTTCAACTATTGTTAGAAAAACTATCAAGAAAATTTCGTTCATTTTCGAGTAGTAAGGGAATTATAATAAAAATAGATAAATAATATATGTGTAGAAAAAAAATGTGCACACATAAGCACACGCAAAGACACATGAAATCTGTAATCTAAAAGGTTCAATAAATGCAAGTAAATCTATAGAAAGATATTAGATATTCCCATTGAATTTGCTTTTATTTCCCAAAAATAAAATAGCTAAGGAGAATACCAGCAATTTATGTAGACAAAAGTACATACTTATCCCAGATCTAAGGAAAGCTTTGCTACTAATTTGGTACTAAGCGAGTGTAGTTGTTGTTGTTGTTCTTGTAGCACTAAAGCAGCAGTAGAAATAGCAATTTTCAAAAGGGATTTACTTTTAATAAAACAAACACAAACAAAAATCTATGCATACAAATATGAAGTGAATGCATGTGAGCGTGTGTGTGTATGTGTGTGTGTGTATTTTGTATGCGGATGTATGCAAACGGTACGCATCATTTGATTAAAGCAGCTACTATTCTGCTATTTGCATTTGAAAGCTTTGAAAGCTCCTACAATTTATTATTGTTTCTTTGCAAAAGCAAGCATTGCTTTCACCGAGATCTGATTCGCTGTTGTGCTCGCTTCTGGGTGTTAAAGCACAAAGCTCTGTTTTAAAAGCTTAGACATTTTGCATTTAGTTTAAACGTAGCTGTATTAAAGCAGGAAATTTTACCCTACTAGAACAAATATTTATAGAAGAGAGCATTAATAGATAAAATGAAATAATAGATCTGTATTAATATTATGATTAATCTCAAAAAATCTCTAGGTTTTGCTTTAATTTTTAAGTATTTATATTTATACGCGAAATAAATTTTTTTTATATAAATCAACGCAGCGTTGATAAATTAAAAACCATGTTCGTTTGCCCCGTAGTGTATATGGCATTTAATATGTATTAAAATAATATGTAGACGAAACTTAAGAAAATCAAAATAATTCCATTAAAATAAGTTATCAGTAAGTTGCAAACAAATCCATGCTAGATTGTACATGTATATATTCTAATTGACTCTTAAAGTAGATTTAAAAAAAGAGTTTGAAGATGAATTTGCAAAGCAAACAAGAAATTTAAGTTCATCGTAGTGCTTTTAAAGCTAAGCCCTTTTGATGCAAGTTAAATAACCGTATGTAGCTTAATGAAGCTTTTTGGCATTTCTATAAATACATATACATGGTCTTATAAAGAAAAAACATATCTCAATATTTTGAATAGTTAATCGCTTCTTTAATATTTGGTAAAAGCTACATTCAGTCCTGTTCCAAATTTTCATTAAATTTACTTTGCTCAGATGGCAGTGCACATTCCGGTATGAATTATTGTATTAAAATGTTTGTTTTGGGTATCTTTAAGTTGAGGGGTCTTTCGCTTTCTACATACTGTTTTATTAAAAACTATCTCTCTCCCGATATTGCTTTGAAGCAGACACTGCAAAATAGAATTCCACCTTCTGTTCGCAATATGGGATTTTCCTCACAAATGGCTTGAAGTCTATTTTAAGGCGAATCAAGTGAAATTTAAGCCGAGATAAAGTCGACTTCAAGTCAATTACAAGTCAAGATCAAATCGACTTTAATTCAAGTTGAATTCTACCTTAAGACGAGTTAAAGTCAACTTTAAATATAGATCAAGTCGAATTCAAGTCAAGTTGAGGTTGACTTTAAGTTGAGATCAAGTCGATTTTAAGTTAAGATAAAGTTAACTTTAAGTTGAGATCAAGTCAATTTTATGTGGGAATCAGGTCGACTTTAAGTGGAGATCAATTTGAGTTGAAGTCAATTTTAATACGAGATCAAGTCGAATTTAAGTCAAGATCAAGTGAATTTTAAGTCAAGATCAAGTCGACTTCTAGCCGAATTAGAGTATACTTTAGCGTGAGCTGAAGTCTACTTTAGCGCGAGTTGGTGTCAACTGTAAGTCTAGATCAAATGTACTTTAAGTTAGGATCAGGTCAACTTCAAGCAAACTTTAAGTCGAAATTAATTCGATTTTCAGTCAAGATCAAGTCGACTTTGAGTCGAGGACAAGTTGAAGTCAACTTAAAGTCGCGATTAAATCGATTTTAAGCTAAGATCAAGTGAACTTTAAGTCGAGATTAAGTTGACTTTAAGTCAAGTTGAAGTAATCTTTATTGCATGTTTAAATCAACCCTAAGTCAAGTCAAAATCAATTGAACTTTAACTGCCGTATTCAGAAGATATAATTTGATTTTACAAAATCACGAAACAAATTTTGTATTGAAATTTGTTTGTTAAGCGTTGAGTAAACCTATATTATTTTTTCTGAATAAGGCCTTAAGTCGAGGCCAAGTAGACTTTTAGTCGAGTTGAAGTGTACTTTAGAGCGAGTTAAGGTCAAACGTACTCAATATTAAGCTTAATTTACGTCAAGATCAGGTGAACTTCAAGAAAACTTTAATTCGAGATCAATTCGGTTTGAAGTCGAGTTGAAACCTACTTTAAGGTAAGTTAAAGCTTACTTTAAAGCGAGCTAAAGTTTACTTATGGGAGCTTAAATCTATTTTAAGGCGAGTTAAGTCGAACTCAAGCCCACTTCAAGTTAAATTGAAATCGACTTCAGGTCTAAATCAAGTCAACTTTAAGTCAAGATAAAGTCGAATTTAAGTTGAGATAACATTTACTTCAAGTCAAGTTTAAGTCTACTATAAGGCGAGTTAAAGTTAACTTTAAGTCAAGATACAGATTTCGGAATTCGGAAGGAAATCTGGAAAAACCGGAACAGAAAATCGTTTGGCATCTCGCATTTTCATCTAAAATTTTAATGACAATACATCCCTGAGAAAATTGATATTTGAAAAACTAAAAGCAATATGACAACTTAGCATGTAAGCCCTTAATATTGTTGACTTTATAAATATTTTTCTAAAAATTTATCAACTATATCTTACAACTTTTCTTATAACAACTTGAAGTCTAATAATAATGGGTTAGATAACTTTCACTTTTTGATACCACTGTGCAATATATTAAAGTCACATAATCTTCATAAAATCGTTTTTTTATTAAAATGTATATTTAAAAGACCAGTCTGGTGTTCTTTCTCTCTCTCTCCTATTAATGTTAAGTGCTCTATAAAAATTGATTTAAAATGTGTTAACATTTAATTCTCATTCACTCAAGTCATCCGCACATTCATTTTTAACCCATTGCCCTGCAATAAAAGACTAAATGCTATCATGTCATTTTATATATAAAAAAAAATAAAATAAAAAGGAGTTGAATGTGCTGCAAAAATAAAAGTGGCATTTAACAACATTAAATATTTATTATTCTACACTATTATCTGCATGAGTTGTAATGCATTAAGAGTGAGTGTATGGAAATTTGTGAATGTGTTGTCACATCAACAGCTGTTCGTGAAGAAAATGTCTATGAGACCATACAAAGATCAAATCGCACATAAATACTTATGTTTTGATATTCGTATGTATGCACATTTCCAACTTATTCCTTTAACATTTGCCTTTAAGATTATATTGTCGACTTGTGTAAAAAGTTTGTAGCAATTTTTGCTTCTTTATACGAATTTTTTATTTTTTATTTTTTTTTGCCAAACCATCTTGTCGTCATAAAAAACCAAATTTATCTCTTTTCAAGCAATGAAAATCAGTCAACAGGGAAAAAATTATAAAGAAAAATCTCACACACTAGTGTAACAGTTGTTGCATTATTGTGCAGCCAGCCAGCCACAAAAACACATGTGGCAGCAGCAGGGCTACTTCTTACTTTCATTGCTCATAATATAGTCAACGTTACAACAGTTAGTGCTACGACTTTATAAGGAAACATCAGCAGTGAAAGGGGAAGGAAAGCTTTTATTTTAGTTAATGTAGATGTTGCTGCACTAGTGATAGTACAAGTAATAATAATACGAACAGCATACACCACAATATCAAGTAGAATTTAGCATTGCACTTCATCATATTTATTTATTATGGTACAAGTACAAGCTCAACAACTTTGAGTGCCAGTATGTTTTGTGCTCTTGCAGTCATATGCTTTATTACATGCACCAGATTTTAAATTGGGAAAGAAATATTATTGCCAGAGATGGAAAGAATTTTTTAGTTTTTTTTTTCAGCAAAAAGTATGAATTTAATTGTACGTTTTTTAGAAATGTACAAGGCTTTCTCGATTTGAGTTAAGCAAAATATTTTTCAATATGAAAGAAGTATGTGTTAGTGATTTAAATAAACACTTTAATATTTTATTTTTAAACAACGCTGTCAAAAAGAATCCTAAGTTTTGTAAGTTTCTATACCCTAGGTATGAGGTTTGGTCAGTCCATGTGTAATTTGCAGAATATTCGTATGTTACCCAAAAAGTATATATATATTGTGGGTCCTTATGAATAGGAAGGACCAAAAAGCTATGTCCGGCCATCTGTCTGTCTGTACGTGAAACCAGTTTCCCGATGCTCCCACAAAAGCTAGGGTCCGTCCATGTGTAATTTGCAGAATATTCATATGTGATCCATAAAGTATATACTTACTGAATAGGAAGGACCAATAAGTGATGTCCGTCCATCCGTCTGTCCGTCTGTCTGTCTGTCTCTCTGTCTGTCTGTCTGTCTGTACGTGAAACCGGTTTTCCGGTTTCTAGATGCTTCGGTCTTGGACTGGTATATCAGAAATAATCCAAAATAGATTTGTACTGAAACTCAGCAAAACCTAAGAGGCGGTCAGAGCTGGAAAATTTAAATTTTTTGTGATATAAAAAATTAAGTAGATAAAACAATAAATAAAAAAGATGACTCCAGGGTTGGAAAGTTTTAATTTTTTTTATATAAAATATACCTGCACACTAAAACCAATTTTTTATTTTTCTCTATAGATTAAACATACATATTTTTGTATTTCAAAAAATAAATACAATATAAAAGGCCGATTCCAGGGTTGGGAAATTTAAATTTTTTTTTGGTATATAAAAGTAACAATCTGAAATTAATTTTTTCTTTTCCTTTGTAAATTTTATACATATTTATATATTTTATATTTTAAAAAGAAAAAGTTTGGTATAAAAAGTCAAAAAATAAATAATAAAAAGCACAGGTCCAGAGCTGGAAAATTTAAACTTTTTTGGTATAAAAAAGTAAGTAGCTAAAACTTTTATTTTTTTTGTTAAATAAATATATTTTATATTTCAGTAAGTATTAAATTGGTATTAAATTAAAAAACCAAAAAAGATTATTCCAGGGTTGGAAAATTAAAATTTTATTTTGTTTTTTTGTATTTCAAATTATTTTCTTTTTCTCTATAAATTAAACATACATAGTTTGTATTTCAAAAAAAAAAAAAAAAGAATCCAATATAAAAGGACGATTCCAGGGTTGGTAAATTTAAACTTTTTTTGGTATATAAAAGTAGCTATGCCCAATTCATTTTTCCGTTTTCTTTGTAAATTAGATATATTTTATGTTTTAGAAATAAAAAGTTTGGTATAAAAATCAGAAAAATAAAAAGCACACCACCAGAGATGGACAATTTAAACTTTTTTTTTGGTATATAAAATAAACTAACTGAGCCGTTACGATTTCTGGTGACATCGTGGGACAGGCCGTAAAACTTATATTTTCTTTGTTAATTAAATATATTTTATATTTTAAAAAGAAATAAATTAGTTAGTATTAAAAATCCTAAATATTAAAAATATGGTTGCAGGGTTGGAAAACTTAAACCTTTTTTGATATATAAATGTAACTAAGTAAACGTATGTTTTTTCGTTTTAGTTAAAATATAAGAATTTATTTTTTAACCCTCGACAAAGAAAAGGGCTGTTGTAAGTCCTAATTTACACTTAGCGAGTCTTATTGCTAAGCTGATTAGTTTGTAGGAGAGAGAGAGACGAGGGGAACATATGAGTATCATTTCCCCTCGTCTCTCTTTCCTAAAAAACTAATCAGCTTAGCAATAAGACTTGCTGAGTGTAAATTAGGACTAAGTTTGTAGTGTGTGTATGTGAATCTGTGTGTCTGTCCGTGTCCACGTACAGACCAAACGGCTGGACCGATTTCAATTTAATTTTTTCTGTTTGAAATGTGACTTGGTCGAGATGGTTCTTAGCTATGTTTCAAGAAAACTGGTCCAGCCACTTAGAAGATATCACATCTTCTCCAGATATATTCGGGGGTTTTTAAAATTTTTAATTTTTGTTATTTTTATTTAACCCCCGACCAAAAAAAGGGGTGTTATGAGTTTGTAGTGTGCATCTGTGAATCTGTGTATCTGTGTATCTGTGTATCTGTGTATCTGTGTATCTGTGTGTCTGTCCGTGTCCACGTACAGCACAAACGGCTGGACCGATTTTGATTTAGTTTTTTTCTGATTGAAAGGTGACTTGATCGAGAAGGTTCTTAACTGTGTTTAAAGAAAATCGCTTCAGCTGTTTAGAAGATATCACATATTTTCTAAATATATCGGGGGTTCTTAAAATTTTTAATTTTTGTTATACTCTTTGTTATTATGTGAATAAAAATTTTTTTAATACTAAGACTGTTGTAAATCTAGAGATGGTAAAATTGAGCTTTCATTACAAAAAAGCTTTCAGCAAATTGAATATGATGAATCTAAACAATTCACATATTCCATTTGCAAAAATTGCTGAGTATGTAAAGTAGAAATCTACATCAACTGACACCACACACAGTGGACCAAACACAAAAAACGCTGATGATGAAGGTGTGGCCACATTCGAAAACAGCTAGTTGTTCCATTCTACCGCGTGTTTGTCAGAATATTTACAATTAACTTTGGTGTTATTTGTTCATTAATAATTGTCACATGTAATATGGCTTACAAAGCGATACGAACTTTTTAGCCTAATCAAATCATAAATATAAATTATTTTAATTTTGATCACATACTATTATTTTGCTTTGTTTTTTTTTTTTTTTGCTTAAAGCTTCGTACTCAAGTGAGTCAAAAGTTGTTGCCTTCGGTTTGCACAACATGCTCGTAATCAAACTTAATAGCAAAACAAATATATTCTTATATTGAAATAGATACATATTGTTGTTTGATTTCAAAACCTTAAGCTTAAGAGCTCCATATACTGTCCACAAATTTGCTGGTTTTGCATGTTTGATGATACAAAATACTAAAGTTTTTCTTTACTGGAAATTCATGCATACATATTTTACACCTAAAATCGTTTCGTGTTTTATTGTATCAATTTTGCTCAACACGATACGTCCCGAACATGCACGAAAACAAATTTTTTTGTCACGAACACCTTGTGTTGAGTCGTGCGTGTTTGTGTCACGAAAAAAACACTACACGTGCCTATCTCTACCTTGCACTATTATCCTTTTTCGATAAAGCAAATTAATACATTCCCTAAAATTCTGTAAAAGTGGTAGTATATCCTTGCAGCTCTTTCAAGACCCGAGATTTTTCAAAAAAAATTCTACTAAAAAAGTATGCTGGAATTTTTGTACCTTTTACTCACAACAAATTAGAAATTCACACTTGTCTAGCTTAATTTTAGTTGGCCTTCTAACACTTATATTTATTTTTTTTTCTACTTATGTGCAATGTATGTAGAGAGAGGCATTTGGATGTATGTAGAAGTGTTTTATTGTTTGAAATTTTTGGAATAGCAACACATTTTAAGCTTCTTATAGTGCATGTGCTTGTGTACTTGTAGATGCATACAATTCTTCATAAAGCAGACATGAAGTGTCAAGTTGCTCCATCTTTTTATTTGTTTAGAAAATATAAGAATTTCTTTAACTTTTTATGCAGTAATACTGGGATTATTTTTGGAATACTTGTAGTTTTACTTTTTCCATTAAAATTAGGTTTTTTTTTTAAATTGAATTTTATATTGCTTTTGAAGAATACTCGTAGTTATTGGATAATTTTTTTAGTCTTTTTAGAGCCATTAAGTACTTAAAAAATACAGGGAGAATTTAAGTTTTTAAAGTAGAAAAACGCATAACAAGAACTATAATGTTAAACCTTCTGCTTATTAAGAAAAATGTACAACTATACAAACATATAAGCCAATGCAGAAAACATACACAAACAACAACATACACACACTAGAAGAAGAGGAGGAAAGTATTTTGCATCACTTCCATGGCAGATTATCCTTTAGTAGCCAATCCGAGTTATCGGAAATAGGACTCAAAACCTGAGTCTTCATATTTGGAGCACCGTGTGTGCAGCTTTTCCGACCCCACTGGTTCCTCTCCTCTAGTAACTGCCATCTATATCTACATCTTTCATCTTTGTCCTTACTTTCTCTACATCTACATACTGTCCAGGTACATGTAGCACAAATTGATCATTGTATTGAACCCAAGTGATCTGGACCCTTAACCTTCATCTTTCCTTCGCAATAGAACCTAATGATGTGCTCAAAATCTCAAAATCTAGTACTCAGAGGCTGTTATATATGCTGTAACTTTCTAAATGTTACTAACATTCTTCTGTAAAATTAACATGAAGCATAAAGAAGAGGATGCATCAGCTAAGCGGACAGTCTTGTGTTAAGAACAGCAAAGTTAACATCGTGGTATTGCAGCAGTGAATTATTTAACATTGCGTGTTTAAAAGCTCTTAATATCAGTCTGGAGTAAATATATAGTTGAAACTCTATACGAATTGTACATTATTTAATTGCAAATTTTCGAAACTACAAAAATAAAGCTTTTGAAAGTTTTAATGGAACGTGTCAGAAATTGTAAGCAAGGGCTGGAAATTCTTCATATTTATATTTTTATTGATTAAAAAATTACAGCCTTATTTAAAAAAAAAATTATTAAAGTTTTATAAAGGAGTTTTAGAAGAAATTTTTTTAAAAAAAATTTCCTTATTAAGCCTTTATAAAGACTTTAAAACTTTTAAAAATAAGGTGGTGAGCTTTTATTATTAAATAGTAGACAATATTCTGTAGCAAAAAGGAAAAAGTGCTTAAGTCGAGATAAGCAAATTTTAAGTTAATAGCATTCCTATAGTCTTCATATTTTAAAGTACCTCTCAGAAAAATCTCAATTAATTTTTACTATTTTTCAGGAAGTTACAGCGTAATGATTTGATACTTATCTTTTTTAGACTTATAATCTCATATGGAATAATAGCCTAATTTAGCTTATTCTTTGATATAATTCAAATTGAAGGTATTAATTATGATGTTTTCTTTAAGAAAATAAAAGTGAAACCGGAATTTCCCAACTTAACTACAAAAAAAAGTAAAGTTTTGAAAATCGACTTGAAAGTTTAAAAGTGGTCTCCTGCAAAACAGTACAATATGACGTAAACAGTTAATTTTAATTATTATTGTTCGAACTTAATTTGTTACTTTATTTATAATTTAATCAGACTAAGGTTCGTATTGCTTTGTAAGCTAAATTACGTGTGGTAATTATTAATGAACAAAAAGCACCAAAGTTAGTTGTAAGTATTCTGACAAACACGTAGTAAAACGGAACAACTAGCTGTTTTCGAAGGCCACTACACCTTCATCATCAGCGTTCTTTTGCGTTTGGTCCACTGTGTGTAGTGTCAGTTGATTTACATACTCAGCCATTATTGCAAATGGAATATGTGAATTGTTCAGATTCATCGTATTCAATTTGCTGAAAGCTTTTTTGTAATGAAAGCTTAATTTTACCATCTCTCAATTTACAATATCCTTGCCATTGTCGTTTAAGCACTTTTTCCTTATTGCCACAGCATTTTAACATTTTTTTGTGGCCAATACAATATAAAATTTTAGGAACTAAAAAATTTTCAATTTAATGTAATCATAAAAATTAATTTATGTAAATTTTTTGTTTGCAATTTTTAAATTTTAAAGGCTTTATTCATAAAAAAAGGTATTTAAATTAAATTATTAATGTCTTTTAACGTAAATTAATCAATATTTGTGAAACTGCAATATAACATAAACTTTAAAAGTTTTTTGTTTTCATACATAAAATAACAAAAGCAAACTTAGCTGTCGTTCAGGGGCTTCATAGTACAACTTTCTGATGCTTGTCATATTTTTCTATATTTCTAAATTTTCTATATTTTTTAATTTTTCTTTTTTTTTTGTTTCACTCTTAAACTAAACTTTGAAATTTAAGCAAAGCAAAGTTTTTCATGTTTTATTTTACTAAGTCCTTAAAGTAGCTAATTGAACATATTTGACCATACTGGCCCTTGGCCTTTTACAGACTTTACTGCATCTACCATTTGGTAAAAATAATAAAAAGTTAAACAACACAGGCCACTTAAAAGTAACGTTGAATGAGTGTTAACACAAATGTACTTGTACTTAAAAAGATAACCAAAAGGGACTATAGCCGCCGCGTACTTGTAAAAAAAATTATTTAAACAGAGCAAAAATAAAAGTCAAACAGTTTAAAAGTTTCTTTACACTGAAACTTACATTAAATAGAGGAAAGCATAAAATAAAAAAAAAAAATCCTCAAAAAAATATATATAAATGCAAACATATACGAAGGATACTACTTATTAAGATGTAACGAATTCCGATACCGATACCGATATATCGGCGATACTTCTAATTTGCCGATATATCGATATCGGCGATATTTAAATGTCGATACGCCGATACTTCTTTAGATTTTTTAGAGCTGTTTTAAACAAACAATACAATTTTCAACGCCTTTTTTTGTATAACAACTAAGAGAAATAACATATTAAAAGCAGGACATAAAGTCAAAATAGAAAAATTAAATTGTTTCTTTTGTTTTGCTTTGCACCATAATAGTGAAATGTATGTATGTGTTTGTGTTTTTTGAGATTTCTTTCAAAGCGCATTAATAAAAGTGATAGTAATTCTACAACAATTACAACTTAAAATTACAACTGACATCTCAGCCCCTATGTCACCATGTACAAATTTTTGCATACAAAACTATAATTTGCGGAAAAAATCGGCGGCGGCTGAATATAAAAAAAGTCGGCGGCGGATGAAAGGCGGCTTGGACCTTAGGTTGCGTGGTTATTAAAAACGGTTCTTCTTTAGTGTTCTTATTAAAAAATAAACTACAGCACAGATTTTGTTTTTTTTTAACTAAATAGTTGTTGAATATAAAAAAAAACATACCAATAATGTCAACTTCACAGCACAAAAGTGCTATATGGGAACATTTTGAATTTTCAAATGTGGATAGTTCCAAAGCAATATGTTTGTATTGTGGAGAAAAAGTTTCTCGTGGCATCAATTCAAAAAATTACAATACATCAAATTTGTGGATTCACATGAAAAGACACCATTCAAATGAATTAAATACCGTTTCAGGAACGAAAAGGCATATTCAGGTTCCAAAGTGTTGCAGTGACAACGATACACAGCCTAAGAGGCAAGCAACTCTTGCGGAAATAATTTAGAAGAAATCTGTTTATAGCAATGATGATATTCGGGCAAAAGAAATAACTCGCATTATCGCTGAGGAAATTTGTGTTGATATGCAACCGTTTGATTTAGTGAACCAAGTAGGCTTCCAACGGCTAGTAAAAAAACTAAATCCAAATTACAAAATGGTTTCCCGGGCTCATTTGAGTGAAAAAGTCATACCGGAAATGTATCAGCGAGTAAAATCCAGGGTATTGGAGTTACTAAAAGATCTGCCACATATTGTGATAACCACCGATATATGGACAAGTGGCTGCTCTTCACAATCCAATGATTTTTTTAGCTTGACAGCTCATGGCATCGATATAAACTTTGTGTACAAAAATTACTGCCTTGAGGTCATGCCATTCAATGGAGCTCAGCACTCCGGTACTAATATAGCCCTAATCTAAAGAAATCTTTAGAAGATTGGGAAATACAAGGTAGTGTACGAGCAATAGTCACTGACAATGCAGCCAACATGGGTGTCGCTATTAGAGAGATTCAGCTCTCATACGATGTAATGCCAGTGAAGTGTTTAGCGCATTCTTTGCAATTGACAATTAAATCCAGCCTTTTTAAAGACGACAAAATAAATGAAATGATTACCAAATCGCGGTCTATTATAGGATATTTTAGCCATTCCACAAGCAGCATTAAAATTCTAAGAGAAATGCAAAATGCTCACAATATTCCTAATCATGTCCTTATACAGGACATATCTACACGTTGGGATTCAACACTTCAGGCTTTGAGGCGTTTGCTACAGCAAAGGGTTGCTGTACAAGCTTGTTTACCTCGTATAAAATGCAAGGTGGAACTTACAACAGACGAATGGATAATGATGGAAGGGGTGGTGAAAATTTTGGCTTACTTTGAAGAGGCTACAAAATCCATAAGCAAAGCCACTGCTACATTGTCGGACGCTATTCCACTAATTAACAGTCTTCGAACATTATTAGAAAATATAATACATCAATCAAAAGAGGAGAGTGGCCCGGACCAACAATTTGCGACTAACTTAGCATCAGCTTTGAATGCAAGATTTGAGGGTTTAGAGGAAACTGAAACGTATTATTTATCTACAATTCTTGACCCTCGATACAAAGCTCGAATATTTCAAAGACAATCGACTTCAATCCTATCGAAAAAACGTCTTATTGAGTTACTTAACATGACTCTCCATTCCGAAAAAGTTGAAGACAGAGTCTTCCATACACCTCGTAAAACGTTTGATAAGTCTAAGAGAACTACTCGCCTTTGGAGCGTTTGTGAAAAAATTATAAGAGAATCCGAGGAGGATGAGCCTCTATCCATCTTAAGCTGTGGTTCTGCTAACGAAGAAGTAGAGAGATACCTTAGATCTCCCAATATTTCTAGAGACGCAGATCCTCTTCATTACTGGCGCAATGACATATCCTACCCAAACTTAAAGAAACTGGCGCAGAAATACTTAAGTTTTCAAATGACTTCTGTCGCATCTGAGAGACTATTTTCTACTGCAGGTCTGCTTCAAACGGATTTGCGAAATCGTCTATCTCCGCAAAATTTGAGAACACTTTGTTTTTTAAACAAAAATCTTATTAATATCAATTTTAAATATTGATCTCTTACAATGTTTTTTTTTTATAAAAAAAAATAATTATTTTTTTTTAATTTTACCATGATCTCAAAAACTGAATTCGTTGTTTTTAAATTCTTATTAAATCAATTTAGATATTGATCCCATTTAAGCTGAGTGCCATACTCTTTATTTTGTAAAATCATAATATGTTCGTATACTTTTTCTTGTTTGAAAATTTGAAGCTTGAAATGTATTGAAAATTTTTATGATTTTAGAAAATAAACAGTATAAAATTAAGTTTGAATTGACTCATTAATAATACTTTACACTGTTACTTTGTGTAAAAAATTGTTTTTTGTTATTACTCGTATTACCATGAATTCAAATTCAATTCCATTTTTTTAAGTCATATTAATATCACTTAAATATTGAACCCATCTAAACTGAATATCATCGTTTATTTTATAAAATCATAAATACTGCAGACATTTTGTTGTTTGAAAATTTGAAGTTTAGAAATTGAAATGTATTGAAAATTTGGATATTTTTAGAAAATAAACAGTATGACATTCAGTTTGAATTGGTCCATTAATAATCGCTTACACTTTTACTAAAAAAAATAATTGGTTTTTTGTTAATTTCAGAATGATTTCAAATATCAATTTATATGTTAATAAATTCTTACACTGTAATTTTATATAATAAAAGAATTGCTCTACTTTTGTTAATTTTAACTTGAGTTCAATTTCAATATACGTATCGGTATCGGAATCGGTATCGGCGATATTTTTTTTTGAGTATCGGTATCGGTATCGGATCGGCAAAAAGGCGTATCGTTACTTCCCTACTACTTATATTTCGCGAACTGGCAACTCTAATGTCAATAGCTAAAATCTGTCAACACCATAATAAAATTTGACATTTTTTAGCAAAAACATACTCACAATTTTTTTATGTACAAGTGCTATTTCTTTTGTTTACAGTGAGTTCAGAAAATCTATTTGACAAATAAAAATGGAAGTTTCAAGAGAAGGTTTTCGTTGGTTTAGTTTTCACAACTTTCGACTTGGATTATCAAGAATGTGTCAATGAACTCAGTTCCTTGTGTGGCAATAAATCACCATCAAAACTCACAGCATACCGCTGGTACAGTGAATTCAATCGTGATCGTAGCTCCGTCGCCCACGAATTCCGCGAAGGTCGTCGAAAATCGGCTGTTGTACCACAAAACATTGATGCAGTGCGTGAACTGATGATGCAAGATCTTCTTGTGACATATTGTGAGACAGATACATCCTTGCACATTAGTTCCACTTCAATACATTCGATTTTGCATAGACAATTAGTTGTAAAAATAAGTTTTCTCCTTGGATACCCCATAATTTATCAATCGATCAAAACAACGCTCGAGCCAAGTAATGTAAGAAAATGATTAACAAGTATTTATACAAAAAATATACAAAAAACCAGACTGCGGCGAGCTTTGAACCGTTAAATATCCTAAATGGTCATTAGAAATTAAAAATCATAAGAGAAACCTAAAGCTGATTTTAAAATACATGTCGAATGATACATTAGCTATGGCATAGTGTTATATGAGAGTCCTTAGTAACGCGATTTCGACTTGCAAGGACCTTTCATTTTGTAAAGCTCAGAAAAAACTATTTGAGACAAAAAATGGTGGTGGTCAGATGGGGACAAAGGTCGCCTCATCGTGCTCAAAGTTGAGGGTAAAAGCAAAAAAATTTACAAAAAAACATATAACTTTCTCGGGGTCACCGCTAAAAGAGTCAAATGTATGACCAGCACCCATTGATTTTCTTCGCCCAACATCTTTTTTAAATACACCGACCGCCTAACTCCTCTCCTTAAGGCAGCTCTTTTACAAAGAGGAAATTTTTATAAAATTTACTCGCAGCGCTCTAACTGCCCCTAGGGCGTAGTCAAATGTATAACCGACCTCCAATATTTTTTCAATACAAAGATATCTTCTGATCATAATTATCTCCTATTCTCCACAAATAATGTTGTCCTCATACAAAAAAAAAATATTTTTTAATAATATTTTTTTAAGAAACCAGCTTGTTCCGCTTTTATGGTACATCCCAGTGGCCGAAAATGTAAGATCGACCCTCAATAATTTTTTATCTTCAAAATTTTTTCCCAATATATCCATGTCCTATCTCAACTCCCTAAGGGGGCTCCCATGCAAAGGCAAAATTTGTATAAAAATTTATGCGCAGGGCTCTAACTGCCTCTAGGGCGTACCTATCGAAGTCAAATGTATGATCAACCTAGAATATTTTTTCAATACTAAAATTTCCTCTAAACATAATTGTCACCTACCTTCAACCATTAACATTGTCCCGATATAATAAAAAAATAATTATTTGTTAAATCATTAATTTACAATTTGGTAGGCGATGCCCAACCGTCCATCTATTCGTAGTGATTTGGCAAAGAATACGCAGCGTGATAGTTCGTTTGAGAGTTAACCCTTAGTAAAACATTTTTGTTTATATTGTTAACATCGTAAAAATTATTAAATTCATCTACAAAATACCTGGAGTGGCCATTAAATTTCATAAAACAAATCTAAAATACATATGTATATAAGGTTTAACATTTGTTGGCACTTAGGGCCAATTTCAGCAACTATATTTAATATCAATTGATATTCAAATGTCGATTTTCATTCATTTTTTGTATGTAAACACAGGTGCCCCTGTTGCTGACCTCTCAGTTCAGAGGTCGTGGGTTCGATTCCCACCATAGACCCTGGGCGTTTTCTGCAGACAAGCTAATCGCTTCGCGGGTTGTGTTTGTTTAAAAAATAAAAATAAAATTTATATTTAAATAAGTTGGTGAAATATGCTCTTATAATACAAAATTATTATTTTACTTATTCACTAAAATATTTTTTATGAAAAATACATTGAAATTGATTGGTGAGGTGTTAAGATGGATCCTATGCGCATTTCACTGTTGCTAATGCAGATCATCAAATAAACTTTACCCAAAAATTTTTTTGAGCACCTAGAGATAGTATATTAAATTTTTATGCAAATAAATGAGAAGTTCAACTAATATCAAAGTTAAAAGAAGAACTCAGTAATCAAAATGTTTTTAATTTTCTTACTGTACATTTATTACATTTTCTGACTATTTTCAGCTCGAATTGTAGTTGTAAGAAGTATGTAATGAAAATGAATATAAAAAAACAACAACAACTACTCGTTGCTTTTGCAAGAATAGAGTGTTGCCACACAAATATTTTTTATCCGGTGCAGTCAAGTGGAAAAAAAACATTAACTGTGAACTGTGGAAACTCAAAAAAAAAACTAAAAATATTTTATTTTCTAACTGCGACAGTCGAAAACTGGCGAAGACAGTCAAAAACTGACGAAGAAACATGAAGACAATCCCATTACCAGTTGAAATTATAGAGTGTAGAAAAGCCAAGCTTCGAATTATAGAACGTATACGAGTAAGAAGTCATATTACTATGTTTAAAGCATTTCACATTGAAATTATTCAAATTATAGAGCGCTGAGCCTAAGAACTCAAATTATAGCATGTCTGCGATCAATAATGTCAAATTAGAGAGGAAGCAAACTGTATTGATTTTTTTTTTTCAATTTATTGAATGTTTTCCCAGCGAAATGGGAAACACTTCAGATTATCGAGACTTTGAAATTACCAAAAGTCCACTGCATTGTTTTAGGTTAGGCTATGTTATATTATGTCATGCTATGTTATGTTATGTCATTTTATGCCATGTTATATCATATTATGCTATGTTATGTCTTATTATTTTATGTTATGTCATGTTATGTTATGCCATGTTATTTATTTCATGTTATGCCATGCTATGCCATGTTATTTATTTTATGGCGCGTCATATCAAATCATCTCATATTATTTAAAAGGATGGATTGATGTAATATTTACACAATATATTGCATTGTCGTTACCAGTATTCGTTCACATATTTGGTTCATATTGAAAAAAATTTCTTTATTATACCCTTTACCAACAAAAATGGTAAAAGGGTATATATAGGTTTGTCATTCCGTTTGTAATTTCTATAATATCAATAAGCGACCCATATAATATATATATTCTGGATCCTTATGCATAGGGAAGACGAATAAGCGATGTCCGTCTGTCCGTCTGTCCGTCTGTCCGTCTGTCCGTCTGTCCGTCTGTCCGTCTGTCCGTCTGTCCGTCTGTCCGTCTGTCCGTCTGTCCGTCTGTCTGTACGTGAAATCGGTTTTCCGAAGCTCCCAGAAGAGCTAGAGACTTCGTTCTTGGACTGGTGTGTCAGAAATTTTCCAAAATAGATTGGTATTGAAATTCAGCAAAATCGGGCGGACGATTGCAGAGCTGGAAAACTTAAACTTTATTTTGCCATATAAAAGTAACTACCGAAAACAAATTTTTATTTTTTTTTAATAAATAAACTTATTTTACACTTCAGTACGATTAAAATTGGAATTTTAAATTAAAAAAATATAAAAAAATTAAAAAGACGTTTCCAGGGTTGGAAAACTTTAACTTTTTGTGTTATGTAAAATTAACTATGTCTAAAACTATATTACTATTTTCTCGAGAACCGTAAGAGCTACGGAGCTGAAATTTGGACACAGTGTGTAGACCTTTGGCCGCTACAACAACAAATACATGAGAGTTGGAAATTAAAGGGTGTTCCAAAACGAGCAACGAAAAATGTTAAAATCCCATGCAATCTACATACAATTGTATGTATATACACTTGAAATTTGTAAGGTTAGTGTATTTTTATACAGACTACAAAAATTAACACAAAAATTTAAAAAAATTTAAATTAAAGGGTGTTCCATCAGTTAATGCAATTTTGACTATGTAATTTTGACAATTTGCTGTATCTTGGAAACCGTAAGAGCAAAACTCTTGAAATTTTCAAAAACGGTAAAACTGAAAAAATAAAAAATTATAAAATCGCCAAACCGAAAAAAATCGCCAAAAACAAGAAAAAATCGCCAAAACGAAAAAAAGCACCAAATTAAAAAAAATTCTAAGACTAAAATAAATCGCAAAAAATAACGGAAAAATTGCTAAAATGAAAACAAAAATCGCCAAAATGAAAGAAAATCGCCAAAATGAAAATCGCCATAATGAATAAAATCACCAAAATGAAAAAAACCCCAAAAAACAGAAAAAATCGCCAAAATGAAAAAAAAATCGCCAAAATGAAAAAAATCGCCAAAACGAAAAAAACCCCAAAAAACAAAAAAATCGCCAAAATGAAAAAAGCCAAAAACAGAAAAAAAATCGCCAAAACGAAAAAAGCACCAAATTAAAAAAAAATTATAAAACTAAAATAAATCGCAAAAAAAACGGAAAAATGCTAAAATGAAAAAAAAAATCGCCAAAACGAAAAAAACAGAAATAAATCGCCAAAATGAAAAAAAATCGCCAAAATGAAAAAAATCACCAAAACGAAAAAAAAACGCTAAAAAACAGAAAAAAATCGTCAAAATGAAAAAAAATCGCCAAAACGAAAAAAACCCTAAAAAACAGAAAAAAATCGCCAAAATGAAAAAAATCGCCAAAAAAAGAAAAAACCTAAATAACAGAAAAAAATCGCCAAAACGAAAAAAAGCACCAAATTAAAAAAAAATTTCTAAGACTAAAATAAATCGCAAAAAAACGGAAAAATTGCTAAAATGAAAACAGAAATCGCCAAAATGAAAGAAAATCGCCAAAATGAAAAAAAAATCGCCAAAATGAAAAAAAACACCAAAACGAAAAAAAAAACCTAAAAACAGAAAAAAATCGCCAAATTAATAAAAAAAATCGCCAAAATGAAAAAAATCACCAAAACGAAAAAAACCCAAAAAAACAGAAAAAAATCGCCAAAATGAAAAACAGCACTAAATTAAAAGAAAATTTCTAATACTAAAATAAATCGCAAAAAAAAAAACGAAAAAAATGCTAAAATGAAAAAAAAATCGCCAAAATCAAAAATATCGCTAAAACGAAAAAAAAAACCTAAAAAACAGAAAAAAATCGCCAAAATGAAAAAAATCGCCAAAATAAGAAAAAAAATCGCCAAAACGAAAAAAAACTAAACAACAGAAAAAAATCGCCAAAATGAAAAAAAATCGCCAAAATAAAAAAAAATCGCCAAAATGAAAAAAATCACCAAAACGAAAAAAAACATAAAAAAAAGAAAAAAATTGCCAAAATGAAAAAAAATCGCCTAAATGAAAAAAATCACCAAAACGAAAAAAAAACAAAAAAATCGCCAAAAAAACGCGAAAAAAACCCAAAAAAACAGAAAAAATCGTAAAAATGAGAAAAATCTCCAAAATGAAGAAAAGCCCAACAACAGAAAAAAATCGCCAAAATGAAAAAAACCTCCAAAAACAGACAAAATCGCCAAAACGAGAAAAAAGCGACAAAACTGAAAAAATCGTTTTAACTGAAAAAAACTTCAAAAAGCAAAAAACCTTCCTTTCGTGCGCGATTCAAAGTCGCACTTAACTGATTTTTTTAATATTAAAGGAATTAAATGAAACTAAGTTTTTGCTTATTTCGTTCTTGCTTTTTTCACTTAACATATTTTATGTATTTTTTAAAGAACTAGATTGGTAACAATAATCAGAAAAATCCAAAATTATGACTCCAGGGTTGGAAAACTTACACTTTTTGTTTTTTTTTCTTTTTCTTTATAAATTGAATATATTTTATGCTTCTGAAAGAAAAGTTTGGTGTATGAAATTTGAAAAATGAAAACTATAGCTCCAAAGATGGAAACTTTAAAAAAATGATAAATTTTTTCACAAAACAAATATGTATGTACGTGTCTGTATACTATATATATGTACGTACGTTGGTAAAGGGTATATAAGATTCAGCACAGCCGAATATAGCACTCTTACTTGTTTATATTTCTTTATTTCAGCGCATTATTTGTATGGCTCTCTTTGACAGCCCCTCCTCAAATCCTTTATATTTAATACAGTCCTGAAATCAAATCTGCTTAAAATTATTTGCAAAAGAAGCATTTAGTACGTTCTAAATATACATACAGATTAAATCTCGAGCCCTATTTTCGATTTAATCTTAAGCGCCATGTAGTACAAAACTAAATTTTTATTGAATTGAAAATTGTTGATAACTTTTAAAAGGCCTTAAAACTTTATCGTAAGCGACAGTTTGTTTATGTATGTAAAACATATTTTAATATTTAACAAAAATCTTCTTCTGAAAACTTTAATTTTTGTCGCCTACGATTACATCGAAAATAGGGTTCGATGTATAAAATTTTATTACATTTGTGTTATAAACTTGCTTAAGTCAACTACAGCTGACTTAAAGTAATTTTGGTTCATATTATTTAAACACACCTTTTGCTGTGAAAAATTTCGTTTATGGATAAGAAATGTGCAATATCTCCTTTTGCGGGAAGCATGAACTTAAAACTTTAATTCACTTTAATCTGTCATAAAATGTCGCACTGCCAACGATAATGATTGTATTTATACGTTACTGTTGATGTCTTTATTACAGACATGGAAAATTATTTCATTTACATTCTTCATCATATGGAATTTATCTGCATGCTGATGTGCATTAGCAAGTGTGTGTGTGTGAATGTGTGTGTGAGTGTGTGTATGAGTGTGTGTGTGAGTGTGTTTGTGTGTGAGTGTGTTTGTGTGCATGTGTACGGGTGTATGTTCTTGTTAATGGCCATGGGTTTCAGGTGATAAGTGCATATTTGTAGCATAATTAACAAATAACTGTGGTGACCAGCAACGTGTAAATTTTCACTGTCTACATGCGGTAATAAAATTAATATGAAAATATGTATATATTTTTTTTAAGGATAAAAATGAAAAGTGCATTTATATGAACTTACAATACGTGGAAAACAATACAAATGCATAGCGCCCATATGGTGTGAGATAATGTATACTGGGCCATAAGTAGTAAAAAACTGAATAATTAAAATTTTTTTACTGCTCTCTGTTTGTAAAGAGAATAAAAATATTGGCTCGAAATTGTTTTTTTTAGTATAAGTCCTTAACAAAGAATTCTTATATTATTTGCAAAAATGGTCAGCCTGCTTAAAAATTATTTCAAGAAAAATATTATAATGATCGTTAGGTTTTTTAATAATATTTTATTAAATCTAAAATTGTCCCCAATTTTATATATTTTATGTGTTATAAGCTTGCTTCTTTTGAATCAAGTTTGAAAGCTTAAATATAAAGCTGGACTTATTAGAAATCATCAAAAAATTTAGCTAATTCATTAAATAATGATTAAGGCCGAGGCACATACTCGTAGAATCCGTTATAATCTAAGCAGTCACTTTCAGTACGTCTCTGTCAAGGCGAAGTACAAAAGTTGGGCAACTTTAAACTTTTGGCGCACGTTGATTAGTTTAAAGGTTTCTATGCTTTGTGGGAGCAAAAATAAAATAAAATAAAACACAAGAAATAAAAAAATAAATAAATAAAAACTTAAGTTTAACTAATGAAATGGAGAACAAATCTATTGAAGCTGTTCAAATGTTTCCGTCGACAAAGTATTCATTATGTCAACCTCCTCTGTCGTTACCTTTAGTCCCAGTTTACACTACTGAAGTCTTATTGCTAAGCTCATCACTTTTTCTTCTTTGAACTTTCATCGGCGTTCACACAATGCAAGTCTTATTTTTAAGCTCATATTTTTTATGCACAGTTTTGTGTATTTTTAAACATTACGAATGAGAAAGCATAACGTATTAACAGTACATGAAGCTGAGTACTCGCTTCCCTTCCACTCGTCCCTCTTTCCCACAAACTATTCAGCTTAGCAATAAGACTTGCATAGTGTAAACTAGGACTTACTACATAAAATAATAAGAGTTGAAATGAGATGAGATGAGATGATATGAGATGAGATGAGATGAGATGAGATGAGATGAGATGAAATGAGATGGGATGGGATGGGATGGGATGAGATGAGATGAGATGAGATGAGATGAGATGAGATGAGATGAGATGAGATGAGATGAGATGAGATGAGATGAGATGAGATGAGATGGGATGAGATGAGATGAGATGAGATGAGATGAGATGAGATGAGATGAGATGAGATGAGATGAGATGCGATGAGATGAGATGAGATGTGATGAGATGAGATGAGATGAGATGAGATGAGATGAGATGAGATGAGATGAGATGAGATGAGATGAGATGAGATGAGATGAGATGAGATGGGATGAGATGAGATGAGATGAAATGAGATGAGATGAGATGAGATGAGATGAGATGATATGAGATGAGATGAGATGAGATGAGATGTGATGAGATGAGATTAGATGAGATGAGATGAGATGAGATGAGATGAGATGAGATGAGATGAGATGAGATGAGATGAGATGAGATGAGATGAGATGAGATGAGATGAGATGAGATGAGATGAGATGAGATGAGATGAGATGAGATGAAATGAGATGAGATGAGATGAGATGATATGAGATTAGATGAGATTAGATGAGATGAGATGAGATGAGATGAGATGAGATGAGATGAGATGATATGAGATGAGATGAGATGAGATGAGATGAGATGAGATGAGATGAGATGAGATGAGATGAGATGAGATAAGATGAGATGAGATGAGATTAGATGAGATGAGATGAAATGAAATGAAATGAGATGAGATGGGATGGGATGGGATGAGATGAGATGAGATGAGATGAGATGAGATGAGATGAGATGAGATGGGATGAGATGAGATGAGATGAGATGAGATGCAATGAGATGAGATGTGATGAGATGAGATGAGATGAGATGAGATGAGATGAGATGACATGAGATGAGATGAAATGAGATGAGATGAGATGAGATGATATGAGATGAGATGTGATGAGATGAGATGAGATAAGATCAGATGGAATAGATGAGAACGGAATGGAATGGAATGGAATAAAATGGAAGGGAATGGAATGAAATTGAATGAAATAGAATGGAATTGAATGAAATGGGATGGGATATGATGGGATAAGATGGGATGGGGTGGGATTGGATGGGATGGTATGGGATAGAACTGAATGGAATGATATGGAATAGAATGGAATGAAATAGAATTGAGTGGAATAAATTTGAATGGAATGGAATGGATTGGATTGGAATAGAGTGGAATGGGATGGAATGGAATGGCATGGGATGACATTTGATGGGATGGAATGGAATGGAATGTAATGGAGTGGAATGGAATGGAATGGAATGGAATGGAATGGGATGGAATGGGATGGGATGGGATGGGATGGGATGGGATGGAGTAGGATATGATGGGATGGAATAAGATGAGACGAGACGAAATAAGAAAAGATGAGATCAGATGAAATATGATAAAATGAGATGCTACTAAAGGCCGTTTCACACTCTAATAAAAATATTAATACTTTTGACGAAAATGCATCCCTAATCTAATTTCTGTTTAAAAATTTTCAAAAGACAATAACAACTCAACATGTCAGAGTTGCATTTTCCACAAAAGTATTAATACTTGTATTATAGTGTGAAACGGCCTTAAGCAACAACAAACTCGTGGTGAAATAAAATAATAATTTTTCTACTTCACTGAACAAATATAAATTATTTTTTTAAACTTTTTTTATAACTTGAGAAACCCTTTTCAGTTCGGGAGCTTTATTTTTTAATTTAAATTGCATTCTTCTCCAGTTTGATGCCGCTCTATGTAGATGACTTTTCAGTTCACATATTTTTATTGATTTATTTGTTAATGTTCTTGCTAACATATGAAAAAGTATATTTATGAATTTACTAAAATAATAAGATACACAGGTTAGAGACTAAAAATATTTTTGACAGCTTTCTTGGAAATATATATGTAAACTTAGTTTAAAAATTTGTATGCCATTTTTTTTCTTAAAATATAATTTTATTGATTTATTAAGATAACAATTAATTTTTTTAACATTGAAATTGATTAGTAGGAAGTAAAGGTAGTTTCGAGGAATATTGCAAAGATTTCATAGATTAGCTAGAGGTGTTATAAGTTTTAAATATTATCATGGTAGAAACAAAAACTCAATAATAAAAAATGATGTGGAAAATTTGTAGTCCTATAGATGCTTTTAAGCTGAGCTTTGCTTTCCTATGCTTTCGATAACTGGCAAAGATATATTAAGAACCCAATTAATGTTACATCGCAGCTAGTCTCTCCAACATTTAGCTCTGAACATATAAATTTCAGCCTTGAAAATCTGCTATAATTAAACATTCGCCTGTTATCATGTTTCTATGGATAAATTCGTGATTTAAATTAAATTTTTATATCTACTGCAGTCTGTAATTTGACATGTTTACAAACAGTTCTATTTACTCACATATACTTGTGCAACACACACACAAATGCATTTTAATACGTATGAAAGCAAGTGAATTGCATAAAAGAGAATATGTTTGTCAGTGTGTGTGTGTGTGTGAGTATATGATACATATACTAATGTAAAATAACAACCGCAATAATTGCAAACAGTAGTTACAATAAACAGGGAAATCGATTACAAATAGCTTGTTCTTTTTTTACCCACACTGACTCGCTCGCTCTGTTAACAAGGACAAAGCGTGATGCCACTAAAGGGTTTTTGAAATCGTTTCTTGGAAACCGCTTATTTTGGATTTTATGTCCTTATAAGTATAATAGAATGCATTGCATTGAAAATTTCCTTTACAAAGATTTTCTTTAGAAATTTGAAAAAAAGTATTACATACAAAAAGGCAAATGATTTCAGAGTAATGTCACTTTACATAATGGCCACCGGATTTTAATGTAATGCCTTTATACTATTTTCATTTGGAAAAGTGGCTGCAAGTTGATAGACGGATAGTATATGGTTCAAATTAAAATATAAGGTACTTTTAAGGGGGTACTATGGGTAAAAGTTTGTGCTTTTGGTACTTTTTTGTTTTTTCTAAGCTTGCTATAAATAAAGTTTATAGGTCAATTTCACTTTTTTTCTGGATGCGAACAAAGTCGCGGTCACATAATCGCCAAAAAAAAAGTTACGCAGAACATTAAATGTTTAAGTAAAAAAAGTTTCTTTTATTGAGAACAGTTTTCAATTGAAACGGAAATTCCCCCAAGATAATTAAATATTTTCCGCATACGAGTATATTTTTTCAATCCAATTGACATCACCGTGCCATTTAATTTATTTCTTGCAGATTTTCAGCATCACAAGCAAAAATGCAGCGGTATTTTCTGCTGCTGTCATGTTGTCGCCATTGTTGTTGCAATTACAAAATTTCTGTTATTGCTGCTACTTTTACATGAATCAAGAGTAAAAATGAATGAAATAATAAAGTGTTTACTGATTTTTTAATAGTATTAATAAATTAAGATTAAAAACGAGTGCGAGGATTTATTATTATCCGTAGGATACAGTGACGCATGCACGTACATAAATATCACAAAATGTACATGAATAACAAACATGATTTCATACATATGGCGTATAGAAAAATTAATATTTGTAAAACAACATGATGAATAAATTTTATGTTTTATTTTTTTTTTATTTACATCCTTGATATTGTTTTTATTATATAATGCAAAAATATTTCATTTATTATTTTGATCGCTTCATTAAAAATAGCCGATGGAGTATTTATATGTGTATGTGCATAAATATTCGCTTTTGTTTTGTTAAAACTATATTGAAACATCTCTATTATTAAATTTTTTTTAGTTGTAGGGGATTAAGTGAAGATAAAAATGTTTTCTGTTTCTGTGAAACCAAAGCGAGAGTCAAATGTAATATTAAGTACAAGAGTGCAAAAGGGGAAAAATTAATCTGGCTGCATGAGAATTATTTACAGATTTGTATAAATATTGTATATTGGTCATAAAAAATTAAAACTAGTTAATATGAAATCAATATGAAGATATCTCCTTTACAATTTTATCTACAATTTTAAATATGCATTTTTAGCCAAAATTATGAACAGAATGTACTGAAAACTCGTAACTACTTCTCAAACTGCACACTTAAACTATTCCATAAATTTCTCTAAAAACTATAGAAGGATATGCCTATCACCCATATATCCTCTATTTAAAAAATTTAGTTTTGGCCTTAATTATTACCAAAATGTAACTAAATATTGTAACTACTTACTAAATAAAATACTTAAGGTCTTACATAAATTCAGTTAAATGTGGTAGAAGGACATGCCTACCTCCCATGTATTCTTTATTTTAAATATTTAATTTAAGCCTTAATTATGATCAAAATATAACGAAACATTGTAACTACGTATTAAATAACATAATTAATTTATTTTTAAGAAATATAATCAAAAACAAGAACATTCATGACTCCCATATATCGTTTATTTAAAAAAAAATTATTTTAGTCTTAATTATGATTACAAAGTAACGAAACCTCGTAACTACTTCTCAAGTAGCTCATTTAAGCTATCCCTGAATCACGCTGGAAGATCACGCTTACCTCTCATATATCTTTTATTTTAAAAATTAAATTTTAACCTTAATAATGTTCAAAATGTAACGAAACATTGTAACTACTTCTTAAATAGTATACTTAGGATATTCCATAAGTTTCATAGGAGATGGTCGAAAGACAAGTCTACCACCCATATATCCTTTATTTGAACAATTGAATTTTAGCCTTAATTTTTATCAAAATGTGACGAAACCTTGTAAATACTTCTTAAATAGCATACTTAAGCTATCCTAAAAATTTCATTAGAGATGAAAGCAGAGTATGCCTACCTCCCACATATCCTTCATTTTAAAAAATGAGTTTAAGCCTTAATTATGATTAAAATGTTACGAAACCTTATAACTACTTACTAAATAACATACTTAAGCTTTCCTACAAATTTCATTAAATTAGGTAGAAGGGCATGCATACCACCCATATATCCTTTATTTTAAAAAATGAATTTTGGCCTTAATTATGAGCAGAATGTAACTATTATTATTTATTACATAACATACTTGAGCTATCTCACAAATTTCCTTAAATTCGCCAGATGGGCATGCTTACCACCTACATATCCTTTTTTTTTTTTTTTTTTTTTAATAAAGAGAAGTAACACTCAGGCAATTAATGCCTACTACTATTACTAGGTGTTACCTTCTTTAGGAAAGGGATAGTGATAGAGAAGACAGGTGATGAAGGAAGAGATAGAGGAGAGCTTCATTCTTTTACAACTCTGCTTTTTTTTTTGCACGCTTTTTGATAATGCAGTTTTTGCTGCGCCATCTGGTGTCAAATGAGGCGTATTAAATTTTTGAAGCTGTGTTTTGTACCCATTTTATTGATTATTTTACTTCGCCGATGATTCTGCTACACAACGAAGGAGGGCGCTCTGATGTTACATTAGGATTAGTATCTGCTGAAGTCGGTATAGTTCAGTGACCAGTGACTATGCCTTCATCACTTGAACTTTCCTGCAACAACCTACATATCCTTTATTTTAACAATTGAATTTTAGCCTTAATTTTGATCAAAGTGCAGCGAAACATTATAAATACTTACTAAATAGTATACTTAAGCTATTGTACAAACTTCATTTAGTCTGGTAGATGGACATTCTTACCACCCATATATCCTTTATATTAAAAATTTAATGTTAACCTTAATTTTGATTATAACGTAACGAAATATTAATAATTAAATAATATATATGCTATCCCATAAATTTCATTTAAGATGTTTAAAGGACATGCCCATCTCCCCTATATCCTTAATTCTGAATATGGAATTTTGTAAATAATTATGACCAGAATGTAACGAAACCTTCTAACTACTTATTAAACAGCATTCTTTAGCTATCCAAAAAATTTTATTAGTTGCTGTAAAAGAGCATGCTTAACGCCCATATATGTATATTTTATTTCAACAATTAAATATTAGCCGTAACTATGTATTTATAAAATAACATACTTAGCTTATAGCATAAATATCATCAAAGACTGTACAGGGACATGACTACCTCCCATATATCCTTTACTTCAAAATTGAATTTTAGACTTAATTATGAGCAGAATGTAACAAAACCTCGCAACTATTTAATAAATAGCATATTTAAGCTCTACTATAAATTTCCTTAAATGCGGTAGAAGGGCGTGTTCACCACCCATATATGATTTATTTTAAAATTGAGTTTTAGCCTTAATTTTGATCAGAATGTAACAAAACCTTGTAAATACTTCTTAAATAGCATACTTAAGCCTTCCCATGAATTTCCCAGTGGACGGTAGGAGGACACGCTTACCTCCCATATATCCTTTATTTTAAAAATTTAATCTTAGCCTTAATTATGAGCAAAGTGTAACGAAACCTTGTAACTACTTGTTAAATAGCACACTTAAGCTATTTCATAAATTTCAATAAATTTGGTAGAAGGCCATGACTATTACCCATATATCCTTTATATTTAAAATTTCATTTAAGCTTTAATTATGATCAAAATGTAACGAAATGTTTTAAATACTTATTAAATAGCATACTTAAGCTATCCCTCAAATTTCATTAAAGATTGTACAAGGACATTCCCACCTCCTACATTTCCTTTATTTTAATTATTGATTTTCAGCCTTAATTTTAAACATAATGTAACGAATCCTTGTAACTACTTACTAAATATTATATTTAAGCTAGTCCATAAATTTCATGCAAGACGGAACAAGGACATACGCACCTCCCATATATCCTTTATTTTAAAAACTGAAGTTTAGCCTCTAGTGTGACTAGAATGTAATGAAACCGTGTAACTACTTCTAAAATAGCATGCTTGAGCTATTTTATAAATTTTATTAGAGACCATGAAAGGCCATGCCTACCTGCCATATATCCTTAATTTTGAAAATTGAACTTAAGCCAAAATTATCTTATACTTCTAAAATAGCACACTTAAACTATCCCATAAATTTCACTAAAACGTTCGTTATAGCCATATTATCAAATATGAAGGGCCTAATTCATAAAAAATATTTTGCTTTTATAAAATGTTTATTAATCAAATTTCCATAGAAAATTTGTTTAATAAATCTCTTTTACAACAGAAATATTTTTTTATGAATAAGGCATTAAATATTTTACGCTAATGATTGAAGCAATTAAGGTTTTAATTCAAAATCCTTTAAAAAAACAAAAACGGTAAAAAAAAATTAATTAAAATTTTTTCTCGATTAGGGTATTTTTAATTTAATTAAATTTAGATACCGTGTCAAACAAGGGAAATTGAAAAAAAAAATTTATGGTTATTTCTTTTGTTTAGCATGACAAAATTAAGAAATTCCTTCCAACAATTTCTAAAAATTTATCCTCGCCACTCTCCCTTCACTGAATATTACTCAAGTTTGACGTGAAGAGATTTGTTTCGAAAGAGAAGATTATCACAAGGCTTGTGGTGCTTGCGTTGAGCAAGCTTATCCTTTAAAAGGAATAAAAACAAGCTGGGCTAAGACCTGAGCTAAGAACATTGAAAAACAAAATATATTTTTTTGCTGAAAAATATCTCGTGGTCCTAAAAAGTATTTAAATTTTCTGCATATTAAAAGATTATTGAAATTAAAAATCCTTTTAAAAAATTTCTTTGTAAAATTCTATTTTATCTTAGTTATATACAATAAATAATTTTCTCATTCAAAATAGTAAAATACTATTTTGTCCATCATTTACCACAAATATGTATTTCTAAATTCGTTCATTCATTACTGCACCATGAGGCGTATGATTCATTTAAAATTCAATAACACTAATTCGTCATGGACAAGCAACATTTTTTGCAATTAATTTAAAAACAATAAATTTCAATTAAAAATTTAATTATTTTTGAACACACCAAAAAAAATAATAATTTCTACTGTGCTTTAATCTTCCTTTGCCACAAATTAAATCGATTGCAAAATGAATTCTTGCCAACAGATTCGCTCCTCCTCTTGGCCCAGCTGCTGCTGCTGCTGCACAAGCCAAATTGAAACTATTGTTAAGTAGTTGGTAGCAATTTTGCACAAGTAGATTATGTAAAAAGATTTTGTTTGTTTTATATTACGTTGACATTATTTTACCAAAAAAAAAAACACTGTAGCTGCCACAAAATACAAAAAAAAAATAAATAAGTATAAAAGAACATGTGTCTTTAGTATGTTTAGCACGTTTTTGTTAGAATTTAGTATTTCGTTACTTGTAGCCAATACAAATATTGTTGGGAAAATACCAACAAAAAAAGACACAAATATAATAGAAACCAATACCAATACAAGCCAAAGTCATACTCATTTAAAACATCATTGATGATGATGTTATATTGCGGTTGGATACAAATACAAATACATATAGACAGATAGATAGATACGAGTAGATGGATGGATAAATGTCTGTTTGGTTGGCTGATTGTACGGATGGATGAATGCGAAAGCAGTTTGAGTAGAATGAATTTGGCATTTTTGGCTTAGATTATTTTACTGGCAAATAGTTATTGGGAATCTATCTATTCTCATTTTAGAAATCCGTAGAACAATAAAATAAACTTTAATTTTGTTTAATTTAGCTGCTATTGTCATTGTGCTCACAATATCCACACAAAACTAGAATGACATTACTAATGAACTATATGAAATTAGATAAGTTTTTTCACGTTTACGTTTATAACATACACATATACAGTGTTTTATGCTTTAATTAAATTCATGCCAAAGAAATTAATTTAAATGCGAGCAATTTTCTTTTTCTCTAATGCCCTAATTCTGTTCGACGAATGTATCGTCTTGTCTATGGACGAAAAAAAGAAGCAGTTTTGATTCTTTAAAACGATTATTATTTATTGTCTATGCTAGAAGGTTCGTGTATTTGCTTTTTGATTTTGTTCCAAACATTATATCCAACACATATTTTTTTCATATATTTTTAAAACTATTGTATAATAATTTAATTTAATTTTTATGCTTTAAAAACATGGCAATAATATTTATATTTTTCATTGTCAAAGACAACAACCATTTTTGAAGAAAATAATTTAGAGACTTCAAAGACAAGAACTCAGAAGCATTTTCAAACAAAAACGTCCTAGATCTTCTTACTGAATTAGGGCATAACACTTTTTTACGTTAAAAAATTTTAACTTTTTTATGCTCTCTAATTAAAAAATAGAGCTTAATTAATGTTTTTCTAAAACAAAGAGATATTTCATTTCTTAACTTTCCGCTAACAAAACTAGGAAGTTGCTTATTTCGTCCGGATTTCTAAAAATCAAGTTTTCATCACATTTCCACGTCTGAATATTTCTTGCGAGTATATTCGTACACACAGAAAAATTTCATATTCAAATCTTCAAAAACAATGTTATGCCCTAATTCAGTAAGAAGATTTAGGACGTTTTTGTTTGAAAATGCTTCTGAGTTCTTGTCTTTGAAGTCTCTAAATTATTTTCTTCAAAAATGGTTATTGTATTTGATAATGAAAAATATAAATATTATTACCATGTTTTTAAAACATAAAAATTCAAATAAATTATTATACAATATTTTGAACAATACATGAAAAAATATGTGTTGGATATAATGTTTAGAACAAAATCATAAAGCAAATACACGAACCTTCTAGCATAGACAATAAATAATAATCGTTTTAAAGAATCAAAACTGCTTCTTTTTTTCGTCCATAGACAAGACGATACATTCGTCGAACAGAATTAGGGCATTAATTTAATATGGTTTGGTAATGATTTTGCTTCATATGTGTTTCATGTTAATTCAACATGATTTACAGTAACCTCAAAAGAAAAATGTTCCTCTGAAATAACTTTATATGGCATGTTGATTTACGGCCTGTACCACGATGTCACCAGAAATCGTTCGATCGACAACAACAACAATAAAATTAGAAAATTTGTTGTTGTTTTCCGTACAATTATTCAATCGAACGATTTCCCCACGATGTTATCAGAAATCGTTCGATCGACAACAACAACAATAACATTAGAAAATTTGTAGTTGTTTTCCGTACAAGTATTCAATCGAACAATTTCTGGTAACATCGTGGGACAGGCCGTTAATATTCCACAACTTTTAAATCAAAATAAAGAATCATGTTGAATCAAAATTATTTCAAGTTGAAACAACGTGAATCTGATACTGAAGTAACACGAATCAAAGTTACTGTAAGTTGAAACAACGTGGTTTTTTTACGTACGGATGTGTTTACGTATGTAAGTGTGTGTGTTTTTGTGTCTGTGTGTGTGTATGTATGTGTATGTATGAGTGTGTGTACACAAAACGCTTTCCTACTATTAATGCCTTTACGCGAAAAAAAATAGATATAATCAATTAAGAATTTTATTGGGTCTCTTAAATCGTTTAATTAACTTAACTTTCAAACAAAAATTTAATTGACTGAATTAAATTTTTAATAAATTTAATTTTTAAACAAAAGCTTAAATGACTTCATTCTATTTGTGGCTGGGTGAACCTCTCAGTTCAGAGGTCGTGGGTTCGATTTTTGTAAATAACACAACACAGCCCGCGAAGCGATTAGCTTGTCTGCGGAAAACACCCAGGCTCTATATCGGGAATCGAACCCACGACCTCTGGACTGAGAGGCTAGCAATGCTACCACTCAGCCAGATGGGCAACCTGATATCGATAAGAATTTAAAAATATTTCCTTATAAACTCTAATGAAATATGTATTTTGAAATTTTGTTCCTGCTTTAATATTTATGTGTCTTGCACCTAAATAAAAAAATAATTTGGTCGTAGCTTTAGGGAGCAACCTAGACGAGTCGTCTAGGAAACAAGGTGCAAGATATGAAAATATGAAATATGAAAATCAAGAAAATTAGTAATTTTCATATAGATTTTCTACTCAAGTCGAACGTCCGTGTTGTGGAAACAGGGGATTAATTTTATATTCCTTGAACGGTGGCATTTCACTAAAAGTTATAATTTTATTTTTACAACAATAATTTTATTGAAATATTTGAAAGCTTAAAACTAAAGGATTAAAATATGTTTCTTTTGCACTTCCATACAAATACTGTGTGTCTCATTTGATTACATATAATCTCTCTCAAAATCTACAAATTCCAACTAGTTTTTTTATATAAATATTAAAAATGGAAATAAAAAAATATTACCATATAAACACATTAATAACTCAACAACTGCAAACCATCCCTGAAAAAAAAATTTAAGCATAATTAAATTAACCCCATTCGCTTCCACTAGTGTACAGATACTTTTTTTTTGTTTTTTTTTTTAATTTTAAGTAATTATTTTAATTAACACTATATATATTTTTTTATAATTTATGATAAAAAAAACTTTTTGCTATGTGAAAAAAAATTTAAATATTTATCATTGAAAATTCACACTTGAAATCATTTTGTGACACATATTTTTTATAATGAACGCAAAAAATAAAAAATTAAGCTTAATGAAATATGTTGCAGCATTAAAGTTAAAAAAAAACTTTTTTTATAACAAATAACCAGCAAGTGAAAAAACACCAAAACGATTATAATTAATTTGTCATTTTAATTAAACTAATTATTTACGCCCACATAAAAAAATTTTTGAGATATAAAACACAAACTGTTGTAAATTTTAAATAAGGATTTACATAAATAAAACTACAAAAAAAACAATTAAGAGTGCTATATTCGGCTGTGCCGAATCTTATGTGCCCTTTACCAACGTACGTACATTATATATATAGTATACAGATACATACATACATACATATTTGTTTTCTGATAATTTTTTTTCTCTAAAGCAATTAATAGTAAGTGACCTTTCAGTATTTTTTGATTAAAGAATTTGATTCAATTATTTTATTTTCGATATTAGCAATAGTTGAATATTTTACTCTACACTCTGTGGTTAAGATATATTTTACATTCACTCTTGTCAACATCGATATTATAGAAATTACAAACGGAATGACAAACCTATATATACCCTTTTACCATTTTTTTGGTAAAGGGTATAATAAGAAAAAACTTAGTTTCATCTAATTCCTTTAATATTAAAAAATTCAGTAAAGTTCGACTTTGACTCGCGCACGAAGGGTTCCGTACATTCGGTTCTGAGCAAAAGCAAAAAAGCCACGTTAAAGGCTTTTTTTCAGTTTAAACGATTTTTTCAGTTTTGTCGCTTTTTTCTCATTTTGGCGATTTTTTTCGGTTTTTTCATTCATTCTGAAGATTTTTTTCATTTTGGCGATTTTTTTTTATTTTGGCGATTTTTTTTCATTTTGGCGATTTTTTTCATTTTGGCGATTTTTTTCATTTTTGCGATTTTTTCCTGTTTTTGGGTTTTTTTTCATTTTGGCGATTTTTTTCTGTTTATTGGGTTTTTTCGTCTTGGCGATTTATTTTCATTTCGGCGATTTTTTTTTCATTTTGGCGATTTTTTTCTGTTTTTGGGGGCTTATTTTCATTTTGGAGATTTTTTTCATTTTGGCGATTTGTTTTTCATTTTTGCGATTTTTTATTATTTTGGGGTTTTTTTCATTTTGGCGATTTTTTTTCATTTTGGCGTTTTTTTTATCATTTTGGCAATTTTTATTCTGTTTGTCGGGCTTTTTTTCATTTTGGAGATTTTTTTCATTTTGGCGATGTTTTTTCATTTTGGCGATTTTTTCCTGTTATGGGGTTTTTTTCATTTTGGCGATTTTTTCCTGTTTTTGGGTTTTTTTTTTCATTTTGGCGATTTTTTTCTGTTTTTTTAGGGTTGTTTTCTTTTTGGCGATTTTTTTTCATTTTGGCGATTTTTTTTCATTTTGGCGATTTTTTTTCATTTTGGTGATTTTCTTTATTTTGGCGATTTTTTTTCAGTTTAGCAATTTTTCCGGTTATTCGCGATTTATTTTAGTCTTGGACATTTTTTTTTTTGTAATTTGGTGCTTTTTTTAATTTTAGCGATTTTTTTTTTGTTTTTGGCGATTTTTTTCGGTTTGGCGATTTTATAATTTTTTTATTTTTTAGTTTTACCGTTTTTGAAAATTTCAAGAGTTTTGCTCTTACGGTTTCCAAGATACAGCAAGCTGTCAAAATTGCGTAGTCAAAAGTGCATTAACTGATGGAACACCCTTTAATTTAAATTTTTGGAAGTTTTAGTGTTAATTTTTGTAGTCTGTATAAAAATACACTAACCTTACAAATTTCAAGTGTATATACATATATATATACAACTGTATGTATATTACATGGGATTTTAACATTTTTCGTTGCTCGTTTTAGAACACCCTTTAATTTCCAATTCTCATGTATTTATTGTTGTAGCGGCCAAAGGTCTACACACTGTGTCCAAATTTCAGGTCTGTAGCTCTTACGGTTCTCGAGAAAATACTAATATAGTTTTAGACATAGTTAATTTTACATAATACAAAAAGTTAAAGTTTTCCAACCCTGGAAACGTCTTTTTAATTTTTTTATATTTTTTAACTTAAAATTCCAATTTTAATCGTACTGAAGTGTAAAATAAGTTTATTTGTTAAAAAAAATAAAAATTTGTTTTCGGTAGTTACTTTTATATGGCAAAATAAAGTTTAAGTTTTCCAGCTCTGCAATCGTCTGCTCGATTTTGCTGAATTTCAATACCAATCTATTTTGGAAATTTTCTGACACACCAGTCCAAGAACGAAGTCTCTAGCTTTTCTGGGAGCTTCGGAAAACCGATTTCACGTACAGACAGACGGACAGACGGACAGACGTACAGACGGACAGACGGACAGACGGACAGACGGACAGACGGACATCGCTTATTCGTCTTCCCTATGCATAAGGATCCAGAATATATATATTTTATGGATCGCTTATTGATATTATAGAAATTACAAACGGAATGACAAACCTATATATACCCTTTTACCATTTTTGTTGGTAAAGGTTATAAATATAGTGGAGTTAATAAAAAAAACATATACTCGTACATATGTATATATAATTTGAAATTTATGTGGGTATTTTATCAAATTATTTTATGCCAGAAAAACTAGAACTAATCGAAAGAGATTGAGTGATGCTAAATGATGCAAAAGATCATAGATGTAATAAAAAAATTATTAATTGAAAACGGCCACGTCTAAATGTGAATACTCTGATATTTGCATTTGAAATAAAGAGCTTTGAAAGCTCTTAAATTTGTTATTGTTTCTTTGCAAAGTAAGAGCAAGAATTGTTGTCGCCAAGATTTGATTGTCAGTTGTGCTCTCGTCGGTGTGAAAGGACAAAAGCTCTTTTGTAAAAGTGTGCACATTATGCATATGGCTTGGACATAGCTGATTTAAAAAGTTTGTACGATGTTTGCTAAGCATGTCAGATCATGGTCGGGCGTTTCTTTGCACTATTGTGGTGAGAACATTCACACGTATTCTTATTCTCTTTCATTTAATCGTCGATGAGACAGCGACGAATGCACATCAGGCGGATGCTTACATATTTTGTTCAAGAAAATTTACCCAGCAAACACACGTGTTTCATTTCAAATTGATAATATGCGACAAATATTTTATTATAAATAACGCATTTGGTAGCATACAATGCCTTTTATGTTATCAACGATTTAAGGAAAAAGGGAATATGGCATTAAAAGACATTATGATGCTTTTCAAAGCGATATTCGTAAGTTTAGTGGTAGGGAAAGAGAAAATTTTTAAATAAAAATATAAACATTTATTTGGAAAAAAATAAAAAATGGTTGCTATCAGTGGACCATACCAAAATAAAGTTTGAAAAAGTTGTTTACAATTGACTGTTTGCCAAAAAAATTAATTATTTTCACTTTATATTTTAACTGTGTGGTTTTATATTTGGTGGGTAGCTCGCAACCTCAATACATTGACAGTTTACCAATACATTCACAGCGCCCACCACTGGTCTAAATGGATTTTATTGCTGCTTGGCCAACTCATCAGTAGAATTCAACGACAACTTAAAAATAAAGCTTTCAAAGCTATTTATACTTATAGAAAAACTACCAATAAATTATTGAGAATTGCAAGAGTACAAACACAGTAGACCAAGAAATTTTTTCAAACAATTAAATCATTGCGAAAATTTGTTATTTAATTTTACAGACGAGCTATGTTTTTAGTTTTAACTAAGCGTATAAATGCTTGCGAAATATAGAGCCGCAATACAAATAAATCTAAAAGGTTTCACTGTAAAAAAAAACAGCTTGAAAAAGTACAATATAAGTCACTCATTATTTTTTTAAAGAGTTGTTCAATAAGAACAGGTCAACGTTAATCGTCCATTATATTATTATGCAAATTGCTGTATATTACACTGTATAATAAAATCACACCTAATCGAGTACAACAAGGATTTAATGATTGAACAAAAAAATATATGCGAACAAGCTTTTTGAAAGCTTACGCCTGGAAAAAGCGCCAAAACTAAAAACAACCAAAAAAAAAATACCAAAACTAAAAAAAAATTGCTAAAACCTTAAAAATATCCTAAAATAAGAAAAAGCTCATAAACTAAAAAAAAATCACTAGAAACCAAAAAAAAAAGTTTACCGGGTACTTGAAATTTAAAAAACAAATGTTTACATCAGCTAAGACATTCGATGATATAGTAGAGAAGGGCAAATGAAAAAAATGTATCGATGTATATCGTATGGAAATTTTTGAACAGTATCGATATATATTTTTTTAAAACATCGATATTTCGATATATCGATATTTTTGCCCATCTACGTTATATAGACTAAAGTTTGTATTGTATTACATATATAGTGTCGGTACGGAACCCTTCGTTTACTGAGTTTTTATTTGCACTCTGGTAAGCAAAGTTTTTGTTGACTATTTCTTGCATTTAATAATGCGATGTTAAAAATTAAAAATATGTTTTTTTTCTATTATCAAGAGAAAAACAAACAACTATAAAAGTTTTGAGAATTTCTTTATTTTATCGTCTTGAAAATATTGAATGTTTTTAATAGTTCTACTATCAATGGTTTTGAATTTTAGTACAACTAATTGTTGGTTAATACCCTGTGGGAAAATCAATATGGACTTAAGTTGAGTACGTAATTGGATTTGGTGAGAGCCAACAAATTTACTCTCAGCAACTTTGAAACTCATGTCAATTTTTTATTAACATTTTGCTGTTGTTATTTTAGATGGTACCTTAGCTGGGTGTTAGCGTGTTTGACTATACAATGTGTGACATGTTGTTCGAACCCCAGCAAAAGTTATTTAAGTTTACTGACTACCAGGTGACTTAAATAAAGTCAACTTTAAGCTAGTTGAGAAGTAGTGCAGCGTAAGGCAATTGACTCAATGACGCCAACTTGGTACTTTTAGCACTAATTTTAGTGCTTTTTGAAGACTCAAATGCCAAATTTTTGAGCATTAGTGCCAAACTAAAAAAAAGCTTTAAGTAGTACTTTTAAGAAATTTGTATATTTCTTCAAATTACTTTAATAAAAACTTGGCATCCTTTTTTGTCTTATATATTTCATTAAATAAAGAATAGCTTAGAAAATATTAAACATTATTGAGCTTCACTTGTTTGGATCTTCACTAGTTTTTCACGTCAGTGCTTTTTTTTAAATTTTGATGTGCTTTTATAGCAAAAAAAAATAGTTGGCATCATTGAATTGACTACCGCCTAGAACATCGCAATGTTAAAATAGTTAGTTGTTTCCATTGGAAAGTAATCCAAGTCTCAGTCAGCACTAGTTGCAAAATAGTTAGCTTAAAGTTAGTTTAAAGTTAACTGAGTTTCCAACAGGGTAACTTCTAATTAACACAATTAACACATGCATATAATTATGTATAAGTCCTCGAATTAATACGAAAACATTATTATTTTATAAACTGCCTTATATACATACATACATACATATGCACATATGTAAAACTACCATGCATAATGTTCTTAATGAAAATTTTAATGCTTCACTTTAATTAGTTTCTCATTGTAGACAAATCCCTCTATTTTAGCAAAATACAAATGTTTTTAGGCTACTTTTAAGTTTAATTAAATATGATATTGTAAGATGACCTAAGGCAATGAATAATGAAATGGCACATTTATTAATCTTCAGTGGAATTAAGGTACAACAAGATTTAATTATTCATTTGGAAAAGAATTTAATTAAACATTTAAAGGGTAGCGTTAATGTATTTGTGGATTAAAGACTTTATCAAATAAAGGGTGTTTTTTTAGAGGTATAGAACTTAGAATTGAAATAAAACACAAGAAAATCGTTTTAATGTCCATCAATTTGGCTTTATTGGAAGGATAATTTTATGCCATTAATGTTTAAATATGATTTCGGGCATGTGGCCGCCGCGGCTGGCTCGAATAAAGCCAATTCTACAGGTCCAATTTTCAACCACTTTTTCGAGCATATGGGGCCGTATGTTGGCAATAACGCCACGAATGTTGGCTTCCAAGTCCCCTAACGTTTCTGGTTTGTTGGCGTAGACGAGCGACTTCACATATCCCCAAAGAAAATAATCCAATGGTGTCAAATCACACGATCTTGGTGGCCAATTGACAGGTCCATTCCGCGAAATTATGCGCTCATCGAATGTTTCCTTCAATAAATCGATTGTGACGTGCGCTGTGTGGCATGTAGCGCCGTCTTGTTGGAACCACAACTCATCCACATTCAAAATCTTCAAAATCTTCCATAAAGTTGATGGACAAAGCTCCAATTGCTGTGCACGGTGGCGAATCGATTCATTCGGGTCCTCTTCAACACTTTGCTCTACAGCGGCAATTGTTTCTTCGGTGCGCACTGTTCGACGTCTCTGCGGATGCGTATTATCACATAGAGTAAACGTAGTGCGAAAACGATCCATGGTTAACCGAATTAATTGCTCTGATGGACGATTATGTCGACCATAAAATGGACGGAGCTTGCGGTAAACTTCGCGAACTGAACCATTATTTTCGAAATAAATTTGCACGATTTGCAAGCGTTGTTCTTTTGTCAACCTGTTCATGATGAAATGGCAAACCAAACTAAATATTAATCACTTGACAGCTGACAAAATGGCCGCCAGTTAAAAAAGTGATGCCAACTTAAAGTTCTATACCTCAATAAAAAACACCCTTTATTTTAAAAAATTTTAAATTAATTAAAAAGACATTAAAGACAAGAATTCAAACTTTCGGACAAATCTGGGAATTATATCAGTTGAGACTGATGGTGGGCCTATGTATGTATGTATGTATGTATGTATGTATGTATATGAAGGAAAAATAAGTAATTAAGCCGCTTTAGTTTAAACTACCTGAATACAAATGTGCAACGTAAACAAAAACAAAAATGATACACTATCACCTAATGAAATAACATGATGTTAGCTAGAGTGTATGCATGTTTGTGCTTGTTTAATCATGCACATGTGTTTATATGTGTTGATTGTATTTGACAGTTTATTTAATTTAAATTAAAAATTCTTTATACTATTATCTCTAGCTGCTGTATGATTTTTATATTGTTCAATATTTTTGCATGTTTAATGCATAAAGTTTTTAAATTATTACTTTTTTTGCTTTGCCAGACAGATGTGTGCAAAAATAGTATGATATAAAATCTTAGTTTAGTTGGGATAATTAAAATGGCTAAATTGCTTAAAACTAACTAAAACTAATAGCTATGGGCTTGTGGCAAAAATTAAATAAAAATATACTTAATAGTAACAAAACAAAAAAATGTGTCTTAAGCAGAACAAAAATAAGCAAATTAACTAACATGTGCATAATTAGTCAAGAACAAACGACAATGGCAAGACTGTTGTAAATTTACAGACGGTAAAATTCAGCTTTCATTACAAAAAAAGCTTTCAGTAAATTGTAATACCATGAATGAAAGCAGAAATCTATATCAACTGACACCGCACTCAGTGGACCAAACACAAAGAACGCTGATGATGAAGATGTAGTGGCCTTCGAAAACAGCTAATTGTTCCGTTCTACCAAGTGTTTGGCAGAATATTTACAATTAACTTTGGTGTTACAATTAATTGTTAATTTGGCTTATAAAGCGATACGAACTTTTTAGCCTAATCAAATCATAAATATAACATTTTTTAAAATTGTTTAACAAAACAAGATTGCTAATACAATAAATAAACAGTAGGAAAGGTGTAACACAGATGTGTGCCAAGGTTGCAAAATAGTAAAAGTACATAAGGTTAATTTTTTTATAAAAATTAAATTTTAGCTGTTTTAAACAAGAACACAGTATCTACCAGAGTATGAAAATAAACGAAGGAAAATCCATATTTTTAAATGCTAATATTTTGCCCTCAATTGCTTATAATTAAATATTTTAATATTTATAACCCAACGAAACTTAATTTAGTATGCAACAATAATTCATAAGTGTTTTATTTTTTCCACAATATAATAAAATTAATAAATATTAAAATTTTACTGCAACAATCATAAGGAAAACACATCCTTGCAAACAGGTTTTTCAAAAAAATCCTCTTGTTAAATTAATTAATTAAATTCTTTATTATTTATGTTACAAAGAAACAAATTATTTTGTTATTAAAAATTTAAATATTTAAATAAAGTTTTTACGCTGCATAGCATAATACGGAAAAACTTAAAAGTAAAAAACAACTTATATTAGTACGAACATGAGCCGACCCACTCAAATATATTTTATTGTGAATAACACATTGTGAATATCCTCAATAATGCTTGCCGAGCTTGCACAGCATACTTTTTAAATAACAAAAAGCTTCGAGCTACAAGCTTTTTAAGGCTTATATCGAAGAAACTAACCACAAGTGAAAGTTATACTAAACTTTAAGTGCGGAAGTAGCAGTGGTAAAGCTAAACATACATAAAGTATTTTAACACATTACATTAAGTGCGTTCGAGAACTCAAAAGTTTTTAAAAAAATTTACTATTTTTAACTGGATTTTATTGGATTGCGTTCGCGTACACAAAGTCCAGTAAATGAGAGGGCGAATTGAGAGAGAGAAAAATTACAGTTCATTTACTGAGTAAATGCAACTTTTTACTAGACAAATTTTTGCCGTAAAATCCAGTAAAAGGAAAGTAAAACCATATGTTTTTAAATATAAACAAGCAAAAGCAAAGGGAAACAAAAATTTTTAGTTTTTGATGAAATTTTTTAGATAACATAAAATATAAAAGTATTAAGTTATAAACATTATAACATTTGTGGAAATATGTACTATTTATAACAACAATGCCATGGCAATTATGAACGACTTACATGCCTATTCACAGAAAAAGTCACAACTTTTGTTATGACTGAGTTCTATATTAGCTCTTGTGACTCGGTCTTAATTTTGTATTCTCGTTACATAGTCATAAAAAACCAAATTTCGTAGTTAACATTCTATGTTAAATGAAAATTATAACAGTTTAATATTAAATAAAAATAAATAAAATAAAAAAGTTAATAAAAAAAATCTAAAAATATAATACTGAAGGGTAAAATCTGAGAGTGTAGTAGGTAGTGAAGCTGAAGGCATCAAATAGCTATCCCTAGGTCTCCACTAGCCATCGACTTGGACATGTCATGAACATGACGCCTGCAGAGCAACTGTGAAAAATCCATCAACTTCTCTGTTGTGGTGAATGCGTGCGATGTTTATGTTCAGGCATATCAAAGTATTTTGCGGTAGTGCAATAGAGATGGAATATTTACTAATTTTGTTCCGTCTATTTTCTTTCGTTTGCAAATGGTTGCGAACGGCGAATCTCATGGCGAAAATTGTTGCTCAGACATATGTCAGAGCATGGACGAAACATGGGCATGAACTGTCTCCATTAGCCATTTGCGATGTCCGACATTATTCCCATACCAAGTTAATGCCTAGTAAATACCGCTAGTATTTGAAATGGGTTTTTGGTAATGCTCCATGGGCAGAAAAACTAGATAAAAATCTTAAGTATAATGGCATTAGCGTTCTTTGGTCATAAAAAGGTCTTAAAATGGCAATTTTTTGTCTGCAGATTACTTTTGGCAGTCTAACTATAAAACTAAATGTGGACTCTTCTCCTTTATCTCCCTTTTTCTTTTAATAACTTCATTTCGGTGCTCACACATACTACATCTTTTCTTTTTACCATTTCCAAATTAGTTTCTTTTTTAATATTATCACTTTAAAATGCGTGTCACAATTTCTATGATTGTCTACATTCCTAGTCTTTATTTTAAAAATGTATGTTGATAGAATATTGTTTTGAGAATCGGAAATTTTAGTCTTTAGTCACAATGTTAAAGTTATGATTATTTTTCAGTCACAATACTTTATATGAATAGGCATGTTAATGTCATTGCTTTTTAACGTGAATAAAGTGAATATACAATTATAAGCCCAATTCACAAACTTATGCAAATGGTCTTGCATCGTAGCATGTGCAAAATGGTTAGCATGTTGCTACTCACCACTTAACAAATCGTTAGTGGTGAGTATCAATATACTATACCATTTTGCACATGCTACGATGCAAGACCAGTTGCACAAGATTGTGAATTGGGCTATAGTGAATTTTTTGTTTTTACGCGTATATATCATCGGGTGATTAAAAGTTAAGTTATTTGTCGATTAGATATGAATAATTTAAGAAATTTATTATTCGACATATTGTCAGAAGTTTATTTTAATTTGAAATTTATTTGCTGGTGGTTCAACGTTGTCTATATGCATTTCGTGGTTGCTGTAACAAGTCATCAGTAGACTTGAACCACACATTTTGAATAGTCACAAACAACTTATCTTATGCACAGACTTTCAAAAACTATTTGAGAATTCACAAATAAAAATTCTCAAAAATACTCAAACGCACCTATTATTTATACAAACAAACAAATACATATGTATCAAATATATCAGCTATTAAAGTAAAATAACTTTATTTCAATGCTTTAATATTTTATATTTGAATCTTCCTCTTGTACTCAGCAAAAATATATCATTAATATGTAATTTATAATAGCCCAATTCACAATCTTGTGCAAAAGGTCTTGCATCGTAGCATTTGCTAAATAGTATAGTATATTGATACTCACCACTAAGAATTGTTAAGTGGTGAGTATCAATATATTAACCATTTTGCAAATGCTACGATGCAAGACCATTTGCACAAGTTTGTGAATTGGGCTAATATGAATTTTTCATGAAATTCCAAAAAAAAATTTTGAGCGAAACTTTTTCTATTAGCTAATAACAACGCTATAGAAGAGGGTAATAGTTTCGTTAATCAAATCGTATCGTCTTACTTTTGTAGTAGTTTGTCGTATCGTTTAAGCTTGTATATTAGTTAGTCCTCGGTTACACTATGCAAGTCTTATTGAGAGAACAGAAACGTTTCTTTTCCCCTCGTCTTTCTCTCTCTCCTAACAAACTAATCACCTTAGCAATAAGACTTGTATAGTGTAAAGTAGGACTTAGTAATAACGTGAGGCTGCCAATAAGAGTGTCAGCTGCTACTGTATTTCTCTTTGATTTATATATACAGTTTGTCAAACAAATGTTTTCAATGCTCAAAAATTCTAGTAATTTAACATTCAAACATGAATTAAAACAACAAATAAATTCCTTTATAGGGTTTCGTACACCAAAGGTGAAAAGAAACCCTATTTTTTTCGCTACGCTGTCCGTGTGTCCGTCTGTCCGTCCATCTGTCACATGGTAATTTCTCGAGAACCGTAAGAGCTACGGACCTGAAATTTGGACAGACAACTACAACAACAAATACAGGAGAGTTGGAAATTAAAGGGTGTGCCAAAACGAGCAACGAAAAATGTTAAAATCCCATGTAATATACATACAATTGTATGTATATGCACTTGAAATTTGTAAAGTTAGTGTATTTTTATACAGACTACAACAATTAACACTAAAATTTAAAAAATTTTAATTAAAGGGTGTACCATCAGTTAATGTAATTTTGACTATGTAATTTTGATAACTTGCTGTATCTTGGAAACCGTAAGAGCAAACTTCTTGAAATTTTCAAAAACGGTAAAACAAAAATATCGCCAAAATGAAAATAATCGCCTAAATGAAAAAATCGCCTAAATAAAAAAATCGCCAAAATGTAAAAAATCGCCAAAATGTAAAATATCGCCAAAATGAAAAATATCGCCAAAATGAAAAAAAAATCGCCAAAATAAAAAAATCGTCAAAACGAGAAAAAAGCGAAAAATAAACAAACAAATTATTTCCCCTGAAAAAACGTAAAAAAAACACTATATTAAAAAAATGCTCAAAGCCCAACGTACGGAATCCTTCGTGCACGAGTCAAAGTTGCACTTTACTGAATTTATTTTTGTTTTTGCGCATACCATCAGCTTCGCTTGTCAACTCCAATACGACGCCAAAGTTCTACAGACATAAGCGCTCATTACTAAAAAAAACAAGGCCGTTTCTTGTACGCGGTGTCAAAAAATTTCTTTAATTTATTAGCAAATAATAAAAATTCACTATTTTATGGAATTTTTTTCCTGTGGATTTAAAAAAAAAATGATATTGTATGCAAAATACTGTTTTTTAGGGTACATTCATAAAATATGTGTTTTACCTACAACAAGTGACGCTTGAAATTCATTTTAAAAGGTGCCAGGTAAATAGGTTAACAATAATATTGTTCAATAAGTGTATTGCAATTATTACAAAGGAAAATGCTGCAAAGTAATTGTTGAAATGTTTTCCCTTAATCTCAAGGCAGTTTATTATATCATTAACCGTGCTGAAAGAGAAGATAGACTAGAACCAAAACATTCGCCAGGCAGACAAAAAAAAGATTATCGAGCGTATTAAAACTAAAATAATAAGAATTATTGTAGACAAACCGTATTCCAGCACTAGAGGACTGTTTATTTTTTCACTAAAGCGAAGTAAGTTTTATACAAAACGTAGTTGTGAGCTTGCTTTTGGTTTTCAGTAATACGATATTTTCAGTAAAGCAATGTTTCGCTAAAGCGAAGTGAATAAGATTAGCTGCGCTTAAAATCAGTGCTGTGATTTGCATCGCTTTCAGTAATCCGATTTGTTTCAGTACGGCGTGTTGCGCTAAAGCGGATTCTACTGTAGTATTACATAGTGTCCGTACGAAACCCTTCGCTTGCCAGTCAAAGTCGCACTTTACATACCTGGCAAACCACTTCTTGCCAATTTCTCACATTTTTAATCCAGTTTTTTTTTTTTTTGTTGAATAAACATTTTTATATCATTCAAAACTAAGCGTAGCCCCAAATATTATATATTGCCATTTCTTCTTTAATAATTACGAAAGTTTCTTCAAAATTTACCTTTAAATGAAAATAAAATTGCATATTAAGCAGAAAAAGTCAAATGAATTCCCATGTGTGTATTTCTACAAATTAAACGTAATAAAGTAATACTTATTACTTATACATATTTTGATGATGAGGAGTAAATTGTTCCAACTTAATTGTTTAAGAACTCAAAAAACAATTGAAAGAAAACAAAGTGTTTGTGGCTGTTTGTTAATAAGGATTTTGTGCCAAATAGAAATAGAAATGGGGGTTGGAAAATCAAATGTTTTATTTAGAAATCAACGCAAGACTAGCAAAGGGAAGTATAACTAATTTATAAAAATGTATTCCTTCATTATAAATAATTGGCATTTGTTTTCTCTTAATTTTAATTCAGAATTCAAATGGAAAATATAATAGGTTCAAATATTTACATAAAACGCTAAAAGGTATAACTAACAAAAATAATCAAAATCGAGTTTTTGATTGATTACTATGAATGCCATTAAATGAGATGTCTTGACAAAATTTTACACTTCTGCATTTAAAAGTTACGATTTTATTAACAAAAAACAAAAGGACTTAACTACAAGTGTGTTTATTTTTTTTTTCTCCTTTAAAATTATATTTTTGTTAGTTACGCTTTTTTTGCATTTTAACTAATAATATGTACATGTATGTACAATAATATTTAGTGGACTTTCCCAGAAATGTTTATATTTACTACAACATTTTCCATGGGAAGGTGTATTAGAAGGTAAAGTGATGCTCCAACTTATAAATTATTATTCATATGTGTATAAAAAAAAAGTAAAAAATATAAAGCAATATATGTTGATCCTTTAGTTTGTAACACATAAAAATATTCCGTTGTATTGCAGGACAATGTTTGTAATGATATGTATTCTATTTGACATATTCCTGGAACATCTAAAAATTTAATAGCCGTTTAATTAAAACTGCATCAGCATATATATAATTTTAAACCAATATCTCTATAAAAATCTAAAGTCTGGAGTTTAAGAATTTTTAATTTTTTTGTTTAAAGATATCTTCATATTTGCAATATTATTGTGCAATAATTGATATTGCACAATAAAATTTCCTGTGCCTAATTATATTGGTATATGGCACAATATTTTGGATAAAATTAAGTCTTTTGATTTTTATTGCGCAACAAACAATATTTTGTAATGTGTTGACAATATTGTGCAATAATTAATTCCAGGTACATCACTAAACATTATTTTTATATTTTTTAAATTACTTAATTAAAACTTATTAAATATGTTTAGATTTTATAAGTATCTATGCGGTATGTAGCAGGAAAAATTAATTTTAAAATTTCTTAACAGCACATGTGTGCTTTTACACATATTGTAAGAAAAATTGTGCAATATGTATTTTTTAATATTGTGCAATTTATTGAATAGTGTGGAGCAAAAGGACAATAATAACAGCAATAAAGTATTTAATAATATTGCATAGTCTATAGGTACCTTAAAAAACTAAATTAATTAAATTAATTAAATAAAGGGTCTTCCAATAGGTACTTCCGTATTGCAATAGTGGATAGCGGCCATATTGTTGACACTACATCATGATCTTATAAAGCATTAAAAAATACGCTCAAAATATAATATTATTTTTAGCAAAATAGGTGTTCATTTCGGGAAACGTTCCACGCCTTTTGCCTATTTTACGACCCAGCAGCTAAAGATAAACGACCATAGCCAACGACTTGTATTGGATGAATGGGCCCTCAAGCAGTTGGAAACTGATCGTAATTAGAGCTATGCTATTTATGCCCCAACACAGGAGATAGGGTATGATTTTCGTAACAAAAATAATCGCTACTATAACAGTTATAAATTTATTTTTGTTTTGATTTCTTTGTACTTAAGATCAGAGTACGAAAATAAAGGGGGGAAAATGTTTGATTTTGTTTTGGTTCGTTTTTAAGAGTGAGTGAAACAAAAACAAAACTAAGACAAAACTGAGAACGATTGCTCATTTTTTTTATTGTTTTTGAATATGAGCACAAACTATATATTAATTTAATAGTACGCCGCTACAAAAGAAAATAATGGGAAATAAACGAAAACGTTTTGCAATATTTGCAGCGAATTTGACATCTTCACATAATATAACTGTATTACACATCCAACTTGTTTTATTTATGTAGCTAAGCAGCATAGCTCTAATTAGATGTCCTAAGACATATCTCTTCTTCACGCTTGTTTTGTGGGTTAAGCACTGTTTATATGCATTTTGCTCTTGCTTAGGTATTTCTTATATAAAAAAATATATGTTTATTAATTAATTAATAATTACTCTTTTAAGGGGGCGTGCTCATTTCCTCCTCTTATACACTCAAGATTTTCATGAAGCCCACAGTTTGTTTTAAGACTTATCTACTTCAAATTTAGTGTGCCTTACTATTGTAGTTCTGAATATATAGTAAAAATAATTCTGCCAAAAAACGGACTTCAAGGCAAAGATTCTAATTGAATATTTTCGAAAAAATTTATGAGACCAACCTGGAAGTAAACTCTTTCAAACAAAAAAAAATTAAAATCTGTTGGTTAAGAAGATGTACGTGAAATATAAAATTAAATTTTAATGGACATAATCCCGCCCATTTTTTAAATGGAAGATTGTGTCTACTTTAGAGCTCAAGGTATGTGGCAAGTTTTGTAAAAATCGGTTAAGTAAAACCATGTAAAATATAATAATAAGCTTTAATGGGCGTATCCCGCCCTTTCTTTCAACTTTAAGATTGTGAAAAAGGTTTTTTGCTAGATTTCGCAGCCATCAAATAAGTAGAATATCATGGTTTACGTGACTGCCTACTGAGCGCAGGCATTCAAGTAGAATCTAGATGATTCCTTTTTGAAAAAGAAGAATACCATATAATCAAATATAAAAGTTGTGGGCGTGTCTCCACCCATTTTTTTACAATGACACCAATCGAAAGCTATACCCCCTCAGACAAAAAAAAATGCTAAATCAGTCTAAAATGTACCGAGTTATGAAGTAAGAATGTCAAAACATTTCCTCCTTTTATTTTTTTGAAGTCGGTTAATAATAATTACTTTCTGTGGTGGGGGGTGCCTGTTTCCCCTTTCTATGCCGCCAAGACTTTACTGGAACATGCAGTTTATTATAAGAGCCACTCTCATAAAGTTTAGTGGCACTCACTATTGTAGTTGTGGAGTTATGATTTGATCTGGGAAAAAAGGCCTTCGACTCCACAGTGCGGCGCTGCATTCCGCACATTTCAGTGGTGCGATTTAGTAACTTTTAACTGGCCGACAATCGTAATTGTTGTCTGTTCATTTTGTAGCTTGCAATAACGATTGTGTGATTCTATAACTTCTTTTTAACGATACTACGCAGCTGATATTTTCTGTTGATTTTTTTCGATAAAATTAACAGCACATAAATTATTTTCTTTTAAATAACGACACAGCTGACGTTAACTTGCAGCGAATATCAGCAAAAATGTTACTTAATAGCAAACTTGATAAATTTTCGTTATAGTTATTTTAACGATGCGATTATCGTTAAAAAAAGTTAGGCTACATTGGGCATTCTGCATGAGTGGTTTTAGGGCCATTTAATCTCACGTTGAGGTGATATGAACTAGCATAAACATATGTATATGTCGTAGGATTCGAACCGTTGGACGTTTTCTTCTTGTTATTCCATGCTTAAGTCTGTGATTCACTATCCTACACAATCATGCGACTTTTGAGAAAATACAACACTGGTTTGATGGAGCTTATGTAAATGTTCAAAAGACAATAACAATTTATCAGATCAGCAATACCTGGATTCAGTAACTTTTATTACGATAATCGTATCGCTATAATGAATGTAACGAACATTTATCGTTTTTGGTATCCATTAATACATTTTAACGACGTTCGCTGTCGGTTGAAGTAAAAAATAAATAAAATCACAAGCTCAAGTTCATTTAGTTTTTTATATTATTCCTTGTGATTTTCGCTTATTTTGACATCTTCTATGCAGAGATACCTCATGATATAGGGGAAGGCACAGGGACTGGTGTCTATATCTTGGGAACGAATATTCGTAGTTCTTTCAGACTAGCGATTGAATGCAGTGTTTTCCATGCTCAGATCTTGGCGATCCTTAGAGCCACGCAACTGGTGGCCTGGAATGTAGCTGAAGGTGAGTAACCTTCTACGTTGACAGCCAGGCAGCGCTAAAAGCTTTGAAGGGACACAATGTCTAATCAAAACTTGTTAGTGGCTGTAGGAAAGCCCTCAACTTGCTTATGGATAAATATAGTGTCAGACTATGTTGGGTTCCTGGCCACAGCAGGCAATGACGGACAGATCGGGGAAATTACCGATAGGTCATTACTATAGGGAACTCAGTAATTGGGTAGAAAGCAGAAAAACTTGACTCACGAAAATCCAAACTGCTCCTGGACATGAATAGGAAGGCGATGCGAATCTTGATAGGCGCATTAACAGGTCACTGCTCGCTCAGAGCAAGAACCAGCATTTGGGAAACTTGCACTCCAGATTTTTGTAGGACGTGCGCGGATGAAGAGGAACCAGAAACCATTGAGCATATTACCTGTCACTGCCCAAAGCTGCAACGTCATAGGCTTAGATGGCTGAGCAGACGTTTCCATGAAAACATTACTGATATCGCAAAGTGTAAACTAGAAGACTTCAGGGGCTTCATCATGAGATGGTGGTGGCTAAATGAAGGATAATAGGGTCACTTCTGGCAAGAAATGGGGAGTAAATACTACTTGGTCAACAGAAGGGAATCACAATGGACCCAATTGGGTATCCGAGTGGAGGTGCGGTGTAGCACCACCCTTCCTAACCTAACCTACCTCATAATATAGAATTAAACGGTGAGTAAATTACAGATGTACACTATCGTTAAAAAGAAATTACGGAATCACATTATCATTATCGGAAGCAAATAAATGTGCCGATAAATATTACGATTTTCGGTTCTCAAAAAGTTACAGAATCCAGGTACAGGAATGTCGTGAGTTTTTGTAGGATAGTGACTACCAACAATTAATAGTATCGATAGATTTTTCAAAGGAAATTCTTTATGTCATTTCAACTATTTTTATGCTGTAGCGTCTTCACATTGTCGCAATGATTAACATAATAACCTTTACTTAAATAAACTCGTGTCTTGAAATAAAAATAAAGTCAAACAAAAACTAAAAGCACAGTAACCTTTTTCTGCTTTATAAGCATAAAAGTCATCGAAAAATTTCTCCAAAATTTTGGAGCATAACTGCAACTTGTAAAACCAAAAAGGGGGAAAGTAAAAATTCTAAAGGGGAACCAAGTGTTAAAATGTATGGTAGGCAAATGTGCCAACAAGGAAATTATTATATTTTTTTTAATTTTATATCATATAAAAATAGTTAAAGCGTGAAAATTGTCATGTTTTACTTCAACGTCATCAACGCCAACACCAACCATGCTGGTGTTCAAAAAATTCTTGCTTCACTAAGGGAAAAGGAAGCAAGAACAACATGAAAACAACCACGTGTGCTTATGACTAAAATGTTAAAAATTAAAAGAAAATGTAATAAAATTAAATGAAATTGAAAACTACTTGTGTATGAGCAATATGAATGAAAAATCTACAATTCCACCGGCAAAATTATGAAGCACAATTTCCTAATACACTTCACAAATCTCTGGAGGATTTTTTTTTTGGTCGTAGTAAAATAATTTTCTTTATATCCTTGCTTTGAATTTTATTACTGCAAACATGCGCTGTTACCCATATATTTTACTTATTTCTCTTCCTTATTATCTTTCGGCGGCTTATTATAGTATTCAAGATATTTATTGTAAGAAAACAGTTCAAAAACGTTTATTTATATATTGTAGTATATTTTATTTTTGGTACTTTGGCACTTGGCGGTTGTGTTTTTTTGTATTTTTTTTTTTTTTTTGTTCGTTAAATTACACCTTCAAATATCCTAATATTTGATGTTTTTTTTTCTTCATGCTGTGTTTTTATCTAACTTCTTTACCTTTTCTACTCGGCTGTCTACAATGTCTGTAACAACCCACCAGTTTTAAAGTTGTTTTAGTTTGTTGTCTGGAGTCTTTCAGTCAGTCTTAACTGTTAAGTTCCAGTGTTTGGTTGTTTTCATTAACTATTCGGTTTGGCAAACGATATTTATTTTTTAAAAGCGCGAAAAATAAAGTTTTGAAATAAGTTTGCAAATGCAATTTTTTAAAAGAATTTTTACATTTTTGCAATTCTTTGGAGAATTAATGGCCACTATATCGGAATTAAACAACTGTAAGTGTAAAACAATCCAAAAAAAATCTGCAATTAAATAACAAAAAATCCTTTTTAACCCCCGACCAAAAAAAGTTTAAGCTTGTACACAGAGAAAACATAAAATAGAACAAAATTAATAAAATTAATAATTTCAATAAGGAAATCTTATTAATTTCATAGAGAAAACCTTTTCGAAAAAATCAAGAAGAAATCTTGTAGTTTTTATGAGCTTATCTTATTGATTTTTTCAATAAAAAATACAAAAAAAAAATGTTCCCTTTATTCTCTGTACTTATGTATTTTCATTTAAATTCTATACCATATACATATGTATGTATGTAGTATATTGTATATGCTATTTATTTATACAAGCATACATACACATTATGTTATATTCTTAACTAACTTACTCAGCAAGTATTGAACCAGCAAACTTCTACCTGATTGACAAGCACTCTACCCAATATGCTAACAAGCAGCCTGAATAACCATTGAAATTATTGTGCATACATTCTTATACAAAAATGAAAAAGATCATGAAAAAAATTGTCTGTATGTCTATTTATAGAAACGAAATAACAAGACACCTCATAAAATCAAGAAGATTTCCTTATTAAAAAATCAATAAGATGCCTTACACATAATCATATAGGAACCTACTAAAATCAAAAAGAAAACCTTAGTGAAAAAATCAATAAGATAGCCTAATAAAATCAAGAAGAAAACCTTTTTAAAAAAATAAATAAGGCAACCTAATACAATCAATAAGAAATCCCTATAGTTTACAATTTATAAGAAAACCTAATAGAATCAAGAAGTTTTTCTCTATGGATTCTTTTTTGGTGCCAAAAATAGCGGAAATTGAGTAAAAAAAAAGTTGTGAATAATAAGATTTCTTCTTGATTTTATGTGGTTTTCTTCTTGATAAAATTAATAAGATTTACCACATAAAAATCTTCGCTTCTTTCTGCTGGGATACCCCTTAGCCTAAAAACGTTTCATAGAGAAAATCTTATTGATTCTATGAGGAAGTTTTTTCTCTGTGTAGTGTGTGTCTGTGTATATGTGTGTCTGTACGAGTCCATGGCTGTTCGAAAGGTCACTTGATCGAGAAGGTTCTTAGCTATGTTTTAAGAAAAACGGTCCAGCCGTTTAGAAGATATCACATCTTTTCTAGATATATTCGGAGGTTTTTGAAATTTTTAATTTTTGTTATTTCATAAATGTAAAAGAATAAAAAGTTATAATAATACTGTGTGTAATTTTTTAAGTCATGGAAATATGGCTATATATGGACACCACTACGTGATAAAACACCAAAAAAAAGAGACTCGTGTCTCCCAGTTTTGTCCCAAGTCAATCACTTTTTTATGGGGCCCCCGAAGATTTGGGGCCCCGGAGTCATTTTTGCATTTTGTCAGGCTCATATCTTGCAAATCGTTCGGAATTTTTTTATTGCTTTCTGAGGCAAAGTTAAAGCTCTTGTATAAAAAACAAAAACATATAAACATATAAAATAAAAACAACTTCATCTTCAAGATCAAATCGCAAAAAATTTAATAAAACTCCATTTTTTTACCTTTTTTCCCTGTCCAAACAAATGAAATTAAAAAATGTTCGGGAAATTTTTCACTTTTGCAGCTACCTAAGCGCTACCTAAACGGTGTTAAGAATCATTCCTAGGAAGTTCATATGTTCTAAAAAGTTGTTTATTGAAATATTGGATACATTTTTGTAGTTGATTGTTTCCTAGAATTTTGAACGGTTTGCTACCTATGGACCTGAACAGAAGAAAAAAGGCTAAAAAAATCTAATTTATTTAAATGTTTTGCGATTTTGATCTTTAAGAATTTTATATGATCAGAATTTTTGCTCTTTATGACAATAATGTTTGGAATTTGTTCGGATTTTGGTGTTTGTTTTAGTTTTAGTTTCGGTTTTAAGCGATTTATTTTAGTTTTGGCGATTTTTAGTTTTGGCGCTTTTTTTTTTTTGTTTTGGTGATTTATTTTAGTCTTAGCGATTTTTTAGTTTTGGAACTTTTTTTATTTTGGGATTTTTATTTTAGCGTATTTAAAAATTTCCAGAGTTTGCCTTTTACGGTTTCCAGGATACAGCTAATTGTCAAAATTACATTAACTGATAGAATACCCTTTAATTTTGAGTTTTCAAATTTCAGTGTTAGTTGATTTTATTTGCATAAAAATACTCTTACTTTAAATTATAATAATTATCTGTATATACCATTAGTATTTCAACTAAGTTCTACATATTCTGTGAAAATTTCAGGTCCGTCTTACGGACAGACTGACATCACACAGTGGAGTATTTGAACCAAAAAGCTGTCCAATACTGTTTTTATACCCTTTACCAACAAAAATGGTAAAAGGGTATATATAGGTTTGTCATTCCGTTTGTAATTTCTATAATATCAATAAGCGATCCATATAATATATATATTCTGGATCCTTATGCATAGGGAAGACGAATAAGCGATGTCCGTCTGTCCGTCTGTCCGTCTGTCCGTCTGTCCGTCTGTCCGTCTGTCCGTCTGTCCGTCTGTCCGTCTGTCCGTCTGTCCGTCTGTCCGTCTGTCCGTCTGTCCGTCTGTCTGTACGTGAAATCGGTTTTCCGAAGCTCCCAGAAGAGCTAGAGACTTCGTTCTTGGACTGGTGTGTCAGAAATTTTCCAAAATAGATTGGTATTGAAATTCAGCAAAATCGGGCAGACGATTGCAGAGCTGGAAAACTTAAACTTCATTTTGCCATATAAAAGTAACTCCCGAAAACAAATTTTTATTTTTTTTTAATAAATGTACATATTTTACACTTCAGTACGACTAAAATTGGAATTTTAAATTAAAAAAATACAAAAAAATTAAAACGACGTTTCCAGGGTCGGAAAACTTTAACTTTTTGTGTTATGTAAAATTAACTATGTCTAAAACTATATTAGTATTTTCTCGAGAACCGTAAGAGCTACAGACCTGAAATTTGGACACAGTATGTAGACCTTTGGCCGCTACAACAACAAATACATGATAATTGGAAATTAAAGGGTGTTCCAAAACGAGCAACGAAAAATTTTAAAATCCCATGTAGTATATATACAATTCTATATATATACACTTGAAATTTGTAAGGTTAGTGTATTTTTATACAGACTACAAAAATTAACACAAAAATTTAAAAAAATTTTAATTAAAGGGTGTTCCATCAGTTAATGCAATTTTGACTATGTAATTTCACAATTTGCTGTATCTTGGAAACCGTAAGAGCAAAACTCTTGAAATTTTCAAAAACGGTAAAAATGAAAAAATAAAAAATTATAAAATCGCCAAACCGAAAAAAATCGCCAAAAACAAGAAAAAATCGCCAAAACGAAAAAAAGCACCAAAACGAAAAAAACTCTAAAAAACAGAAAAAAATCGCCAAAATGAAAAAAAAAATCGCAAAAATGAAAAAAATCGCCAAAACGAAAAAAATCCCAAAAAACAGAAAAAAATCGCCAAAATGAAAAAAAAGCCAAAAACAGAAAAAAAATCGCCAAAACGAAAAAAAGCACCAAATTAAAAAAAAAATTTATAAAACTAAAATAAATCGCAAAAAATCGGAAAAATTGCTAAAATGAAAAAAAAATCGCCAAAACGAAAAAAAAACCTAAAAAACAGAAAAAAATCGCCAAAATGAAAAAAAAATCGCCAAAACAAGAAAAAACCTAAAAAACAGAAAAAAATCGCCAAAATGAAAAAAAATCGCCAAAATGAAAAAAATCACTAAAACGAAAAAAACCCTAAAAAACATAAAAAAATCGTCAAAATGAAAAAAAATCGCCAAAACGAAAAAAACCTAAAAAATAGAAAAAAATCGCCAAAATGAAAAAAATCGCCAAAAAAAGAAAAAACCTAAATAACAGAAAAAAAAATCGCCAAAACGAAAAAAAGCACCAAATTAAAAAAAAATTTCTAAGACTAAAATAAATCGCAAAAAAAAAACGGAAAAATTGCTAAAATGAAAACAAAAATCGCCAAAATGAAAAAAAATCGCCAAAATGAAAAAAATCACCAAAACGAAAAAAAACCTAAAAACAGAAAAAAATCGCCAAATGAAAAAAATCACCAAAACGAAAAAAACCCCAAAAAACAGAAAAAAATCGCCAAAATGAAAAAAGCACTAAATTAAAAGAAAATTTCTAAGACTAAGAATAAATCGCAAAAAAACTAAAAAATTGCTAAAATGAAAAAAAAAACGCCAAAATGAAAAATATCGCTAAAACGAAAAAAAACCTAAAAAACAGAAAAAAAATCGCCAAAATGAAAAAAAAATCGCCAAAAAGGAAAAAAATCGCCAAAACGAAAAAAACCCAAAAAACAGAAAAAAATCGTCAAAATGAAAAAAAATCGCCAAAACGAAAAAAACCTAAAAAACAGAAAAAAATCGCCAAAATGAAAAAAATCGCCAAAAAAAGAAAAAACCTAAATAACAGAAAAAAAATCGCCAAAACGAAAAAAAGCACCAAATTAAAAAAAATTTCTAAGACTAAAATAAATCGCAAAAAAAAAACGGAAAAATTGCTAAAATGAAAACAAAAATCGCCAAAATGAAAAAAAATCGCCAAAATGAAAAAAATCACCAAAACGAAAAAAAACCTAAAAACAGAAAAAAATCGCCAAATGAAAAAAATCACCAAAACGAAAAAAACCCCAAAAAACAGAAAAAATCGCCAAAATGAAAAAAGCACTAAATTAAAAGAAAATTTCTAAGACTAAGAATAAATCGCAAAAAAACTAAAAAATTGCTAAAATGAAAAAAAAAATCGCCAAAATGAAATATATCGCTAAAACGAAAAAAAAACCTAAAAAACAGAAAAAAAATCGCCAAAATGAAAAAAAAATCGCCAAAAAAGAAAAAAATCGCCAAAACGAAAAAAAACTAAAAAACAGAAAAAAATCGCCAAAATGAAAAAAAATCGCCAAAATGAAAAAAAAATCTCCAAAATGAAAAAAATCACCAAAACGAAAAAAAAACATAAAAAAAGAAAAAAATTGCCAAAATGAAAAAAAATCGCCAAAATGAAAAAAATCACCAAAACGAAAAAAATAAACAAAAAAATCGCCAAAAAAATCGCGAAAAAAAACCCAAAAAACAGAAAAAATCGTCAAAATGAGAAAAATCTCCAGAATGAAGAAAAGCCCAACAACAGAAAAAAATCACCAAAATGAAAAAAATCTCCAAAAACAGACAAAATCGCCAAAACGAGAAAAAAGCAACAAAACTGAAAAAATCGTTTTAACTGAAAAAAACTTCAAAAAAGCTTGCTTTTTTTACTTAACATATTTTATGTATTTTTTAAAGAACTAGATTGGAATCAATAATCAGAAAAATCCAAAATTATGACTCCAGGGTTGGAAAACTTACACTTTTTGTGTTATGTAAAATTAAATAGGTCTAAAAATTTTTTTCTTTTTCTTTATAAATTGAATATATTTTATGCTTCTGAAAAAGTTTGGTGTATGAAATTTGAAAAATGAAAATTATAGCTCCAAAGATGGAAACTTTAAAAAAATTATAAATTTTTTCACAAAACAAATATGTATGTACGTGTCTGTATACTATACATATGTACGTACGTTGGTAAAGGGTATATAAGATTCGGCACAGCCGAATATAGCACTCTTACTTGTTTTAGTTTAGATTGCTTGTGAAAAGTTATTGAGTGTCGTCGCTAGATCAATGAAACTTGGCAGAATTATGTCTCATCATAGTTCTAGGCAGTTAAATTTTGAAAACAAGAAGAATCGAACAAACGAGAAAAAAGTTCCCCTCAGAGGAACTAATCAAACCTCTGAAAAATTTAATATTTTTCTTAAATTGTTTTAATACTTTTGTTTTGCAAAGGCAACTTTTAACATCGGCGATGGCTCAAAACTCTAAATTTGGACCCAGGAAACCGTAAGATGCCATTTTCCTCGCCGCTTCCTCTTGTGGGTGGTGATAAAAATTTCATTTTTTAAAAATAATGTAAATGTATTAAAAAAATTTACTACTTATGCCTTAATATCATAAAAATTAAACTTATGAGATTTTGGGAGTATCTCTCCCCTCACAGCAAAACATTTCATGACTGACAAAATGGTTTTTTATCCATATCTATCTATCCCTGCAAGATGAGCAAAAATAGGAAATATGGTGAAATTTTCAAAAATTTGCGCAAATATTTTTTCTTGCGTCTAAAATTAGAGATTTCCAATTTTATTGTGGTATAAAACTTAATTCTAAATGTAACTACCTTCACTTTTAAAAACCTTCTACATATGATTTTTTTTTTTTTTAAGTATAGTTTTTTTATATTTTATTTTTAAACGAATTGTTTCAACATTAATATTCGACATAATTTTTTTTTTTGTTTTATAATTCAAAATAGCTTTTGATCAAATCTTTCGGACAAAAAAAATTAATTTTTTAGACCCAAGAAAAAATATCATATAAACATGTTAAAACCGAAAAAATAAATTAAAAACGCATATAATTCCCTTCACTTTGCTGACTTTAGCAGTATCTCAGAGCTACAAAATTTACAACATTATGTATAATTTTGTTGTGTATCAAACTGCGTAACTGAGGTAAGCTCTTAAGATTTCTTAAAATTAATGTTTGCCTTTTTTGCCAGCTTTTTGGCTCAAATACTCCTCTGTGCATCGTAGCGAAAACAATAGGGTTCCTTTTCACTTTTGGTGTATATATGCCTGTTTGTTTGGTTTATCTTTTTCATATGCTGCAATTCGATACAGCATCAAAAGACCTGCAATCAAGTTCTTAAAGAGTTAAAGAAATCTTATATCTATATAAAACAAAACTCCGACAAATAATTGAGAATTACCAAATATATAATCATAACAACCCTACAAGGACTCTTACTACCAGCCAATTTATCAGTAATTTGACCGATAGTGATGGTGGTTTTATCCGTCAAAGTTGCTAGTAGTTTATTGACCGAAACTTTTTGTGTAATGCCGGCCATACACTACAGAAGTTCAGTGCTCAAGTCTGGCACTGCCGAATTTAAGCTTGGGACACACACTATACAAGTAAACTGTACAGTTTGTATTGTAATACGCCATAATGCAGTTGATTTTTTTTATAATTCTAGGAACTCTGTCCAGAACTCTTAAAAAATCACAACACAACTGAGCGTTTGCTACATACACTACAAAAGCTCACTGTACAGCTTTGCAAACTTGAGCAAATATAAAAATCGTTTTGATATTTTCTCAGTTCAGTGCGCAAATAGCACAACCACCCCCATACACTACACAAACGAACTGTACAGTGCCAGACTTGTGCAGTGAGCTTGTGTAGTGTATGGCCGGCATAAGTGTGATTTCAGCGTTGTCACTGGCAAACGATTTTTCTCAACATACATAGCAATCTGTCTATTAAACTAACAAATAAAATAATAACTAATTTATATGTATACAAATGTAAACAAATACTTATCAAATCAAATGCACAATACGGTAATAAAATTTTATTTTACATATTTTCCTCTTCCTCCCTTATTTATATATTATGCCAAAAACGAAAATATTTTTTTGGAGTATTTATTAATAAAATTGAAAGTGCTTTTCCGGTACGTTTATATTTGCATGTCTACGAAATGCAATTGTCTGCATGTGGTTGATAAAAAAACCAACAAACAAACAAACGGATGTCTATATTGTCTACTTCCAGTTACGAAGTGCAAAAAAAATACAACAACTGGCAACAGCTCCAGCCAATAACTAAAGATAATTTAAAAACAAGTAAGAGTGCTATATTCGGCTGTGCCGAATCTTATATACCCTTTACCAACGTACGTACATATATATAGTATACAGACACGTACATACATATTTGTTTTGTGAAAAAATTTATCATTTTTTTAAAGTTTCCATCTTTGGAGCTATAATTTTCATTTTTCAAATTTCATACACCAAACTTTTCTTTCAGAAGCATAAAATATATTCAATTTATAAAGAAAAAGAAAAAAATTTTTAGACCTATTTAATTTTACATAACACAAAAAGTGTAAGTTTTCCAACCCTGGAGTCATAATTTTGGATTTTTCTGATTATTGATACCAATCTAGTTCTTTAAAAAATACATAAAATATGTTAAGTGAAAAAAGCAAGAACGAAATAAACAAAAACTTAGTTTCATTTAATTCCTTTAATATTAAAAAAATCAGTTAAGTGCGACTTTGAATCGCGCACGAAAGGAAGGTTTTTGCTTTTTTGAAGTTTTTTTCAGTTAAAACGATTTTTTCAGTTTTGTCGCTTTTTTCTCGTTTTGGCGATTTTGTCTGTTTTTGGAGGTTTTTTTCATTTTGGCGATTTTTATCTGTTGTTGGGCTTTTTCGTTTTGGCGATTTTTTTTCTTTTTTTGGCGATTTTTTTTTTCATTTTAGCAATTTTTTCGTTTTTTTGCGATTTATTTTAGTCTTTCTTTTAATTTAGTGCTTTTTTCATTTTGGCGATTTTTTTCTGTTTTTTTAGGTTTTTTTTCGTTTTGGTGATTTTTTTCATTTTGGCGATTTTTTTTATCATTTTGGCGATTTTTTTTTTCTGTTTTTAGGTTTTTTTTCGTTTTGGTGATTTTTTTCATTTTGGCGATTTTTTTTTCATTTTGGCGATTTTCTTTCATTTTGGCGATTTTTGTTTTCATTTTAGCAATTTTTCCGTTTTTTTGCGATTCATTTTAGTCTTAGAAATTTTTTTTTAATTTGGTGCTTTTTTTCGTTTTGGCGATTTTTTTTCTGTTATTTAGGTTTTTTCTTTTTTTGGCGATTTTTTTCATTTTGGCGATTTTTTTTCATATTGACGATTTTTTTCTGTTTTTTAGGGTTTTTTTCGTTTTGGTGATTTTTTTCATTTTGGCGATTTTTTTTTCATTTTGGCGATTTTTTTCTGTTTTTTAGGTTTTTTTTTCGTTTTGGCGATTTTTTTTCATTTTAGCATTTTCCCGTTTTTTTGCGATTTATTTTAGTTTTATATTTTTTTTTTAATTTGGTGCTTTTTTTCGTTTTGGCGATTTTTTTTCTGTTTTTGGCTTTTTTTTTCATTTTGGCGATTTTTTTGTTTTTTGGGGTTTTTTCGTTTTGGCGATTTTTTTCATTTTGGCGATTTTTTTTTCATTTTGGCGATTTTTTTCTGTTTTTTAGGGTTTTTTTCGTTTTGGTGATTTTTTTCATTATGGCGATTTTCATTTTGGCGATTTTCTTTCATTTTGGCGATTTTTGTTTTCATTTTAGCAATTTTTCCGTTTTTTTTTGCGATTTATTTTATTTATTTGGTGCTTTTTTTCGTTTTGGCGATTTTTTCTTGTTTTTAGCGACTTTTTTAGGTTTGGCGATTTTATAATTTTTTATTTTTTCAGTTTTACCGTTTTTGAAAATTTCAAGAGTTTTGCTCTTACGGTTTCCAAGATACAGCAAATTGTCAAAATTACATAGTCAAAATTGCATTAACTGATGGAACACCCTTTAATTTAAATTTTTTTTAATTTTTGTGTTAATTTTTGTAGTCTGTATAAAAATACACTAACCTTACAAATTTCAAGTGTATATACATACATACAATTGTATATATACTACATTTTAAAATTTTTCGTTGCTCGTTTTGGAACACCCTTTAATTTCCAATTATCATGTATTTGTTGTTGTAGCGGCCAAAGGTCTACATACTGTGTCCAAATTTCAGGTCTGTAGCTCTTACGGTTCTCGAGAAAATACTAATATAGTTTTAGACATAGTTAATTTTACATAACACAAAAAGTTACAGTTTTCCAACCCTGGAAACGTTTTTTTAATTTTTTTATATTTTTTTAATTTAAAATACCAGTTGTAATCGTACTGATGTGTAAAACAAGTTTATTTATTAAAAAAAATAAAAATTTGTTTTCGGTAGTTACTTTTATATGGCAAAATGAAGTTTAAGTTTTCCAGCTCTGCAATCGTCTGCTCGATTTTTCTGAATTTCAATACCAATCTATTTTGGAAAATTTGTGACACACCAGTCCAAGAACGAAGTCTCTAGCTCTTCTGGGAGCTTCGGAAAACCGATTTCACGTACAGACAGACGGACAGACGGACAGACGGACAGACGGACAGACGGACAGACGGACATCGCTTATTCGTCTTCCCTATGCATAAGGATCCAGAATATATATATTTTATGGATCGCTTATTGATATTATAGAAATTACAAACGGAATGACAAACCTATATATACCCTTTTACCATTTTTGTTGGTAAAGGGTATAACAAATGAAAAAAAATCAGAAAAATAAAATATCATGGCAAAGTATGATTTAAGTCCATCAATTTTAATGCTGCACAGTGGGATAGAAATGAAAACTTTTAAATACATTTACAATTATGGCTTTCATAAATTTCACACTACTCTAGAAGAAGTAGTTAAACTTAGCCGTCAACCTGCTTGATAATATTTTTACGTTAAATAATCAAAATATCGAGGGTTTTTCATAAACATACGAGTATGGACATTAGAGCGTCTCGCCCAACAGGCAAAAAAATTGCCCCGTACACCAGCGAATATAAAGTATTGTTCCAAGGACATTTCAAAAAAAAAATTTTTTGCCGCACGTAGGGGTCGCCTTTTTAGTTTTTTCGTTATATCTTCAATATTTACAGTCCGATCTTAAAGTTTGATATAGCGAATATTTTTTATCTCAGAGAGGCCAATATTTTTGCTCTTAGGTCCATTGACCTCAAGTGTACTGTTCTAGTACTTATCCCCCAAATCTCATTTCCTACCATCCTAATGTGACACCCTAATGCTAAAAATTTATAGCTCGCGAAAAATCATAAAACTTTTGCGAAGAAAGTATAGTTCAATAATTACAGCACAACTATTTAAAAAATGCTTTTATAAATTCATTGTTGCAGACCGTAGGGGTCACCTTTTTAAATTTTTCATAGCTTCAGTATTTACATTCAGATATTAAAGTATAATATATCGATGAGTTTGACTGTGGCAGACCAATTTTAATTCAATAGCCTTTGATATAACAAAGATATAACGAAAAAAATAAAAAGGCGACCCCTACGTTCGGCAAAACATTTTTTTTTTTAAATGTCCTTGGAATATTACTTTATATTCTCTGGTGTACGGAGAACTTTTTTTTCTGATACGGTCTAATGTACATACATACCACAGTTTAATTTTTTTTTCAATTCGTTCATTTACTTATTAACTATGTATAATTTTTTTCTATGATGTTACACTTTTTGTTTCTCTTATACAGCCTTTATTAAAGCGGAAGTTCAACAACACTTATTTAAAGCGAATTTTTCTAACTTCTTTTACAGACTGTTTAACAACTTCCGCTTAAGAGGCAATTTTGAAACAATAAATTTGTGTATTTTGTTGTGGTTTTTATGTTAATTGAAAGGTAAAATTGCCTTTAACACAGTGTTTAATAAATACAAATAAATAAAAATTGATCATTTTATAACTCTACACGCCATACACCAAATTGTTCATAACTTGAGCAGGTTGTATCTGATATTGGGCCTATTCGTAAATGAATCATTGAACTGCAAAGGGCAACTTAAATGTCCTGAAGTGTTTCACAGAAGTAGATAACTCATAAAAAAAAATGTCAACTATGGGCTAAAAACATGGCTAATCGGGCCTGTTCTGCAAATTACGACATGTCAAATCACGCTGATTTCAAAAAATTAAGAAAAGCTTAATCATTGCTTTTGTAATTTTCACGATTTAAAACGTTGGGAAGTTGGAATTAAATATTCTATTATACATGATAAAAATTTAAAATACAATAAAAAAAACAAGAGAGGTGTCTTAGGACACTTGGTTAGAGCTATGCTGCTTAGCTATATAAAACAAATTTCATGTGTGAAATAAGAATGCAATAAAATTATATTATATGATGATGTCAAATTCGTTACAAATATTTCAAAACGTTTCTATTTATTTCCCATTATTTTCTTTTCTAGCTGCATACTATTTAATGTATTTTTTGTGGCCAGCGGCGGCTGTTAGCCGGCTTACATCCAATCGGCTTCGTTCTCTGGTTTGTCTCATGTGCAAAAACAAATTGAGCAATCGTTATAATTGTTTTTGTTTTGTTTTAGTCCGGTCATAACATTTTGTATACAGGTGTTCACCCCAGAATGGCTTAAAGTTCTATCGATCTTATATAAGAGGAAAGATTGAATACGCCAGATCCACTTCGGCTCATGACCCAATGTAAAGGGTGTTTTTTTTTAGAGGTATAGAACTTCGAATTGAAATAAAACACAAGAAAATCGTTTTAATGTCCATCAATTTGGCTTTATTGGAAGGATAATTTTATGCCATTAATGTTTAAATATGATTTCGGGCATGTGGCCGCCGCGGCTGGCTCGAATAAAGCCAATTCTACAGGTCCAATTTTCAACCACTTTTTCGAGCATATGGGGCCGTATGTTGGCAATAACGCCACGAATGTTGGCTTCCAAGTCCCCTAACGTTTCTGGTTTGTTGGCGTAGACGAGCGACTTCACATATCCCCAAAGAAAATAATCCAATGGTGTCAAATCACACGATCTTGGTGGCCAATTGACAGGTCCATTCCGCGAAATTATGCGCTCATCGAATGTTTCCTTCAATAAATCGATTGTGACGTGCGCTGTGTGGCATGTAGCGCCGTCTTGTTGGAACCACAACTCATCCACATTCAAAATCTTCAAAATCTTCCATAAAGTTGATGGACAAAGCTCCAATTGCTGTGCACGGTGGCGAATCGATTCATTCGGGTCCTCTTCAACACTTTGCTCTACAGCGGCAATTGTTTCTTCGGTGCGCACTGTTCGACGTCTCTGCGGATGCGTATTATCACATAGAGTAAACGTAGTGCGAAAACGATCCATGGTTAACCGAATTAATTGCTCTGATGGACGATTATGTCGACCATAAAATGGACGGAGCTTGCGGTAAACTTCGCGAACTGAACCATTATTTTCGAAATAAATTTGCACGATTTGCAAGCGTTGTTCTTTTGTCAACCTGTTCATGATGAAATGGCAAACCAAACTAAATATTAATCACTTGACAGCTGACAAAATGGCCGCCAGTTAAAAAAGTGATGCCAACTTAAAGTTCTATACCTCAATAAAAAACACCCTTTATATTGACAGAAAAATTCACACATTTCAAAATTCATGTCTAAGGCCGTGTCTTGGTCTATGTCCATTGAGATCAATATACCTAGCTTCTAAGGAGCTTTTGAAGGTTGCATCTCACAATACATCTCTGATGGAATTAATCAAATCAGCACCTATGCATCTGAAAAATAGTTACACTTTTGTTTATACGAAATACAAGGACATTTTTGACACGATTACGAGTATTAGTGCTTGTCATCCTACTTCGAAACTTAAGGTTTTCATTGAGTCTTCCTTTTACAAGAACAAAGGTGTTTCTCGGGAGGCCCTCTGTGCTTATTATCTTTCGTCTGTTCAATCGTACATTTCCGAAGGTTTTACCGTATACGCAACAGATGCCTCTATAACTGATCATGTTACTGGATGCGCGATATTTAATATTTCAACTATTTGTTTTTTGCTATATAGTTTGTCTCAAAGATTTTCGTCTCTTTCGGGCGAGTTAATTGCTATTTATAAGGATAATAGAAATGCTTGTGTTTTATTGGAAAGTTCTATTTCCAGGAATTATTTGGCTTCGAACATTTTGAATATCTTGGATCACTCGCATATTATGGAAGTGCATATTAAAGTGCTGCACAGGACCATTTGTAAGAACTTTCAAGACTTCGACAGATTTTTCAAACGCTTTACTACAGCGAAATATTCTAAAACAAACGCTAAACAACACTGTTGGCAAGACATTTGTTTCAGTTGCTCAGCGTTTGTTTTAGAATAATTTGCTGTAGTAAAGCATTTGAAAAATCTCTCATGTCTTGAAAGTTCTTATAAATGGTCTTGTGTGTAGGACTTTAGTGCATATTATATGGGTTCCTGGTCATATGAGTGTTAGTTTCAATGAACGGTTTGATTATTTGGCTAAGCAGGCCGTTTCTCTTGCTGCTCCTTTGGAGATAAGCATACTTTATGGTGATGCTCTCAGTAGGATTGGTATTTTATTGAAGCAAGAGTGGTTGGAATTTTATCGGGATAAATCTCAGGTTTCGGGTTATACCTATTAAGCCATACTACAGAAATGTTAAATGGTATCCGACTAATATAAAAATTATTAATAGACTTTTTTGTGGTCATTGTTATAGTGATGTTTATCTCCACATGTTTCGGAAGAAGGATTCAGACTTGTGTGACTTTTGTAATATGATTGACAATTCAGAACACTTAATTTTTCATTGCTCTGAGTTTAGAGATATCAGAGTAAGGCACCAGTTATTTCGTAAACTCACCAATCATTTTGATTTATTATATTCATTCATGATATTGGTATATATCATCAATTGATTGCCTTTATCAAGGAAACTGGAATTCATAAACGTTTATAATTACTTTTAATACACAACCGTTAGTCACTTTTCAGCGATATCATATAGAGGAAGTAGGCATTTATAAATGCCCATCTTTCCCAAGTTTTTCTTTTCTTGTGTGGGATACCCTGGCAATTTGCGTACTTGCTTCTGCCATCCAAATTAAAATAACAACAACAACAACAACAACAACAACAACAGGTGTTCATGGCTCTGTAAGGGCTACATTTCTGTCTTTATTTAGCATTAGGGTGAGTACGAAGCGACTTTTAAAAGTCGTAACTAGAATATGACGTGGTAGTAAAAAATTATTAAAGACATGAAATGTATACAAAATGTGCTGATCGGACTAAAAATGGCAACACAGTGAACAAAATACTAAAAGGGCGCTATTTGTAGGCGTGGCAAAAAATAAAAAAAAATATTTTTGGAATTTTTTTTGCATTATCTTTAATGCTAGGGGCTGACTGGCACAACTTTTTTTCGAACCACTCTAATGTATCTATATTCTGACTTGTGAATTGCGTTAGGTGAACAATTTTGTATGGGTTAGTTTCGCCCACTCATTTCTTACGAGTACGCTTTCATTTTATACGCTTTCTGTAAGGTTAGCAATTTAAACTATTTGCCTTGTATTAATGCAAAGCAAACTGCGTTCAAAAAGTCAGCCTCTATATTTCTCTCTTTCCAAAGTGAGTCTTTCTATTTAGAAATTATATAACGGGCGAGAAATGTGAAAATAATGGCCAATTAAAAAAAATTCAAAATAATGATACTTTCATTAATTAATATTCCCTAACAATTATTAAAACAGAAAACAGAGCACATGGCTCTATTAACAATAAGCCCAAATCTACATATAAAATTATTTCTTCCACAAATACTCGTACCATTAAACAGATTCTAAGTTATTAAATTTATTTATGCATTTAGGCAAATTAACTTCTTGAAATTTTATTTGGATTAAAAAAAAACAGATAATAAATTAGAAGATAATAAAGTGTGACCCTTGAAAAAAATGAAAATGTCTACTTAACAAATATTAAAATATAAAATTTTGTTTAGCAGCAATAAGAGCGCGTTTAATAAACCGCAATGTGTTAGAGGGTTTAGCAGGACATTAGCAGCCTTGTATTTAACACACAAACAACAAATAAGTATTTATTGACTCAACAAAATGTATGTAACAAAAACAAAATATTTTTGAGGAATCATTTTTTTTTTTTTTTGCTTTTTAATTAAGACTTGAATGAAGTCTTATAGTCAAAATGGCTGTCAGTAATGAAAAATCAACAACTAAGCCGTCATCCATTGACATTTGTTGGGGAAAAGGCTGAGAAATATGAAGCATGGAACGCTACACTGATAGGCATCCCATAGAGCACAATATATTGCTGGAATTTTGCAGGAATATTGTTTCGTAACGTTGTAATGTCAGAGGCAATATTCCTGCAGTATTCCTGCAATATTCCTATGTCCGCTTATTTGTATTGCCAGCAAGATTGAGGAAATATTGCACTGCAACATTGTAAAAATATTGCAAAATTTTCTAATAACATTTGATATTATTTATTTAAACCGATGAAAATATTAAATTTGTACAATCATAGACAAATTAACGCTGAAATTTATGTGAAATATGATTTAGATTTTATTCATAAATTTAAGTAAATAAAACGAGTTATTATTTGAGACGTACATAGAGTATCAAATCTAATAATAAAACTAATTTTTGGGGCAGCATATTTTACTCTTGTACTGGCCTGCGAAAACCAAAGTCCGACAGCTTCTTCTATTTCTTTATATGCCCTTATATCATCCGGGAGCCTTAAGGTCATACACAATTTTTTTTGGAATTAACATACTTTACCCTGAAACGTCTAGAATTGCAAAAAAAAAATTTACAAAAATTTAATTTTTTTTCAGGAAAGAAATAATTGAATTTTTGAAAAAAAAAATTTTTGGGAATCGACGTATTTTTACCTGAAACGTAAAAAAGCCAAAAAAAAAATTTTCCAAGTTAAATTTCTTTTGACGTGGAAAAAAATTTTTTATTATACTTTCTTATGCTTTTTAATCGGAACTTTTGACAGTATATGCCCTTATGGCATCTGTAAGCGATGTATTAATTTAAAAAAAAAAAAAAACAATTTTGCTATATCCCTACAAGCCTAACCTACGCCTGCGAGGCGTACATAGATTTTAAAATTATCTTTCTCTTTTAAACTATCGAAGTTAACACCTCGTGCGTTTTAGTCAAGTCAGTAGTCGACTGTTGCTTGCCAATCGCGGTCTTGTAGCTGATCCAAACTCAACCACTTTTGGGTTTTTGACGTATAACACGCCTACTAGACGTATATTTATGTATATCTATGCAGCTGGTTTTTATGTTTGCAAACTTTGATATTTTTTTTAGTGTGTGATAATAAATATGTTTGAGTTAATTTTATTATTATAATAATTATGAAGAGTGTTTTTTATTAATAGTTTGTGTTCCAATATAATCTTTCATTGAAAACAAACTATATAACTAAGTACAATAGCCCAGGGGTTTATTATTCTATACGCCTCTGGGACGTATGTTTATGCTTTATGTATTATTAAAATAGGTTAGGCTTGTAGGGATATATAATATCATCTAATAATTTTTTGTAATATTATAATAATATAGGTACTATGTTGGAAAGGTAATATTACCAAAAACTATTCCGGCAATATTCATGCAATATTACCGATTACCGGCAACTTTATAACATTCCAGCAAAATTCCAGCAATATTTTGTGCTCTATGGGATCCAATAATATTGACTGTGTGATGCGGTTTATGGTCAAAAAACTGCAAAAATTAGTAAAGGGTGTTTTTTTAGAGCATCACAACTTTGAGTTGGCATCACTGCTTTATTTAAGCATCCATTTAACAGCTGATAGTGGCTTTTTGTTAAGTATGCTTATACCAGAGCAATGCGTGCAAATTGTTGAAATTTTTAATAAAAATAATTGTTCTATTCGTCAAACTCATCGTGCACTTCTTCCATTTTATGGCGTACATAATCGTCCCGAAAGTGGTGAATATGTAACTATTTACGCGATATTTCTTTTTTTCACCATTCACACTACTCCCCAGTTTGGGTGACACTCAAATCATTTACCACCAAACAGAAATTATATAATTGAATATAACCGGTAGTGATGACGAATATATCCATCAGCGTCTAGAAGAAAGCTTCAATCAAGTTCTGAAAGGCAGAATGAAAAACTTGATATAAAGTTTCGCATACGTGTGAAATTTTTACGATCTTGCATTTAATAATCAACCTCCATTCTTTTTATATAATGAAATATTTTCTTAATGGGGCTTGAGTGCAGTATTTGCAATTCTTATACAATGAAATATTAAGAAAATATTCCAGAATGAAATATTTGATTAATTAAAGTGATTTTCTAAAAAAAGACAATCAATCTATGAACTTTTTGATTGATTTTTAAACGATATTAAAATATTAGTATTAGTTCAATCATTCGATTTTTTAGACGGAAATATGCTGTTATTTTTGTTAAAGCTTGTTTAGATATTTAGGGTCCTATGTATAAGCAAAAATTAGCATGAAGTTAGCATAAGTGACGAAATTGAATTAGGTGTTAACGAGTTCCTCCATACAATTTGACATTAAAAATGGTCGCATTACCTAATTTGATCCCACCTCTAAGTCCTAGCATGATTTTTAATGTAAAGTTTCATGGCAAAACTCTTTAAGATCATGTTCAATTTTGCCACTAATGCTAACTTCATGCCAATTTTTGCTTATACATAGGGCCGTTAATAATTCTCAATTATTCGGCCCTGTTCTGTAAACCAAATCCGAGTAAATTTCTCGTTTTCAAAAAAATTAATAATGGTCCTGCGGATGTGTTTAAAATAATACACGATCATTTTCTTTCAGATATGATATTTGGGAATCTATATAATAAAAAATTAAAAAAAAAACACTAAATAAATATTTCTATTGTCAGAGTTAGTTTCCAAAATCGTGCGGTTTCAAATTGATCGGTTTACAGAACAGGGCCGATTGTTTCGGAGTTTTTACAGGCAGCCCAACATCTGCAATTCTAAGCACTTTCAAGAATTTTATTGTAGGTGCTTTGATGCGTTAGATTCAGAGCCCTAGAAATGCTTAATTATTATTATTAATTATTATTATTATTAATGCTTAATTTATTCAATACAATTTGTAGTTTATTAGTTTACTCGATATTGAAGTAATTTTCAGCTAATTTGTTGATACATTTAATTAAATAACACGGTGCGACAGTCCAAAAAACCTGGGACCGCACATTATTTTTCTTGTAGGGCTTGTCGAGTTAAAGAAGAATCCAATAGTGAAATATGCCGGACATCTCCAAAATCCGGATTTACGGTTAAAAAACCGGGTTTTTACCTTTGCGCACTTATAAGAATGTAACTTTTTTGATAATAATCCGATTTTCAATTTCCGTAAATCCGGATTTTGGAGGTGTCCGGCATATTTCACTATTGGATTCTTCTTTAACTCGACAAGCCCTACAAGAAAAATAATATGCGGTCCCAGGTTTTTCTACTTCATTCAATTTTGTAACACTGTGTAATTTAATTGAAATCATACAAGCTTTCAACTGCTCAATTCACAAGTCCTGTTGTATCGTTTAAAGTTGTATTTGAAACGACAATTCCAAACAAAAACTCTCATAACGAAAATATTTTACAAATAGTTTGTGTTTGTTTTGAGAAATTTTTTTGTAATTGTCTTTTCAAATACCACAACTTTAAACAATACAACAAGGTTAGTGAATTGAGCAAATATTTTTTTTTTTCATTAAAAATAAAAACTCCATTGATTTGAAAAATTTTTACCTTTTCCAATTATTGCACTTCTGATGATTTTGTTAAGAGCTGCAAAATTAATCATTTTTTAATTTTAAATTTTTTGATGTGTACTATGTATGTGCCGCAGTGATCGGCAATGAATCATTTTTTCGCTATTCATACTGACTCATGAAATTTTAAATATAAGTGAGTAGACATAATTTAAACTCAACTACTCTGATTTACGCATACTCATGATGACATTGATTTATAAGTATAGGGTGAAATAAATATGAATGCGAAGTCGACATCATAGTCATACCACACTCACACTCATAAACAACCTGAGTTTGATTTCTAATTTCAGGAAAATACTTATGCCCTAATTCTCTTCGACGAATGTATTGTCTTGTCTATGGACGAAAAAAAGAAGCAGTTTTGATTCTTTAAAACTATTATTATTTGTTGTCTATGTAGAAGGTTCGTGTATTTGCTTTGTAATTTTGTTCCAAACATTATATTCAACGCATATTTTTTCATATATTTTTCAAACTGTTGTATAATAATTTAATTGAATTTTTATGTTTTAAAAACATGGCAATAATATTTATATTTTTCATTGTCAAAGACAACAACCATTTTTGAAGAAAATAATTTAGAGACTTCAAAGACAAGAACTCAGAAGCAGTTTCAAACAAAAACGTCCTAAATCTTCTTACTGAATTAGGGCATTATACTACTCACATTGATTCAGCTCACTCAACTCGTCCATGTATGTTTATTTAAGAGTTTATTCTTAAACAGTTTGCAAGTAGTATACAATAGTTGTAAATAGTGTTGTTTAGAGCTCGTTCATTCGTTCATTTTTGCCACAAACCTATGATCAAACTTATGTAATTTAAATGGGTTTGATCATAGGTTTGTGGCGAAAATTAACGAGTGAACGAGTTGGACCCAGTTCTAGCGTTATTTTTCAATTCCTGCAAAAAGAAATTAACAAAAAAGCAACAGGGAAACACATAACCTCATAAGGAGAACTTTAATGTTCGTAAGCGAAGTTGGCATTGTGAATCATACTTATTTTGCATCGTGGATTAGAGCTGGTTCCAACTCGTTCACTCGTTAATTTTTGCCACAAACCTATGATCAAACCCATTTAAATTACATAAGTTTGATCATAGGTTTGTGGCAAAAATGAACGCATGAACGAGTTGGACCCACCCCTATCGTCCATAGGCATTGAGTTAAGGAGACTCGAAATCAACAACGTCATAAATGTTGCTAAATATGAGTTCGATTCATAGACAACATTGCAATAAGTATGAGTGCGCATAAGTACAAGAAATTATCACCCTTATTCCAGTTGTCGACATCGACGTCACTTTAAAACAATACCAAAATATTGGGGCTTGTGTACACGTTCTCAAAAACAACTGACTCCTGTTGGTAGGTTTATACCTTAGGGAACGGAAAAAGATTGTCAGTAGCACAAACTTGTTATCGAGAGCGAGCAAACAAGCTTCAATTTCTTGGTATTGTGTTAAAGTGACGTCGATGTCGACAACTGGAATAAGGGTGTATAAGTCATGATTCAACTCTACACACTTTTCCCCTACTCATTGCTGTTCTCTGATGTGCCATAAACTTTAATTTAAATTCCTTTCAATAACCTAAGCCTTTCTCTAGTTCTGCAACTTGTGCGGAAACAAGATTTGCTTCTTTTTAAAAGTTTACTTCATATGAAGCAACATGTTGCCCTTAAAAGGTGTAAGAAGAAAATTGCAGTATTATAGCAAAATTTATTAAAAACAATTATTACTTTTATTTTAGCGTTTTAAATTTATGTTTATGCATATTTATATTTCTCTTTAGCTGATCCAAAATTTAGTGGCCCCATAAATAATGTAACAGTTCCTGTTGGACGTGATGGAACGTTAACGTGTGTGGTGCATGATTTATTGGCGTTTAAGGTAATTTAAAATTAATGAACTTTATTGGTTTAAAGCTTTAAGAAACAGGATGACAGGCAGACTAAAGCAAAACATTAGACATAAAAAAAATTATTAAATTCTAAAATGTTGTCCCACTAAAACAGTTTGTCTTCTTTGATTACATAAACAAGTTTCAGCGTGAAATAATCAGGGATGTTCTGTAAGCCACGCGTTTTGAAATCATGCGATTTCCAAAAACGAAAAACAGTGTTCTGCTGATCGGACGATTTCGTGCATTCGAAGATAAGGTCGTATAAAATATCTTAAGCATCTACAACATTAAAACCAATTAAAAAGCTGCAATACTGAGCTCTTTACTGGAAATTAGGCGATTTACAGAACACCCCTGAATAACTAACGAAAAAAAAACAACGTATTCTAATCGAATGAAAATTGATTTGGCCGCATGGACAAATAACATTTATTCGAACGATAAGTCGAAAGAAAACGAGTTTTCATATAAAATCTGGTTTACCTACGTTGAAAACATTGTCAACAATAGGTGCGTTTCACAAGATTTCGTACAAGTTCGGACTAATGAGAGGAAAAAGAAAATTACTCTCTGAATGTGTAAAAGTTATCCAAAATTGCTGGAATGCAAAAAACCATAATTGCCCATCTTGAATTACTAGTGCTGCTTACTTTTTAAATTAAATTTTATTTTAGTGCTTTTAGTCGCTTAAAATGCATAACATTATAAAAACAAAAAATTTGCACCAAAAATATTCCATTAATAAATTTTTAAAACGCTTTCTTGCTTTATTTGCAAATTTTCTGATTAGTTTTTCAGTTTCATATGTAAACAAAAAAACAGCTGATTATTCAATTCTTGTCCGAACTTACCCAGAAGAGAAAGTTCGTACAGGAAATGAAAAAAATTACTCTCTCATTCGCTCTCAAAATTGCACAAAAATTGCTATCTGGAACGCTTTTGGATAACTTTGTCAAGTTCGGACTGTTTTGTTATGCATCTGGAACAGACCTAACACGAACGCAAGTGTCGAAATCAGTCACTTTATATTTTGTATTTGACCAGTAAATTTTATTATATTATTACTTGCAAAATTGTTGTCCCAATCAAAAATAAGGTACGATCAGAAAGGCCATTCTAAGGGGTGCATTAACCCCCACCAAAAATTGCTGCTACGCTCCAACCTTGAATTATTAACAATTTAATGTAATTACGAGTATTTATTTTAGTATTACTCATGAAAATCACCAGTCAAAGTACCCACCTAAATAAAATTCTAGCTACGCCAATGCTCTCACTAGAGGAAAAACCTCTACATGTCAGAAATATTCTTAGCGCAATTTTTCCCCCTTAGGTTGCTTGGCTGCGTGTGGACACTCAAACGATATTAAGTATACAAAATCATGTTATAACCAAAAATCATCGTATTAGTATCAGTCACACGGAACATCGCATATGGCAATTGCGTGTGCGTGATGTTCAGGAATCGGATCGTGGCTGGTATATGTGCCAAATAAATACCGATCCAATGAAGTCACAAGTGGGCTATTTAGATGTTGTAGTACCGCCCGACATAATAGACTATCAAACCAGCAATGACATGGTGATAGAAAGGGGACAAAATGTAACTCTCAGCTGCAGTGCTACAGGACTGCCACTGCCCACAATAACATGGCGGCGTGAGAAGGATTTGCCGCTTTATATAGAAAATGGCAGACTTATTTATAGCACAGAAGGATCTAATTTAACACTTTATCACGTCAATAGAGAAACGATGGGAGCTTACTTGTGTATAGCCTCCAATGGAGTGCCGCCTACGGTTAGTAAAAGGATTTTGTTGGTAGTCAACTGTAAGTTAAAATGATTATTGTCACAACTGCGAAAAAATTATTATGACTTAATTACCTTTTAAGTTTCTCCTATTATCTGGACGCGTTATGACACCATTTATGTGGGCTTTGGCCAAAAAGTCATATTGGAATGTATTTCAGAGTCGTATCCTACTTCCGTTAATTATTGGCTCAAGGACAAAGAGTTCTTGCAAGGAGGTTCCTATGAAACAGTTTTACAAAATAATATTTATAAAATTATTATGCGTCTGGTTATGCGTCCCTCTCAATCCAATGATTATGGTGAATATAAGTGTGTGGCCAAAAATATGTTTGGAGAAATGGAACAGACAATAACATTGAATCGTAAGTAGCGATTAATTTTTGTATTAAATATTTGGATCTGAAACTTGGTACACAAAATCAAAATCCTAACTAAAACGCCTGTGAAGAGAAAAGTAATTTTTGTAATGGATCTTAGAAAATGTATACAATATTTTTTTAAAAATTTTAAAGAAGAAAGTATCCTCCCTATTCTGTAAATCGAGTCGATTTAAAAACGCTAATAGCGAATAGTTTTAAATTTTTAGAGGTTGAAATATCATATCTCAAATTATTTTAGTATCTCTGGTTTAAAACACATCAGTGTTTACTCCGATTCGGTTTACAGAACATGGCATGTATCTTTCAAAAAAGTACTTTTTACAAACTTTCCTAAAAAAAGCTACCTTTTAAAAAATATCTCTTACAAACAAAAAATATTTACATTTTGCAAACAGTACTTCTTACAACAAAAAGTTTCTTTTACAAAAAGTACCTTTTACAGAAAGTACCTTCTACAAAAAGTACGTTTTGCAAAAAGTATCTTATGCAAAAAGTACCTTTTACAAAAAAGTACTATTTAAAAAATAGCTTTTAGAAAAAGTATTTCTTATGAAAAGTACCTTTTGTAAAAATTGCCGAGTGCGAAACGTATCTTTTAATTTAAGCACCTTTTATAAAAAGTACCTTTTACAAAAAGTACCTTTTATAATAAATATCTTTTATAAAAAATATCTTATACAAAAATCTACCATTTGTTTTTAGAAAAAGTATTTCTTATGAAAAGTACCCTTTTGTAAGAATTGCCTTGTGCGAAACGTAACTTTTAATTTAAGCACCTTTTACAAAAAGTACCTTTTACAAAAAAGTATCTTATGCAACAAGTACATTTTACAAAATTGTACTATTTAAAAAATAGCTTTTAGAAAAAGTATTTCTTATGAAAGGTACCTTTTGTAAAAATTGCCTTCTGCGAAACGTACCTTTTACCTTAATCACCTTTTATAGAAAGTACCTCTTACAAAAAGGGCCTTTTACAAAAAATACTTTTCACAAAAAGTACCTTATACAAAAACGTACCATTTAAAAAATTACTTTTAGAAACAGTATTTCTTATGAAAAGTACCTTTTGTAAAAATTGCCTTAAGCACCTTTTACAAAAAGTACCTTTTATAAAAAATATATTTTACAAAAAGTACCTTATACAAAAATGTACCTTTTAAAAAATTACTTTTAGGAAAGGTATTTCTTATGAAAAGTACCTTTTGTAAAAGTTGCCGTGTGCGAAACATACCTTTTAATTTTAACACCTTTTACATTAAGTACCTTTTACAAAAAGTACCCGTTATGTAGCTTTTACAAAAAATACCTTTTACAAAATGTGCATACATATGTACATACCTTTTCCAAAAAGTACCTTTTATTGAACTTATATTTTACAAAATTCGTCTTTTATAAGTACCTTCTACAAAAATTAAATTTTACAAAAAGTACCTTTTACAAAATGATGCTTTGCAAATATTAAACTTACAAAAAGTGGTTAATTCATAAGTAGGTTTTACAAAAAAGTACCTTTTACAAAAAAAGCGTTTACGGAAATTACTTTTTACACAAGGTGTCTTTTATAAAAACTGCCTTCTATAAATAGTACTTATTACAGAAAGTTCTTTTTTCAAAAAGTATATTTTACAAAAATTACCATTCACAAAAGGAACCTTTTACAAAAAGAACCATTTACAAAAAATATATTTCATCAAAATCATGTTTTACTAAAAGTACCTTTACAAAGAGAATCATTAACAAAAAGCAGCCTTCACAAATAAAATCTTTTTAAGAAGTACTTTTTATAAAATGTAAGTTTTACAAAATTATCTTTTGCAAAAAGTACCATTTACAAAAAGTACCTTTCACGGAACTTACCTTTTACAAAAGATGCCTTTTATAAAGATATACATTCTATAAGAAGTAAAAGTAAATTTAACCAAAAGTACCTCTTACAAAAAGTACCTTTTACAAAAAAATCCTTTTACTAAAAGTACCTTTTACAAAAAGTACCTTTTACAAAAGTAAATTTTACAAAAAGTGCCTTTTACAAAAAGTAGCTTTTACAAAAAGTAACTTTCACAAAAAGAACCTTTTAAAAAAAGACCTTTTACAAAATGTACCTTTAACAAAAACTTCATCTAACAAAAAGTACCTCGAGCAAAAAGTACCTTTAACAAAAAGTACCTCTAGCGAAAAATACTTCCTGTAAAATGGCGCTTTAAAATTTGTTAATTAAAGCAATAACAAAAAATGTCTAAGGATGCAGTGGTTTAATTCGAGAACGGAATACGAACTGCAATATCAATCGAAACTTTGAAAATATTTTAATGGAATACTTTCATATGCCGGTAACTGCTCGATCTTTTTATATATTTTTATAATTCTTGTTTAATTTCAAAATTTCGTAACAAGAAAGTATTTTTGAAGCGTTCTTCAAAGCTCGACTTAAAATAAAATTTTTTTTTCACATAAAAATTAAATTCCTACATATATTAAAAAATTCGAACTTAACATCGAAATTTTATATAAAGGAAATCTGTCTGACTTATTACATAAATATGTAGAATTATATGGCAAAAAGTTTGTGTGTTAAAATTCGAGCAAGACTATTGTTTTGAAAACTTGAAACTTCAAATTGATATCACTGAAACTAGGGCCTAATTACGAGTGTCGTATTTCGACTTCGATTAGTACTATTTTGTACTAGATTAAAAACAAATGTTGCAATGTTCTTTAGTCTAGCATTATTTTCTACAACTTTCCTTTTTTAAAACTTCTCATTATTAGTTAGTTGTCTTATTAATTTTTATACACTTTTAACAAAATAATGAACTTATTTTATTATTTCCCTTGCAGACAAGGCGAAAAAGAACCAACAACATTCATATCAAACTAATAGCAAAGACAATCAATTGCTAATCATAGAAGGTAAGTACAAATGTATTTAAAAAGAAATGTTACACAACCATTTCCAAGTAACTTTACATTTTTTCAGAATTTATAACCAGCCACATAGAAGATCTTAAACCAAGTTATTCATGCTTTTTGCTAGCAGCAATAATATTGAAAATGATATATGAAATAAAAAGTTTTCGATTTTAAATCCATTAATTTAAAGTTAAATAAAACATATTTTTTGTTTATTTTTTGGTGTTTTGAAGACATTTCCAAGTGTGTTTATTATAATTTTTTTTTTAATTAGTTTTCTTTTTTCGAAAGGTTTGCTATAATATGATTTTCTAATAAAATTAAACTTGTTTAATTTCAAAATTTAATAAATCTACTAAATGAAGATTTAAATCATAACGAGTTTGTTTTTCTTTTTAACAATCAAATAAAATTATCTGAAGAAGAAAATAAATCTGTGTTGTTAGTGAATTCATAAGAATTGAGAAAGATGCCTTGTTGCGTTTTAGAAAATTTTCGAAAATAAATATAAACAGCAATTACAAAAAAAAATTTTAAAAATATATAAGAAGGTTTGGATGTATAACTTTAAGCTTCAACAAGGACTCATATAAAACAGTTTACTGCTCTTGGCATCAATTTGAATATATGTATAAGCAAATTATTTACTATGAAGTATTAAAGTTGGCCAAAAGCCACCAGGAAAAATTTTACATCTTACAAACAACTAAAAACTAATTTGATCAAAGATATTAAGAGAAAAAGATTCAGGATTGTTTTGTTTTAACTGAAAGTTTCAAATTTAATTGGCAAAAAAAATTAACTTTGGTAAAATTTAATTATGTAATTAATTGCAGACTTTATAATTTAAAAGCACAAGGACTGAATTTAAATTAAAAACTTAAAACATTTAAACAACACATACATATGTATGTATACATATATGTATCAATTAAACTTACACTTTAACTAAAATAGTTTAATATTTATTCTAAGAGCAAGGTACTGTGAATACTCTACACTCTTTTGAGATATGGGAGGGAGACTAATGCGTATATTTTGTTTGAAATTTTGTTTGGAACTCTGCGCTAAGGTTTTTGTTTAAATTACAATTAAACAACAACCTTACTGTTAGTTACATTTTATTCAAAAATATAATAAAATCCTAATCAAATCAAAACAAAAGAAAAAAAATTAAAATATATTTTAAAAACTTGTCGTATATATTATATTGGTTTTAGAACTTAATTTTCTTATGTTTGTTAGTGCAGAATCTGTCTACTACTAACTAGAGTCTTAAAATTATAATAGCTAAAAAAAGAAGAACTAAGATCACACTCAACCACATTCTTTCATTCCGAAACTCGTCTTCTTCTGGTCGTTCTTCTAACTTTTTGTTAATGTTATTTATTTAATTGGTTTATTTATAAAAATAAAGGCCTCCATTTTATCAACTTGATTTTGATGTTTCAGTAGTCTTTTCGGTAGTGTCGGCTTTATCACAATGACCATTTGTTGCTGCCGTAGTCTTGTGTGTTGTGGGCTCATCCATATTGGGCACTTCAATTTTAGGCGGTGGTACAGCACCTTTAGCTTTAGCCAACTTATCACGTTGTTCGTAGATTTCATTGACTAATTTTTTAACAAATGGATGATTAAATTTGCCTTCGGTAGAATCGAAGAACTCCTGGTGTTTGAGCAGACAGTCGTCTCTTTTCTCATATTCAAATGCTTGCATAACCATGTCCAAACGATCCAAGTCTTTGACAAATTTTGATTCTGCACTCTCGCCATGCTCGTATTCCTAGAAATAATTAAAGTTTTGTTATTAAAATAACGAAATACGAGTAATTACAGCCTGACCTACGATATCGAAAGAAAAAATGAGCTCGACTTTTTATTGAAAAAAAAAAAAATTATTTAAAAAATTCAAAAAGTTCCTTTTATAAAAAAGAAAAAAATTTAGAAAAACTACTTTTATTAAAATTACCATGTATAAAATGGAAAATATGATATAAAAAGAAACTTTAATAAAAGCACCTTTTATAAAAAGTACCTTCAATAAAAGTTCCTTTCATAAGAAATACGTTTTAAAAAAGTACCATTAGTAAAAATTATGTAACTTTCATAAGAAGTATATTTTATAAAAAGCACCTTGTGTAAAAAGTACCTTTCATAAAAAGTAGCTTTTATAAAAAGCACCTTTTATAAAACGTACCTTTTGCAAAAAGAACCTTTTAATAAAAGTACCTTTTAAAAAAATTACATTTTATAAAAATTACCTTTTATAAAAATATGTTAAAAAAAACGTTTATAACAAAAATTAAACATTTTAAAACCCCCCGAATATATAGAGAAAAAATGTGATATCTTCTAAACGGCTGGACCGTTTTTCTTAAAACATAGCTAAGAACCTTCCCGATCAAGTTACCTTTCGAACAGAAAAAACTAAATCAAAAGCGGTCCAGACGTTTGGGCTGTACGTGGACTCATACAGACACACACTACAAACTTATAACACCCTTTTTTTTTTGGTCGGGGGTTAATAAAAGTACCATCTGTAAAAAGTACCTCTTATAGAGCGTAAAAAGTGCTTTTTATAGAAAGTATCTGTTATTAAAAGTACCTTTTATAAGAAGTACCTTTGATAAAATTACCTTTTTTTAAAGGACCTTTTATATAAAATACCTTATATAAACAGTACCTTCTATAAAAGTACCTTTTATAAAAAGTACCTTTTATAAAAAGTACCTTTTATAAAAAAGTACCTTTTATAAGTACCTTTTATAAAAAGTACCTTTTATAAAAAGTACCTTTTATTAAAAGTACCTTTTATAAAAAGTACCTTTTATTAAAAGTACCTTTTATAAAAAGTACTTCTTATTAAAAGTACCTTTTATAAAAAGTACCTTATATAAAAAGTACATTTTATAAAAAAAAAAACCCCTTTTTTAAGTAATTTTTTAAAAAGTTGTCCCTGGCTTACTTTTCCACTCACCTCAAATAATTCCATAATCCGTTTGCCTCTTGGTTCAATCAATTTGCAAATATCTTCCATTGCCTTAAATTCCATATTTTTCTTTTCCTCTTTTGATATGCCACAAAATGGTGTGATATCACCAACTAGACTTTCAGCCAAATCATGAACCAAAGCCAATTCCATGCATCGAATTTGATTGAGACCCTCTGATCCATCTAGTAAGAATGTCAACATACTCATGCGATACATGTGTCCCGAAATGGATTCACAATTGGGGACATCGCGCAATACCCAGCCCGTACGTTTGGTATGCTGAAATGGTAAAGAAAAATTAAATGAGCATCTTAAAAAAATTAAAATGGTGCACATATGTATGTATGTATATACTATTTACATATTGTTACCTTAAATATAGAAAGGACCTAACTCATTTTTTTTAAATCAAGATTTTTGCATTTTTTCTATACATTAGATGTTCTGCTATCGAAATATGTAACAAACTCGATTTCAGAAAAATAACGTGTTAGGTCCTTTCTATATTAAGGTAACGATATTTACTGCCTTATTCATAAAAAAATATTTTTGTATGGAAGTTCATTTTCGACATACAATTGCAAAAGATTTATCAAAGAAAAAATATTAATTTTGCATTGTTCATGCAAAACATCCAACTGATTCAATTATTATTGTTACCATCATTTCCTCTACTTATTGTTTTTTTTTCAATTATTCAATTATCTTAATTAAATCAATGTCAGTCTAATAATAGGTAGTGGGTGCAATTCATTAAGACACAGTTTCTTTTTATTTAATTATAACACTTTAAGACTCACAATTATAATACAACTTGGCTGACAATTAGAAAAGTACGTTTAAAAACTAATTTGTTTTTTTATGTAATAAAAAGTGTGAGAACCATTGAATATACATACAGTAAGATAAATACCTAAACTAAATTGAATATATTATATACATATGTACTTAATATAAAAAATACATACAAATAGTACATAACATTTTAGGGAAACAATTTTCAGCCTGTCTCACGATATCGGCAAGAAAACGTTCGATCGAAGCAGTTTCGTAGTGCGAACTAACAAAATATTTCGTTAGCTGTTTCATGATTTTTTTCAGTGTTTCCTAAAATCTGGGAAAGCTTACAACAAAAATTAAAAAAAAAATTGTTTGGATGCCCACGATTTCCACAGAAAATTACGATCGACAACTTGTATTGAAAACAACGTGGGACAGGCCGTTAATTGATTTTCAGACCTAAACATAATCAAGATGTTTAAAAAATATCATTTAAATTTAAATTCTCCGCTTCCAAATTAAGTTCGAAATTTCGAAAATACGTGGAAACTATTACTTTTGAATTTTAGCACAAAAATATTTCATTTCTTTGTTACCTAAAGTAAAAAAACTCATTTAAACTTAAATTAAATTAAAAAATCAATTCCAATTAAATTAAAAAATTCTAAATCAATTTCGAAAATTCACACTTAAATATTTGAAGAACTTTTGAATTTTACTACATTTTACTACTACTTTTGAATTTTACTACAAAACAATTAAATAGAGTGTAAAAGAAAACATATAAATTTAAAGGCCTCTTTGCAAGGTAATAGTTATTGTCATTGTGTGTCTCTTGTAAGAAACTTCAAACACCATATGGTCGCCTCAGAACGGGTTTAAACCATACGCCACAAAGTTGGAGTGAAGAAAAACGAAAAAGAAGTTTTCTGAAAATATACCCAATGGATTTCTTTTGTATTTGCACCACTGCTTCCGACACATCGTCGGTTGGTTTCTGGTTTGCCGCACAGTATATTCAAAATACATTATGCAAACCAGCAAACCAGAAACCAACCGACGACATGTTTTCAAGAAAACTTTAAATTTTTGTGAACTTTCATCAACGAAGTTAGAAGTTAATATTACTTTATTGTAAAAGTAAAAATATGTTTTGTGCCGCATACGCAAATTTATTTTCAAAAAGTAGCTCTTTGTGCTCCATACGTATACTTTACTGGTGTGAATTGAAAATTTTGTTGGTTTGTTTATTTTTCTAGCTGTCCAGAGAAACAAGTCGATCGTTTATTGCCGACTAAGAAGTCGCCGCTGTAATATTTTTAACTATCGATCCGCTTACACACTTCGCAAGAAAAACAAGTAATTGAAGTATATTTAATGTAAAGAATGAAATTAAATGATTGATGTTATACTCAAACACAGTGGTGCCAATTTAGCGCGTTTCGCGCTAGATTTAGCGCGTTTTAACTACGCCAAACGCGGTTTTTTTGCGAACAGTACCCTATTCAATTCATAAGAATATAGAAACAAATACAGTTCGAAAACTAATAATTAATTAACTAAAATTAATAGTCATTGGCTTGTGGCAAAAATTAAATAAAAATATACTTAATAGTAACAAACCAAAAAAGTTTGTCTTAAGTAGAACAAAAATAAGCAAATTAACAAACATGTGCATAGTTAGTAAAGAACAGACGACAATGATAAAAATGTTGTCTATATATAGAAGATGGTAATTTTGAGCCTTCATTACAAAACACATGAGCAAATTGAAATGCAATGAATCAAACCAATTCACATATTCCATTTGCAATAAAGTTTCGTATATAAGGCAGACATCTACATCAACTGACACCACACACAGTGGACCAAAACACAGAAGAACGCTGATGAGGAAGGTTTAGTGGCCTTCGAAAACGGCTGGCTGTTCCGTTCAACTATGTGTTGTTGTCAGAATATTTACAACTAACTTTGATGTTATTTGTTCATTAATAATTATCACATGTAATTTGGCTTAAAAATCTTTACGAACAATAGCCTATTCAATTCATAAGAATATAGAAACAAATACAGTTCGAAAAATAATAATTAATTACATATTTTTTTATTTGTTTGTATAAATTCACCAATTTTCTAGTATCCAAAACTCTGATAAAAATTTTTTTTTAATTTCGTTATTGATTCAGCTGTTGCAAATAAAATTCCCTTGGCTGTGATTTCAATTAAAAACGCAAATATCTTTAAATTTCACAACTACAAATATGTAGTCGTATTCGTGACCAAAATAATATACATATATAACTTATCAAGCATCTATTATAGCTGATGTGCAAAAATCATTTGAATCGCAAAACTATTCGATATTTTATACGAGTATGTTGTTACTGGTACAAAGTTGGTTAAAGAAAATTAAAATAAAAACTAAGGATTTCGATTATTTGGTGATTCTGATTCTGTATTAAATTATTTTAACTTTTTTAGGATATAATTTCGAAGACGGAATATTGCAAAATCTGAAAAGGAGTTGCTAAGAAAAGTATATTTACTAATACATACATCAACTTTTATTAAAATTTAATTTAGCGCGCAGAAAAATAGCGCGTTTTAGCTATAAATAGTTGACAATGCTGTAACTCAGCGCGTTCTAGCGCGTTTTGAGAAGGGGAATAGCGCGTTTGGGTTGCAAATAGTTGGCATCACTGCTCAAACATGCATAATTAAGGTTTATTTTATTTTATTTTAGTGTTTAAAAAGTTTATATTAAAACATGCAATCGGCGGCTTCACTTGCTTCGTTTTGCTTAACAGTCGCTGTTGAATTTTTCTTATGGCACCTTCTTCTTTTATTCTTCCTTTCTTTCATTGTAGAAATGAAGCAAAATAAAAGTTAACTTTTAATAAATATACTTATTAAATTTCAAAATAGTGGATATGGAGCAAAATGAATGCCTAATATCTCACAAACCATAATAAATTTCGTGAAACGCGTTTTTGATTCAGAAAGAGGATATTCAAAATATACATATACATATATTCCATAACTAACTAATTAAAACTATTCTGGGTTGACGATATATAAAAAAACTGATTATTTGAAGGGTGCTGAGTGATAAGGTAAATAACAGCATATTTTTAGGCTTAAACCCACACAAAACAAATTTGATATTTACAAAATTATATAGTCTTAAATTATTGGGTACACTCTTCTAATAAATTGTCATAACCCTAGAGAACGTAAAACTTACTTCCGAATTTATTTCTAAAAAATAAAATAAGTGCACAAATAAATATTGCTCTCATTTTTAGAATGATGATAATCGAGCTTGTTATAGGTTTTTTGGCATTTTTATAAAAAGTGTTAAATTGTTTTCAATATACGTAAAACCAAAGCAAAATTTTGTGAAAAGGCCCCTTAATACTATTTAACATCAACTTTGGCACAATAAAAAAAATGTCTACACATTTTGATAATATATTACGAGGGCGGTTCGGAAACTTCTTAGCCTAGCACAAAAAGCGCGGTATAAACAAAAAAAAGTTAAGTGTTTTGGAAACTTCCATCTCTGCTATGAACACATTGTTTCGATCTGGCAACTCCTTCATATAGAAACAGGTGTTCACAAAAGACGCATCCGCGATTTTTTAACAAGGGAAAAATTAGAAATGCGTGGTGTCATTAAATATTTACATAAAAAAGGTTTATCGGGACAAGAAATTCATAATGATATGGTGAATGTGTTAGGTGAAAGTGCTCCTTCATATGCAACAGTAAAAAATTGGGTTGCTGAATTTAAACGTGGTCGTACAAGCATTGAAGATGAACCACGTAGTGGACGTCCAAAAATAGCAACAACAACAGAAATTGTAGCCAAAGTGCATGATATGGTATTAAATGATCGACGAATAAAACTGCGTGAAATAGCTAATATCATGGGCATCTCAAATGATCGAGTCCATTTAATTTTGCATGAAGAACTGCAGATGAAAAAGCTTTCTGCAAGATGGGTGCCGCATTTGTTAACAGTCGACCAAAAACGCATAAGAATGAACATTTCTCAAGCTTGTTTGGATCGTTTTAAGCGAAATAAAATGGATTTTAAGCGTCGTTTCATAACTGTTGATGAGACATGGATCCACCACTATACTCCAGAGACAAAAGAACAATCCAAACAATGGACTGAAGCTGGAGGAAGTGCCCCAAAGAAGGCAAATACAATTCAATTGGCTGGTAAGGTTATGGCAACGGTTTTTTGGGACTTCAAATGTATTTTATTGATTGACTATCTGCAAAAGGGTAAAACAATAAATTCAGAGTAGTATTGCAACCTTTTGGATCAATTAAATGTACAAATTCGAGAAAAACGTCCTGGCTTACAACACAAAAAAATAATTTTTCATCAAGACAACGCACCAGCGCACAAGAGTGTTTTAACAATGGCTAAAATCAACGAATTAAAGTACGAGTTGCTTGACCACCCACCTTATTCTCCTGATTTGGCTCCCAGTGACTTTTACCTGTTCCCAAATCTAAAAAAATTCCTTGCTGGCAAGCGTTTTACCTCAAATGAAGATACAATTACAGTTGTAAACTACTATTTTGAAGACCTTGAGGAAAACTATTTTAATCAAAGTATAGAATTGCTAGAAAAGCGTTGGACTAAGTGTATTGAAGTTTCAGGAGATTATATTGAAAAATAAAAATATTTTTGAAAAACTAACTATTCTCTTTCATTGATAGGCTAAGAAGTTTCCGAACCGCCCCCGTAGATAAACATGCAAGCAAAAGTGAAAATATTTCATATTGTATTGTTATTTGTTCAATTGTATGTAGTCGAAGTTGCATATATGTACGAGTATATATGTATATACGTATGTATTATAAAGAAAATAAAATAAAATGACAATGGCAATGACAATGGCAATGAAAATATAAAAGATACCCAGCAAAAAATTTTCGAAATTTTGTAATGGGTAAGTACTCTTTTAATGGCTTACAAAGTAATGACTGATACTTATTTATGTAATTATCTTATGTGCGTAATAATGACTGCCCTGTAATGAATAAAATAAGAACTTATTTCTATCATTACGTGAAAGTACTTATTGTAGTGCTTTCCAGTTAATAAGGAAATATATCTAGAGAAAAATTTATTGATCGTGAAAATTATTTTAATTAGAAAAACTAGCAAATTAATTTAGAATAAGTTTAAGCAAAAATTTATCTATAAAATTTTGCATATTTGTAAGCAAAAAATAACCCATTAAATTTTGAGTACTCTTAGGCAATCAGTAATATATTAACTTTTGCATGTTTGTAGGCAAAAAGTATAGGGTACCGCATACTTTTTGAACTTCTCAAACAAAAATAAGGGGTTATTCAGTCAAATTGTAAGTACTTACGACTGAGGAGTACATACAATTTTTGGCATTCTAGTAGGCAAAGTTTTTTGCTGGGTAATGACAAAATATAATCAGTTTTTATTTACAAACTACAAAATAGAAAAGTTTTATCAAATGTAGAGATAACAATTATTGCAACAAAATAACTTTTGTCACTAAACAAATGTAAATTGATCAAAATGGAAACAATAGAAACAATAGTTTTATCCAATACATACAATAATTTAAAGACAAAAAACTTCAGTTGTAATGTAACACTATATAAATATTGATCACAGTAAATACATTTCTTTCTACTTTTACACATTATTGAAGAATAAACATTGATCACTAAATCAGTTTACAATGTTGTTTATTTCCGTTATGAATATGAGATATTATTTATTGTATTCATAAGAAAAATAGTCATAGGAGAGTATTGAAATGTGAGAATTATATTATACTAGATTTTACCGGCGGCTCCGCTTGCGTTGATGTGCTTAAACAAAAACACATAAAAACCGGTTAAACAATCAAATCCGAATCGAAAATTACTTTAACCAGCACAAAAATGTGTTATTTGGAAAGAATCCCTACTAAATATAAAAACCGGTTCCGAACCGGATAAAAAGTATCCTATAATGTAGCTTTTCATTGGTGAATGAATTTTTGAAATCAGTTTAGCGGTTTGGACATGACAGCGTAGCAAAGAAACAAACTCATTTTCACATTTATAATATTAGTAAGGATAAGTAAGGATAAGGATTATAAAATTTCAAAAAATTCGATTTCACAAACAAAAATTTAAATGCAGAAAAAAAACTCCTGCGCTGATATATTTTTCAGATGCAAGCACATTATAAGTCTGGAATCGACTTTTAACGAAATATTTCGTAAAATACACCAAAGATTTCGTAAATATCGCTTCTTTATTGCATCATATTCATAACTCAAAAGAGATAGTTTTGTAGAAAATAAGTTTAATGTTTTTAATTTACATACAACTCAATGAAGATATGTATAAAAAAAAAATATTTTCTTTTCGCAAGAGGTGAATGTATGCGATATGTTGCACTGATTTTTGTTCAATGTATAAAATAAATTAATACTGCATGCACTCACATTGTCTCGAAATCTAGCAGATTTGATTTAAAATCTTCCATCCAAGACAAAATCCTATGTCTAAAATTTTTAAACCAAAAACCTACGGACTTATCTCATTCACACACCTTCAATAGAAAATTTTTTTAGAATGTAGCTAATTCACTAACTTTTTATATAAATTATGTTATACAGGGTAGTAAAAAAAATAAAAATATTAAATTTTGAGTAGATTCCGTACAAATCTACTTATACGGCATTTATATTTTCTCAAAATCTAGTACTTACGAGATTTCGAGCTAAGTCTAGCTGCTTTGTACTAGATTTCCCATACAAATCAATAATCAATTTCAATGTATTTTTAATAAAAAATTATTTTACTGAATAAGTAAAATAATCATTTGGGATTATTAGTGCGTTAATAAATGTTAAACTTAACAAAATCTAATTTGTGAGTAGATTTGTATTAAATCTACATAAAATCTAGTATTTTTATTTTATTTTCACTACTCTGTACATAATATTTATATAAAAGATGATTGAATCAGCTACGGTCTGCTTGAAAAGGTGTCTGAATTGGCTACATTGCAATTGTTTGGTTGTAGTTTTGGAAATTTTTCAATTAATGGGTTTTGTTTTGGATAAAGTCTTTATAAATGTAAAAAAAAACTTGGTGTAAACGGTATAGATTTTCATAAAGATTTTAATTAAGATCTCTTAGATTTTGTGCAGGTGTAAATGCCGTATTAAATAGTAGATATCATTTTCAATGGGAAATCTAGTAAAAAGCAACTTGATTTAGTTCGAAATCTCGTAAGTACTAGATTTCGCGACAATGTAAATGTCTCATTATTTCTTTTTTTTAAGAGAAGTAACACTCAGGCAATGAATGCCCTCTACTATTACTAGGTGTTACATTCTATAGGAAAGGGATAGTGATAGAGAAGACAGGCGGTGAAGGAAGAGGCAGAGAAAAGCTTCATTCTTTTACAACTCTGCTCGTTTATTTTTAATGATGCAGTGTTGCAGCACCTCGGGTGTTAAATGAGGCGCATTCAATTTTTTTGATGCTGTGTTTAGTAGCCATTTTATTGGTTATTTTCCTTGGCCGATGATTCAGCTACGCAACGAAGGAGGGCGCTCTGATGTAACATTAGGACTAGTATCTGCTGAAGTCGGTATAGTTCATCACTTGAACTTCCCTACAACAACTTCATACAAAGGGACATTAATGCACATCAGGAAAAATGTGTGGTGTTGTTATTTAATGACTGTTGGATACAGGGATTGAACCCAGTACCTTCGGTTTTGTAGTCAACGTGCTAACTAACTATATATATATATGTTGGCGTGTGAGAAAGAGATTTTTAGAATTACTCCCCAACATTTTTTCAGAATATACTAACCCCCTATCTCCCCTTCGTTAAGGGCGTTCCCATACCAAAATATTTAAAAAAAATTCCCCATCGTCCTAACAAGGGCCAGGTAACCCCTAGAGGAACCAAATGTATGACCTACCCACATTAATTTTTTTTTCTCCGCTAAAGAAAAAGACTTAGTGGACGTCGGTTATACATTTTAACCTTCCAGGAACGAGCCAGGGCAGTTGTGAGACTTTTCGTGAATTTTGAGCCCATTATCCCGAACTTTGAATTCGATTAGGGTTTGGGATTTCCCGGACTTTTGCACTTCCCGGGAAACGGGAATTAAAAAATCAAGTTCCCTGGAATTCCCGGGATTCCCGAGAAAAGCTAATTTTCTAAATTAAATTAAATTCTAAAGTTGGTGAAATTTCGATTGTTTTATAATGTAAGCATTCTTTTGAAATAAAAGTTAATAAAAAAGCAGTTCTAAGACAAATTTTTAAGAATTTTTAATTGAATTTAAGCAAATGGAATAAAGTTATTACACAGCAAAAGATCACATAAAAACCAATTGACGACTGTTACCACAATTAGTAGACAATTTTCTAATAAGACCTACCTTCATTTTAATAAGAATTTGCCTTGCTTGTTTCTCATTCTTTTTGAAAAAGTTCCAGGCGGTTTCTTATCGTTAAGTACAAGCAGGTCACAGTACCATACTGCGCTGCGCCGAATTTTGAATACCCTGAGCCACAGTATGTCTAAGTGTCTTTCATTTTATTTCTCCTAAAATATTTTCTGCAGGGTTTCCATAATAGCGTCTACTTGTAATCAATTTAAGTTTCGTCAACTCAGAGTTCTTACAGCTTAAAATTTTCACTACACTTTTCAAAATTTGTTCACTAAATGATCAAACAGAATTGGGGCATAAACACATTTTCCATACAAAATGACACAAAAAACTAGCCTCAGAAAGCAGTCGATAGATAGAATCTATTTTATTTTGAGAACGTTTTTTCTTATGCTCTCACATATAAATAAATATTCTCTCAAACATGTTACCATACTTTCAATAAATTTCATACATTTTGTGAACAAAACTACAAAGAAAAATAAGCACAAAAGAAAATAAAACAAAAATTAGAGAGCATTTGAAGTTACTGCCTTAGATTTTATTATAGGCTTTGTTAATTTGACAGCGATTTTTCCTGAAGTTGCGGACTTATTCTGTTTGATCATTAATTCGGCGAAAAATCACTTCAAGTTCGCTTAGCATCGAATTATTTACTTTAGGAAACGATTATATATGAATAGCTCACATTTTTGTTTTATATTAAAAAAAACATGGACATTTTACTTCTTGTTTATCGGAGTCGAAAGAATTCTTTCTTTCTTACAGTTACATTTAAAACAAAAACTCAATTTAAATTTTAAGATTAAAAATTTTCTTCGCACAAGGTATATGTAAGTGTTTAAACAGACGATGAAAAACGTGTCAACGTTCGTGTAAATTTTGTCATACAATCATTCAAACGAACTTTTGTAATATATAAAAAATAATAAGTTTATATATTAAAGTAAAATTGGATTATAAATTCTATATATTTATGAAATAACATGCACTTTAAATTTCCCGTTTTCCCGGGAAAATCTCAAAAATTTCCCGGGAATATTAGACATACATTTCCCGTTTCCCAAACCCTAAATTCGATGCAGCACGATTTTAAATTTCTATACAATATCCCAGTAAAAAAAATTGGAAGTCATTCTAAAGGAAGTACATTTTCATTGCTTCCAAAAAATCGATATTTTTAATTTGCCGATAGTTAGCAGAAAACCAAGTAGAAGTTTATTTAAGTCATACAAAACCTTGTAATTCCTCTCAAGTTTTAGAAATTACTCAGCAGAATTTTAAAAAAATCGATTTTTTTGAAGAAACTTATGAACTAATTTTGGTCTAAAATTTTAAAGTTATTTGCTTAAATTTACATTAAATTACTGTTTCGCGCTTAAATTCCTATAAAAAGAAACTAATTCTTAAAATAGGTAACTATTAGCCATTTTTCCTAGATGAAAATATTATCATAGAACACAAAAAAGGAAATTTTTCTTAAAACCGCTTCCAATTCGGTGACCAGGCAGCAAAAAAGAGAACTTCTTGCAATGACAACCCTATGTAAAAATCATTAGATCGGATCGAAATTTGCACTACTTCCTGATCGCAAACTCTACATTTTCATGACTTTTTTGGAGTGTCTTTTTTTACTGGGATGTAATTTATTTGCTAAAAGAAACAATTTAAGAGATTCCTGCATTAAATATTGTGACTTTTCGAAAATAAGGACCAGTTTAATATACACCCACACAGATATACATAAAACTGACATTGATTTCTTTTATGTATGTACTACATACATACATACAAACATATAGTGTATGTATCCAGCGGGAACTAGAAGGAGTAAGGATAACTTCTTTTGGATGTAGAAGGCCTGCTCGCTCCATTCCATACTCATATCTTTTTTACACGCGTTGTAATTGCGCAGCAGGCCTTCTGTTCTTCCTTTTTTCGCCAGATATTATGGAAGAACCTCAAATTAATTAATGGATTTTGCTTTTGCTTTGGTAAAAAAACAAAACAAAACATACTACTCCTTCTGTTCTCCCTTCTCATAGAGAATGAAATGGGTGGAATGTGTATGGTATCATTTATGCGAAAGAGTCCTTTAATAAGGCCTGCACCAAAAAGGTCTTCTGAGTTTTCCCGCTGCGTATGTACATACTTAAGTATATGAAACTGCCACGTGCTTATTTAATTGCATTTATTGATCAAACATTTAGCTTCTCTAACTTTGAAGGTTTCCTTCCTGGCAAAAAAAAATTATTGAAGGAAAGCCAACAAAGACTTTGGAATTTCTTGCTAAAACTGCAAACTGTAAATAATTGTTGCATAAACAATATAAAGGGTTGGCCAATTTAAGGTTAGGACAAATTCAGTTTTATTGAATTAATACATATGGGAGTTAATAATGGAATCTGATGTATAATCATTTTTATCTTTAAAAAAACCAAACTTTTTTATATCATTATATATATTAAATTAAAATAAAGTAATTAAAAATTAATAGGCATTTATATATTTTTGAGTTAATCATAAGCATATAGGTTAGGAAGAGTGGTGCTATACCGCACCTCCACTCGGAGACCCAATTGGGTCCATTAAGATTAATGATCTAAAATTTTCTACTACATCATAAGCGTATAAATTTCAATTTAATTTTAAAAAGAGTTCATTATAAACGAAAATTCACTATAACGGACTTACACTATCCTACACAATTGTATAACTTATGACGTTGTTTGAGTAAATGAGCGAAATGTGTTAATAGAACGATGTAAAATAATATTTAAATAAACAATTAATATTTCGAAACGAATACCTAAAGAAACCGTACATCGATATACATATATAAAACAGGATGTGTGTGTGTATGTATCTAACATATGGACTCCAAACGGCTGGACCGATTTTGATAAAATTTTCAGGGAACCTTCAGAATATTCTGGCGGGTGACACTGTGAAGTCTGATTTTTGATTTTTTCCGTCTGCGGACGGAGGGGCGTGGCAAAATCCAATTTTCATCCAATCCAATATTTTTTTTTTGCAGGGAGGGGAGGGGGAGTGAAGCACACCGGGTTAAGCTAGTATGTATATACAAATCGTTGAGATTTCGTACCGACATACATACAGTTGCGATTTCTTAACGACACACATAATAGGGGCCAATTGCGGTCATTTCACGGATTAATTTAAATAAAGTACATAATTGCTTAAAGTACAAAAAATTCTACATCACTAGGCAAAAAATAAATGTCTAATAGGTAATAGTGCTTTTGTAATGGAGCGTTAAAATTAAACTTTGTGAGAGAAAACTGAAAAAGTAATTTTGAAAAAAGTAATAAATCTAACCGTAAGAACATCAAAGGGGCAAATTGCGGCATTCGATATTAAACAAATTTGCATAAAATGTTTGTTGTATTTGTATGGAAATTTCGATCGATATCGAATGCAGTAATTTGCCTACAGGTATTTATGCAAATGTTTTGTTTAATTTTGTTAACAAAATTATATGTGGAAGTGCTTGTGAGTTTTAATGTTTATATTGGAAATGCAATAAGAAAATGGATTTTATCAGTTTAAGTGGACATAAAGTTATTAGTTGGGCACAATTAATTTAAAGGTTGAACAAATCAGCATTATAATAAATTTTTAATGTAACTTTTCGACGTCTTTTTATATGTATGTACAATTAAACTATTTTTTTAAGCTTCAAACCTATAAGAAATTTCCTGAAGAAGTTAACCGCAGCTTAACGAACTATCGAAATGAAAAAATAAAATATATAAGGACCTAAAGCTTAAGGCCGTGATGCACTATCCTCAGTGTTACCATATGTGAAGATTTATCTTATTTTTGAAGTTTTTAGAGATGTTAAAACAACAAAAAAATAAGATTTTTAAAAATTTGACTTTTGGTACTTTTAATCTTATATCTGTGCTTTTAATATGTTATTGATGGGTCTTTTGGCTAAACTACTTATAAATTTTCTGATTTGCTTCATAATAATCTTACACATATTCTCTAAAGCAAATATTTTGTAATATTTGGCTTTACGTTTAATAGTTCACTAGAAACAAAATTAGTTTTATATTATTTGCAGTCAATAAAATAACAAAAAAGATTTTTAGTAAAAAAAAAGATTTTTCACCCGACTTGAAGATTTTTGAAAAATAAATATGGCAACACTGACTATCCTACGAGTACACAATTGCATGATTTACTAAAAATACAACCCTGGTATGATGAAGTCTATCAAAACTTCCCAAAGACAATAACAATTCATCAGATCACGGTTATATTTTTTAGTAAATCTTGCGATTGTGTAGGATAGTGTGTAGGGTGATCTATTATTCGACTTTTTCCAGAAACCGGTTTTCGAACAGTTCGAATATTTGAAATTATGAAAAACCCGGTTTCGGTTTTAACAATTTAGGAAAAATCGGTCTACCGGTTTCTTTAAGTAAGAAAATTATTATAAAAAAGTTTTGATTTTAAATTGCTTTATTAAAAAAGAAAAGAGTTAGTCCTCGTCCAGACTTGCAATTTTTGTTGCAGCAATTCTTGAGTTTATTGGTGAGAGGGGTGAAAATTTTTTTTTTGGGGGGGGGGGGGGTTCACAGTTTCATGTGCTCGGCAATTCTCTTTTATTTTGAAATTCGCAGTTGTTAATTTAAAGTTTGTAAGTGTATTTGACGTTTTATTTTATTTGTGCAGTTGTATGAAAAACACAAAATGTAACAAAAAGTAAAAATAATTGTTAATTTTTCAGGCAAATTTGTTGTGAAATAGAATTTTTTAATATTTAATTGCAAAACTAGAATTTCCTAATGTGGACACTTATGCAATTTCAAAGCAGAATTTTAAAAAAATTGCAGCAACAAAATACAAGACAGATACATATGTATATACCTCTATATAAAATATGAAGCAAAATGTCAACAAAACTAAAAAACACTTTTTATAAATGGATTTTGACATCCATTGCACACCATAAGCCCAATTTAATGCGCCTCTGCTACCACCTCATAAAATAATTTCGCTTTGATTTCATGTTTCAGTAAGTGTTGCCATGCTCAAGAAACACTTAGAACACTTAAAGTCTGAACACAATGTAACGATAATTTATTGCGGTGCGGATTTTCTTACGATTTTGAAGTAAAAAACCGCAGTGCGGAACGGTATAAAATTAAAATCTATTTTATTTTCTCTGCGGACTTACTTATTCTCTCAATTTTTTACACTCATTCTCTTTCTGATGTTGCCATAGTTTTTGACAGCGATGCCAACTTAGCGCCTTTCGCGCTAGTTTTAGCGCGTTTTAACTATGCCAAACGCGCTTTTTTTCGTCTTAGCGCGTTTAATAAACTAAGCGCTAAACTAGCGCGTTTTGATTAAAGTGAAATATATCATTTGAGTTCAATATCTTTTTACTTTTTTGTATAAATTTAACAAAATGTAACTTTTTGTTTAAATTCGTTAATGATTCAGATGTTGCAAATAAAATTCCCTTGAGTGTGGTTAGAATTAAGAACGCATTTTAATATTGTATATGGCAAATGTTTTGAAATTTCACAGTTAAAAATATGTACTCGTAGCCGTGACCCAAAAAATGTATATAACTTATTAAGCATCTGTTCTTTTTGTACTTCAAAAAGCATTAGAATCGCAACACTATTCGATAATTTATATAAGTTGTTACAAAGTTTGACAAATAAAATTAAAATCAAAACTAAGAATTTCGAATATTTGGAAGGCGAGACAGATTCTGTATTAAATGATTTTAGTTATTTAGGATATAATTTCGAAGAAGTAATATTGCATAATCTGAAAAAGAGTTACTAAAAAATTAATTGTACTCGTATTTACTAATACATACATCGACCTTTATTAAAATTTAATTTAGCGCGCAGGAAAATAGCGCGTTATGACTATAAATTGTTGATAATGCTGTAACTTAGCGCGTTCTAGCGCGTTTTGAGAAGGGGTATAGCGCGTTTGGGTTATAAATAGTTGGCATCGCTCGTCGTTTTTGAATAATTGGCGGTGTTCACAACATTATTGTGAACAAAAAAAATGATTTTGAAGTTCAAAAACTTTTGTCATAAAATATAAAAGTTTAATAAATATATCAAATATATATGCCAATGTATAAAATGTTAATCGTTTTTTGGTTTTAGTTACTGTCATTACAAAATATTATATATGTATGTATATATATATATACATACGTATATGTGTTCCCGTCGTTCCTATAAGGAGCATAGGTCCTCCATTACAAAATATTAAGCAACTAATAAATATTTAGAAAATTTTATAAAAATGTATTAAAAAAAAATTAATAGAAATTTAAACAAACACTGACAAGTATTGCCGTAGCCGTCTTCCGTTGTATTATGTTTATTGTTTTCTCCCGCAACGAGAAATCACACCGCACCGCAAACATTGTGTTTATACTCTTACACTGCCAAAAAAAATACATACTTAGGAAAATCAACAGAACACGTTGGTCTAAGTTTTAACTTAGTAAAAAGTAATTTTTTTGCAAAATATACAAATCGAAAAGTATTGACTCAGCCAGATTTAAAAAAAAACCGGACTCTTCGACATTCGAAAAATCAACTTTTTGAAAAAAAAACGACAACCTTATCGTGAAAAAACCGGGTTTTAAACCCGGTTGAAAAACCGAGTCGATCACCCTATTATTGAGGTATGGCCTTTAATTATAAATAAGCGTTATTTTAGAAAAGTTTATGCCACGCATCGTTGCTCCTCAGAAGTTATGTACGAATTAGTAATAACCTAACGAGCTTTTTTACCAATAATAAGCAACTAACGACTCTCGCCAATACTTTTATTGAATATAGAAATGTCATGATTTGTTATGCGTGAGTCACGCATTATTGTGGTTACATTTATATATAATAATTACCCTTATGCAATTTGTCAACATCGACGTCACGTGAACAAATACCAAAAAATTTATGCTAGCTTACACGTTGTCAAAAACAACTGACTGTTATTGACAGGTTCATGCTATTGCCTAGACCTTGGGGAACAAAATTGTTCTTAAGAGCGAGTAGACAAACCCCTACATTTTGATATCGTACTGACGTGACGTCAATATTGCCAACTGGAATAAGGTTGAATGCTTAAAAAAAATAACGTGTGTGATTTTAGCTAACCTTTATAAGATTGTTAAAAAAAAAAACTTATTTTGTATAATTCGTATACGAATTTATTCAGTGGCAGACAATTTGTCAGGAGCGTGCGAGAATAAAATTTAATAACGATGATGTTAAGAAATAAAACAGACAAATGAAAAAAGTTTTCTTGTAAAATTTGATTTTTGGTTTATACGATAATTTGAAGCCAAAGGGTAAAAAGAAATACATAATACTAAAGCGTAAACTAAGAAACTATAAATAAACAAATAATAATTGAGTATATAGTGACAATGATCTTGGCCTTGACTGAATAAATGGCCAAGCAGACACGAAACACGAAATAAAATAAAAATAAATAAAAGAAAATAAAAGAAAAGCAAAAAAACGTAACCAAATCGACACACATGATGGCCAAATTGTGGCACGTGTTTAAAATTATTTTTAGTATTTTAAATTAAAATAGTTATTCATACCAAAAGTATTTTCTACCGCAGTTCAATCTAAATAACTTAACATTGCACTGATAGAAAAATTCAACTTGCGATTGCTGATGGCCCGCCGTCAGATTTCTGACATCAATATTATGGCAAATGTAATTAATCAATAAGACCAAAATTGTCATAAATCTGATGACAAACGTCTTCATACAGGGTTTGTTCGTAAATGCATCACTGCGCTGCAAATGGAAATTTAAATGTGCTAAACTGGTTCACTGAAGTAGATAACGCACAAATAAATGTCAAATATGGTGTACGAACATGATTAATACTGAATCAGAGAACCCATATTGCATTTTAAACAAAAGTTTGTACGCATGATGCAGAGCTGTGATGCATTTACGAACACACCCACAATTTTATCATATTAGGTCTGATCGGGTGCTTTTCCAGTAAAATCCAGTAACTGAGTAAATACTCGTACTGACCCCCATATTCATAAAAAAATAAAATGAGTTTGAAGTCCATTTAAGAAAATTTTTTATGAAAAATTTTAAATAAAATACATTTCAAACTCATTTTAAATTTTTGAATATGGGGGTGAGTAATGTAAAGAAATTACTGTCAATAAAAACGTTTGCATATAAACACACAGAAAAAAATACCAATGTAAAATCACCATGCAAACATTTTGATTGCAAATAATATTCAGCTATGTAATGGAAAACGATCGTTTTCAAAAAGCTGTGATGAATTCCGATCGATTTTGAGTATTATTTTATCTTAAGCTACTGATTTTTAAAAAGCACACTACAAGATAAAATATAAGCCATATAATAGGACTGTAAAAAGAAATTTATCAAATATGTTTGGAAAAACTATTAAAAAAAGTTTCAAAATTATTGACAAAACGACTATAGGAGTCATATCACACCTTTTATCGAATTCTGAATTAAAATATTATTCATGATGGTATATATGAGGCAGAGCTGTTAAGTAATGATTACTAATCGTAATGATTACTAATTTGATTACTTTTTTTTTAAAGGTGAAGTAATGATTAAATTACGATTATATCGTGATTACGATTACTAATAATGGAAAAGTAATCTGAATTACTTAAAATTACTAAAAATAATCAAAAAGAATCAAAAGTAATCAAAAAGTAATCCGACTACTTTCAAAGATTACTTTTGATCCTTAATAAATAATCAAAATTAATCTTTGAAAGTAGTCGGATTACTTTTTGATTACTTTTGATTCTTTTTGATTATTTTGTAGTAATTTCAAGTAATTCAGATTACTTTTCGATTATTAGTAATCATAATCAATTATTTATCAGAAATTCTTTTGAAGGCAATTATATAATCATTACGATTCTTTTTAAAATGTAATCTAATTGATTACTAATCGTAATCGTAATTTAACAGGTATGATATGAGGTTTGTATCAGAGAATGATATTAGTACTCAAAAAAATATACATAAGTAGCGCAAACAATTCGTACGTTCACTTATTTTATCTCAAGCAACTATGACTATAACCGATTCCAACATACAAGAGCATCTCTACTTCGTTTATGCGAAAAACTAAAATACGTTACAACTAAAAATAAAAAGGCACATGCGTATCAAGCGTATTGACTCTCTCTCTCTCTCATACTTATAGTATAAACATACTCAGACTATGAATATTTAGTCGGACAAAATAAATTACGCATGATACTCGGGATATTTATTCATCATTCGCCACCATATAAATACATACATTTGTGCATATAAAATAGAATGAAAAATGTGTGGGTGTGCGTGTGGCTGTTTGAAAACATTGTTTGTGTTTATGTAAATAAAATAGCCCTGTATATACTCCTGTGTATCCGATTAATAGTCAGAGTATTATTGTACTCATAAGTGTGATTGTATCTCACACAGTCTATAAATTGTAATTGTACTTCTTTGTGTTGGCTAACTTAAAAAAAATGTGTATAAAAATAATTGTTGGATGTTGATAGTTATATGTACGTATTCGGTTTAAAATTAATGCGTGTGTTTGTATATGAGCGTATTTTTTTTAATTTTTACCTGTACGCATTCATAATTGTTTGACGGCCACAATACTCAATTAAAACTATACTTTTGTCATTCTTTGGCGGGCATACTTCGCACTACCCATCGTGAATACCCTTAATAATAAAATATGCAAGGCTTTTTAAAAAAGAAGACAGGATATCGTTTAACGGCATACAAAACACCAAAAATATGACATTGAAATTGAAGCAAAACAAAGAAGAATTGTTTGTTGTTAGTTTCCTAAAATTTTTGCACGCTAGCCATGTTTATTTAAAAAGATTGACAATTTTCATTGATTTTCTTTTTCAAGAACAATATACAATAAGCATACAAGGTCTTTAGAACTTTCAAAACATGTTTATACATACATACGTATGTATGTATTTATGTCATTTATTATATCATAATGTCAATGAAAATTGTTTTTGTTATTGCCGAAAATCTTTCATAAAATTGGTATCAAATAGTTACCACATTAGTGACAGAAGGTCATATAACCTTCTGCGTCGATACGGTAATGTCAGTTGAAAAAGGCGACGTATAACCTACAACGGATTCTATGTGACTCGTCCTTTAGGGAGTATGGAAAATATACTATATGGCATATATGCTGCAGTTGGTCTATCGAATTACTGAAACTCATACTCAATTTTACATGTAATTACATATGTAATTGCAAAATATAATTGTCTGGTATAACTTAATTGAAAAAAAAAACTGGTTTTTATTATTTAATTTTTTAAGACAATGGCTGCCCCCATTATGTAAGTGTTTACATGAACCCATGGATATGTATGTATGTGTATGTGTGTATATGTACATATGTACGTACCTATTCGATATTGTACATATATTCGATTTTTAAAATCTGTTTAAAAAAAAACGACCTTCGTTATATTCAAATTTACTTTTAGTTTAATATGGCAAGTAAAGAAAATTATTTGTGTTAAAATTGTGTTAGCATTATTTAGTATTTACGTTCATTGACACTTTTTTCGTATACATACATATATACATACATACATATATGCATAGATTATATAAAATATACAAATATTTTTATCTATATATCGTGACCTGATATGCAAAGTAGCGTAAAAAGTTAATTCTGAATTTTTGCAGGAGGAAAAGAAAGTTCTTTAGTATGAAGGAACGCATTTTAGTTAAATACATTGGGAATCATTTCATAACATATTTCTTACAAAACAAATATGTAATACCGAATTCAGAGCCTCGTTTTAGCACCGAGAAAAATTAGCTGCTCATAAAAAATATTTTAGGTTTATTACCACACGTCTATCTAAAGCAGATATATTTTTATATCAAATTCCATATAGAAAAAATAACTAACATAAATAAAAATTATTTTTAATATAAAATTTGACTTTTGTTATGATAAAAATATATCAGTAATAATAAATAATATTTTTATGAATACGGCAGTATATATGAAATTACATTGGTTATCCTGTTTCAATTAAAATCTTTATGAAATACTATACCGTCTATACCAAGTTTTTTTTTACATTTATCAAGTTTTTTTTATCTAATAGGGCATTTACACCTGCACAAAATCTATTAGATTTTAATTAAAATCCTTATGAAAATCTATACAGTTTACACCAAGTTTATTTGACATTTATAAAGACTTTTTTATCCAAAACAAAACCCAATAACTGAACAATTTCCAAAACTACAACCAAACAATTGCAATGTAGCCAATTTACACACCTTTTCAAGCAGAACGTAGCTAATAGGGCATTTACATTAGCACAAAATTTAGCACATTTTGATTAAAAACTTTATGAAAATCTATACCGTTTACACCAGCTTTTTTTGACATTTATTAAGATTTTTTATCCAAAACAAAACCCATCAACTGATTTGTTTCCAAAACTACAACCAGACAACTGCATTGTAGCCAATTCACACACTTTTTTAGGCAGACCGTAGCTAATTCACTCACCTTTTGTTGTACAGGGTAGTAAAGAATAAATAAAAACATTAGATTTTTATTAGATTTCCTACAAATCTACTGAAAAATTAGATTTCGTTTTGTATGGGAAATCTAGTACAAAGCAGCTAGATTTAGCTTGAAATTTCGTAAGTACTAGATTTCGAGACAGTGTAAATGCACTATAATTCAATAATCTTTTATATAAATATTATATGCAGGGTAGTGAAAGTAAAACAAAAATATTAGATTTTATGTAGATTACCTACAAATCTACTCAAAAACTAAATATTGTTTTGTATGGGAAATCTAGTACGAAGCAGCTAGATTTAGCTTGAAATTTCGTAAGTGCTAGATTTTGAGATAACACTTTGCGTGTGGAAAATAAGTATTAGTTCTACTAGATTTTAAGTAGACTTTGACAATATCTAGCAACGAAGTAGATTTTGTTTTGTATAGGAAATCTACTAGATTTTGCCCGAAATCTCGTAAGTCCTGGATTTTGCTCAAATGTAAACGCAGTACTACTCATCCTGTTTTTAAACCCCGACAAAAAAAAATGGGTGTTTGTAGTTTGTAGTGTGTGTCTGTGCATGTGTGTCTCTACTAGTGATGTAACGAATGTCAATTTTTGATATTCGCGAATACGAATACGAATATTGTATGTGAAATTTATAGACATTATTCTACTTACGCCTGCAATATGAAATATTAAAAAAATTTTATGAAAAAGGCTTTCATACTCCTGTTGGCGTACTTTAAAGTAAATAAAAACTACCCAACATTTTAATGTTTGTCATTAAATAATATTTGAAAATGATACAAAGCACAAATTTCTATAGAAAATTTAATGGATTTGTACAAACTAGTATTTTTAGCCATTTATTTAAATTTCGTTTAGGATTTATGCATTTATTTATTTAATTTGTTTGGAAAAATATTCATATTCCGCTGAATTTAGTCGAATATTCGACAATTCGAATACGAATACGAATATTCGTGCATCACTAGTCTGTACAAGTCCAAGTTTTTTCTGTTTGAAAGATGACTTGATAGAGAGTGTTCTTAGCTATGTTCGGCTGTAAAAATTCTCACATTTGTTATAGAAACGAGTCATAGATCATGAATATTTTTCATGAAGAATTATGAATTTGTTTCGAATAGGGGCTGTGAAGAAGAGACACAGAATTGATTTGATGCTCAATCGCATCATTTGAGGTGTAAAATTTTATAGTGTAAATTCAGTATAATATATTTTTTTAACAAAACTGAAAACTAACTTGATGTTGTGACTTTTTAAATTTCTTGTTTAAGCACAAATTTTTAATTGTTACGTGCTTTGCCATTTCAGATAACGATACTGCTGTTTTATTTAAATTTAAATATAAAATCTTACAAAAAGAAATAAAAAGAGTATGTACTCATAATACAACACAGAAATACATACATATGTATGTACATATGTATGTATGTATATGTACTTTTGTATAATACATATATACATTCGGAGATACTGAAAATCTATATCCAAAGAGATGAGATAAAATGAAAAATTGTTCATATTACCTAAAAAAATTTATTTGTAAAAAAAATTTAAAATATATATATGTACATATACATACATATGTATATATGTATAGATTTGTATGTACTGAAATACAAACATTATCAATTTGTTTATTTACTCTCGCGCATTGTATATTGTTTATACAACAAAGTTGCATAATAAATTTGTTTATAAATTTTTATGGTTTTTTGTAAGAATATTCCTAATGGTTTCAAGTTAAGTTCTTATTAATTTATGACTGAAAAATAATTCCTAATTTATTTACCTTTAAAGTAATAATAACAATTTATCGCTCATTTACACAAACAACGTCATAAGTAAAAAAAGTACTTTGCTAGACAATGAGTTTCAAGTTTTCAATTAACACACAACTTAAGGGGAAAAGAAAACTTCAGTTTGCTTTCAAGAGTTGAGTAAACAAGATATTTGTATGAAATTTTTGCACAATATGAAGAACGATATGAGGATTAATTCTGCGACATATTTTTGAACTTCGTTCGGTTTTTTGACAAAAATCAATTATTTACAAACGTACCGATTTCTTTCAAAAAATTTATTTCGAAAATTATGTCGCTTAAACTTTGTTGGTGGTTATGTCACGATATGTATTTCATCACAGAAATGTTTCACACATTCAGCCAGCTGATTATATAATTTAATTTAAATTTATTTATTATTATTCAAAAACCGAGCTTTAAAACCATATTTGGTTTCATTGTTGTTACTTTGTAATTCAAATTTTTTCAATTAAAATTAAGTTTTTGAAAAAAAAGATTAATTAATATTACAAATTGTAATTGTAATTGGAAATATTTCAATAATAATTTTTCCAATTACATGTAATTGTAATTGATTTTTTCGATTGCAATTACATTTTATTCTAACACAATTACTTTTAAAAGTACATAATTGGTTTCTTATTTTAATTTCCAAAAAAAAATTGTAATCGATGTGTAATCAATTATAAAATGTAATCAAATACTGCCCAAGTTTGATTATGTTGTTCTCAGTGGAGTTTAATATATATATGGCAATAAGGAAAGTGTGCTTAAGTCATATTTGACTATTTTGCAGGAGAGCACTTTTAAACATTCAGGTCGATTTTCAGAAATTTATTTATTTTACAGCTAAATTGCTAAATACACTCTAGTTGAAATATACCAAAGTATCTACGAGGGCGGATCAATAAGTCCGTAACTTTTCGAAATTCCCTTGTTGTTATATGAAATGTAACACTGTTCCTTCAAGTACCACCTGCTAATTAACTACTGTCAAATTTTGCGCAAGTGTCGTCATTTACTTTCCGTTTAACAGCTGTTCAAAACATACAACCTCGTGTGTTTTTCTAAAAATGGAAAAAAGTGAATTTCGGGTGCTCATTAAACATTATTGTTTGCGAAAAACAAACAGTCAAAAGCTCGATAAATACTATGGGGACTCTGCACCATAGATTTCAATGGTAAAAAAGTGGTTTACTAACTTTCGTTGTGGTCGCACAAGTACAAATGACGCTGATCGTTGTGGACGCCCAATTGAGGTAAGTACACCCGGAAATGTCGAAAAAATATCCACGATATGGTGTTGGCCGATCGAAGAGTAAAAGTGCGTGAGATTCTGGTTTCTATTTTGACTGATTACTTGGGTATGATAAAGCTTTACGCAAGAATGGTGCCGCGTTTGCTCACAATCGACCACTAACGCATGTGCAGTTTCCATGGCAAAAATCCATGAATTGGGCTTCAAATTGCTCCCTCATCCCCTATTCTAAATATTTAGCCCCTAGTGACTTCTTCCTATTTCCAAACCTAAAGAAATAGCTCGGTGGAGAGAGATTTAGCTCCAACGATGAAATTATTGACCAAACAAATGCCTATTTTAAGCACCTCGAAAAATCCTATTTTTTGGAAGGGATAAAAAAACTGTAACTACTCGTAAGTGGAATAAGTGTATTGAGTTAAAAGAAAATTATTTTGAAAACTAAATTTGTGTTTTCCAAAAAAAAACTGTGTTTCATTCAAAAAGTCACGGACTTATTGATCCATTCTCCTATAACCTAAATTAAACTTTTATTCCAAATGAGATTAGAAGTCTAAAAAATATAAGCCGCTATTCAGTTTGCTATAACTTTTTGAAAAATCGCACAAATTAATTGAGATTTTGCCCAGGAGTACTTTCATTAACTGCCATTAACTCAAAATTAGCTTATCTCGACTTAAGCACTTTTTCCTTTTTGCCACAGATATTATGTCAATGTTATTTAATCAAATTTACTTAGTCCCCGTCCAGACTTGCAATTTTTGTTAAAGTAATTCGTAATTTTATTGTTGAGAGAGATGAGAAGATTGAAGAGAGTTACACAGTTTCATATACCCTGGAATTCTCTTATGTTTTGAAATTCGCTCTTGTTAATTGTTAAGTTGGTAGATGTATTTGAAGTTTAATTTTATTTTACTTCTTGGCTTGAGATGTATGAAAAACACAAAATATAACAAAAAGTAAATAGAATCGCTGGTTTTTTAGGGAAATTTGGGATGTAATAAAAAAATGTTAGCACATAAATAATTGCAAAAATAGAATTTCATAATGCAATTTCTAAGCAGAATTTTTAAAAATCTCAACAACAAAAATTGCAAAATTGCAAAAGGACGAGGAATTACATATTGTCCTTTTATCAAAAAATATATACATACATACATACATACACACTAACGCCCATATTCATAAAAATATAAAATGAATTTGAAATCAATTTTAGGAAAATTTTGTATGAAAAATTTGAAATAAAATACATTTCAAATTCATTTTAAATTTTATAAATATGGGAGTGAATATTTATGAGCATATTTTATTGTTTTTAGTGCATACTCCATTTTTTGAGTTATGGCGTTGTTGCAACAAATGAGCGACATGTATTTTATTAATAATTAAATTTCTCTTTTAAAAAAATTTTTTCTAACTTTACATACTTTAAATTTTTTATAATTTTTGCAGCATTTTTAAGGCGCATAAAATACAACGTATTTTATTCAGGTTTCCCTGGCTAGAAAAAAAATATTTTCCATCCATATTATTACAATTTTTCGGTTTATCTTCGAACAACGTATAATACAATTGGCAATAACTTAACCGCAAAAAGGGCAGGCGGAACGGTTTCCTTAAAACTGTAGCACATTCATACACATGAACATATGCATATATGCCCTTCATTTTGAAAGTGGTCTAAGTTATATATCACTTTCGTCGAGATATTTAGTAGATTACATTTGAACAAATCGAAATATATTTTTATATTATGCAACATTTTAATTTAGAGTTATACTAGTCTCGATTAATATAAATTTATTTAACATTAAATATTTATTTTGAAACATGACTTAGACCACTTTCATAATTAAGGGCACATATGTATGTACATATGTATGTATGTAAACTTTATGACAACTTTGCCCTCCACTATTCAATTATTTTTACTAAAAACTCAACGTTCTACAATTAAAATAAGTGAGAACAACCACAAAATTTAAAAATACAGCTTTCGCATTAATATTAACAATAATTATAAAAAGCACAAAGTAATAATTGAAACAAGACTTCAGATACATATGTATGTATGTAGACATTCTCATTTTCATCTTTTAAGCAAATATATAAAAACATGTGGAAGTTAAAACATACGCCACTAACAGACCGGTGGAAAATCGATTTTTATTACAGCATATGAGTGAGACTAGTATGAAAACTGATGAAAACATGACAACAAAATCTTGGTAGAAATCACAAACAAATTACAAACAAAAATCACGTACATACATATGTACATATCCATACATATGTACGAAAGTGTGTACTAAAAAAAAACTCCAAATAAATAAATGAATTCATCAGTCTTAACAAAATTGAGGTTTTACTTCCACTAAAACTTAAAGTCTAAAGTTTAAACAAATAGAACTCAGGGTACAACATACCTTTAAATTGCCAATTAACTCCATAAATTGTAGAATATCAGCAAGACCTGTAGTAAAGCAGGGTTTTCCTTTCGAGGAACTTTGTTTCTCATTATCTGGACATGATGCTGAAGACGAGGATGACTCATTCTCTATGGTGTCATGGCTATTTTCTTTGCCATTCGATTTTTGTAGTGTCAAAGGTTCTGCTGCTAAAGAGGACATGGCAAATTGTGTTTGCTTTTGTTTGCTATTTAAATTTTGATTATGTTGAGTGTGGAATTGATGAAATACTTGCTGCTTATAGAAATTCTGTATGCACTGGCTGCGTTGTGACTGTTGTTGATGTAGAAACTGTAAATGATTGTTTGACTGCTGTTTACAGGAAGTTGTATTATAACTCACTGCCGCTTTATTGGAAAATGAATCTTGCGTAGTAGCGCAGGACGTTTCTTTATCGTTTTCAATTGTCGAACTTTCAGCGTTAAGAGACGAATACAAACTAAAACATTTGTTTTGACTAGCATGAATATTTGAATGGGTTTGCTGCTGCTTCAGTGACAGCTGACTAGAATTATTGTTGCTGGTATAAGTAAAGTTACTGCCGCAATTGCTATTGTTGGTATTTATTTGTTGCTGTTGCTCTGACAATGGGCTGATTGTCTCTAATGACGTCGCCACATTTAAGTCACCTCTGTCATCATTATTATATAATGACGTCACAAATGTTGTTCCCATCGGTATAATACTATTCGTTTCGTTTGTATTGTTCTCACAAACCGCCACATGTTTTATACTCTTTACCAAATCTCCGCCAGCTATAGTATTACTTTGTAGCTTTTTCAATGCTTTGATCAATTGCTGAATAGAGAGCATTGTGTATTTTCGTAGCTGATATTAAGTTATAAAATAAAGAGTTAAAAATTTTATTTTATAAGCATAAAATGTGCACTCTTTTTTTTAAATATTTAAATTTTTAAATGTTTTAGCTGAGGGATACCACCAGACGTTTAGAGCTGCAAATAAATATAAACAAAATTAATTATTAACAGCACAAAATAATATAGACATAGATACAGACATAGATACATGTATGTATGTATTTTAATTTCTATTGTAAGAGCAAAAATAATAATTAACTTGGCAACAGTCTGGTTAAAGATTATTTATAAGTAAAAATATACACACTGTCGTTCTTTTGATTAAAACTACATACCACAGATTGTCTTACAATCGTTTGATTAAGAAACTAAATAGCCTAGATATCCCCCCTAATAGGTTGAAAAAAGCGAATGGCTTGTTCACGTGAAACAAAAATTTTTTCCATACAAAATAACTAATTTTCACGTGAACGAATCGTTGTCCTTTTTTCTACTGATAAGGACCATTAACAAAATATTTTTCTGCCTCAACAATTTAAAAATATTAAAAAATTCATATTTAGTGTTTAAAATTGTAAAACTTAACTTAAAAGTACCAGGCAAAAATTAATCACCCGTATTGCGTACGTCGAGTCGAATATTCGTTTACGACAATTTTGTATTTGATTGAACAAAACTTGTATGAGTTTTCTTTATTCTATGACAAAATTCTCGTAGATGAATATTCGACTCGATATACGCAATACGGGTGAATACCTATTTTGAATCAAGAATTTAATTGATTCAATTACATTTTTAAATGCTTTAATTAATTCGAGTGTAAAAACTTAATTGATATCATCAAATTGTTTACAAATGAATATTTAATTAATTTTTTTATTAATATTACAAAATTTTAATTGATATTACAAAATTTGTCATATTATTTTTTTCTATGTATATAATTTTACGTCCTGTCGCACGATATCGAAAGAAAAACATTCGTTGGATTACTAACATTGAAATCATAAGTAAATTTTCTTACTTTATGTTTACTTTCGACATATTTGGCCCAAAAATTTATTTAAAAATTACAAGTTATTATCCAAGTTGAATCAATATTAGGTATTCTCAACTGATCAGGTGACTATTTTCGCCGCTTGTAATTTGAATATACATGTCGTTACTCTAATATAGAAAAGCCCTAATTCATTATTTTTTTAAATCGAGATTTTTGCATTTTTCCATACATTAGATGTTCTTCTATCGAAATATACAAAAAACTCGAATTCCAAAAAATTAGGAGTTAGGGCCGTTTTATTTAAGGTAACGGATATGAATGTATGTACGTTAGATGTCATAACACATCAAATGGAATGGAGACGTACATTAGAGTGGCCCTTGTTTTTTAATTTTTTTCTTATTTCTCTCCCCCAAATCGGTTGTTTTATGTAAAAAAAAATTCATAGCGATGTGTCCGCACCTCAAAGTTGCTTTCAAGCCCATTTATTCAGTTTAAGAAAGTTAAAAATTTTACTGGAACAGGAAAGTTATATTATACAAATATGTACTTATAAGTGCTCTGTTGTAGAATTACAAGATCAGTGGGCAAATTGTGGTATTCGATATAGATTGATAGTGTTGGTACATATCGAGCCTTATTTTCAATTTTATCGTAAGCGACAAAAATTAAATTTTTCAGAAGGTTGTTTTTTAATATTCAAATATGTTTTTGTATGTAAATTGTCGCTTGCGATAAAATTTTCCAGCCTGTATCTTAATAGTTGCAAACAATTTTGCCATTTTGATAACTCTAAACTATGGACAAGCCCATAAAATATCAATTTCATTAAAAAAAGTCTATTTTCGATAACTATAACTAATTGTAGCTTTTTTATTGACACAGAAATGTTGATTTCTAAGCATAACATTTGTTTTATTATATAGTACATACATACATATATGTATGTATTTTTAACTAAACATTCACATAGTACATACATTTGAGCATTTCCATAGGAATGTCAACTTTTTGTAGCGTGCGAAACCATTTGCTTGCTCGTTATTTTTTTAAGAAAACGATACTTTTTTTACTTCTTTATATATTTGTGTAGACCGTCAGCAGCTCTACGTTAGGTAAAATTTTAAGAAAAATCCGGTCACGTTGTTCAGAAATACAAGGTTAATTGCTTGCTGTCGCACGCGACAAAAAAGTGGAATTTCTCAGAGAAATGCCCATATTATTATGAAGAAACTTACCGATTTGTTTTATCACGTTGAAAATAACGGTTCTCTATACTCATTCATCCGTAAGTTTTATTTTTCTTTAGTTTTTTGTTTTGTTTTCGTTAGCACTTTGGTCTATTTAATTCACAGACTTTCTGGCGATATATGTACATATTTAAAATAAATAAGATAAGCAAGTGATCACAAACACTTTTGTTTATATTTATGTACATATGTATGTATGTATGTATGTATGTACATATATTTTATTTATATACCTACTTATTGTTTCTTTTTTATTAACATATGTATGCATGTACGTACATATAATAGAAGATAAAATTTTATTTAATGTTTAATATAAGATTTGATAGAAATAGGCAAGACACAAACATCAAGGCGGTAAATGAACTTAATGGAAATAAAAAACACATAGACATAGTAATTTAACTTCAAACAAAAACGAATGGTTGTCCACTATAATACATAAGTATGTATATAAATACGTATGTACATCCATACATACATATGTACATACATACATATGCAGTCGCCAGTAAATTTATTTTAGATTAAATTTATTTCTGTTGTTTTATTTATATAATACTTTTTTGTTTTTTTTTTAATTTGCTAGTATTTATGGTTGTGAATTTATTTAGCACCACTGCATTGCTAGATATATGATCAGAACTCATGTGACCGTAATTTTTTTTAGTTCTTAGAAATCAAGAAAAACATTCATGACATTGCACACTTTTTCTATTAATTTACAAGCGATACCTTATTTATATAGTTAGAGCTTGTGGGTGGTTTTGATTATTAGGATTTTCTTAGTTAATTTCTTTTGAATTCTTTCAATATTATTAAAACAACCTTACACTTTCTTGGCAATTGTACGAATACGGAAGAATTGAATAAAGCCTTTTATTTGCAATAGTTCAAATCGTCTTCTGTTACAAACAAATAAAAGAAAGGAAAACTGTTTTTGTTACATACCTACATATACCTATTTTTTTCTAATAGGTATAGGTATTACGTTAATGCAAACAACTTTAACAGCAAAACAATAAAATTGGTTAGGTTACACTTGCAAAATAAGCTATTTTATTTGCAGCAATAAATTCGTTATTTTTTATTAGTTTATTGCCACGCGCGAGTGTGATTTTTTCCTTTTCCTCTTTGCTTATTTTATAATCACGTACACCAAAAACAAAACAGCTGTTGCCTTTTTATATTGAACTACTTTTGATTTTAACTGTTATTTTATATTCTTTGTTGTTGTTGTTTCTTTTTGCACACTTTCTTCAAATTTGTTGTTATAGATTTATTTTCTGCTTGTAAGTTTTATTGTTTATTGCATATTGATTGCACACATACATATGTAGATAACACCACGGGTTTATTTTGTTTTTCCACTTTTAAAATGCTTAATTAAACCAACAATATCTTTAAATTTATTTAATTTTTTTTTAATATTTTTTTTCTTGTGAACCGTGCACACACACGGTATTTGTTGGAAAAAGTTCACATTTACCTTGAAAACTTGTCTAAAGTATTGCCGTATGGTGAGTAAAAGTAAACGTCAATAATGAATGGAACTGCCAATACGGTAAAACTGGGGATGAATTTGTTAAAGATGCCACACCACTCAATTGTAAGAAGGCGTTACATTTGAATAATTTAATTAATAGATAAATAGATATTGGGACATCAAGAAAACACTCCTTGCAAAATGGAACAGAAAATTAGATAAAGGAAGATTATATAAAAGTCATACTCAATTAAACACTCTATTTGAGATTGTTTTGTAGTCATGGCATAGACGATTTAGATAGAATTTTCTTAAATATCACTTATTAAGTAATTACAGACAGCATGGCGAATTTAGTCGATTCGCTATAACTCTCATTGTTAAAATTATTCATGAGAATAACTCATTATTTTTTTAAATTGAGATTTTTTAATTTTTCGGTACATTAGATGTTTTCATAATACAATTTCTTCAAAGTAAGCCCTCAGAATATGATACAAAATAAATTATCTCGGCTTTGTTTAAACTTACATGATTTTGTTAGGAATGCCTTCACTTTTATTGGAAACATTTTTGGAACGTAATAAAAAACAAATAAAACAATTTACGGTAAATTTGCCAGCAAATTGTCCATATCCGTGTCATCCATTTCCATGCGTGCAGCATCAATGTCAGCTTCACTATCGCTTATTCCCAAGCAATAGAATTCTTTTTCTTTAATTTGTTCATCCAACGATGGCTCCCCAACAAAACATAAACCCAATTCATTTGTAACAACAGCATCCTGCCAAAATTTTATCAGGCGACGATTAACAACTTCCGTTCTTATCGATGAAATCCATGTGTTGTAATCATCAAATGCATTAAAGAAAAAGCATCGTTTACGATAAACAGTTAGAGCAGCAACAATTTTATCAACATTTATATCTGTCGGTTGTGGTTTAAATATTAAATCTTTTATAACAGCACGCATTTGCGAAGCATAATGATTAAATTTCACATCACGTTGAGTACTATTTTTTATGGGAAATACAAGAGCTTTAAGTAGTGTTTCGAAATCGTCAGCTGGTGTTGAAGAACGCACATGATCAATCATCAGTTGGGTATTAGATGTTGACGGCTCGTTATCATCTAAAGTTTGAGTCAGTTTGGCCATTTTAGCATTTTCTTCGGCTTTAGCTTTATCTAACCAATCATTATTAACTTGCAAGGGGAATAGTCTTTTAACTTCTTTAGCCGCTTCCTTGGCCTGTTCCTCAATTTTTTCAGGTACTTTCCAAAAGATTTCGGCAAAATTTTTGTCTTTCAAAATTTCATCAAAAAATTCATCATCTTCACTGGCTTTGCAAAGAATTTTACGTTCCATTAAATCGATAAAGTTTTTCTCAAAAATATGTGGCACATTATCAAATGGTAATAAATCTTTCTGGCGGGTCACTCTAGGCTTCTGACCATCCTCATCTTCCATAGTTAAATCCATACTATCAATCAAATTATCGATGGCATCCAACTGCTCCTTAGAGCATTCGGTATTTTTCGAAATTAATTTAGGAAATTCAAAGAACTGATATTGATCATGATAAGCCAACTCGTACATATAGAACGAAGCTGGGCAGTCTTCTACGATCTAGAATAGAATATTAAAACACAATTTTAGCAATTATTCCTAAAAAAATATTTGTTTTATAAACTCTTTATAAAAGAAATTTATTTTATGAATAATTGAACATGACATATGTACATATGTTTATATTTATGAGAATGTGAATCATATTGCGCTTTATAGGGCATTTACACCTGCCCAAAATCTAGCAGTTTTCAATTAAAATCTCTAGCTAAATTTATATCCTTTACACCAACTTTTTTGACGTTTATTACGATTCCGTATCCAAAACAAAAACCATTGACTGATGGTTTTCCTAAACTACAACCAAATAACTCCAATACACACACCTTTTTAAGCACATGGGTTTATTTCAGGGACCGTAAATAACTGTTATCGAAAAAATTTTAACTCAAAAACTCCCTGTGTTAGAGTCAACGGAGAGCTATACTGTCATATACCAATAGATTCGTATTGGCGAGCACTTTCAGAATTTATAGGTAGCTTAAAAAAACGATCTCATCTCCACAGTTAAGAGTTATTTTTCAACGGAAAAATAAAAGATCAGATGAAACTCTTAAAAAGAGAGTTTTATTTTTCCGTTATAAAATAAAACTCATTTCAGGAGTTTTATTTTTTCCCTCTAAAATGAAACTCTTTTAAGGAGTTTATTTTTTCCCTCTAAAATAAAACTCATTTAGTTTAATGAAGTCAAAAATATAAGTCGCTTAATTTTTTTTTGGTAGTTATGGCACGATATCTTTTTATTTTAATTCCGATTTATTCAATTATAATGCAAGGTAATTGTATTGGGAGACAATTCACATAAACTGAGTTTTATTTTCGGACGGGAAAAATAAAACTCCTTACAAGAGTTTTATTTTAGAGGGAAAAAATAAAACTCCTGAAATGAGTTTTATTTTATAACGGAAAAATAAAACTCTCTTTTAAGAGTTTCATCCGACCTTTTATTTTACTGTCTTAGATGAAGTTTTATTTTTTAATTCACAAAATAACTGTTATAAAATAATTTTTTGATATCAATAACTGTTATTTTCGGTCCCTGGTTTATTTTCTTGTACCATTTCGAAAAAAAACCCCATGGTAACATCACTAAGTTCTACAAGATTTTAAGTAGATTTCGACAAAATCTAGTAATGAAGTTGATTTTGTTTTGTATGGGAAATTTACTAGATAGTGCTCGATATCCGGTAAGTACTAGGTTTAGTTCAGATGTACATAAATGCACTATTAGTCTTGGTTCCAAATTTAGAAAAATAAAATACAACAAAATGAGATACAAAAATAAAATTAAAGAAAATTAAATATAATAAAATAAAAATTAAATTAAATAAAAATTAAATAAAATAAAAGCAATTTAATAGCGATACACATTAAATTTACTTGGAATTATTCCTGATTAAAAATAAAATTACTATAATAATATATCGTGCCATAACCGCCAAAAAAGCTTAAGGGACATAATTTTCGAACTTAATTTTTTGGCCAAAATCGATTAAATGCGATCGTAAATACATAGTTGATTTTCGTCAAAAAAAAGAAGTCCAAAAAATGTGTCGCTTAAGCTATTTCAGCGGTTATGGCACGATATGTATGTATGTATGTATATTAAAATCAAATAAAATAAAATTATATTAAAGAAAATAAAAAAAGTGAAATAAAATTAGATAATATAATAAAATAAATTAAAATAAAGTAAAGTGAAATAAAATAAAATTAAATAAAATAAAATGAAACAGAATAAAATAAATAACAAAAAATTTCAAATTTTATAAACCCACGAGATGTGATATCTTCTAAACGGCTGAACCGATTTTCTTAAAACATAGCTAAGAACCCTCTCGAGCAAGTCAACTTACTAACAGAAAAAAAGCATTTACCCCGAAAGTGCTTCCGGAAATCCTTACCCGGAAGTGCTTCTGGAAGTGCTTCTTTTAAATGCTTCTGGAAAGTGCTTCTTGGAAGTTCTTCTGGAAGTGCTTCCTAAACTACTTACCGAAAGTGATTTCAAACTACTTACCGCGGAAGTGTTTCTGGAACTACTTCCCAAACTACTTACCGGAAGTGCTGCCCGAACTACTTACCGGAAGTGTTTCTGAAAGTGATTCTAGAACTACTTACCCCGGATGTGACTCCGGATCCATTTACTCCGGAAGTGATTCAGCAACTACTTAGCAGAAGCACTTCCACTAAGTCGTTCCGATAAGTAGTTCCGGAAGCACTTCCGAGTTAACTAGTTCTAGGAATTACTTCCAGGGTAAGTAGTTCCGGAATCACTTCCAGAAGCACTAGGGTAAGTAGTTCGGGAAGAACTTCCGGTGAGTTGTTCCGGAAGTAGTTTCAGAAGCACTTCCAGGGCAAGTATTTCCGGAAGCACTTTCGAGTTAACTAGTTACAGAATCACTTCCAGGGCAAGTAGTTCCGGAATCACTTCCAGAAGCACTAGGGTAAGTAGTTCGGGAAGCACTTACTGTAAGTAGTTCCAGAAGCACTTCCAAACTAAGTAGTTCCTGAATAAGTAGTTCCAGAAGCACTCACCTAACATTCTTAAATACACGCTGACAACCTGAAATTCATTTTTGGCATTTTCTTGTTTCCACTCAATGAATCACAAGTGTCAAAATTTTATAGTCAAAAAAGATACCATTTCACACAGCAGCAACTTCTAAATTATCGCCATAGGGAAGTATTTTTTTCCATAACACTTAGCTACCGTTTCGAACACGCACTTACTATAACTTTTTCACTAAAATTTTAAATTTGTGACTTTTTTATGAAATTTAATTGTTTTTTTCAGGGACCGAAAATAATTGTTATTTTTTATTTGAAATGAAAAGGTTAATGTAAAATGTGTTTTATTTCGATTTGGTTATTTTTAACCATTATCGTAAGAGATATTTTATTTTGGTTATTGTAACCAATTTAAGTGAGAAATATTTTTTTTTTTTGGTTACAAATAACTATTATAGCAACCAAAAAAATTTTTTGGTTGCCAATAACAATTATCTAAAGAATTTTAATTTTTTAGTTACTTAAGTAGAAATTATTGCTGCCTTAAATACGGCATTTTAAATGTATAAGATGCAGAACAAGAAATTTAAATATCTTTTATAAGAAATATTTATCAATTTTATAATAAAATAGTTCAGGTATTTAAACTAATTATTTTGCTTTTTACTTTTCTTTTTCGACAAAATGTCCAATTATGTTTAAGTATGGAGTATTTTTCTTTTGCAAATTTCTACTAAAAACATTATATATTGCAAAAAATATACTAATTCGCAAGGGATTAAAATAATCCAAAAAATCTTCCAAAACTGATTATATAGACCGCCAAAATCGGCAAGAACTTGCGAAAATTTGCTAAAAATGCGAATATGTTAAAAAAAAACTCCCAAAACCGCAAGAACTGTAAACAAAAAAACTCAGTAGATTTTAAGAACCAAAGCAATCTCATTCGCAAAAAACTGCGAAAATTCGAGAATAGTTTCATAATTGAAAAAATGCGATAGAATTTATTAAAAACCCTTAAAATTGTAAGGAATGCCAAAAACTTGGAAAAATTTGCGACAATGACGAAAATTCGCAAAAACTTGCTAACATCAAGAAGATATCAAAGTCTGATACTTATTAAAAATAGTTAAAACTGCAAATAAAAATAAAGAATTGAGAAGAACCACTTTTATTGTGAAATTGCAAAATAGCAAAGAAGATCTAAAATTATTTACAAATACCTAAAGACATAAGAAATTCCAAGAAATGGGAAAAATTGCCAAAATTATAAAAATGCATACGAAATTGCTAACATCAAATAAATAGATGGATTGAAAATCGGTAAAATGCTAAAAAGGCAAGATTTGGCTTAAAATCACCTTCATCGCGAAAATTGGCGACAAACTGCAAACAAGCCCTAAAATTCTTTAGGTAAAATTATAAGGAATTATAAGGAATTATAAGGAAAATTTGCAATAACTTGCTAACATCAAAATGAAATTTCCGCTGGAAATTTCTCCCTTTTCCAATTAGAATTTTTTGTTTTCCCTATCATTTGCTATTAGTTGGAATTGTTCCCTGGGAGAAATTTCCTGAGGAATTTTTTACATAATTGCCCTGATTAATTAAAATTTGGCAGAACTATAAAAAGGGAAACTGTTAAAAAAAATGATTTTATCAGACAATAACGTAACTGGGTTGAGTCACCCCTAATTTGCAAAAATTGTGCACAAGAGCAATAAGATTTATTAAAAATTACCTGAATCGCAAAACTTACTAAAATTTGCAAATAAATAATAAAGGCCTAAATTTTGAAAGGATAAATGCTCGAAAAAATTTCGTTTCACATATTGCAAAAACTACAAAAATTCGCAAATAGTTTTCGGATACAGATAGAAGCCGTTGAATAATTTTCTTATATTTTTGCATTTTCGTAAAAAATATTATTTTGCATATTTGCACCTAAATTACTGTAATTTTAGGTAGCAATAACCAAAAAATTTAAATTCTTCAAATAATAGTTATTGGTAACCAAAAAAAAAATATTTCTCACTTTAATTGGTTACAATAACCAAAATGAAATATATCTTACGATAATCGTTGATTATAACCAATATTTGAATTCCTCAAGTTTAATTGTTAAATATAACCTTTTTGTCATTTCTCTTATAACTGTTATGTCCCTGGTTTTTTTAGTGTGCAGTTTCCAGCTTATTATCACATATAATCTTTGGGACTTATGTATAAGAAAAAACATGCATGAAGTTAGCATAAGTGGCAAAATTTAACATGATCTTAAAGAGTTTTGCCATAAAACTTCATATTTAAATTCACGCTAGTACTTAGTAGTAGGTTAAACTATGTAATGCACCCATTTTTTATATAAAATTATATGGAGGAACTCGTTAACACCTAATTCAAATTCGTCACTTATGCTAACTTCATGCCATTTTTTTCTTATACATAAGGACGTTTATTTTAAAAAATGTTTGCTAATGTGTAGGTTCACTGGGTTATCTTTACTAATTCTGCGGTAATAAGGAAAAAGTGCTTAAGTATAATTTAGCAGTTTATAAGGAGAGTATTTTTAAACTTTCAGGTGATTTTTTTAAAACTATTCATATTCCTGTAAAAGATATTACTTTTTTGCGGGACCATATTAATAGAAATTATGAAAGCGTGGTTATCTCAATTGTAGTTGAAGTCGACTTAAGCACTTTTTTATTTTTTACACATAATTTTCAACTGTTTGAAAGTCCTTATCCTTAATAATATTATAAATGTGAAATATATGTAAATATAAATATATGTACATGGGTATAACATCAACAGTGTTAATATTATATTTTATTTGCAGATACATAAGTTACTCACCTCATTCGGTATTAAAACCACTATCTTTGGAGTATTGAATTTTTCACTGTACACTTTCCAACACAACATAGCTCTATTGGCCTTCAAAAGAACCCTCACTAAGCCATCAATAATTTTCGCCGATCTGTTTGAACCTCGCTGATGTAAAACTAAATAAACTGAATCTCCGCTAAAATATTCATCATGGATGGAATCACGCGGAATAAAACCCATAACCGTTAAGCCAGGTGGTAGTTTAATTTTGTCCTGATCACAAGCAGACTCATCAAATGGTATTGGAGTGCCACCTAGCATGTAACCTTCTATTAAGTCATCTTCGTTGGGCGTTATTCTGTTGCCATCAATAAAGTAACCCCACTCTCTGGAAAGTTTCTCGTCAACTTCGTTCCAAACTTTTTTCAATTTGATAGTGCTCTCATTTTTTGCTGCAATAATACCCGCTATCTTAACTACAATTGCAGTGCCAATACGTAGTTCATTATTCCAAGTCCAGGGACGTTTATTGTCGCTTTTGTTTATAAAATATTCAGCTTCCTTTAAATTACACAAATTAGCATTGCAATCGAACACTAAGCGCATAGCATATTTTTCATTTTCAACTTGCTGCTGGGATCTTTTGCCTGAATCGAATATGGCTTGTGGTAAAAAATTATTGGCTTCATTATCAATGTAAGCAATATTTGGAGCACTTGAAAAAATGTTTGATTGAATGAATATATGAATGTATATTATGTAAAAGTTTAAAAAGTTACATTACTGTTAAATCCACATTATGTTCTATTAAACTTTTTGTTATATCTTCAAAGCAATCGTATGAATTACGGCCATCATTAAAATCATAAAATAGTGTCATACGCAGCCGCTGGACTTTCTTGCATCTACAATTGATAAAAAAAATCCAATTGGCTAAAGTCTTTAATCGTTTTACCAGGAAATCTTACTCCGAGCCGGATTTCAGCATACTAAATGCCACTACTAAAGCATCCAACCATTCACCTTTCTCGGAAGACGTTTCATTCACAAATTGATAGAAATTCATTAATAACTGCCACGATGGTAGTTCCATTTCACCGGGATATTGAACAATATTTAAATAGCCATCATGAGACTCATTTGTGTTCAAATTGTTATATGTGCGTTCGGTACCAACCAAAACAAATGATAGAAAATCTTTTTTACCGCAACAGATCTAACAAAAGCTAATTATACTCTAATTTACCAAACAGACTATATATAAGAAATTTACCTTGCGTTTTATAAATTCTGCACAACATTTAATTGATTTTTGTTTGAATTCTTCTGGTGTAGTTTGACGAACATCTAAAACAAATATCATATATTCCTGAAAAATTTCAACATTTGTATGTTTCATTAATAATACGAATTTGCTGAAACTCCATATTTCAAAGCAGAAGAAAATTTGATGCGAAAGATAAAAAATTTTCTATTTACCGGAAGATATGTATAAACGTTTAGATAGTGATATAGTGATTTTTCGCTGGCATATGGGCATTTTATAATTTGCAAGAAGACTGTTTTGCAAAAAATACATTTTTGCTTTTTTGTTGTTAGAGATTTTTTCCAGTGAACAGTCCCTTTATTTTGCAACTCGCTAAAAATTTATAAGGTATATTTATCGATTTTCGTTTACCAATACACGGGCCTGTTCTGAAAATCACGGTGATTTCAAATCACGTGATTTCAAAAGTAAACTATTAATAGCTGAATTGATAGTTGGTTTTTATTGCGTTTTAAGTTGTTTTCATTTATAATAGAATATTTTCTTCTAACTTCCAAAGATATAAATCGTGAAATTTGCAAAAGCAATGATTTAGCTTTTATTAATTTTTTGAAATCACCGTGATTTGGCATGTCGTGATTTGCAGAACAGACCCGACAATTTTGTTAAATCGATTTCGATTCCAATCGAAAACCGATTTTCGGTTCAAAAAAACAAACGATTTTACGTCTAACCAGGGTGACCGATGACATTTTTCAAAAAGTAGCACCAAATAGGGGATGTATCAAAAAAAAGGGGCAAAATTAAAAAAAAACGAGAAAACTACACTAAACTTTTTATTTTTAATGTATTTTTATATAACTCCCCCTAAAAAAATGAGGAAAAAAGTGGCAAGGAAGTCGAAAAAGTGGAAAAGTGGAATCGATTTATCGAAAAAGTGGCAATTTACCACTTTAGTCGGTCAAACGGTCACGCTGCATCTAAAATTTTATACTGAAATCGATTATTCTAATATTTAATAAAACGCGTCACTGTGTTGCAAATAAAGAAATTTTAGCTGTTAGAGATTTTTTCCAGGGAACAGCCCCCTTTATTTTGCAACTCGCTTAAGCTAAATCCCTATCGCTTAAAATATATAAAGTCGATTTATCGATTTTCGGTTACGAATACAATTTTCCAATGTGTATCACTAAATCAGGCAATCGGTTAAAAATTTAATCTGCCTAAATTTTAGTGGTTTATGTCATCGCCAAAAGCTGGGAAGGTCGAGGTCTGGTTTATGAAAAAACAAAATCATTTTGATAAATTTAAATTGACTATGATTTAGTGGTGCGATATACATATACATACATACATACATATGTATGTATGTGGATACATCATAGCTGACCAAAGTGGGACCGGACTACCGAATTTCAATCGTCTTCTTCCCTGCAAATAATATTGGACTACGTGGTCCAATCTAGATAAAACAGACTATTTACATTATGGTCCCATGTTATACAGTTATGGATCATGTCGTTTTCGCACAAGCATTCTATGCTACACGATAAGTGTTCTTGTTAAAACGATTATGATCGTTTTTCTTAGGCAATTACAAATTGTATGCGAGTAGTCTGTAACTATTCTAATGGGGTAATTTTGTGGATGGTCCCATGTAATGCAAATTTAGACCATGTGGTCGGTCCCTAGGACAACGCAATGTTGAATCGACCATATTTTATACATAATTTGGATTGTGTTTGGACTAGTCCTGGTCCTTTATGGAGTAGTCCTTACATGCATGTATGGACTAGCCGCGTTATTTGCAGTGTTATGCAAATGAATACACACACGAATACATTACTTTCGTTGGCCATTACTGAGATACTACATATGCACATAAAACAGACTAGTTGCTACAATGCCCTATGCCGTATTCACACAAGCGTTCAATGCTGCACGACAAGTGATCACGTTCGAAGGATTATGATTGTTCTAAGAAACTTACATATTTTATGCTATGTATGTTAGTCCAATGGAATTCAAAGTTGGACCATTTGGTTCAGCCCTATAACACCGCAATGTTAAATACACCATGTTTTCTCTATGCATTTGGACTAGTAGTGGTCCTTTATTGTGACATTTTCCGCCAAACAAATTTCATTTTAACATAAACTCACTCTTCCCGCCCATTCCCGCCTTGCGATTTTCAACATACACATACAAATTTTTTTTAATCAACGCTTTGTAATAATATTTATTTGTTATTATTATTTACCTTGTTGTATGCCATTTTAGTTTTAATTATGTTTGTTATTGGTTTTCTAATTTGATTTATATGGGAAATTGTGCAAAATTATGAAATTAACTTGAAAATTAGCAGATGTATGGAATATATATAGTGTTACCGGACTGCTAAAATTATAGTTTAATAAAAGCAGATGTTATCAGGGTATGTATAACTACATAAGACTTCGATGACGTTTTTTGTGAGATATGAAAACGGACTCAGAATCGTATATAGATGTTTGTTGTTGCGGGTTTGTTTCAGGCTTTTTAACTTAGTATGTTTCTGTTCAGAATAATATTTTGTCAGTTTTTCTATAATCATACGAATCATCTCTTTAATTTTTTTGGTTGATGTCTACTGTTTGCTTAAGCAGCAACGAAACGCATATAATCATTGCCTAACCAACAACGAACAAAAAACATTTGTATGTATGTAGCTCAGTACATATTGCAACTAATTTGTGCTCCTCCAGTATTATATGTTAGTAGGGTTAAGGACGAAATAAAACATTTAGGCGACATGTTTCCCAAATTAAAAAGATAAGATAAAGATAAAGATATATAAACTGGGACTATGATTACCTACGAAATACCACACGGAGAAATTATTCGTTTTTACAAACCGTAACCAAGGCAGATTCATTTGCAGGTAATATCAGGATTACAAAAACAATGAACAAATACAACAATGACAAAAACAACATGGGTTGTAGTTCATTCAAAACTTCAAAAATATAATTTGTTTAACATAATAATAATAAATTTGGAAATATTTCTCCACGGCAGCTACCACTAACAAAATTTGCAACGTTTAGCACTTTTCACAAATTTTTAATAGTTTTTTCATATTTTTAAATTTATTTTCACAGAATTTTTTTAATAAAATATTTTTCATATTGAAATTATTTTACATTTTCTACTAATTTCTCTTTCGTAAAAAATTTTTGAAGTTTCTGATGAATTTTATTTAAAAAAAATATCTTAGCTGCATTTCCGGCACAGACAAACAAAATGCAAAGAAAATTTTTCATTTTTATTTAAAAAAATTTAATACATAAAATTTCAATATTAAATGGAATTTTTTTAAGTTAAAATAATTCCCAACGTGTTGGCTGATCATCAAAATGGTAAGTATAAGCTGAAAAACAAGAAATAATGTTCGATTAAGTCTATATTGGATAAAGCGTTTGTTGACTTACAGGCAGAAGCAGATGTATGTTCCCAAATTTTATTTTTGCTAGAAATCCTGCCGCCGGGTAAAATTTTTATGAAGGTACGTATTCCTTAACATGCAAAAACCTGAAATTTAATAACAAATGTTATTTAATAGAATCATTGTGTTCATTTTGTTTACGTACCATGCAACACCACAAACGTGTCAATCAAAACTGGACATCTTAACGAATGTGGAAGTTGGTGCCTTTGGCCTTTGGGAAAAAAAACGAGATGAACCTATAGCTCCAAGGTGCAAAGGAATGTTAATCATCGGTAAGTATCAAACATCTGAAAAGATAAATATCAAAATATTTAATTATTTTATACCTACATAGGTAAAAACTGTGCAAAAAATAACGAAGGAGAGGAAAATGGTTCTGTCCTATTTGTATTTGTAACTACTATTTGAATTAAAATTATATTTATTTATATTTAAAATGTATTCCAAGTACATTAAATATTATCATAGAAAAATTTGTGTGGTGCCCGTGTATTTTGTCAGTAAGTTGCCTTTGTTTCGTACGGTACTGTATATCTGCCGGCCAGACAATTATGTTGATGTGTATTTAGAAATACTGATTAAGGGAGTTTTTCTACTTTCCAAAAAACAAGCAGAATGGAATATTAAAAAACCACACACAGTATACAAAAATACAAATCACATAATTTACTTATGTATGTACATACATATGTACGTAGAAATGATGAGACTACATACGTATGTATCTATGTACATACATTGTTGTGTTTCTGCCGGCCAAACAATTATGTTTATTTGTTAAATATTTCACAAACACTTACCTTCTTGGATTTTTCAGGAACTGGTAAGATCCGCCACATTTGGTAAATCTATTGTTCATTCACTTGAGCTAAAATAAATATATATTTTACTTTTAAAATTAAGTGTTACAAAAAAGTGTTAGCAAAAACAAAAAACACATAATTATTCATTAACTTATATACATATGTAGATACTTATGTGTCTGCCGGGCAGACTATTATGCGAATGTGTGATTGGAAATGCTGTTAAAGGTTTTGTTTTCTTTATTTCCATACATACAAATGCGAAAACTTATAAGTGTCGAAGTTTGTTGGTATGATAGGAAGAAAACCTAGCCACACACATTTGAAAAAACACACAACACAATTATGGTTCTGCCGGCCACACCACTATTGGGTGCCAAATACTGTTTAACATAAATCTGTTCCAAACAGTATCCGGCACTCATTAAATAAATGTTTTCATGTTTTGCCACACTCAGAATATCACAAACACTTATCTTGTATGGTTCATCGGGAATCTATAGAGCTTCTCCAAATCTTGGCAGCCTATTATGGACTTACGGCTCCCCTATTATGGACTTACGGCTCCTGCAACAAGTAATTTAAATTTATGTTTGATAATTGTTATCTACAAAATAAGTACTTTTTTGTTATTTTTTATGTGTTTTCGGCCGGGGAGAGATGGCAAAAATTTATTAAATTTAGTGTTTTATTAAAGTAAATTTAAGATTTTAAAAGTGCTGTTGAATTTATGTTTTGAATGTTATGATAAAGTTAGGATTTTTGGAATTATTGTGAAAATTAAACACTATTTAATTAAAAAATTTTATATTTTTAAATAAAACTATTTGTAACTCTGTTGAAAATTAAGTGTTATGTGTTATTAATAAATCAGGAATTTAAATTTATAAAAATCAATTGTTTTAATACATATATGTTAGTACTCACTCTCGCAATTTTTTTACAATTTCTGGATTGGTAAAAATTATGGAACAATGCATATCTTGTTACGGCCAACTCAGTTCTTTCTCTTAGTTCTTTGTTTGGTTGTATTTACTGCGACTAAATCGCGGTTCTACTACCATAGTTTTGGGATTCTCTTTATACCGGCCAGCTCGTCCAAATGGAATCTGTTTTAAAATAATGTTAATTTATATTTATAGTTTAGTTAACTAATTTAATTTGTACTGATAGTAACTATTTTTCATTTTTCTCATTTCATAAATGTATTCAACTAAAAAATTAATATTTGAAAGATAAAAAAAATTTGATACCCATATTGCCTATATTAAAAAACAAATAAAATATAGCGCGATTTTCGCGTTTTATGCAAATAATTACAAAAAAAATTAACTGAGATTATTTTAAAACAGATTCAATTTCAAAACATTATTTTTAAATACGTTAAATTTGTATGAAAACCCGAAACGAAAATATGTATTTAGTTAAATATCTCAATTAGTAGCTCGCAAGTGGTCAAGTTTTATATACCATTGGATGCTTCTTAAAAAACTCTTTTCGATGATATCAAATTTTATTTATGTTGTCTTGGAGCAAAGTATAAAAAAATTCGAAATACTGAAAAAACACCTTTTTTAATAATGGTCCAGCTCGCGGATGGTCAATGCTAGAACCAAAATATTGTGGAAATCATTATAAAACATATCAAGCTTTATTTTCAGAGGGGTAACAAAATCACTTTTTTCACTTCCATACAAGTTGAGTCGCTCTAATGTACATATGTGTAACGAAACTATTGTACAGTTTCTGTTCCTTATTAAAGTTATATATGTGAATAAAGGTTCTGCCTGGGCTATTTTGTGCATAGAAATTGGAAGAAATATTTCCATAATACATGTTTGGGAACAAATATACTTTAGGTCCTCCTCGCATAAATAAATAAAAACTATCCTATCCGATAAATAAAAATAAAAAATTAAATGAAAAAATTGGCGGCAAGCCTTCGTTCCTGAGTTATGGGGCTTTAAAGTTTTCATATAGAAGTGTGATTTAGCATTATACCTATTTCTGTATGTAAAGGGCCAATATTGGTATCAATTAACAGAAAGAATATTTAGTAAGTACCGCCGTGTTGGGAAAACCCATGGTGGAGAAAATCCTTAAGCCCACAATAAATTATTAAAGATCATCTCAAAAGTTTTTAAATGATACCAATAATGAATGTATTGGATGAAAAATACAACAAAGAATCACAATTGTATACTGGAACTTTGAATGCCTATAACTCGGGAACAAAGGCTTGCCGCCAATTTTTTCATTTAATTTTTTATTTTTATTTTTCAATTTTGTATCGGATAGGATAGTTTTTATTTATTTATGCGAGGAGGACCTAAAGTATATATATGCCGTGATCTTGTGAACACTGTTTAAGGGTTGGTTTCCTCGATTTACATACATACAAAGATAATGAGCTTAATTAATTTCAAATATAACAAAATTTGAATGTATGTTAAAAAAAGGAAACCCCACTTTCAGTGTTAGCAAAAACACATAATTAACTTATGTATGTATGTACATACATACGTGTTTGTGTGTCTGCCGGGCAGACCCTTATGTAGATGTGGAATTGTAAACACTTAAAGGGTTCGTTTTCTTTATTTCCATACAGACAAATATTAGCATATTTATTAATTTCAAATATAATGAAATTCATCTGTATATTATAAAGAAAACCAACTTACAGTATTAGCAAAAACACAAAACACATTACCAACTTATGGATGTACATACATACATATATATTTGTGTGCCTGCCGGCCAGACCATTATGTGGATGTGTGTTAAGAAAGACTGTTGAAGGTTTTGTTTCCTTTATTTCCATACAGACAAATATGAGCACTTGGAAATTTCAAATATAAGTCTGTATGTTAAAAGAAAACCTAACAACACACAGTATTCGATAAACACACAAAACACTATTGCAAACAACACACTTCTGGGTCTGCCGGCCACACCTTCATTGAGTGCCAATACTGTTTATCAAATATATGTGCGTTCCAAATTCCAAACAGTATCTGGCACTCATTGAATAAATATTTTCTCACTTATAAATTCAAATACTAACCTTTCGGGATTCTTCGGGAACCTATGGAGCTTCTCCACATCTTGGCAGCCCTTTATGCACTTTCGACTCCTGCAAAGAGTAATGGGAATTATTATTTATTAAATTAAATATATAAAATAAGTACTTACATGTTTATTTTCCTTATAATTTGCTTAATACAGGATCTGGAAAAGAAATTTATAATTAATAAAAGTTAAAAAAATATAAACAAAACAACTTACCATTTTGAAAAACTGCAATACAATGGCCACAACAATGGCTGCTGCCATAAAATTTGGGGTGGAATGCAGGATTGCATTCATGAAAAGGCGCGAATTTATGCATTTTTTCCATAAATTTGCGCCTTTTCATCATTTTTTTAGGAAAAACTTCAATTGAAAATAAAATTATTTCAATTGACGTTTAACCTGTTGAAATGACAAAGAAAGACATATGCAAAACAATATCATTCTGTCCTTTAATTAATATGGGGTTAAATGATATTGCCACTTGGGATGCCAATCGTCAATTTTTCGGAAAAATTACGTGGCAGTGTTTTCCCGTGTCCAATCTGCCTAACCTGTGATTTCCGGTGAATGTGCCTTGACCGTAACTTTACAAAATCAAAATTAATAAAAAAACAAAGACAGCTTTTACACTTGCTAAGGTTTATTTTATAAGGTCTCTTTGGAGAGACGGGAAAAGAGCAAAGAAAATTTTGGGTGTGTAAAAAAATGCATTTATGTTACGTACATACTTGCAATTTTTGTTGCAGCAACTTTTTATTTTATAGTGCAAAAGAGCGAGAGAGGAATAAAAAAATTATTTATTTCTATTTCAACACTCTCACACATATTCAAGAATTGCTGCAACAAAAATTGCAAGTCTAACATATCGACCACACGAGCAATAATCTTGGCAATTATTGCCGTGTGCGATATTAGCGTGTGGACCGTATGAATATGTGTTCAAATATATATTCAGCAACAAATGTTAAAATACATTGCTGAGCAATAATCTCTTAACACATGCTGCCAAAATGAAATAATATTAATTTTTTTCAACAAAAAAGTAAAAAAAATTGTTCTAACTACATAAAACAAATAAAAGTTCAATTTACTATTAGAAAAATATCTATTTATTGATAATTTAAGTGTTTATATGGATAAAAACCAAATATATTTGAATATACGTGCTCACCACCTCTAAATACATTGTTGAACACAAGCAATTTGACGTCATCGTTCTGCCGGCATTATTGCTTGTGTTAAGATACATCATATTGCTCGTGTGGTCGTAGTGTAAACGCATGGTAATACCATCAAATATGATAAATTATTTATCAACATAAAAACTGTCGGTAAGAGCCCTTTTACATTTGGAAAATTGAAAGACTGTTGATGCCAAATTGAGCATTTTGAACCAAAATGTCAAAATTTGCTTAGAAATCTTCTGACAGATTGGTTTTGTAGCATAGCAAACTACGTGTTGTTTTTTGTGTTGTAAAATTGTTGTAGGGAAGAGTTCACCTGATACTGAATTCGCCTTGAGACAGACGAAGTTTACAGATTGGCATTGGAAAATCTGGCAGCCCTAATTAACTGCATTTTATATGACTCTCTCTGTTTTGTTTGTATATTTCCTTGCAAAGTTTTATATGTTTTGTGGTTTTATTCCTTTTATTCTTCTTTTGAGTCATAAATTGCAAATATTAAAAGATAAAATTAATCCAAATTATTGAGCAACTCAGACCGGTACAAACAACAATAAAAAACCATGGCAGCCAAAGCTAACGACGAATTTGCAAATTTCGAGGCGAAGCTATCATTTGATAATCCAATAGCGGATTACGAAAAATTAATGGAGGATAAAATGAGGGCGGATGTCATTGTGCCCAATGAAGTATATAGGGAATGTTGGAAGAAGATATCAGCTGCCGCCAGAGAAACTTTATGGAAGATGCTATTCGAAGACCAAAACCAGCAACTAAAAAGTGCAGCTGAATTCTTGAAACTGCACAAAGAGGATGCCTGTTTTTATAAAGCTGACGAGTACAATGATTGGATTGTTTTGGTAAGAGATGAATTGTTAAAAAGAAACATGCTCGACTTTTGGAAAAATGAAATAGTAGGAAAAGAATTGGGCCCCTGCTGGGCTAGAGATTCGGATCTTTTTGACGATACTGAAGATCCCGAACCAGAAAACTTCTACAAATATGCTGGTTGTGAAGCACCTTGGTTGAAAAATAAAACTTCAACTTCTGCACAAAATACAGAACACTTGGTAGCTGCATCACTCTTACACACAGAGACTACAACGAATGAAAGGGCCTTAAAAAAATTATCTACAGAAACACCGCTGGAAGATTACAAATATAATATGGAAACCCAAGGAGACATTTCGGCGGATGATGACGATGCCTACAAACAAATATTTAAAGAGGCTAGAGATATGATATGGCAACTTTTGTTTGGCGAAACAACATTGAGTGCAGAAAACAGCAAAAAGGCGTCTGATCTTCTGGAGGAATATAAAGGTCATGCTTGCTTCTTCGGACCTTATGAATATAACGAGTGGATACCAAAAGTGAAAGATGAATTGATAAAAAGAAAATATATCGATTTTTGGCAAGATGTTATTGTAAAAAAGGAATTGGGCTTGTGCTGGGCCTACGATTCAGACTACTTCGATGATATGGACGATCCAATTCCATTACAGTTTTATAAAATAAATAAGGAGTTGATCAAACAGCAACACAAATAATTGTTTACACTTATTATTATTTATAAACATGTTTTAGAAATAGAAATACTATTATACATACATATAACATTGTAAAATTTGTAAAAAGAAAGGAAAACTATTTAAAAAATTGCTTGAACTGCGAAAAATTTTCAACTGTATAAAAAATTTACTGCAATATAATAGGTTTGTTTGTGTCACAGTGTTTCCAAAATCAAAAATACATAAGATTGCCGCACAATATGATTAGTTTGCATATTCATATGTACGGGAGAATAACTTTGGAGATGAGAAAAGTAATCATGTGTGATTATTTACAAACCATAAACATTTAAAATATTAAAACATAGATAAATGGGAAATCAAATAGTTAAAGGCTGAATTATACCATTTTGCACATGCAACGATCCAAGACCATTTGCACAAAATTGTGAATTGTGCTAATGTGAATAACGATATGAGGGTTAATTCTATATTATTAACTCAAACTTGAATTTCGGGCCGAATATACACACACAAAAAAATCATAGGTTATATTTCCTAAAATTATGGTATAATTTTAACTAAGTGAAAGGGTATAATGGCATTTACAAAGTTGTTTAGATAATTTAACAAAAATTTAAGTTGATTTCTATGTTCGAAAAATCAACTAAAATTTTAGTTAAAACTCCTTAACGACTAGGTAAATTCATATTTTTATTTTCTATGAATTATCTAAATAGAAAAGTACATTTATAACTATATATGTAACTATTTATAATTCGATAATTGTCGGGATTTTGGTAAATTTGTCTATCTCTGTGTTAACAAATAATAATCAAAGAATGTTGTTTGCATTTGTAAATAGTTTATTAATATTTATTAACTTAATATATGTATATGTACGTATGGACATATACATATGAATTTAAAATCAGTGCATGTGTCTGTTATTGGCCTAAGCGGCTATTAGACGGTCATACTTGGTATGTGAAAATGATTTGAAATATATACCAGCATACTGGTCTAATAGTGCAAAACTCGTGTTTGGCTTTTCGGAACAAAGGGTAAATAAAGATGGCTTGGTCAGAGCGCGAATTTTTTAAGGAGTCTTTTGAAATGTGCGAAAGTCTCCATTCAGTGTTTGCCTTATACTGATGCTCTCTTATATAGATTTGTGTTCAACAATTCTTTTTGAACTAGTTTGAGAGCGTTTGAATCAACCGTTGTTTCAAACTCATTTAAATTACAATGTAATTATTACATTGATATTTTTGACCGAACTTGTGTCCAACTGAACGAACTAGTTCAAAAAGAACTGTTGGACATAAGTCTACTCTTATAACACCATGTTCACATACCCAATATGACCGTCTTGGTTCAACAGCATTTAAATTTCATTGGTTAGATTATAGGTTTGTGTCTAAAATGGACGACTGAATGATTTGGCCCCAGCTCTAACAGCCCCTTAGTAAGTGAGCACTCATACATAGCAAAAATGCATATAATTTTTCATCGTTTTGCATTTTTATACATAAAAGCAAGAACACAGCAAAGATAACACATTTGGTGATAAGACTACGTTTGTCGGGCTTAGCTGGTTTATCTATAATAATTAAAAGACAATAATTTTACACAAATTTAAAAATTTTTTAAATTGCATGTACATACTACCTTCTGCTCAAAAATTTTCTTTTGACAATAAAATAAGAATTAATTGCATAAAAATAATTTCGAAGAAGATACCTTATTGTAACTATTACCTTATTGTAACTATTAACTTGGATTTTAGGTAAAGTGAAATGTACAAATTACATAACCGCATAGTTAATAAAACCAAAGTTTTTTACTTTCTATGCAAGCTTAGTTAATATTACCTCTTATATATTTTTGTGTGTACTACAGATTTTCGCTTTCGGTCATCTTACAATTTAAACGAAAATACCCATTATTATATTTTACTAACTAAACGGTAATTTTTTTTGGACGAATTTTTGTTATTAACCTCTTATAATATTTATGTAAATTAAACTTGTATAATGGTAGTACGTATTACGTGTCAGAATATCCCAACGTTTACTGCAATTATCATTTATGAATACCGAATTAAAGCTTTCAGGAATATTTCTAATTCTGGATTGTAGTTAAAACTAACCCAAAGTTATTTTTATGAATGCATATCGTCGGGTGGTTACTGATTTGCCGCACACTATATTAAAAATGCATTATTACTGCGGCAAACCAATAACCACCCGACGATATGCATTCATAAAAATAACTTTGGGTTAGTTTTAACTAGAATCCAGAATTAGAAATATTCCTGAAAGCTTTAATTCGGTAATCATAAATGATTATTGCAGTAAACGTTGGGTTAACTTAGGAAATATGTATGAGAAAACCGCTTTAACAATCATTTATGGATAACGGTATTATTACATATTATCAAAAACAAGCAAAATTTGGCAGCACTGAAAAGTTCTCAACTCATAGTTTTATGAATTACCCTGTCTTTGGCATTTTTTTTGCGTTTTGTTGTGTTGTTATACATACACAGCGGATTTTAGCACAAAGTTTTGTTTTTCCTTGTAGTTGTGGGTGATAAATTGATTACCAACAATTTTCAAATACTTAAAGATTTAATACCGGCATTAACAAAAAGATGTCATCGATTGTTAATGACAAATTTTCAACTTTATCCTCAATCAATTCTCAAGAAATATCGCCTCCATCACCGCCATATAGTACATATTTGAAATTTACAAAAATTACCTTAGAAACGCCTGTGCAGGACTATCATTATAATATGGGAGTACAGCTGGAAATTAATGACGATCCTGATGCGGACGGTTTCAAGCAAATCTTAGCTGAGACTAGGGAGGTGCTATGGCAACTTTTATTTGGAGTGGCAGAATTAGCTGAGGAAAATAGTAGTAAGGCGGCTGTACTATTAGGAGAATATAGACATGATGCTTGCTACTATAATCCATGGGATTACAATGATTGGATACTAAAAGTGAAAGATGAGCTTTTAAGAAGAAAATATTTAGACTTTTGGGAAAAGCTAGTAAAATACCAATATGGATTGATAACGACTAGAGATTCATCATACTTTGATGATTTTGAGGATCCAAGGGCATTAGAGTTTTATAATGTAAGTGAATATTAATTTTATTCATTGAAACACCTATATTTTTAAATTTGTCAATAATTTACATACATACATACATATGTATGTTCTTAACCATAGTACATACACAGCTGAAATAGGAAAATTAAATTTGCAAAAAGATGTGTTCTTAAATATAATTTGTTTATTATTTTATTGATGTAATAATTCATAAACAATATCCAAAACAAAAATGTTATGCTTGTATACCACTTCGTCTATCTAGTCGGGCAATGTAAGAGTGCTATCTAGACAGGGTGGTCAGGCTGACCTCACAGTCATCTGGGTTCCAGCACAGATAACGAATGGGCGGGCGAGCTGGCTCTGCTATGAATGTCTCCAATGCTGAATCGGTATCCATGCCATTTGGTGCTATTAGAAACAGTATATTCAAGTACTATCAAACATCATGACGGATAGGTCTGTCCTATAATGAGTTCTGCACGAAGTTGTCGAGAAGAAAGCAAAAAAGAGACAATCTTCCACTTTCTTTGTGAATGTCCAGGTTTGCATCTCTCGAGACACAAATTTTTAGGCCGTCATGTACTAGACCGATCTTTTAAATTTATCTGAGATTGGCTTGAGTGACATTGTTAGATATCTCAACGTAACGGGTTGGATTTAGTAACGATCAACGTATCAGAATACTTAGATACGGTTCTACATAGGTTGACACCGGTGAGTGTAGTGGTCCTTTCAAAAAGGAATCATCTTGATTCTACTTGAATGGCTGCTGCCTAGCCACGTAAATCAACCAACCATGCTTGTATACAACAAAACCAGTCGTAAAGCACTCTGGACTGAAAACCAGTAGGTTTTATTTTTAGCAATTCAACATGAACAAAGTTTTGAGCTGACTTTTATTAGAGACTAGGATGTTACTTACAACATCTCATGTGCTCAACAGTGTTAAAATCTGGGTAGTCCAAGGCTGAGAATGATGACTTTCTCCCGCTTTAAAATCGATATATATATAAGTTGTGTGTGCTTGTTTGTAATTCATCATCTCTATACTATGAGCTGTGAAGCTGAAATTCGAAACGAAAGAAAATGCTTTCGAATTTACATGTAATTAACATACAAATTCGAAAGAATTTTCTTTCGTTTCGAATTACAGAGTAGACCCCCAGGTTCGGGTCAATACTCGGTAGCTTTTTGTTTTGTTTTTGACCCAACAAAAAACCACACAGAGTTAATTTAAAGTTAAAAAAATTTTATGGTAAGGCATCGTTTGTAGGGCTCAGCGGGTATATTTGTAAATATATGTATGTACATATGTGTATATAAGTAGCTTAAAGGGTGTTTTTTTTAACAACCTACATGTGGGTTGCGGACACTTGCCAAAAATCTAAAATCTGCAAAAAAAATAAGCCAAATAATGGCCAAAATTGTACCCCTTTTAGACACAGAAAGTTTACTTTGCAAAGTCTTAATTCAGTTGGGAGAAAGACAGAAAGAGATAATATTTCTCCCTCTGTCTTTTTCCCAAATGAATTAAGACTTTGCAAAGTAAACTTTGCGTGTCTAATTTGTATTGTATAATTTTTAAATAAGTGAAAAGTTTCATAAACTAAAAATAAGTGCACATAAAGATTTGTTTGGTTTCATTTGCCAAACTTAATTTTTCTATGGAAAACACCTACAAATTTCACTTTGATTCCTTACCATTAACAACAATTTTAAGAGCAATTAATGTCATTGTAGAATGCCTTATTCATAGTACATACATAGGTCCACTCTGAAATGCGAAACGAAAGAAAATACTTTCGAATTTACATGTTAAAATATACAAATTTGAAAGCATTTTCTTTCATTTCGAATTACGCAGTAATAATAGGATTTATGAAATCATTGTTTTATATGAATTAAAAGTAAATCAAGGATACAATTTTAAAATCAATCATGAAATACCTCGTTAGACACGCAAATTTTACTTTGCAGTCTTAATTCAGCTATGTAAAAGACAGAGAGAGGAATACTATCTCTTTCTGTTTTTCTTTCAGCTAAATTAAGACTGCAAAGTAAACTTTCCGTGTCTAAAAGGGGTTTATGAACTTTTTAAAAAATTTTTTCTACAAAATATATATTTATGTGTATTTTTCTTTAAAACTTAAAATGTTGAGATTTTTTGTTAAATTTAATTTCAACTGTTACATGTTCAACCCTGAAATAAAAAAATAAAGTTTTTGAATAAACACTGTTTTTACCCTCAACTGCAACTTATTTTTTTTGCAAAATAATATTCTTTGAAATTGATTATATCGTTAGGAGAAAGCGGTGCTGGGATCGGCGGCTAACTTGCAGCCCTCTACATCCAGTAATACTGTGGCCAGACGAGAAGAGGTTAGGCCAAGGCTTTGTGGTGATGCCCGTAAACGCCTCAGGCTTTCCCTAGACCAAGGCATGAGCATTGAGGAGGCACGTGTATTGTGCTTAAAGCCGATCAAGGAGGTGCGTAACGAGCTCCGCAACCTCAAAATCCCCAGGAAGAGAAGGCGATCGGATGAATCTGACAATGCCAATCCTCCAACACGGGCAACCGGTGCTGCAACATGTACTAATTCCATAGCCAATAGTTTAAGCGTAACAGAATCAATGAACTTGAGCCAAAATAATCAATCTTCCAATGGTGAAAGTGCCCAGATTGTAAGGCTGGGAGTCATCCCGCCTGACTTTCCAGCAACTATGTGGTCCGATGAAAAGCTAAGACTTGTGCAAACGGCGGTCTTAGATAAAATTGTAGAGCTTAAAAAGGGCTCAATAAAGCCACAATTTTCAGGCTGTTCCTTTAAACCAGGTTGGATAATATTCAACTGCAAAGACAACAATTCGGCACAGTGGGTTAGGGAACATGTTCCTACAATAAAGCCCTGGAGTAACGCCGAACTGAAGGTAATATCAGTGGAAGACGCTCCGCGGGCAGATGTGTTCATAGGCTACTTTCGCGAAAAGCCGGAAACTCCAACGTCCAGAATTTTGTCGCTCATTGAGGGTCAAAATGACGATCTCTGTGTAGATTATTGGAAGGTATTGAATAGGGTCAGCAAAGGCAACATAACTGAAATTACTTTTGCAATTGACCCAAAGTCGGCCTTAACACTCAAAAATAGAGTTCATCGTATATCATATGGATACGAAACAGTTCATATTAGGCCAGCCGGGGCAAAGAATGACGTATCCCGAAGGACAAAGATTGATGAAAAGACAGGACTATCTAAATCATACAAGATGTATTATAAAAATTATAATTCGGACGAGAAGCCTTCGTGTTCGAAAACATCTTCATGCAATCCATATTCGCCCATGAAAGTAATATTTAAATCAACCTTCTTGGCAACGCGTGACGAAGTAGTCGCCGAAACACCGGCAGTGGTCATGGGTAAAGCCGCAGGCGTAAGGAAAGGTGCCACACCGTCGATGAAAAAGCCTATTACTGAGAAACGATTCACCAAACATGAGTGGCGTACAACTAACAGCAGCATGCCAAGAAAAGGATGCGGTGGCCAAGAATCTGCACCCCTTGGCTCCGATCTTGGAAAAAATATGGCGGAGCGCTTCACAAGAAATTAATGTAGCCATTAACCGCCAACCCTAAAAGGGTTACCAGGCACTTGCGAGTGCCTCGAGGTGTACTTACAACATGTCAAGGTACCCACGGACGTGCTATGCTGTAAGTTCACCGCGAAACCTTGATTTAATTTAGGGACATTAAATAACTCAAAAGCAACTAAGGTAAGCTTATACTATATGAAAATAATAGAATATATAATATATATTTTTATTTATTTTAGAGTTGCTACACTTCTAATTTTTGTCTACTTGCCGATTAAGGCCGATTCAGCGCCTATGTTAGAGTTATCCAACCTGGCAGATAATTGCCGCAAGTGCGGCCTCTGTTGGTTAATTTTCTGCGTAAAGTTTTTGATAGTAGAAATAACACAGATCGAAATGAGTGTTTATTACATTTTGCTTAAAATAATAAAAAATATTAATAATTACAATATATACATACCATCACTCATAAACTCATACTAACTAATGTGTGAACGTAGCATACCATATATATGTATATTTTTTTTTTGCTATATACGATACCACTGTGCAACGCCAAAAATTAAAACTCGTCGTGTTGAATTTCTCGAAGTACTAATAGAAACTAACTAACTAACAAAACCAGCAGCTAAACTAGCAAATCCAATTGCGGTTTTGTTAGTTACTATAAGTACTTCGAGAAATTCCACACGAAAAGAAGTTTACACTCGATGGCATTAAAAATGTTGCACAGTGTATATTAAAAATATTAAATAAAAATTCATTCAACTATGATGTAAAAAAAAAAGTTAGTTTACTCAATATAAAAAATTGGCAAGAATTTCATTAGTGAAATTACTAAAATTCCTGAAAAAGAAACGAAAGGTAATGCTTACTAATTTACGTGTTATTAAGATACAAATTCGAAAATATTTTAGTTTCGAATTACCGAGTAGACCACCAGATATCATAAAATATATTTATGTAACGAAAATTCATTTGAAAATGCAATAAATTCCTGTTTCTATAAAACGAAAGATAGCTGCTTTCGAAAATTTATGTAGAAGAAAAAAGGGGGGTTATTATGTAATTCTATTCGAAACGAAAACTGTTCGAATTTGTATGTTATTAACATTGCAATTCGAACACATTTCCGTTCGATTCGGATTACATAACCCCCCAGCTTTTTTTTTCTATGATGAAGAACAGCTCCCTAGTCAACGTAATTAATTCTTAAGGGGCCAGTCAGTCGGCGATCGATATTTGGTTTTCGAAAATTTTGCGATTCGCACTAGATTTAAAAAATCTAAATTTTAGAAATAGCGATTTCAAAATTGTTCCAGAAATGATAATTGTAAAAAATCGTTTCGATTAATACTGAAATGTAACATATATAGTTTTGAATTACGAAAGATTTCAAGAATGATTTATTGACTTAAAATTTTTACCAGAACTTAAAATAAAAACAATAAAGTAATTTCTTAAAATAAATCTAGTTATTGAACAATTTATTAAAACACATTCATAAATATTTAACACGTAACAACCTTTTCTATTTTAAAGCTATTTGTTTTGAAAAATAATTTACATCCCATGCAAGTATTTGATATTTGGTTTTTACAGAGAAAATAATCCCCCTTATTCTAATTGTCGACATCGACGTCACTTTAACACAATACCAAAAAATTGGGGCTTGTTTACTCGCTCTCGAGAACAATTTTGTGCAACTGAGAATATATTCCTGTTCCCTAAGGTCTAGAAAAAATGATAAACCTGCCGACAGGAGTCAGTAGTTTTCGACAACGGCTACACAAGCCTTAATTTTTTGGTGTTGTGTTAAAGTGACGTCGATGCCGACAATTAGAATAAGGGTGAATAATTTTTCGATAAATCAAAATTCTAATTGAGGGCAATTATATATAAAATTCCGCGAGTAATTTTTCCCGCGAACAATTCTAACTAATTTCAAATAATAGGGAAACCAAAAAATTCTAATTGGAAAAGGGAGAAATTTCTCGCGGAATTTTATTCATAATTGCCCTGAATATCAAGAATGGTACATTTTGAAATAAAAAATCGGTTCAAAACCAGGCCTCTGTTTTCAGAAATTCCAAATATGTATAAAAAATCGGTTAAGACCTTTTTTAAATATTTCTTGTTTTCATTAAAAAATAAATAAAAAGAAAAATATCTACACATCAGAGAAAAACAAAAAATTAAATTTTTAATTATACTTTTCGGTGATTTTAGACACAAACCTATGATCAAACTCATTTAAGTAACAGGAGTTTGACGATTGGTTTGTGTCTAAAATAATCGACTTAACGAGTTCGACCCAAAGTCTATTTTTAATACTCATAACTTATCCACACTCAAACGAGTTTGAGTATTATAGCATAATACGATTATATTAGACTTGTATCGAAATCTTTCAGAGTAGCTCATCTTAGACACAAACCTATAATCAAACCCATGTAATATAAATGGGTTTGAGTATAGGTTTGTCTATCAAACGAGCTACTGAGCGTTTTATTAGAAATTGTCTTAACGAAATGGAAAACTATCGAGCAGCATTCTAAGAAAGCATAAGCTATACGAAACGCTTTGACTTGGGTCGAACTGGGGGTCTACTATGTAACTCGAAGCGAAAGAAAATGCTTTCGAATTTACATGTTATTAAGATACAAGTTCGAAAGTGTTTTCTATCGTTTCGAATTACAGAGCAGATCTGCTGGCTCACTTGTTCGACAAAATTCTAGAAACAATTGGGTTTCTTATATTTAATAATCGTTAAGTCCTAATTTACACTAAGCAGGTCTTATTGCTAAGCTGACTAGTTTGTAGGAAAGAGAGACGAGGGGAACATAAAAGTATCTTTTCCCATCGTCTCTCTTTCCTAAAAAACTAATCAGCTTAGCAATAAGACTTGTTGAATGTAAATTAGGACTAATCAGTCAGTAAATAATTCTGTTTTAAGGCTCATTTAGCCGACTGTAATGTAATGTAACTGCAACGTTGGAAACAGCTGATCGATATTTTTATATGAAATGAAGGTTACGTAACATTCATTACTTTTCACATAACAATATCGATCAGCTGTTTCTTACTGTTGCAGTTACATTACATTACAGTCAGCTAAAGGCTCAGTTACCCGTCGGTAATGTAATGTAAAAGTAACGTAGGAAACAGCTGATCGATATTTTTATATGAGAAGTAGGTTACGTAACATTATAATCATTTTCATTACTTTTCACATAACAATATCGATCAGCTGTTTCCTACTGTTGCAGTTACTTTACATTACAGTCGACTAACTGAGCCTTAGAATAATATAATTCTCATTAAATTGATTTTCTGAAATTTATTCTTTAATATACTAGTGGATAGCCAATCTGCAATCAAGTCCCTCGCAGGTGTGTACTCTGCATCATTCATTGTCCAAGAATATTGCACAGTCCTGATTAAGCTTGTGCAGCACTCACTCGTCAAACTATATTGGGTGCGTGGATACGGGAATAATTCAGGCAACATAGTAGCGGATGACCTAGAAAAGAGGGGAATCCTTCTCAGAATAGCCAATATTGACAATCTCTGTGGGCTCCCTCTCTCATCCTGCTGCAGAAGCTTCGATGCTGCCTTTCTCAATTCAGTTCATGACATATTGTGCAATGAGCCAACCTGTGTTATATCGAGAACCCTTTGACCTCGCCTTAATATCAGAACCAAAAACCTCATTAGCTTCACCAGGAAGCATTTGAGGAATCTCTTGGCCACACTAACCGGCCACTGCACTTTCGGAACCCATGCTTAACGTATGGGTCTCCCGTACAATGATTACTGCTACAGTTATAATGATGAAAAAGAGGAGGAAAGTATTTAGCATCTCCTCTGTTTCTGCCCCGCTTTGGGGGGTCTCCCTCTGCGCTTCCTTGGCAGAATATCCTTCAGTAGTCTGTCCGAATTATCGGAAATAGAACTCAGAAACCTAAGTCTATACTTTAGGAGGAGCGGCTGGTATGATGGTTAACCCTCTTCTATGGCATGTGTATACACTAGACCCTTTCCTGACCTACTTCTCTTCTCTTTTATTCTCTCTTATCCCCAAGAAACGTTTCATCTATATCTTCCCCTTTATTCTCTATCCCCTTTATTCTACTACTTTCAACTTACAGGTAGCACAAAAGGATCATCGTATTGGACCCAATTGAGCTGGACACCTAGATTCTTCATTTCTTCACTAGTGGCCTACTAACCTAACCTAACCCATAATAGTATGCATATGGTAGATAGTATCTCCCTTTCATGTTCGTTACTCTTAGTATAATTATAAATACTTAGGACTAAGTCCTAAATTACACTCAGCAAGTCTTTTTGCTTACTGTAAATTAGGACTTAGGTTAACAATTGCTAGACATTTTAACAAAGTTATAAAAATTTTCACTAAGTGTGAAAATGACAATTTGTTAACTAACAACAAACAACTAGGAGACTAGAAATTGAAAGGAAGCAAAAAAAAAAAAGAAAAATAGTTAAGAACAGCAGTGGAAATTAGAAATTAAACCTTTTAACATGACAAACGATTGTAGTGAAATAAAAAAAATTAAATACAAGCAGAAGGAGATGCCAACAAAAGAGCGACCCAAGTAAATTGTGCGGTGCGCTACAAATTATTGCGACTTTTATTTAACTGAATATCGTAAGTATTAGATTTCGAGCTAAAACTAGTTGCTTTTTAATAGATTTCCCATGAAAAAGAAAATCTAATATGTCAGTAGATTTGTAGGAAATCTACTAAAAATCTAATATGTTTACTTATTCTTTTACTACCCTGTGCAATATATTTTTATAAAAGGTGAGTGAATTAAAAAAGGTTAAAGTTTAAGACTAAACTTTAGGTAAAGAATTTTGTCTTTGATACAAAATCTTGATAAATGTCAAAAAAGCTTAGTGTAAACGATATAGATTTTGATAAAGATTTCAAATCAAATATACTAGATTTCGGCACAATGTAAATGGAGTACAGTAGAATCTCACAAATTCGAACCGTTCAAAAATTAGAACCGGCCATTTCAATGTATTGGACGTGTTCTGGAAGTGTTTTTTTTGTTCTTATTTCCATTAGAAAATATCTTTTCTTCTCTGATTTTGAACTAAATAGGCGAAAACCCAATTAAATTTTCTTCTATGATTTTGGACTAAGTAGTCCAAAAACCAAATTAAACGCTCTGAAATTAGAACAATTCCTACTTTCTGGAAGTATACTTATATGTATTTATGTATGTATGTATGAATAACAATATTTTTTTGTACTTTCACTACAAATTGTTTCTCTTTTTCGCTCATTTAAGTAAAAATAAAACGGGGAATAACCGAGTTATTCGTGGTGTGAGCAATTCGGTAATATGCGTGTGAAATTTGATATGCTTGTACAAGTTTGGGTCAGATGATGACAGAAGGTAAAAGTGAAATGTTCATATCTGTGAAAGTTTAAAAATGCCAATAGATGGTTTTCAAAATTTAAAATCCTTCATGGAATGCGGTTTTAAAAATTGGTGGTGAAATACCTTCGAGTGATATTGGTGAGGACACTCCATTTCTAAACATATTTCGTGCAAAATTCGCGGAAATGGGGTTATTGGAAACATAAATTTATAATGCTGATGAAAGCGGATTATTTTTCCGTTGCCTTCCAGATTAAACATTTGTCTCTGCTTGGGAAAAAATGCTCAAGGATTTAAACTTCAAAAAGAATGCGTTTCAATTTTATTTATTTACATTTTCTGTAATGTCCAGAAATTCCAACTTTTCAGAAATTTAAACTGCCCGCTGCACAAAGTAGTTATAATTTGTGAGATTCTACTGTATGTATAACCGACAATTTTCCAAAACTACAACCAAACAACTGCAATGTAGCCAATTCACACACCTATGTGTGTATGTATGTATTTGAAAAAAACCATTGTTGCATCACTTAGTTCTATAAAATGTTGAGTAGATTTTGACAAAATCTAGTGACAAAGTAGATTTTGTTTTGTATAGGAAATCTACTCAATTTTGCCCGAAATCTCTTAAGTACTAGTAAGTAAACTTCAAAACTTCACCCTGATTGGGAATAAAAGGCGAACATTTTATTCACGTGAAATATTTCCTGTGAACAAAATATGGTGAACAAAATTAGAAAATAGTATACTATTAAAAGAACAACGCAAACATTGACGATCACAATTTAGGAGAAAATGAACACACATATGTATATGTACGTGGCATGATTACACTTAATAAAAGTGTAGACACAAACCGATTATCAAACCCATGTAATTAAAATAAGTGTGATCATTGGTTTGTGTCAAAAATGTAGACTAGGATCGAATTTAATATAAATGGGTTTGATCATAGGTTTGTGTAAAAAACGATCTACTGAAGGAGTTCGATCCAAGTCTACAAAGATTACAGCTGGGTATGATCAAACTCATGTAATTTAAATGGGTTTGATCATCGGTTTGTGGCAAAAATTAATTAGTGAACGAGTTCGAACCAAGTCTACGGCCCAAGTTTACGACCAAAGTCTAAAAGAAAGTCAAATGAATGTAGAGTACATACATGTGTACATGCTTATAAAGAAATAACATCCTTTAACTGGCAAACCTCTTTCTCTACTCTTCCTAGTTCGTAGTTATACGACGTGTCCAAGTGTCTGCAACAAAATGAAATTGAACATGCATTTGTATAAAAATACAATTCAAAAGAACACCTCGAATTACATGTTGACACAAATGTTTTGTGTCACCATTTATGAACACTACTCCTAAGTATTAAACCAACAAATAGTTAAAATTGCTGTTGTTGCTAATGTTTTTATTTAAACTATTTGAACAGCATCTAATAACGACCTCAGTACAAGTAACAAACAAAAAAACAAAAAAAGAAAGAAAAAAAATACTTTTTGTTTTAACAACAACATCATTGGAATCGCATGAATACTGTGTCCGTACTGCACTTTAAGAAAACATGCTCTTGTAAATGTGAACATGAACATGCAGCAGTACTCCGTACAACAAAATTGTGTGACTACATGGTATGATAATGTAGTATGTAGTAGATGAAGCTAAGTTGTTTCATGTTGGCCATGATCATGTTGGAAATAAGAAAATAAACACACAAATATACAAATACCCAGAATTATCAACTGCAAGAGAAGGAAAAAAATGCCAAATAGATACATACCATAAGGCTGAGGGTACATACATGAACAACATTTTGAGATGTCATGTTAAGTTTTACTATTTTCTTATTGTTCCAGCAGTAGCACAACACGATCATTGTTTGTTTCAATATTTAGTTGCTTCTTCTTCAACATTGTCGTCTACTACAGATCACCTCGCTCACCTTGCACCACCTGCATGATAAGCATTCGCCTTTTGGAAAACGCTGCTGGTGGCTCAAGACAGCAGCTAGCTAATACTAGACTACTAACTACTGTATAATGTCTAGCCAAAAAAAAGCAAAATAAAATCTGTTATTGTTGTTACTTAGAGGCTGACAACATTATGTTGGTATAGATATACATACATAGATATTTCCACCAGCTTTTCATGTTTTATGGTGGCAGATATTTTGTAAATCTTGGCGTAGGTACATTGAAAATGAATATGGTGTAATGATACATTAGTTTGCAAAGTTTTTGCGTCTGTAAAAGCCCTCTGACTTCTAACCAACTGGGGGTCTACTGTGTAATTCGAAACGAACGAAAATGCTTTCGAATTTACATGTTATAAGCATACATACTCGAAAGCATTTTCTTTAGTTTCAAATTAAACAAACCGGGTTTTAAAACCGGTGGAAAAACACAGTGGATCACCCTACTGAGCACGTCTAGATGCATTTCGTTGCGGCCAAGCAACAATTAGTAAACTTCAACCTAATTTACTATATAATTTTAAATTATCTAATAAATATTGGAATTGTAATTAAAAATTATTCTTCCTTTGAAATATAATTGATAAAAAATTAAGAAAAGTGATTTAATTTAAAAAAACGGAACCACGCTCAATATATTTTTTTAGAGCAGGATGATTCGTATAAGGGCACTTTATGTCTAATTCAAAATACCCGCGAACTTGATTCGCGATAAGACTGGATTTACACACTGTAATGTTAGTTGAGAAACGTTTTAGTTAAACACATAGTCCAAAAATACAGATAAATCGCAAATTTTGGTGGAAAAGGCATAAAATATTTTGACACTATTCATTTTATTTCTACCAACAAAATGCGTATTTTTTTTGGTGTTGTAATGTCGTTGTGGAATTGGTGGTACCGATTGAGCAGCCCTGGCTTTAAGTTAAGTAAATGATTTATGAAACAGCCTGTGATGAAAACTGTCAAACTAAAACAAAATAGTGCGCGTTTTATTTGTGTTTAATTTTCATTTAATTAAATTGATTGTGAAATTGATTATTTATGTAAGTGTAAAGTGTTAAGTGTATTTTTTTATTCATCTTTCAAAGATGAGGACACATTTAGTCTTCCAGAAATAAGCTTTATGAGAAAAAAACCGGGCAGCAAACAAATATTTCACCTTTCCCAATAAGATTACGTAAGTACAAAATATGTATATTTTTTTGAAGGACTTTTTAAACCTTCCTGATTTATTGGTTATATTAGACACAATAAAAATGCGTTAAAAAATTAAAGATTCAAAAAGAATACTTAGAATTTCAAAGATAACTCAGGCCAAATAGGTACGATTCTTTCCCATAAATTGAGACAACTTAGAAAATTGTGCAGGCGTGGTAATTTTTATTCTAAACGTTTGAAAATCAATACCAAAGGTTTTTTCAATAAAACAAGCGATAATTATAGTTTAAGCTAGTGTTTGTCAAAATAATTACAAAATCCATTGGTGCAATTTGTTCCTTAAAATGATCACATGTACTTTGGCTTCCTCGAATACTAACTTTATTTAAATAGTTGGGAACCAAAATATTGCTGAATCTCTTAAAAAAAATCTCAAATTAATTAAAAGTAAATACTAATAAAGGCCTTATGTATAAGAAAAAATTGGCATGAAGTTAGCATAAGTGACGAATTTGCATTAGGTTTTAACGAGTTCCTCCATACAATTCGATATTAAAAATGGGTGCATCACGTACTTTTAACGCACATTTTTATGGCAAATTCCTTAAGATCATGTTCAATTTTGCCTCTTATGTTAAATTCATGCCAGTTTTTTCTTATACATAAGGCCATAAACTTTTGGGATAGATTTGTTTCGCTGAGCAAAATGGTTTTGGCTGCCATTTCCATTTCCATTTCCCATTTCAATCCCAGAATTTTTCACAAATTCATATATACAAAATATGACTGAAATATTTAACGCGTTGTCTACTAAAGTAAATCATGATTGAGATCGTGCTTTCGATCCCAATTTCATACAAGAAATTCCTGTAATTTCTCTGATGTGGATTGAGTGAGTCATTTTGTTGTTCGACGAAGTCATTGCACTCCTTACTAAACAGTATTGGCATTGTAGCTGAATCATGGTCGCAGGAAAATTGTACAAGTTTCATTTAATCTATTCCCCTAATTTAAATCTAATCATAACATCTGTAAATAAAAAAAATTACAATTTCAGAGTTTTAAAAGAATTAAGCTTTCTCACTTTACCATATCGCTCATTTACTTCAATAGTGTTATAACTAAAAAAAAAAAACAGTTTTGCAGAAAACGCGTTTAAAGTTTTCAATTTACATACATCTCAATGGAGACATGAAAAAATACTCTCTCACGGGGTGGTATTACAAGCTATTTATGTATATGAAATTTTTACACAAGATAAAATACGAAATGGTGAATTATATTGCATTTTTTTTACTTATGACACTATTGAAGTAAATGAGCGATATTACATCTCTCTATACCATAACTTCCCAAAAGAGAAAAAAAAACACACGTGGGATGATGGGATTTCCTTCCAAATCCGTCGGAGCACAAATACATCTATCACTCGGCAAAATTTTGTGTGAAAGTGCTTTTATAAATAGCACAAAATTTCTAAATTTAAGTAAGGTCTTACATAAAAGCTCTGTAATTCGAAACGAAAGGAAATGCTTTCGAATTTACATGTTATAAGCATACAAATTCGAAAGCATTTTCTTTCGTTTCGAATTACAGAGTAGACCCCCAGGTTCTGTATTTTTTTTTAAATACATACTTGAATCATTGACAATAATTTGTAGCCTGCTTAAATTGATTTCCTTCAGTATTATTTAGTATGAAATATTTGACATTAAATTCTTTCCACGGACACCACAAAAAAAAACTCTGAAAATTGAGAAGCACCCAAAAAAGTTATATTCAACTGTTTAATAACACGTTTGGGGGTTAAAACGGTAGTCTTAAGTGTCATAATGTTTTAATGTTTTAATGTTTATTTTAATATAATTGTTTCTGAATTTGTTTTTTCTTTCAAACAAAAATTTTAAAAGATAATAAAAATTAAGACTAAAGTTTGAATCCCCCAATTATGTTATAATACAAGATGTATGTTGTGCAGCACTTTTATTTAAAATCTTTAGCCCCACAGTTCAATTCCCGAGCACCTTCGAACACTGTTTCTTTTGACCTACAAACTGTGCTAAATTTACAGTCTACCCACTTACATATATTGTACGTTCATAAATAAGTATGCATATTAGTCGTATGATTCTAATTCATCCAGTGCATTCATCTACAACACAATGCACAGTGGGACAGTTCAAATAAAATTAAAAAAATAATCGGGGTATTCAAATGGAACTCGCAGTCTTATGTGTAGTCATAGAGTCATAACGTTTTAAAATTTTTGTTTGAAATTGTACTAAAATAATTTAAGACATTATAGTCACCGGTAGTCACCGCTTGAATCATCCAAATATGCAGATTTAAATTCAGATTGAAAAAAAAATTAAAATTATATTTCAAAGAAAAGTGTTTCAGCAATAATCAAATTGTCGAGCAATGTATTTAATAAAACTGTAATTTGAAACTAGATAGATTTTGTAAGTTTTATTGCAGGTTTCTGCTTTGTATCATTTCCTTCTTTCAGACCTTTGTAAAAGTTGATTTTACTGCTTTTCTCTTGAACTCCAGCCAACATAGCTCACAAAATGCCAAATAAGATTTGTTTTGCATATGAGTTGAGGCATTTCAAATGAGTTATCGGCCATAAGTCAAATATGTATTGTATCTATTTTCCCTTATCTTGCAGTCACCCCCCACTGTGCATTACTTAACAAAAGATCATACTGTGTAACTATCATACACAATTTTTTCTTTGCTACATATCTTACACGTATGCTGTCTATGTAGCTACAGAGACTAAAGCTAATGCAATGTTTCATCCTTCGCACTTTTGCACAGCAAATACATACAGTAGCCAGAAGGTATTAAGTATTTTTTTATACATAGTTGCTGCTGTATTTCGTTGAAGTTTTTCATTTCAGGGCAACTGACTTGAAATTTTTTTCTTATGCATAAATACATTTTTATTTGATATTGTCTAAATATGTGCTGTTTCTTACCACAATTCCATTTAAAAAGTTTTTTTTATTGTCATTTTACTAATACTCGTACTATTACAATTTTTGTTGAACAACAGCAGCCAGTAGTTGCTGTTGGCAATATTTAGTTGCAAGCAATAGTTGCATATAATAGTGGTCGTATGAGTAGTTGTTAATGCTAAATCGTTTGTTTAGTTTGTTATTTTAAAGTGATTAGAGAAGTAGAGATTTTATTGTTGTTGTAAGTTGCTAGTTTATGTTGCCGATTGTTGTCGTTGTATCTAATTTGATTTAATATGTTTTGTTGTTGTTGGCAATATGGTTTTTTTTGTTTAATTGTAACAATTTGTTATCAATTATGTTGCAGCAATTTCAGTTAAATATACATATATACATGTGTATGTATATATTTATTTCTTATTTATCTACAGATTGCCTCATAGAATCAAGAAGATTTTCTCTATGAAACGTTTTTAGGCTGAGGGGTATCCCATCAGAAAGAAGCCAAGATTTTTTCATAGAGATTCCTTATTTTAGTTAATTTAATTAGTATTTTTCGAACTGTATTTGTTTCTATATTCTTATGAATTGAATAGGCTAATGTTCGTAACGCTTTTTAAGCCAAATTACATGTGATAATTATTAATGAACAAATAACATCAAAGTTAGTTGTAAATATTCTGACAACAACACATAGTTGAACGGAACAGCCAGCCGTTTTCGAAGGCCACTAAACCTTCCTCATCAGCGTTCTTCTGTGTTTTGGTCCACTGTGTGTGGTGTCAGTTGATGTAGATGTCTGCCTTATATACGAAACTTTATTGCAAATGGAATATGTGAATTGGTTTGATTCATTGCATTTTCAATTTGCTCATGTGTTTTGTAATGTAGGCTCAAAGTTACCATCTTCTATATATATACCATCTTCTATATACAACAGTCTTACCATTGTCGTTTGTTCTTTACTAACTATGCACATGTTTGTTAATTCTACTTAAGACAAACTTTTTTGGTTTGTTACTATTAAGTATATTTTTATTTAATTTTTGCCACAAGCCAATGACTATTAATTTTAGTTAATTTAATTATTATTTTTCGAACTGTATTTGTTTCTATATTCTTATTGTTTTTATGTGGTAAATCTTATTAATTTTATCAAGAAGAAAACCACATAAAATCAAGAAGAAATCTTATTATTCACTTTTTTACTAAATTTCCGTTATTTTTGGCACAAAAAAAAACAATCTATAGTGAAAAACTTCTTGATTCTATTAGGTTTTCTTATAAATTGTAAACTATAGGGATTTCTTATTGATTTTATTAGTTTGCCTTATTGCTTTTAAAAAGGTTTTCTTCTTGATTTTATTAGGCTATCTTATTGATTTTTTCAATAAGGTTTTCTTCTTGATTTTAGTAGGTTCCTATATGATTATGTGTAAAGCATCTTATTGATTTTTTTAATAAGGAAATCTTCTTGATTTTAGGAGGTGTCTTGTTATTTCATATCTATAAATAGACATACAAAAATTTTTTTTCATGATATTTTTCGTTTTTGTATAAGCATGATTGCACAATTATTTCAATGGTTATTGCGTCTGCTTGTTAGCATATTGATTAGAGTGTTTGTCTATCACTCAGAAGTTTGCTGGTTCAATACTTGGTGAGTAAGTTAGTTAGAATATAACATAATGTGTATGTATGTATGTATAAATAAATAACATATACAATATACTACAGAAATACATACATACATATGTATGTGGTATCGAATTTAAATGAAAATACATAAGTACAGCGAATAAAGACGCAATTTTTTTTTATATTTTTATGAGGTCGCCTAATAAAAACAAGAAGAAAACCTTATTGAAAAAATAAATCAATAAGATAACCTAATAAAAACTAGAAGATTTCTTTCTAGTTTCTTTCTTTCTTCTTTTCAAAAAGGTTTTCCATAAGAAATTAATAAGATTTCCTTATTGAAAAAAAAAACCATAGAGATTTCTTATTAATTTTGTTCTATTTTATGAGGTACTTAGTAGGCACTGTTTTTCTCTGTGTAGCAAAATAGTTTCTTAGGTAAAAACAAAAATTCCAAAATATGTTCCAAGAGTCTTGTTTTTTCATTCGTGGAAGTAAAATTGTAGGAACATTGCTAGAACAGACTGTCTGTGTGTAAAAAACGAGCAATTTTAAAACTGAATGGTAGTAACTTGCTTCAAAGGAAAATTATAACGTATAAAATCAGGCATAAACGGCCTTTGGAAAAAAGGGAGTTGCCAAATTTGACACTTTAAAGCTGCCATGCCAATGCAATCTGCCAAATCACCATGGACGGACGGATATAGCTTTTAGCAGCATGTGTAAATAGCAAAATTGTTTTTATCAAAATGGATGTTCTATTCGAATTCAATGTTGCGCGCGCTTCGCACATTTTACGGTCGCCATAATCGTCTTACCAAATAAATTTTAATCCACTGATTTAGTAAACAATCACCCAACACCCGTATAAGACCTGCAAGAAACATAGGCGTCACTCACAAGAACTCTGTATTTCGCAGAGCACAATCAATTTGTCGAACCTTGAGTCGTGACTTGAGTTTGCAGCAGCACACAAATTCATTGTTGCAAGTAGCTAAAGTGAAGCGACCAGTCATATCAACATGATAGATTTTTCTGACATGCGTTAGTGTCTATCAGAGAACAGCAATGATTAGTGAAAAACTGAGTAGAGTTCAATCATGACTTATAATTTCTTGTACTTATGCGCACTCATACTTATTGGAATCTTGTCTATGAATCATACTCACTCGAAAGTTTGACGTCGACGTCGCATTCATATTTATTTCACCCTATACTTATAAATCAATGTCATCGTGAGTATGCGTAAATCAGAATAGTTGAGTTTAAATGATGTCTACTCACTTATATTTAAAATTTCATGAGTCAGTATGAATAGCGAAAAAACTATTCATTGCCGATCACTGGTGTATATGCTAGTTTATATCGCAGCATTCTAGTTCTTTGATGTTGGTAGCAATTAATCGTCTGCGAAGGAAAACTAGTAATAAAATGGCAACATTGCTTAAAGTAATACGTCTACTTAACACTAGAGGCGCTGCAACAATGCAAAAAAAAATTAAGCTTCTCTTCTCTATCTATATGTCACTTCACCATCTGTACTTGCAATATCCCTTTCCTACTCATGTAATACAAAGCACTTGCTATTTGGATCCAATTGAGATGAAAAACTTACTTTCTCTTCTCAGCAACATGCCAACCTAACCTAATCTATGTACCGGTTCACACACTTCAACTTTTGTTGATCAACTCGTAGTAATTCAGATGTATGAAAAAAGACATATTTGTATTTCCGTCTCCGTCTTTATTAAACTGAATTACGAGTTGATCAACAAAAGTAGAAGTGTGTGAACCGGGACTAATCAACATGAGATGCAAGAGCGTCCAATGCGTACCGAAAAACTTACTGTTTGGCGTGAATTTTAGGCTACCGTCATTGGTCTATATATATTTGAAGACGACCTTGGCCAGGCAATCATAGTCAACGGCGACCGGTAAAGATAGACGATTAACCACTTCTTTTGGTCATAATCGCATGATATGGTTTCAACAGGACGTTTCATGCCACATTGGACACCCCCCACGAGCCGTTTGGGGGCCTCGCCATTTCTTGGGGAGATAATGTGAACTGCCATATAAGATCGTGCGATTTGGGCTCATTAGTCTTTTTCGTGTGGGATTTTCTTGAGCCGCAGGTCTATGCGAATAAGCCACAAGGCATAGCGGCTCTCAAAGTTAATACCATCCATGAAATCGGTCGAATTAAATCTGATTTATGCTCCAGTCATGGAAATTAGACGTTTCGGATGTGTGTCACTCAACAAAGCGGTGGACGTTTGCGCGGTCAAATATTCTTCACATAATGGCATCGATAGGCATTTCAATCGAATAAAAAAATTTCGATTATATCTTACACACACACATCCTATTTTATACCATCATTTCGCTTCTCAAATTTCTTAGCGATAAAGTTCTTGATAGTGTTAAAGCGATCTTAATATGTTTCACATTATTACAACTCTCCGGTAGCCTAGTGGGTAGTGCGCTAAGCTATCAGTAAGAGGGTCGTGGGTTTCAATTTCCAATTCGGTCTGTTTAACTACAACGTTTGAAGGTATTTGTTACTATGCTCATCAAAATAATTTACTATTAAAATTCGTAATTGCATTTGTAACATTTAATAAAAAATAATTTATAATTTTGATATTGTGGTAACACTACTTTTTTTATCGAGGTGATCTCGATTCAGGAAAGGGTGATCAGCTGTTAACTTCTCTTGTGTCAAATTAAGCGCAACTTTTGGAAATTTTCTGACAGGGGGACATTTTACACTAAAAAATATACATTCCTATTAGGGAGAGTTGCTATTCGAAAGCGCATGGTATAGATAACTTCGCCTTAGTACTATTGGTGTCAATGACTTATTTTTATATACTTATGATTCCATTAGGCTAAAGTTCGCATCGCCCTGTTATCCAAATTACGTGTCATTAAATTTTAAGAAACAAATAACACCAAAGTTAATTGTAAATATTCTGACAAAAACTAGCAGAACGGAACAACATGCTGTTTTCGAAAGCCACCACACATTCATCGTCAGGCTTTTGTGTGTTTGGTACACTGTGTGTGGTGACAGTTGATGCACATTTCTGCTTTACATATATATATGTATATACTCAGTCTTCAGTGCAAATAGAATATGTGAATTGCTTAAATTCATCGTATTACAATTTGCTGAAAGCTTTTTTATAATGAAAGCTCAATTTCACCATCTCTAATTTACAACAGTCTTGCCATTGTTGTTTTTTCGTTACTTATTATTATGCACATGCCTGTGTATTTGCTAATTTTTGTTCCACTTAATGCTATAAACACAATTGGGACGAACGACGAATTTCGTTCACGTTGACGAATTCGTCGATAAGAATTCGCTGAGTAAATTCGTCGTATGAAGCACAATGACGAAAGTTCGCACCGAAATATTCGTCGTTCGTCCCAGTTGTGTTTCTAGCATAAGACAAACTTTTTTATTTTGTTATTTTTTTTTTAATTTTTTAAAAATTTTTTTATTTTAATTTTTAGTTTTATCATTTTTCAATTGAAAACCTAATGTGAACTAATAAAAAATCATTAAAGTTTCCTCTCTGGCTTACAACTAATTTATGGTAAAGTAGGGTAACATGAAACGTGAACATAATAAATCATTAAGTGCTTCCTTTATTGCTTTGCTTAAATGCCCATTTCTTTAACTTAACTTTCCAACATCAAAGTTAAACAGTTTTTAGTTCAAAAAACAAAAATATTATTTTCATTCAAAGATGCGTGCATCAACACCATAAATCAATGCATTGGCGGCGAAAATGTTTAAATAATTTGTTACAGTGGTAACGAAAGGTATTAAAATTTAAAACAAATGAAATAAAATAAATAACTTTTCAAAGTTTCACTTATGAATTTAAACATTTAGTTGAATTTGTCTTAACTAGTTTTTCTTAAAGCTGGGGCATCATATTTCCTTGACGATTGTCTGAGAACTTTTACAGCAATCATTAAAAGCACATTCATGCGTTTGAGTAAATTTATACCCCCATATTCATCAAATTTAAAATGAGTTTAAAATGTATTTTATTTAAAATTTTATTAAAATGAATTACAAATACATTTTACTTTTTTTATGAATATGAGACATATTTATTATATTTTTCTGCAGAAAGGAAACGAGGTAATTTTCCAAAAATTCTTAACATTTATTTGACTATAAAACAATTGTTTCTAAGCCACTGTGCAGTGGCAGTACTCGTATTACTCTGCAGCATATACATACTTGCCTGCATTTTTATTGAATCTATGATCGTATGAACATCATTCTCGTAGTCTATATTATGATTTAAAATATCACTATTTGGGGAAGGTGCAACACAAAATAGTGGAGTGTTTTAAGAAGTGCAGGAAAAATAGTGCAATATAAACTAAAGTTTTGCACGCTATAAATTTCCTTTCGAAGCTCAGCACATTATGTTCTGTTCTCATAATATATTATAGCAAATAAGTAAAGCTGGAGGAGTTAGAAAGTTAATAAGTTAAACTAAAGATTGACATTAAATTAGAGAAATATTTTGAGTTCATTAAGAGGAAGATGCAAGGACATTCCTATATAGCATATATATACTTAATTTTAAATACTTCATTTTAATAAAAATTAACACCAGAATGCAGCCTATCTGTGAAATTTCATTTCAATCGATGCAAGGACATGCGTATCTCCCATATATATTTCTTCTTAAACATTTAATCGCGGCTATATTTTTAGATGCTGAATTCTGGGAAAACTTGTAACTATTTCTGAAATTGTTCAGTTGACTGCCCTAATCAATTTAATTTTTATCGGTGTAAGGACATCCCTACCTTCCACAAGTCCTTAGTAAAAAAAAATTCAACTACAATTGTGATCAGAATGCGGGGGAAATTTGTAGCTCCTTTTTTAAAATCATATTGTCAAAATCTCTGTGAAATTTTATTTCAATCGGTGGAAAAACATTCCTGCCTACCACATATACTAAATTTTAACTGGCATATTCATAAAAAATATTTAGGTTTATTAAGCGCTTATTTGACGTATTTCTATGGGAAATTTGTCAAATAAACCTGTAATAAACCTAAAATATTTTTTATTATTTATTTAATTGCAACTGCATTCAAAAGCAGAATCTAGCAAAAACTTGTAACTATTTCAAAAATTACAAGAGTAACGTCCCTGCCAAATTTCAATTTAATCGGTGTAGAAATGTGCCTTCCTCCCATATATCCTTTATTTTAAAAATTGAGTCTCAGCTACAATTATTGTCAGAGTGCGACGAAAACTTGAATTATATATTAAAATATATCGAATAGCTTTTTGAGGAATTTGATTTTATTAGATGCAAGGACATGCCCAATCTGATGTATCCTTAATTCGACAAAAGTAATCTCTAGCGAAAACTGTGATTATAATGTATAAAAAACATCATAACTATTCAAAAATCTGTAGAGATAAGCTGTGTGATTCATTTGATTTCAATTGGTGCCAGGACCTGCCTATCCTGACTTAAAAATTTAATTCCCACTGTAATTAAAATCAGAATGTTACAAAAACTGGTAACTATTTCAAAAATTATATGAGTAACGTCCCTGGTGAATTTCACCTTAATCGGTGTAAGGATGTGATTACCTGCCATGTATCCTTTATTTTAAAAATTGCCTGTCAGCTACAACTATTACCAGAGTGCCGCGAAAACTTGAATTAATTATTAAATTTTATATAAGCTTTTTGAGGAACTTGATTTTATTAGGTGCAAGGATATGCCTAGTCTGATATATCCTTTACAGAAGCAATTAAAAGCGAAAATTATGATCAAAATGTAAAAACAACTCATAACTATTCAAACATTTATAGAGATAAGCTGTGAAATTAAAGTTAATATAGTTGGTGCAAGGACCTGCCTATCCTGACTTAAATATTTAATTCCAGCTGTAATTACAATCGTAATGTTACAAAAAGTTGTAACTATTTCAAAAACTATATGAATTACGTCCCTGGTGAATTTCAGTTTAATCGGTGTAAGGATGTGCCTACCTGCCATATATCCTTTATTTTTAAAATAGAGTTTCAGCTACAATTATTATCAGACTGCGGCGAAATCTTTATTTATATCTTACATTTTAGATATGCTCTTCGATAAATTTGATTTTATGAGGTGCAAGTACATTGCTAGCGAAAAGTATGATCAAAATGTGAAAAGAACTCATAATTATTTATAAATTTATAGAGATAGGCTCTGTCATAAATTTAATTTTATTTGGTGCAAGGACCTGCCTACGCTGAATCTCAAGCATCGAGTTCCAACGGTAATTACAATCGTTTTGTTACAAAAACTTGTAACTATTTCAAGAATTATATGGATAAGGTCACTGGTGTACTTCAGCTTAATCGGTGTAAGGATGTGTCTACCCGTCATATATCCTTTATTTTTTAAATTGAGTTTTAGCTACAATTATAATCAGAATGCGGCGAGAACTTGTGATTATTTATAAAACTATGTAAATAAACCTCCTGGTGAATATAATTTAAATTGATGGAAGGAAATGCCTACGTCCCATATATGTATATTATAAAAAAATGTACAAATAATTAAAAAAAAACTTGCAACAACTTCTTATATTATGCGATTAAGCTCTGCGATAAATTTCATTTTAATTTGCGTAAGGACATGAGTACCTCCCATATATCCTTTATTTTAAAAATCGATTCTTAGCTAGAAATTTGGTTAAAATATAGCGAAAGAAAGTCTCTCTGATGAATTTCCTTTAGATAACTTCTACTAAATGCCTGATTCCCATATATTATGAAATAAAAAACGCATTTGTTTTTTTTATATGACAAACCACTGTGTACCATTTCAAAACTCTTCGAATCATTGGGATCAAAATTGACTACCTGATAAAGTAGAGTACTCTTGAGTCTTCCAATGCTCAGCATAACCGCCTACTTTTTATTGTGTTTTCCTTTAATATTCTTTCGCGTCTTGAAACGTGTGAGAAGGAGATGTTGGCGTTGCTGCTGGATAAATGATGGCTGTTGCCGCTGTTGTCGATGTCTATGATGGTGTGGCTGGTTGGCGTTTAGTTAGTGTACGGTTAGTGTCTGCTGATTTTAATTATAAATTGTTTTCATATTAATGCCACAGTTTGCACAAGTATTTACTTTTAAATTATTAGCTGGTAGTTGCTGTTTACAGACTTACAGTTGGGGCAACTCCATATCCATTGTAAAACAATTTTCTTGTGTTGTTTCTTTTTTCTTAATGCTTTGAAATATTTATATAAAGCTGTTCAGGTTGATCGTTTAATCAAAAGTCACTAATTGAAATCGTGTACACTCATAAATAGTTTAATTTGTTGCTTTTTTTTCTGTGTAAATTTCACAAAAACATTTTAGCTTTGGCGAATGATTTTATTTTCCTTTTTTTTATAGGTTTTGTGGTAGTGATTTATGCAGTAATCAGAGGTAGAAAAATGCGTCTTGTTTATTGCAACAAAAAAAAAAAAGCAGAAAATTTTTGAAATAAGATAAATTAAATAGTAAAATTAGAAAAACGAGGATAACAGACATTAGGAGGTTTGCTTATTTTCTAATAAACATCAAAGTGAAATTAATATTTGGGTGCCTCCCAGATACACACATAAAAAAATACAATGCAAAATCCCCATGCAAAAATTTTGATTGGAAATCATATTAAATTTATTAGAAATAATATGTTGTTTAAGTTTGTTGGTGTTTATTTTCTATGTTCATAGCTACAATGCACTATTGTGCTCAGTTCTTGTTTTTGATGTTGTTTGTTTTGATGCTCATGTTGAGTAAATAGCCGATAAGCTTGGCATTACCACTAACAACATCCTGCTGTAGGTGTTTCTGCAATCAAGCCAAAGTAGCTTCGTAGTTTACTTTTTGGTTCAACTATAACTTCATTAAATTATATTCATGCTGTGTCAACTTGAAATAACTTTGATTTAACATGGTTCTTGGTGTTATTTCAGTATAAATTTCACATTTTTTCAACTTGAAATAACTTGGATTCATCCTGATTCTTAATTTTGATTTTACAGTACTGGAATATTAAATCAACATGAAATAAATTTATTTTAAAAGGCTTTTTTAAGAAACTGTTAAAATGTTAAGATGTTGAAATCGCCTTGTTTTCGTACATTTTAATATTAAATGTAAGTATCCTTAATTTTTAAGATTATATTTTAGCCACAAGTAAGAACAGAGTCTAATGAAAACTCATAAAAATTTTTCATATTATGCAACTAGTCTCCTTCGTTTCATTACAATCGATATGAGTACATTTTAATCCCAAAATACACACATACATCCCACCATACATTAATTTTAAAAATTGAGTCTCAACTGCAAATGTAGAAAATGTAGCAAAAACCTGTAACAATTTCAAAGATTATACAAGCGATCTTCGTGGTAAATTTCAATTAGATCAGTGCAGAGACACGCTTTTTTCCCATATATCCTTGATTTTCAAAATCGAATTTTAGTTACAGTATTATCATAATGCATTGACTACTTGTAACTATTTCAGAAATTCTACAGTTAAAATCTGTGATAAATTTCCTTACAATCGCTAAAAGGATATGCCAACCTCCCATATATCCCTAATTTTAAAACTTGACTCACACTTACAATTATTAACGGTATGCAGAAACAACTTTTAACTATTTGTAAAACTCTACACATAAACTTTCTGATAAATTTGACTTCAATCGCTTCAGGGATGTGGCTACCTCCCATATATCCTTAATTTTGAAAATAATATTTTAGCTAAAGTTATAATGGGGATGTAGAGATTATTATTATTTTTTATTTATATATATATAAAAGCTCTATGGAGAATTTTATTTTAAATCAGTGTGAGTGCATGACTACTCTCCATTTATGCTTGATTTTTAAAACTTTCTTTAATTTGAGTCATGATCAGAATATAATAAAATTTTTTTAAATTTTTGTTTACCTTTTATATATTTTTTTTCAATGATTCGAATCTTCCTTCCATATGTCCTTTATTTTAAAAATATAATTATTGAGACAAGAACTCACAGTGCTTTAAAATATGTTAGTTAGCTTACATAATATGTACATAAAACAAATTAAGTAAAGTGCGACTTTGACTCGCACACGAATGGTTCCGTACGGATACTACATACATACATATGTATGTAGTACTTAAGCCTAGATATATAATGGAATATCTTACCTGATATAAACATTTTAAAAAACAATTTTAAGTACACTTTTTTCGTTTTTAGAATGTTTTAGATTTTTGGCGTTTTTTTAGTTTTAGCGATTTTTGTTTAGTTTTAGCGATTTTTGTCTAGTTTTAGCGATTTTTGTTTAGTTTTGGCGCTTTTTTCGTTTTGGCGATTTTTTTCGGTTTTTGCCAATTGTTTCGTTTTGGCGATTTTTTTATTTTTAGATTTTTTAGTTTTTAAAATTTCAAGAGTTTGCCTCTTACGGTTGTCAAAATTACATTACCTGATAGATTACCCTGTAATATTAAATTTCAGTGTTAATTGTTGTAGTCTGCATAAAAATACACTAACTTTGTAAATTACAGGTGTCTATATATAATTGTCTGCATATTACATTAGGATTTCAAAATTTTGCATTGCTCGCTTTAGAACACCCTTTAATTTTTAACTGTCATATACAAATGTGTTGTTGTAGGGGCCAAAGTTTTACATGTTTTGCGAATTATTTTTGCGTAGTTCTTATGGTTCTCGAGAAAACAGCCTGTGACGGACAGACGGACACCGTAGCGAAAACACCTTTTTCACCTTTGTTATGCGAAACCCTAAAAATGGGGAAGTATTTAAAACTAAGGCCCAATAATTGACTTCTCAATTAAGTGTCATTTATCTTTAAATGCCATTTAAGTACCGAATTCACTTTTTCAGTACAAAGTTGATAGACATTTAAATGTCCAACCTGTGTATTTAAATCATATTTAAGTTTTACTGGCATACCATATGTTATTGTGACTGTGTTTATTGAAAACATGTACATGAACATCATGTGGTCATATTAAAAAGAATTTAATTAATTTTAATTTTCATAAATATATAACATATACACTATATAAATTTATATTAGGGAAATATAAATGGAAAAATGCATTCTGTTGCTCTTTTTGTTTCATAAAATGTGTTTTTATGCAATTTTAGTTTTCTGCATTTTGATAAGATAACTTTCTTGTTTATGATAAACAGCTGTTGTTTAAAAAACCTTCCATAATACTGGGAAATTTTGTAGTGCTGCCATACTTTCAATGTAATTTAATAAGCACTTTAATTAACCAGTGAAAAAATCAAACTACATTTAAGTGCAACTTAAATTTAAATAGCAATTAGCTAAATGACATATGATTGAGAAGTTAATTATTGGGACTAAAAGTAACGATTCCAAGAATTTTATTAATACACACATGTACATACATATACCAGTAGCATGTATTTATACGAATATATCGTATATCTGATATGTTTGTAATACTGGTTTTTGAAATTAAAAACGTGAAAATGATTACAGTCTTGCAAAAGATACAGATAAAGCAAGACAATAATGAATCACATGTAATCATGATCGCAAGAAGGCAATTACTCAGTTGATTTATTATCAACATGTGCAATAATTATTAAAGTGATTGACACCTTAAACTTTTAACAGCTTAAGCTGAAAGAAAACTGCAACTGTAGTGATGAGATACAATTCGCAAATGCACAAATGCTTTGCTTTAAATTGCACTGCAAAGAAGCATTGAAAATGTAGTAAAAATATTCTGTGAATAATGTTTTGAAAATAAATTTAAAAAATGTTCTTAAATAATAAAAAAGCACTGGCATATACTAATGACCTGTTTCAAAATAACGAAATGAAACTTTCGACTGATAATTTACATATATTGAAAACAAAAACAAATTTTCATATTTTACTGTAGTTTTCAATATGAATTTTCAGTCGAAAGTTTCATTTCGTTATTTTTAAAGTTTCGTTTCGTTATTGTGAAACAGGCCATAAATTAGTTTTAGGTTCTCATATTTCAACAGCTAATGTGCTAAAGTTTTTTTTAGAGAAATTTTGTCTTAAAAAATAATTTTCATAACATTTTACGCATACGATAATTTGGCCCAGAGTAGTCAGTCCATGTCTATGGGTTGCAAAGAAATAATTTTATTTATTATTTCAGTTAATATGTTTATCTAAATTACACAACTAATAATAATATTAATAATAATGAATTTATGTCTTAGGGCTAATAAATCAGTCAAAGTTTAAACGCTGGTTTAGTTAAACTAAACTCAAATTTATATGTAGTTTAAACTCAACAGGAGTAAATCAGTAAACCATACCTTATGTGTAGTTTAAAAAATAATGTTGTGGCAGCACTAGAATATATGTCAAAAGACAGCTGTTTTGCAGCAGGATATCAATTCTTTGTACAATCAAAAGGGCAAAAAAGCTAAGAAATTTCAATTAAAGTTCGCCAAATTTTAGTGAGAAAGGAACTATATTTATGGCTGGCGAAGTGGAATAGCACAAAACAATAATAGAGTGTAAGAAAACAAGTCAAAAATGATCTGAAGAAAAAGTAGAGGCTTGGAAAAAGTTGAGTGCTCCTTTAATGCAAAACATATGGTCTGCAAGTAGTTGGGTAGTTTAAACGCCCAATTTTATGCGTTTACACTGAGAAAATTAAATCGTAAAATCAAAGAAAATACACTTTGTTGCAAAGACTTTTATTGGTCAGATTGTGCCCAAAGACAAAACAACTTTACCGGAAAGGCGCAAAGTTCTTTAGATTCACATGAAATATTTACTTAAAATCGAAGACTTAAAATCTTGTGGCAAGTATTTACGTCTTTGGAAACACTTAAAAAAGTACTTAAACTAAGGAAAAAGTATTTTGGCACAAAGACTTTCATTCGTTAGTCTTAAGACTTGAATTTTTGATTTTAAGTACAATTTTCATTGTAACAAAGACGTAATTACAAAGAAATGCAATTAAATTCAACGAATTAATTCTTTGAAATAATATATTGTTATTATTATATATTTTATATTGTTATTATAAAATATTAAAAAAAAAACACAACACTTCAATTTATATTAAAATTACATATTAAATCACTTGACGAAAAAGAAGAAAAAAAGACAAGGCGCACATGCACAATTGAGCGTTCCTATCGACTGACTTACAATTAATGACAACCACGAAAACAATTCTTTTTATTTTTTACATAAACGTAAACAAATTTAACTTTGAAGACTAAATTCTTTAAAGATACAGGGTCGTATGCAAAAAAAGTTAACAAAGCTTTGCCAAGCAATGTTAAGTAAAGTTGTATTCTAAAAAAATTATTATATCAAAATTCTAAAGTAGGCACCTACGTTTGTTAAGGGTCCTTTAAGTTGATATTTCCAAAATGTGTATTTTGTTCTTCAAATATTTTTGTTAATATAGCGCATATTGATTCATGATACATCTAAAAATGAAGCTAGAAGTGTTAGCTCTTATCTTAAATTTATTATTTCTGTTATATTATGGAAAACATTACCAAATTATCCAACTGATTCGAAATACATAGCAAAATCCATAAAAAAATATTAAAATAAATTCAATTATACAAAAATGTTTTAGTGATGTACATACAGTCAAAACCAAGGTTGGCAAACGGTATCGTAAAAATACCGATACCGATTCAAATACCGCTATAATTAGATACCGGTATCGTTACCGATACCGAAATCCATTTCGGTTAGAAAATACCGGTATCCAGACTACCGTTTACGTCTATACCGGTACGTACCGGTATACCGATTCCGACCAAAAAATAAATGATAATTGAGTCTTATTTGCCAAATTTTTATTATGTATTACAACTTTTTTCACCATGAGAGACATTTTGGTTTTTATTTCAACCATTGCATTCGTTTTGCTTTATTATTCCAGAAGCCAACCAATAACATTTGTCAGCCAATATTATTGCCAAGACGTTTATAAAACATAGAATCTCAAGAAAAAAGAGCAAAGCCAGAACTAAAAATATTTAAAATGTTTTGTAATAGATACTATGGTTTCAAAAAACATAGCATAGATAAGAACCTTTGTTTTTCTAGCATTTATTCGAAGACAACTAAAATTAGTTTTTATTCAGAATACCAAAAGTTAAGTTGTTTCAGTTTCAATCCAACTTAGTTAAGCTGTAAACCGTAATATGGGCAAAAATTGCAAAAATATATATCAATTAACTTTCTTTCTTTGGCTTACAGAAAAAACTTTTATATTTGATGTTAAAGATTCCTCTCTTGAGGTGAAGAAAAGTGCCTGCTTTAAGTTTTTAAATGTTAGTTGTACAAGAAGATTAAGTTCTTTGTTTTTAAGTTGGCTGAAAGAATATTGTATATTCTTTGAATTGAAATATTCCAATGTTCGTTTCGTCTGAATTTGGCGAGAAAGTTATAAACAATATGGGTCCAGTACAAAAATATTGCCTAAGAACGTGTCCAAAGTATAAAAGTGTCGAAAAAAAAACCCAAAAAATTATATTTGGTGAAAAATACAGACATATATTTGAAATTTACTGAAACAAGATATATGTACATATGTACATATATGGTTCAAAAGGCCTTAGTCTCTTCTTTCTGTGTCCGTTTATAAATTTAAAATCGGTTGATATTTAACTTAGTTAGAAGTTGATAAGTCCCTACGGGTACGAAAAAGCGGTTTTTTACCCGTAAAGGCTGGTACTCTGTTCGAAGTTGAGAAACATTTTCAGTGCAATTGGTTACTTCGCGTGAAAAATTTGACATGTACTAAATGTAGCCCAACTCGCGGTTGTTTTAATAAATTTCTCGCTTTTTTTTGCTTGAAAGTAAGCAACATTGCTAAGATTCCGTGCGAAAAAAGCACTGCTCATGTTGTTTCGCAGCTAAACTAAAATGATACCAGATTAATTTTGCATGGAAAGACATGATATTCCGTGTTTTTCACACCAAGAACAGAGTACTACTCTTGCGAATTTATTTCGCAAATATTTCATGCCAAATACATACTTTTATATGTAGTTTGACAGCTATTCGCACGAAATTGTGAACAGAGTACCAGGCTTAACTCAAGATTTTGGAGATGTCTGGAAAATTTTTATACTCGACAATACCTAGCAGAAAAATAGTAACACTTCGCAGGTATTTCGATTTCATTAAAATTTGTCACACAGTATAATTTATCAGAATAGACTTTATCTATGTAAAGTTTGAACTGCAGTCTCCTTGTTTCACTTTTTTAATAAATTATTGTTTAGTAACAGTATAAAATCATATATATGTAGAAACAAATAAGTTTATATGCTTTTATACATACATATGTTAATGTAAAAATACTTCCTTTTTGAAGTAATTTAATAAAAAAAAGTTTTTTTGCTATATCCACTGCCTGAAATAATAAATTTGTCAGTAATATCGGTATACCGGTATTATAAACTCGATAACGGTATGTACCGGTAATACCGATACCGAAATAAAAAAAATACCGATACTGCTACCGATACCGAAATTTAAAAAATAATTGTACCGGTATCAATACCGATACCGTTATTTGTTTCGGTTTCCAACCTTGGTCAAAACGAATGGAAAAAATCTGGATATTCAAATACTCATTTCATTCGAATAAAATATATTGCCATAATTTTTCTTTGTTCATCATATATTATTTTTACTTTTACTTCATAAAAATGTTTATCTGTTTTCCTTCCATGTCAGAAGCTCATACTTTTTAAATTAGATTGGTTTACTTCAAGATAATACAAATTTATTTAATAAAATAAAAAATTATTTGAATACTCGAATTAATTTGTATTCGATGTTGTACATCATAAGCCGTGAAGTGGTTGTTGAACACGGTGGTGTTACCAGTATTTATTATTAAATTACAAAATATAAATAAAAAATAAATTATCTTTATTTTTTTTTAGCCGCTCTTGTTTACCGTTGCAAGCAAACATGTGTGAACAAGCAAAAATGTTCACTTATGCATTGAAGACAAAATTCTTTAAAGATACAGACTTTGTCTTTGTAGCAAGGATGCTTAGCTTTAAAAAAACAAAGAAAAGTCTTTAATTTTAAATACGTTTTTCAATCCCTTATTAGCAAAGAAATTAATCGTTGTAGCAAATCTTTTATCTTTACGGAAAAGATAATTTCTTTGATTAAGCTTCAAAGAATTTTAGTCGTTTGTGTTGAAGACGCACCATTTGCTTGTTTAAAGAATAAATCATTGATGCAAGGATTTTTTCCTTCTAACAAAGATATTTTCGTTACAATTTTACAAAGACGTTTTTTCTTTGATTTTAAAGCTTTTAATTTTCTCAGTGTACAGATGTTTTAAATACTGTATTGTATGTATAGATTTGCTGGTTAAACACATTTTAAACCAAAAATTGAGATTAACTTGCACTGATTTATTGGCCCTTAGTAACTTAATTAATACAATGATTCCCACGACAGAAATGATTAAGCCCACGTCTTTTGAATTCAACCTCAAAAACTACTTTCATTTTAATCATTACAATATTTTATTTATGTGACACTTGAGAGTCAGGCATATGTTCGAAAGAAAAAAATAGTCATTAAAAGAAATTTCCATTAATTATAACTTCCGGTTTTTAGCATTTCATTTGCACACACATACACACATACATACATATATACATACATACTTACATGCAACAGCAAACTTGCAAACTTCACTTAGGAGTGTGCACGATGTATGTATGTATGTATGGATATAGTTATTTAGCCGTAATAAGAGCCCAACCAACAAACAGAGAAACAAGTCGATCAGCTGCAAGTCGGCTAAAAGTCGACTTTGAGCCGCCGCCGAAAATGTTTTTGCAACCAAGCCGCCGCCGAAGCGACCGGCTTGCTCCGGCTCACTAATGTTAGCCGATAAAATTTTAATCGAAACATATAAATATGATATAATAAAAATGAATATTAAATAGTATATTCAAATGCCAAATTAATTGAAAAAATACCAAGAACGTCGTGACTGCACTTCATAAAACTGCGATAAATCTGCACACTTGGGAGCTCTGGCTATGAAGACATTCACACACTGTTTACATACATAGATTAAGTACGGACAACTTACAAATTTTCGTTCGCACATGAATGTGTCTAATGTGAACCGCTGATGTTCATGTTTGGTTCTTATTCGAACATGTTGATGAACGGGAAAGAGGAATGGAAAAAAGTACTATTAAGCTGCAAAAACTTCACAGTGTGGACACGAATGCAGTTTCAAAAGAGAAATCAAAAATGTGTCGCAGCAAATGTTTCACTGTATGGACGAGGACTTATTCTGCCGGATCTATGTTCACGTACGAACTATTGTCCTACGTACTATTTTTTAAATCGTGACGTATTCGACTATGCTAGGGCCATTTTGATATTTGCAAAAAATTCAAAAAAGTTATTCCCTTATGTACATATAAACATAAATATTTTGTTTTTATTTTCGTCTTTTAAATTCTTTTATTGTTGTTAAGGTTGTGAAAAAATAAAAATTTACACAAAATCGAATGAAGACGTTTGTTTTGCAAAATATTTTTGATAGAACATTTAATATGAACGAGCAATAAAATATAATGTAAAAAAGAACTAAAACTACTGTACATACTTTTCATACAAAATTTTCATAGAACGGCTGAAAGTCTCCCAACGGCTCTAGCCGACTTTTAGCCGCCGCCGACATTTATTGACCTAAGCCGCCGCCGCCGACATTATTTATCGACTTGTTTCTCTGCCAACAAATCAAATTGTCTTTTTTATCACTTTTAAACAAAATGATTTAAAACCATGTTCGTCGTCCAGTTAATTCATTGAACAACTGCAATATTTCTTTTATGTTTAGCTTTTTTTCTCTCTCTTTCTCTTTCTCTCTCTCTCTTGCATTTAGCACTCTTGCATCCATTCAATATGCAAATATTTGTAAATTAGAGCCATAATAAATTGTATTTTATGTTTGCAATGATGCCTATTAAACTTTTGAGTGCAAAAAGAAAAAAGAAAAATGGAAATAAATAAAACCGAAATACTTAACTAGAAATATTTGCAGTTGGTTGCATGTGCGACTACATACATACATAAGTATGTATGTAACAAATATAGGAGGGTTGCTAATAAATGACCGAAATTTGTAAATCAAATGAGTCAACTTATTTTAATTAAAAACAATTCAAAACAGCTAATTTTTTAGAGAAATAAATTTTAAGTTTTATATGAAATTTTTACACAAGGTTAAATATGATATAACGTCTTTTTCTGCAATATTATCTAAAAAAAAAACGCATTTTTTGAGATATGCACATTAGCATGGCTGTTAGTTGTATGGAGATTTTTTTTGATTTCTTATAGTTATTCTCTCCCCCAAATCGGTTCAGTTTTATGTAAAAAAATTATAAAAAAATTTCATAGCGATAAGTTGTGTTTTAAGGGGTGCGTCCGCGCCTCAAGCCCATTTATTCAACGCTGAACCATCAGCAAATAAATTTCAAATTAAAATAAACTTCTGACAATATTTCGAATAATAAATTTCTTAAATTGCCATATATCATATTCTTGTAAAGTGTTTTTTTAAAACGATAGTCATATGCAAAAAATTAGATTGAACAAATGGACTTGAAGGCGGATGTACCCCCTAAAACACAACTTATCGCTATGAAATATTTAAAAATTTTTTTTTTACATAAAACTGAACCGCTTTGGGGGAGAGAATATAAGGAATAAAAAAAATAACGGTCACTCTAATGTACATATGTCTATATTGCAATAAAGGAGCGATATGTACTCGTATGTTATTTGAACTGATATTAATTTTATTTATACGAAAATGTGCAAGAACTGGTTGAATAGTTATAGGAAAAGTTCTATAGGTGTAAAAAGTGAATCCTTGAGTTTTTTCAGTTACTATAAAATGGACTAGGTAATATATAGATTGCATAATTTGAATATTTTTACCCATTCGAACTCAATAAGATCATGCAAAACTTGTACACCGAGGGGAAAAAGACGTTGCAAAATCAACAACGCCTGTGGTCAATATAACACCCTACGTTGTCACCTTATTTTTAACAACGCTTTTGTACACATTCGTTGCCAATACTTCGCTGTCGAATTGACAACAGTGTGTAAAATTTCAGCACAAACGTTGTTAATACACTTTTGACAACGAATGTGATCAGTTTAAGCACGTACACTGAAAGAAAAACGCTTCGTAACGGGAATGAAACCATTACGTTGAACCCCTTTCATTAATGCAACGACAAATTTCATTAATAAAATTAAACGTTATATTATATTGATGCAAATTTCATTAATGGAATGAAATCTTTCTGATACTTAATATCTTGCATTTCGTAGTATCATTAATGTGCTGAAATATTTTTCATTCGGGTAATGAAAAACTTAAATACTTTTTTTATGAAGAATTCATAATAAAAATATTTTAAATTGATTAGGTGACATAAAAGAAGATCAAAGTATCAAACCGCAATTGCAATTAATATATAGTTGCGGAAATTATAGTTTCGTTAAAACTTTCATGAAATACTTTCGTAACTACAATGAAGAAAACTGCTGCTGGCTAGTAAATAGTGTGCTACCCTTGTAGTCGCAGGTTCGAATCCTGGAGAAAAGTCAAAGTATCTTTTTTTAATACATTATTTATGTTTATTTATTTATTTATAAGTTATAACTTTTCAAATAAATTAAATAATATTGAATTAAAATTAACAAAAGTTGAATTAAAATTTCATTAATGATGGTATGTGTATATTTACTGAAGCATTGAAAAAAAAAAATAATTTAAGTTTACAAAAGGTTTACGAAACAAATTTTATATGGAAATTTTTTTGTTAAACGTTTAATAAACCTAAATTATTTTTTTCTGAAGAAGACCTTTAGTGTGTATCTAAATAATATTTGAGGTTGTTGTGGCTGCAGTGGTAAGGGCGTTAACTACCACGCGATGAGTTCCAAGTTCAAATCTTGGCCCGAGAAGGCAATTATACTCGTAACATACAAACATTTTTCTGATGCCTCTGCTAACCCTGCAAGAAATGGAGCTAACACAAGACTAGTCACGTGATCGGTCCCCAAGTGATATGGAGGTCTACCACTTCCTATTTAAGCTTAGGTTAATATCTAAGAATAGTTACGGGGTGGTTCCAGAGTGGCTTGGCGGTAACATTGGAGGGAACAATGAGCATTATGTTCGTACTGTTTGATAGGTCCTGGATCCAACCACATCGAACTTGTTCAGCGCCTTTTACTATAATACTAGACCGAATCAAATTTAAATTGACAATAGATCACGACTATACATCACGACAAAATGGTGAATATATAAAACCATTTACAGGATATGTCCTTTTTAGGGTTCCGTACACCAAAGGTGAAAAGGAACCCTACTGTTTTCGCTATGCTGTCCGTCCGTCTGTCCGTCAGTCTGTCACAGGGTATTTTCTCGAGAACCGTAAGAGCTACGGAGCTGAAATTTGGACACAGTGTGTAGACCTTTGGCCGCTACAACAACAAATACATGAGAGTTGGAAATTAAAGGGTGTTCCAAAACGAGCAACGAAAAATGTTAAAATCCCATGCAATCTACATACAATTGTATGTATATACACTTGAAATTTGTAAGGTTAGTGTATTTTTATACATACTACAACAATTAACACTAAAATTTCAAAAAATTTAAATTAAAGGGTGTTCCATCAGTTAATGAAATTTTGACTATGTAATTTTGACAACTTGCTGTATCTTGGAAACCGTAAGAGCAAAACTCTTGCAATTTTCAAAAACGGTAAAACAAAAAAATCCCAAAATTATAAAATCGCCAAACCAAAAAAAAAATTGCCAAAAACAAAAAAATCGCCAAACCAAAGGAAACCCCAAATTAAAAAAAAAAAATCTAAAACGAAAATAAATCGCAAAAAACCGGAAAATCGCCAAAATTAAAAAAATTGCCAAAATTAAAAAAAAAATCGCCAAAATTGAAAAAAATCGCCAAAACTGAAAAAAATCGCCAAAACGAGAAAAAAGCGAAAAAAACAAAAAAAAAACATTTCAGCTGAAAAAACGCAAAAAACGCCATATTAATGCTCAAAGCCCAACGTACGGAACCCTGCGTGCGCGAGTCAAAGTCGAACTTTACTGAATTTATTTCACCATACGCTGCCCCTTACTTTTGGTAACACTCCCATTTTTTCAAGTCATAGAACGAGTACGTTTGGATCAATTATCACCAATTTAAACAAATTAATAAAATACAATGACTACATTAAACTAATGAATCAGAGTCGATATGTCGAATAATAAATTTCTTCATCAAAAAATGATATGTTACTACGTCTCAGTAATAAGATACTGTCATGATATACATGAAAAATTTTACTAACTCAATGAAATAGTTCGCTAAAAAATTTAAGACTAACTACTAACGTCACTTCATTGTATAAATTAAAAAGTTTCATTGCAATAATTATATTTATATATGTATTATATTATATTTTTCATTTAAAATATGAAATTGTACGTTGCTTAGTAAAAAACATGTCCTTACATGAATGAAAATATTTCGTTGTATATATGACACTTTTTGCAGCTGATGAAACAATTTTCGTAATGCGAATGAAGCGTTGCATTGGTTGAAAAATAATGACAAATCATAAATATTATATACAAAATCATTGAATTTTCGAAAGTTTTTCTCTTAGTGTATGTTGTAATTTTTCTCTAGGTCTAGATCTTGCAGCCATATTACTACGAGCATCAGAGCTGGAGGAACGACTTTGGTGGTCGTCATGCTTTAAGTTCTAAGCCTCATGACATTTGTGAAAATGAGATAGGAACACTCGAAGAAACTCGTTGGAGTTTTCAGTTGGCACCATTACATGACAGCAATTAAGAAGCGCACATGCTTTAGACATTTTCCAAAATAAAATATCGAAGAATGGGTCCAACACATTGTCACTGATTATCCGGTATTAAAAGATCTCACACTTAAAAATTACAGAAAATCCAAAATTTCAAATCTTTTTCTAGTTATAAATATTTTTTTAGTCTAAAATATCCAGTCCACCTAAAATCAATTAAAACTTTCAATTTCTATATTGCGCATTATCCCTCGTTTGCTTATCTACAACTGGGCTTTATTTGAGTGCAAAAGTAGTATGTTCGGTGTCCATATATTTGTTTCGTATGCAAACGTTGCCAAGATTAATTTGCATGTATGTATGCAAACTAATATAAAATGTTCATGTCCAAGGTGCTGCGACCAAAGTTGCATTTGCTTTTGTTTTTATTTCTGCAAACTAAGCCAGCAGTGAACTAAAGTACACTTAAAATATTATCTGCCTTATTCATAAAAAGTATTTCTCTTTAATAAGAGTTTTATGAAACAAATTTTCTATGGAAATTTGATTAATAAACCGGTTATAAAATCAAAATATTTCTTATGAATTAGGCCCTATGTATCTAAATGATAACAATAGTCTATTAATTTGCTGTTATACAATAGAAAAAAATTTTAGTTTGCATATATTTTTCTAACTTGGGAATAAAAGAAGATTTTGTAAAAATTTTAATGGTAGTTCGTAGTTAAAGCTAAATACTTTTAAAGCTACTCGCATGAAATTACAGTTCACTTATGTGTTCGCTAAAGATATTCGAATCTTCGAAGGTTTAAAATTAATTTAAAATTTTCGAAAGATCAAATTTTAAAAATTTGGCAATGAATCTCGAGTTTTGGAAAGTTTCAATTAAGTGAAATTTTGCAAATTTCGAAATTAAGATCGATTTTTCAAAATTTTCAAATTGAATTCGAATTTCGGAAACTTAATTAAAATTTTGCCAGATTTTCGAAATTCTCAAACTCCAAACTAAATTTGGAAAAGTTTGAAATTAAATTCAAAATTTCGAAATTTCATAGATTTTGAGAAAACTAGGTCGAATTTTCGAAGTAACATATTTGAGAAATTCGAAAATTAGTATGGAAATGTTTAAAGCTAGAAACGAAATCGAATTTTCGAAAATTTCAAATTAAATTATAAATTTCGAAAATTCGAAATTAAATTATAATATTCGAAAATTCGAAATTAAATAAAATTGTTGGAAAACTCGAAAGATCTTATTTGAATTAGATATTTTCAAAATTTTAAATTAATTTCGAATTTTTGAAAGTTGAAAACTATCAGGGGTGTACTGAAAATCGCGCATTTTGAAATCGCCTAATGTCTAGGAAAAAGCTAAATTAAAAAGGTGACGTATTGCAGTTTTTTAATTAGTTTTAATGTTTTAGATACTTAAAACACGTTATACGAACTTAACTTTGAATGTACTAAATCGCCCGTTCAGCAGAATACTGTTTTTAAAAATCGCACGTTTTCAAAATGCGTGGTTTACACAACTCCACTGTATATTTACTGCCTTATTCATAAAAAATATTTCTTTCTTATAAGAGGTTTATTAAACAAATTTTCTATGGAAATTTGATTAATAAACCTTTTATAAAACCGAAATATTTTTTATGAATTAGGCCCTTAAGCTTTAAAGTAGGCTATAAATTTTATGATTTAATTTTCTTATACATAACTATAAAATTTAAATATCGGTACGAAAGCTGAATTTAATATACACGTCTCGATTGTTTAGAACACGAAACTGTATTGTCGAATATGTAGTTATACCGTGACATTTATTACATTATTGGAGTTTCGTGAAAACTAATGGGAGATAAAAACTTAAAGTAAATTCATTCGGCTAGGAAATACAGAATCTGTAATATAGTTGGTCACAGTGCAAAAAGTGTTTCCTTTTAAAACTTAATTTTTAAAATATAGAACTTTTGTGCTTTTTCGAAATATACTCGTAATAAAGCTCTTAATGCCAGGGTTCGTAAAAATCACAAACAACAGTTTCCTGTAGGATTTTGAAAGCAGACGTTCGACTGAAAATTTATATTGAAAACAACAATAAAATTTTAAAAATTTAAATCTGTTTTCTTTCGATATTTAATACTTTAATACTTTTAACACAACTTATTTTGTTCAGTGTACTTGTTTACTTCATGTGTACTTAGTGTCCAACATTCGTTAAATTGTGAATGGACATTCAGACTGACAGAGCAATAATGTAGAAACTTTTGTGTAGATTGACATTATCTCTTTTAGTCAATAATCTTAAATCTCTTAATAATAAGATCATATGCAAGATAACAAGTTTCTTATTTTTCATTTGTAAAATGTTGTATAATTTAGATAAATTAATGTGTTTGAAAAGATAACAGGCGGTAAAATGTATACGACAATATTGATGTATGAATTATTAATCATTAAAAAAAAAAAAAACAAAAACAAAAACAAAATGTATTGTAATAGTTTTTAAAAATTCATTTTCAAATTTAGGTTGAAATGTTGTCGAAAATATTTTAAATGTGACAACGATACAAGGCGTATAATAATTAATATAAAGTTGCTGTGTATAAAATGTAAAATTTATTGGCAGCTTAGACTAGAAAAGCCAGAGGATATACAAAACGGAGAAAGAATTAAGGCATTCGAATATAGAAGTTTCAAAATATATCAATAGAGTTTAATTAGTAGTGTTTTAAACTTTCATTCGATTGAGCAGAATGGATATTTTTGTATGAAGTACAAACTAAGTTGTACAACTTTAATTATTCTAATCAGGAATAATTTCTTAATTGAACTTAAGCTCAGTATCAGAGAAACAAGCCGCCTTAAAAATTCGGCGGCGGCGGCTCATAAGCCGGCTTGAGTCGGCCGACATTGATAGCCGCTGGTTTTGATTTGGATAAGATTTTTAAACATATTTCTATAAAAAAAAATTTCATAATTTGTAACATATGGTAAAAATTTGCCACTACAAAACCAATTAGCCGGCTGCAATTTTGAGCCGAGGCTAGCCGCATGCATCGGCGGCGGCTTGAAGTTACATACGTTGAAAGTTGGCGGCGGCGCTTGAGCCGGCTGTGAGGCGATTGGCTTGTTTCTCTGTTCAGTATGTCCAATTATTATAGAATGAAATATTTTTATTAATCTTCGTGATTTTCTAAGGAAGTGTAGAAAAGTTTAAATAGACTTTAGCTGAAAAAAATGTTGAAAATTTTCTGTGGCGCTTGTACCCGTAAAACAATTGTTGTCGAAAAAACTTATGAATAAAGTCTGGTGCAATAAGAACGCATAAAAAGTTACATACTGCAACGCAGTGTTCTTTTCTAGCTGAGATGAGTCTGTCTAAAATTTCACCAAATAGCTGCTTATTCTGTAAAAAAAATACGAAAATGTTTGGTGTTTTATTATCCAACTAACACAGTATTATTTATATAAGAAAGTTAACTTAATAATTTTAGCCAAATATAAATTTTAAACTACAATTAGGTCGAACTAGCTGAATTTCCCACTCGGCTTCTGTTGTTGAACAACTCGAAAGATCGTGCACTCGGTTTATTACGGTATCATATCCCTGATTGTTTACAAAACTTGAAGCCTTATATCAATCCACTCAATAACTGAATGAGAATTCTAAGGTAGTCGTACATTAACCAACATCAATGCCAACAAACAATGTAACCAAAACAATAATGTTGTACGCAGGGGATTAGGATAAGACTCGAGTTTTGTTAAATATTTGCCTCCGTATTTTCCAATTTCTTCAGTCACTACTGGCACATTTAAATCACGATACTATCACCCGTAAAATTTTGTTTTGCCTTCGTTGGATTTTCTCAACATTTGAAGCTGAAGCAGTGCAGTGGAAATTTTTTTTATGGAACGTTACATTCCATATAAGGAAATATTAAGTTGTTCGGGAGAGTGACAATAGTGAGAGCATTAAAAATCGGTTTGGAGAAAAATTTGGTGGAATCGAATGGGGAATAGTGTTGCTTCTCATCCACAGCAACTATAAATTGCCAAATATTTATGTATGTCTCAGTATAAATAATTAAAGTTTTCTTGCAGTAATTTTTAGCTTTATTCTTTAAAGTTGCAATTTCGTTAACTCGAAGAAAATTTTCTTTCAAACACTTTTTATGCGTATATATAATGGTAGCTATCTTCGGTGTTAAAATAATGGAAGAGAGATTAATACGAATCCCTTTCTGTTGCTCTTTTTCCTCTTTCATCGCCTAAACCAGCGAATGACAAAAGTGTTGTTTAAAGTAATCTTTGAGTATTTGCCGTCAAACAACTATAAATGCGTACAGCTAAAAGTAAAAACGCGCTCATATGCAAACACATGCATTCATTTTAAACCGAATTTGTTTAACTCTAAACATCCAATAACTGTGTAAAAACTTATTTTTTAAATTACGCAGCACAAACAACTGTAATTAAAATTTATAGACCGTGTGAGCTACAATCATACGCATGATTAGAAAAAATACTCTGACTGTTATTGAGCTACACATGCGTATATACAGGGCTATTTGATTTACACACACATATATATAAATCATACTTTCAAATAGCCACACACCCACACATTTTCCATTCCATTCCTGTCGGAGAATGTGTGTTTGACTACAACAATAATATATGTCAATGTCAGCCAGAACTGACCCACAATCAATTCTTAAGTTGAGTACGTTATCGGATTTAGTGAGACCCAACAAATTTACTCTCAGCTACTCTGAAACTCATTTCAATTTTGTATTAACATTTTACTGCTATTATTTTAGACGACACGAGTATACAACGTGTGATGGATGATACATAACTCCAACCTCAGCCACATATTTTGTAAATTTACTGACTACCAGGTAACTTAAATAAATTCAACTTTAAGTTAGTTGAAAAATAATGCAGAGACAATTGACATCGCAATGTTAAAATAGTTAGTTATTTCCATTGGAAAGTCAACCAAGTGTCAGTCAGTACTAGTTGCTAAAAAGTTAACTTGAAGTTAGTTTAAAGTTAATTTAGTTTCCGACTGGGATTTTATTTATATAAATGTATGAATATGATGGCGAATGAGGAATAAATATCCCGAGTATCATGTGTATATTTTTTGTCCGATTAAATATCCATAGCCTTTGCGTATAAGCATACTCAGACTATAAGTAATAAGAGTGAATGCGCTTGATACACATGTGCCTTTTTATTATTAGTTGTAGCGTGTTTTAGTTTTTTTTTTGCATAAACGAAGTAGAGGTTCTCTTGTATGTTAAAATCGACTATGGTCATAGTTGCTTGAGATAAAATATATGTATATGTACGTGTATAGTGTACGAATGTTTTGCGCTACAATTATGATTAAACGCAGTTACTAAAATTAAGAATATTTACATATGTATGTATATTTTTTTTGAGTACTCATAGTCATTCTATGATCTAAACTGGAACCACTCTAGAGAATTATGGCAATTTCTTTTTATAACATTGAAGTAAATACCCGATTATTGTCAATTTAGGTCTTCTAAAAACGAATATACGAGTAAATATGTTTTTTGTGTTTTTGAAAAAATTTGTAAAATCACTGTTCAAAGTGTTAAATCGATTGTGTGCGCTTTTTTTTAATAATAATAATGAGAGTAATAGTAATGTTTTTCACTTCATTTTGTATTTTGTTTTTATTAACCCGTTAAGAGCTAACTGCTGTCGTTTTATAACCATTCCTATATATAACACTTTAAACAGCATATTCTCTTTCCATTTTACCTCTTAAAGAAATTGTTTGATAAAGAAAAAATCTTCATAGTTATGCAAAACAAATTATAGTAGAAGAATAAGCTAATGCTAATTAACCCTTTCCAACTTTAGTGAAGGCATTATTAAGTCATAAGTTATCTGTACTTTAGCAACTTTATAGTTAAAATATTTATATATCTTTAAGAAAAGAGTACGACCGCAAATTGTAAATAAAAATAATTGTACTTTTTTGGTTTGCTTATGTATGTATATAAAAATTACTTTAGACAAAATATATTTGTATAATAAAATTGCAAACTTAAAAAATGTGCATGCATGTACGGGTGTTTGTGTTACCAAGTTTATAAAAATTGTATTTTATTGACATAAAATAAAGACCCACAATTTGTTAAATGTCAACAGCAAACAGCACTAAAACTCCAAACAACAACAACAACAACAACAAGAACATTTAAAAAATAATAATAAAACAATGGCAGCTCAGTAGCAATAGCAAAAACAACAACAACAACAACAGCAACAGCAACAACACTAGCAAACAATTTGTAACAAATAACACCATAAACAACAGTTGAAACTAACACCATTTGTTACGTTCATACAACCACGACCGACAATCTCATAGACACGGACACGCTTGCACACATATACACAGCCACTCATACTCACACAGACACATAAGTACGTATGAATTGCTTGACAGGGAGGAAAAAAGCTCAGCTAAGGCTAAAGTTTAGCAAAATAATGCAAAAAGAGTATATAACACACACACACACATACTTGCAGTTACACATACACATACACACACACACACACTCATACATACAAAATTATATAACGGAAATCTTTGACACTTTTCAACAATCAATTCAACTTGAACAAAACGTAAATTTTTCTATTTTGCCACAAGAGGAAGAGGAAACGGAAGAAAAATACGTTTCGCCTTCTTCTTTTATTCGCCAGTTGTTTTGTAAAAATATATTTTTTATTTCTTTAACTAATTTTTTTTGCAGCGCCACACAATTGCATTGTTTGGTTATAAATCTGTTTTGTTTGTGTGCTAAATAAACTAAGAATGTGTTGAAATGTTTGTTATTTTTTTTCTTTTGCTTTTTGTCTTCTACTCCATAGAAATTAGGGATGTAACGAATATTCGCATTCGCTTTCGCATTCGCAAATAATTCGTTTACTTTTGCTATTTGCATTCGCTTTTGCATTCGCTTAAATGTATGCGAATATTTAAAGCAAATACTAAAGACAAAAATATTGGAAATATTTTCCAGTTTTTGAAAAAGAAAAAACTGTTAAAACTTTTGAAAAATGGTAAGCACGTCATTACTTCGTTCAAAAAATTTTAAATGCAAAAATATTAACTAATCCTTCTGTGTTGTAAATTTTTTGCGAAACAAGTGCCACTCATATTATTTCGCATGAAAACTTAAAATGTTGAAGATATATTTCATATGTTTTTCACAAGATGAACAGAGTACTACTTCTGGAAAAAATGTTCATGAACAATTCATTCCAATTTTTCTTAATATGTATTTTGGTAGCATTTTACAGGAAATATTGAACTTAGGGCCAGAGTACGAATGGGTTGATTGCCTAACATTTTGTAAATTTATTTTTAATTATTATCTATACTTATTTTAATACGATTTCATTTCTTTCAGTTTAAAAATTTTTATTTCTAATAAATTAATAAACACATATTTGCTGAATTCAAGACTCAAGTAGATCTATGTATACAACACAACTTCATGTTCTTAGATAAATTTATTTTCATGTGATTTTTTTAACGTATTGTAATATTTGCATTCGCTTTCGCTTTCGCTTTCGCATTCGCATTCGCAAAAATTAAAATGTACTATTCGTTTTCGCATTCGCATTCGCTAAACTGGTATTCGTTTCATCCCTAATAGAAATACATACATAAATAAATAAGAGCGTGATAAATGAAGTTTTTTTTAAAGAACTTAAAAAAAATCGAAACAGATTTTTCAAAGAAAATTACTTCATATTTCAGCAGTAAAAACATGAAATTGTAAAATATGCATTTACTAATTTGAAGAAGTCGCACGTTGTTGCTCAGCATTCATGTTGATGTATTCGATATTCGATCTTCGCTATCGAACATCGAGTAATGAATATAAAATTCTTATTCTTCTTTTATTAGAATTATAAAGTTTTTGTAATAGTGGAAAGTTTTAGGGTGGCCACCATATAAAAAAAAGTTAAGAAACTAAAGCTATGTACAGACGGTTGTCAGATCTTACAATATTGCCGGTAAACCGTGTGAACTGGCAATTTTTGTCAGACGTCGTTGCCAGAAAAAGCATTGTCAGTCCTTTGCAAGACTAGCAGCTGACAACATATTGTCAGACATCTTACAATCGTGTGAACACATTGTAAAACTTTTGCCAGATATTTGTCAGACATTTTAATATTGTCAGATGTGCGAAGTTCATGCATCTGACAATGGCGTCATTGTAAGAGAATTCTTTTTATTTCTCTTCTTTCTTCACACGCTAAAGTTTAAAGAAAAAATATATAATAAAATATATGCAGACAAAATCATTGCAATTGCTTCTTTATGGTCCATAGTAATTTATATTTTAACACCCGGAAACGATTGATATTTAACAATTTCTAACAAATGCTTTGAGTCTGCAAATTTTTGCATATGACAACCCTGTGAACTGACAATTTCTCGACTGACGATTTTTTTCAGATGAATTTATTGTCATACAACCATCTCGCAATAAATTGTAAGATTTTCTGACAAATTTGATACAACCGTGTGAACTTGCAATCTACCTTGTGCTGGCAATTTTGGATTGCCTGTACATTGCAAGATCTGACAATATTGTAAGATCTGACAATCGTCTGTACATAGCTTTAGACCCTTCGAACAACGTAAATTTCAGAAATATGTACATATGTGAGTAGTTTTCTACACAGAGAAAACAGTGCCTACTAAATACCTCATAAAATAGAACAAAATTAATAAAAAATCTCTATGGTTTTTTTTAATAAGGAAATCTTATTAATTTCATAGGGATAACCTTTTTGAAAAAAATCAAGAAGAAATCTTCTAGTTTTTATTAGGTTATCTTATTGATTTTTTCAATAAGGTTTTCTTCTTGTTGTTATTAGGTGACCTCATAAAAATATACAAACAAATTGCGTCTTTATTCGCTGTACTTATGTATTTTCATTTAAATTCGATACCATATACATATGTATGTAGTATGTTGTAGATGTTGTTTATTTATACATACATACATACACATTATGTTATATTCTTAACTAACTTACTCACCAAGTATTGAACCAGCAAACTTCTGACTGATAGACAAGCACTCTAACCAATATGCTAACAAGCAGCCTGAATAACCATTAAAATTACAGTGCAAACATTCTTATACAAAAATGAAAAAGATCATAAAAAACATTGTCTCTATGTCTATTTATAGATATGAAATAACAAGACGCCTCATAAAATCAAGAAGATTTCCTTATTAAAAAAATCAATAAGATGCTTTATACATAATCATATAGGAACCTACTAAAATCAAGAAGAAAACCTTTTTAAAAAAATCAAGAAGGCAATAAGTAAAATCAATAAGAAATCCCTATAGCTTACAATTTATAAGAAAACCTAATAGAATCAAGAAGTTTTTCTCTATGGATTGTTTTTTGGTGCCAAAAATTACGGAAATTGAATAAAAAGAGTTATGAATAATAATATTTCTTCTTGATAAATAGAATAAGATTTACCACGTAAGAACAATAAGGAATCTCTATTAAAAAATCTTCGCTTCTTTCTGCTGGGATACCCCTTATCCTAAAAACGTTTCATAGAGAAAATCTTCTTGATTCTATGAGGCAGTTTTTTTCTCTGTGTACCAAATAAATTTTTTTCGGTTTGTTTTTTGTCACTTTTCTACTTTGCATTCGTTCTTACGCAGTTTTCTTGTACTGGAATTATACTATTTCTAAATCTTATTATATATAATACAAAAACACGTTTATTTGTTATTCGCCTTCCACCCCGCAAAATATTCGTAAAAGACCTGTGCGTGTTTATATATATATTCTACCCCGGTAAATGCTACGCCCCTTTCAGAAATAGTGATTCGTCCGACAGATGGCGCAATTTTTAGTTTTTTGTTTGTTTTTGCATCGTAACTCAAGAACTACTGAACCGATTTTGACCAAACTTTATATACATGCTCTATGGGGCGTGAGGAGTGTTTCTGTACAGTTTGAAGTTCGTCCGGCAGATGGCGAAATATTTAGTTTTTTTGTGTTTTTGCACCGTAACTCAAGAACTACTGCACCGATTTAGACCAAATTTTATATACATGCTCTTTGGGGCGTGAGGAGTGTTTCCGTGTAGTTTGAAGTTCGTCCGACAGATGGCCCAATATTTAGTTTTTTTGTGTTTTTGCACCGTAACTCAAGAACTACTGCACCGATTTCGACCAAACTTTATATATATATACATATATATGCTCTATGGGGCGTGAGGAGCGTTTCTGTGTAGTTTGAAGTTCGTCCGGCAGATGGCGCAATATTTAGTTTATTCGTGGGCAAAATCCAATTTTCATATTGTACCACCAATGCCATATACAACACTAATGTTTGCTTAGGGCCAGCAACGCGGACCGGGGTCAGCTAGTTTATTTATAAAACTTGAAATTGACAGAGTTGTTAAATATTTTAATGGAAGACCTGCATTATGTGTTTCGTGTTCTATTTATGCTTTTTCAAGGTATTTAATTAAGCTTCCAGGATGATGAAAGTATTGCTAAGCAAAAATAGATGAGCGCATAGTACAAAATTTGTACAACAGTGGTCGCCAAACTTTTTTCCCTTGAGAGCCACTTTTTTCACTTACATCAAGCTCACATGGTAAGGCCCACTTTTTTAAACTGAAATCTGTAGCTTTGCATTTGTGCGACTTGCATGCATAGTTTCAGTTAAATCGATTGAGTTAAACCTTTTATATATACTTTTTTATACTGGGTTAAAATGTTCCGTGCTTTTAGATTTTTCTGCTCACCCAGGTGTTATTATTTACCAAATTTCAGCTCTCTAGCTATAGCAGCGTAAGTGCTTCATTCATTTGTTGAGTGAGTCAGTGAATCAGTGAGTGTGTCCTTACAATATTCACTTTTTGCACTTCCATATCTCAAGAGGCAGAGGTCGAAACTTGACCTGGCGCACTATTATGCACCTAGATAGTAAACTTCGCTAGAGATATGGATATTTCACTTAAACCTGCAGCTTTGTTTGTAGAATTGTGTGGTATAAATAATTTGATTTTGTATTAAGTCGACTTATGATGCTGTTATCGGTTTTAAGCACAGAAATTGTGATCTTATTACGCTTCATGATTATAAGTAAAAATTTACTCACTATCTCATCTCCAGCTATTTGGCCAGTAATAACTTTAATTTGATCTGCATTTCCTTTTCTTTTTCTTACAAATTACGTCGTAATATCAGCATTATTAAGCAAAAAAAAAAAATAAAATAATTTTTTTCAATTGCTGTTACAAACAACATTTGGCATTAAGAACAACATTAGCTTTAAGCGACAACTGCCATAAAAGTCTATAAATTATATTACAGGCACCACACATTTCCACATATGTACTCGTAATTTAGTTTAACAGCTTGTACAAATGTGAATGCAGTACAAATTATAAATGTTTATATATTTTTTTTTGCAATAATTAAATTGAATTCCATGACTGTAAAAATTGAATTTAATACGGGAAATATAAATTTATTTACTATTGAAATTTGCTAAGATTTATGGCATTTTCGTTATGGATGTTGTAAATCACCTTGATTTCCATAAAATATGTGAGAATATTTTTTTTATTAAATTGTAAAACTACATTCAAAGATATTTTTAATGGTTGCTATAGACATTTAAACATATTGATTAAGTATTTAAATATTAATATGAGTTAGATTTGTTTAATGTGGCTGGAACGCTAAAAGTTTCTTATCTGAAAGAAAAACTAAAGTCTAATAATGATAATTCTTAAGTCTGGTCACATAGCCAGGGCTGGCAAACATGTATTTGAAATACGCATTTAAAATACAAACATGTATTTTGTATTTTGTATTCAACCCATTAAAATTTTGAAAACTTTGGCTTTTGGAACTTTTTTTATAATGAATATTTATTATGCCCAATTTACTAAATGTCAAGTAGTTAATATAAAATACTTAATTTTATTATTTGCTTGATCAAATATTTAATGCTTTTGTTTAGAGAAAATTGCAATTTGTTTCAAAAATTTCACCATGAAATTCTATTTGCAGAGGCAATTCACGCTTGGAACTCTTAAATTCTAGAAAAATTTTATTTTAATATTATTATAAATATAAGCAATACTGAGTAAAATTTTAAAATCAACCCCAACAAAAAATCAACCCCAACAAAAAATCAAAAGCTATGAAATTTATACCATTAATTGGTTTGGCCTTGGTGTCGCTGTTTTCGTTGGCGACCACTAAGAGGGGAAATCCTCCATCCATATGGAGACCATGGGAGACAAAAAAATAAAAATATTGTAAAATATTTGTTTAAATATAAGATAATGGAATAGTAAAAATATATACAATAGAATTTAATTAAAATGTGTTTGCTTCTTGACATTGTCAGAATTGGAAGCCACTGAGGACCATGTGTTTTATATACCAAAGTAAAAAAAAATTAAATTAATTTGCTTTCCTACTGTAAATTATTTTACATAAGCCAGTTTTTTAGAAAGCTTTACCAGTTACTTCCTTAAATTCCATATTAATCAATTTCATTGTATGTGCAATGATCTATTGAATTCTCATTTAGTTAATATTCAAGTTAAAATGTTTTTTTTTTCTTAACAAACACAAGCCACGAAGCTTGTCTGCGAAAAACACCTAGGCTGTTTGGCCGGAATCGAACCCACGACCTCTGGACTGAAAGGCTAGCATCGCTAATACTCAGCCACAGGGGCACCCTTAGGATTTTAAGGCTGAAAATTTCTATATCTGTGGCAATAGGCTTTCGAGTCGATTTTCAGAAATTTGTTTCTTTTACAGTTAAATTTTCTAATTCGGAATTCATTAATATTTTTTTTTTTAGAAAAACATCATCAAATATCAAAGTAAAGCGTTTTTTTAGAGTGTCACAACTTTGAGTTGGCATCAGTGCTTTATTTGAGCACCCATTTAAGAGATGATAGTTGCTTTTTGTTTTTGTTTAGCACTGTTATCACAATGAACCCAATTGGGTGTGCGAGTGGAGGTGCGGTGTAACACCACCCTTCCTAACCTATCCTAACCTACACCAGAGCAGCGCGTGCAAATTGTTGAAACTGCTACTGATTTTAATATTCCATTCAGAATTTTATTTTTCGATAAAACCCATTTCTGGTTAAATGGGTACATAAATAAACAAAATTGTCGCATTTGGAGTGAGGAGAATCCACAAGTTTTTGTCGAAACACCATTACATGTATCCACAGAAAATTACTGTTTGGTGCGCTTTATGGGCTGGCGGAGTCCTTGGCCCATATGTCTTAAAAAACCATGATGGTCAGAATGTTACTGTCAATGGTGAACGGTATAGGAATATGATTCGAAATTTTTCATACCTCAATTAAGTGGCATTAATCTGGGTGATATGTGGTTCCAACAGTACAGCGGCACATGCCACACAGCGGCCGCTACAATTGGTTTACTCAAAGAAACTTTTGATGAAAAAATTATTTCACGTAATGGCCCAATTAATTGGCCAACAAGATCGTGTGATTTAGCTCTATTGGATTATTTTCTTTAGCTTTATGTTCACTCACTTGTCTACGTGGATAAACCACAAGCAATTGAACACCTGGAGACCAACATTCGAAGAGTTATCATTGAAATACGGCCGCAAATGCTGCGAATTCTACGCGCTTTCTACGCTCCTTCTACGCGCCAGTTGTGGCGACCACATGGCAGAAATCATATTTAAACATATTTTAGATAGAACATTTTCCAAAAAAAATTATGGGACTCTTTCAAACATAAAATAAATTCAGTAAAGTGCGACTTTGATTCACGCACGAAGGGTTCCGTATGTTCGGTTTGCGCATTTTTAATGTGATTTTTTTGCGTTTTTTTTCAGTTTAAAAAATTTTTGTTTAGTTTTGTCGCTTTTTCTCGTTTTAGCGATTTTTTTTCGGTTTTTGGGTTTCTTTCATTTTGGCGATTTTTTTTCATTTTGGCGATTTTTTTCATTTTGGCGATTTTTTCTTCATTTCGGCGATTTTTCCGGTTTTTTTAGTTTTAGAGTTTTTTTTTAATTTGGCGCTTTTTTTCGTTTTCGCGATTTTTTTTTGATTTTTGGCGATTTTTTTTTCGGTTTCGCGATTTTATAATTTTGGGATTTTTTAGTTTTACTGTTTGTGAAAGTTTCAAGAGTTTGGCTCTTACGGTTTCCAAGATATAGCAAGTTGTACAAATTACATAGTCAAAATTACATTAACTGATAAAACACCCTTTAGTTTAGATTATTTAAAATTTTAGTGTTAATTGTTGTCATCTGTATAAAAATACACAAACTTTAAAATTTCAATTTAAATACAATTGTTTGTATATTACATGGAATTTTAAAAATTTTGGTTGCTCGTTTTGGAACACCCTTTAATTTTTAACTCTCATGTATTTGTTGTTGTAGCGGCCAAAATTCTACACGTTCTGTCCAAATTTCAGGTTCCTTTTCACCTTTGGTGTACGGAACCCTAACAAGAAGAAGTTAAGAAGAAGTACGTGAAACATAAAATTTAATTTTAATGGGCGTAACTACGCCCATTTTTTCAACTTGAAAGTTGTGTAATTACAAGAATCAAACAAAGGTATTTGCTAGGTTTCGCAGCAATCAAATAATTTTTTGCATTTTGCAAATTTGTTTACAATGTGACTAATTCGAAACTATATATGTATATAATAACTTTATGAAAGCCCCAATTATAACACTTAAAAGGTAGGCGAGGCATTAATTTCCTAGTTAAATAACTTCCAGTGTGTCATCCTTAATATTAACCAAATGAGAATTCCATCATATATTGCACTACAACAGCTACGCCCAAGTCATATGCACAATGTGCAAACTTTTACAAAAGAGCTTTTGTGCTTCCACACTGACGAGAGTACAACATCCACAACAACAACACAGCAGACACCAATCAAAGACTATAAATATATAAAGATGTTCCACGTAGAACATTAAATGAAAACTAAAATTGTTTGTGTTTATAGATGCTGTGGGGGAAGTAACAAGGGAAAAATATATTGTTTGTTATTTGAACGAAACCACAAAGAGAGCACAAAATTTTTGAGCATGCACACTTATATAAATATGTATGTAGTAATCTTGTATGGCATACAATGTATGCACACACATAATTGAAGCTTATAGAGAAATTTAGTTGTGTGTGTTATATTTCTTGTTCAAGCGCAGTCAAGTAGGAGCAAAAATATGAAATAACCAAAAGAAGTTTCTTGTTTTGATACATTCATGTGCAAATAAATCACGGAAATCAAATGCGACCGATTGTGTTATTGTAGGGTAAAAATACGTGTTTTATTGTTGTAAAATTAAAAATAAGTTGATTCGCACCGAACTATAATTATTTTATTTAGAAATTTCAATTATATATAAATATATATATACATATATATATTTATATATATATATACATATATGTATATATTTATATATATATACATATATATATATATATATATATATATATATATATATATATATATATATATATATATATATATATATATATATATATGTATATACTATGTATAAAATAAAAATATGTATAAAATAAATAAAACGTGAGCTTACTTACATAAGTTTGCAAACCATGATTATTTATTTTTGTTTACAAAAGAATAGGTTTTCTTTATTGCTTTAAAATTTTGAGTTTTTCAGTGCTTGTTGATTTGAATTTATATGTTTCCCACTACGAATGTTTTCGTAGCAGTGTAAGAACTAATAAATTAAGCATTTCCATCCTGTGCTTAAAGCATACGTAGCTCTCGTCAAACCAAAAGGAATATATTGTATTTTTGGTACAATTTACACATTGCTCAACAATAGTTTTTTTTTATTTTTATTTCTTTAGAATTAGTAAAAACATTTTCGAAAACTTTTATGTGAATCTTACACACTGCAAAAAATAAGTCTGATGGAGCACACAAACTTCCAAAATCTGTTTCTTTATCATAATTTTTAGTAAAATTTTTTCTTATAGATACTTCATCAAAAAGTAAAATGCATTCTTTTTCAAAAGGTTGCATCTTTTTAACAGTTTCTGTGAGCGCATTGTATATACATGAATTGTTACCTGGCTGCAAATTTTTAATGCTACTCCATCTACTAAGGGATGAAGGACTCGGAAGGTTCAATTTCAATATATTTCTTAAGAACAAGTATGTGGAGGTTGATCTATAAAATATACTTTGAGAAAAGCTTATCTCATGCTCTTCCCAACGCGCATTTGTCCCTCTATTTATCTTTAGGAGCATTTTGCAAAAAGTTTTTTTCGTTTGGATTTATATTTAAATTATCAACTTCGGCTTCAATAGATTTCTTCATCATTATTTTGCTTTCTAACGTTTTTATCCTTCTTTTTAAACTTTCGGATTTTTTCTTTAATTTAAGTTTATCTTGAGAAACAGTCTTAAGTTTTTTAAACATTGTAAAATATTTCTTTCTATAAAACTCTTCATTTCTACAACTTTTATAACAATTTGTGCAAAACGATGGTGATTCCGATCTTTTGCGCTTAAGAGGCGGACATCTTAACCAGGGTAAGGCAACACCCTCACTTAATAAACACTTTTCTATACCCGAGTCATCAGTCAAATTTAAGGTTGGTACTGCGTCGCGATTCAAGTATTTCTTTCCTATATTTTCCGACGAAAAGTGTCTTTCACATATATACAATGTCCGCGATTTTTCCAAAAAGCTTTCGTCAAAGTTGCATTTTTCTATCTACGCTTTAAGTAATATGTCATTGGAATATGGGAAACGAAAGATTTTTAAGTTTGGAAAACTTCTTTTGGATCTGCCACAATGAGGCAAACAACACTTATTGCCTGCTTTAAGCGATAACTTTTTTTGTTTTACTACGGAAGTAATTTCAATTAGTTCACTCATTATGATATTATTTATTTATATTATTATTCAAAATTTTTCACTTTTTCACACTAGATTATATTTTCAAGCACTTGTAACTCACAACGAAAGCGATACTGAAATAAAGTTAAATAAATAGTTTCCAATGTAAACGCTAAATATATTAAATTCAAATAACGGTAAATTTATATTCGGTGCGAATCCATGTATTTGCAAAAGTACAACAATAAAATACATATTTTTGCCATATAAATAGACAATCGGTAACATTAAATTTTATGTAGCTTATGTCCATACACATATGCATATGTGCGAAAACACAAGTTCTTTTTATTTGTGTAAATTTTTTCTTTGCTTTAGGTTAAATACACACATCCATTCATACTTACGCATGCAAAGGCACGCACACATGCATGCGTATGCAGATGAACAGCGAAGACATGAGAATACTAAGTGCTCTGAGAAAATAAATTACTCTCTTTGAAACAAATGGATTTAGTAGTAAATCCACCAGCAAATTAAGCACTGACAGTACAATGTATGGACGTAGAACATCTTTATATATTTATAGTCTTTGCACCAATGCTTGCTCTTAATTTGCAAGGAAACAATAACAAACTTAAGAGCTTTCAAAGCTGTTTACCTCAAATGCAAATATCAGATCAGAAACAGATTCATATGTAATATTTGGCCGTAGCTGATGAGACTCCTCCAAACTCAGGCATATACAAAATTATTGATAGTTCGAAATTAAAAATGTCTGCCGTTTTTTTTCCTACTAAATGAAAAGCATGGTCTTGCAAAATTTAATACTTTCCAAGCTTTTCAATCTGGACAAGAAAATGTAAAACCCCATTAGCTTAAATTTTATTGCATATATTTTTATTAATTAATTTTTATATATTTTATATATTTTATATTAGAATATACATATTTATTTTTTCATCTCGCATGGTAGAAAAGAACCAGGAAGATTATGATTTGATTTAGAACTTGCCAATGAGACCAGTGACAACAGAGCCAAACCAATTATCGGTAGAAAGTTCATAATTTTTGAGTTTCTGGTAAAACTAACTTGAGGATTATTTTAAAATTTTACAAAATTTTTGTATTTATATTAAAATTTTCTAAAAGTCTTTCCAGCGTAAAATGTTATAGTAAATTTAATTTTATGGTGAATTATTTTAAACAAATTGCGATTTTCCGCTAAAAAAAACTTGCGTGAAAATAACAAATTTAATGCTACGTGACAAAAAAAAAAGAGAAATGTTGCAAAGAAATTATTAATCATAGAAAAATTATTAAATAAAACAAAAAAAAAAAAAACAAATAAAAACTAATACTACATTTACATCTGAATGAAATCTAGTAGATTTACGTCAAAATCTTCAAAAATTCGCAAATATATATTTTTGACATTTTGCACGATTTCGTTTCTATGATAAAGAAATGCGGTTTCAAAAAAAAAAATTTTTATAACAAAATATAAAGGTCGTGTTCAATTCATTTTGAGTAATTTTATTGATTTTGGGGCACACATTTTTCTCTATTGCCCTCCTGCTCCTGGCATCATTGGCAGAAAATAATTGTCCCGATCTTGTACTAAGAAGAGCATAAAAATATAATTATGTACTTGAATTAGCCTTACTTTAAGAGTTAAGATCATGCCATGGTGCCCCTGTGGCTGAGTGGTAGCGATGCTAGCTTCTCAGTCCAGAGGTCATGGGTTCGATTCCCGCCATAGACCTTAGCAGTTTTCCGCAGACAAGCTAATCGCTTCGCGGGTTGTGTTGTGTGTTAAAAAAAAATTTTTTTTTTTCGTATAGGAATAAAACTAAAAGGTAAAACTAACCAATATCAGTGAACAAAATTGGTTAAACTAACTAATGTGAAGTAGTTAAAAATTTAATAAAAAAAAAACACAACAAAATTAAATTTTATTCATTAATTAAAGTTTAAAAGAGCCAGCGCAATTTTTGGAGCACTATCCATTACACTGTGCAACAGTGAAAAATCCACACGGTTGTGACAGTACAAATTTGATAGTACTATCAAACCCTATACTCAGTTTGGCGATTTTGATGACCAATTTTTTTTATGGACCTCCAACGATTTTGAAAATCAGTGCGTCCCTAAAAAATGGTGTCATCAGTTTTTGGCCAACAGCTAATTCAGACTTAGTGATAGCGCTTAGCTATATATAGCAATAATGGAGCTAAGAGTCAGCCAAACAAATCTTGTTAACATCTTATGCAAAACAAAAATTTCTTCGTGAAAACATTTTTTTCACTTTTTTCAAAATTTCAACAATTTGCACGCGTTGCTCTGGTGTAAGTCGCTTCATAATGAAATTTCAAAGCAAACTAAACAAAAAGCAACTATCAGCTGTTAAATGGATGCTCAAATAAAGAAGTGATGCCAACTCAAAGTTGTGACACTTAAAAAACACCCTTTACATTAACAAATGCATAAGGGCATTTCTACGAGGAATTCCACTTATTTGTCACGTGCGACAGCAAGCAATTAACCTTATATTTCTGAACAACGTGATTCGATTTTTCTTAAAATTTTACTTAACGTAGAGCTGGTGACGGCCTACACAAATATATAAAGTAAAAAAAAGTTTAGTTAAAAAAAAAAACAAGCTCATTTGCTTGGTGTCGCACGCTACAAAAAGTTGACATTCCTGTGAAAAAGCACATATTCATGTTGAATAATAATAAAAAATAGTTGTTTTTGAAAAAATTGCGCCAGCGAAAGTAAATAATATTATTTTTAGTTAAAGCCACTGAATTTGGAGTAAAATTTTCAGCGACTTGTTTCGAACGATCGCGTAGCACTGATAAAAATAGATGTTTTAAATATTAGAACGAGACAGTAGAAGATGGAGAAAATAAAACGAAAAGTTTACCGTAAATCGAGCATAAGAGACCAAACTCTTATAATTTGTTTGGTATTTATTTATTATAGGTGGAAAATTTTCATAAAATATGTTTATGAAAATCCATTATATTATAAAAATTTAAAAATTGTTTAATACACTGAAAGAATTTTCGGCCGAAATTCTATGAATTTCGACATTAATCTAATGAAAATTTCATTAAAATTCAACCAACGTTACGCTTCGTTGGATTAATGAAACCAGTTTCGTCAAAATTATTTTATTGAAAACTTCATAAAATTTATTTAACAGTGTAATTAATGCAGTGCTATAACTTCATCGAAACAATAAAATAATTTCATGAAAATAATGAAATAACTTAAATATAAAGGGGTTTCTTAATAATTAGAAAATATTCTTACGAAACCAGAATACTAACGAAGCAATTCTAATGAAATTCTTTCACAATATTCACGAAATTTTCATTGGATTTGTGAAATTATCATTAGATTTGTGAAAACATTTTAATGAAATTGTTTCATTGGACTTATGAAGCAAAATTCTTTCGGTGTACAATAAAAGAAAAAAATTATTTATTAATTAATAAAATAGTTTTCGATGCCGTTGAACCTTTCTGTGGAAATGCTCATATGTTATTTTCTATAAAAAGTATTAAACGGAAAATTGCAATTTGTTGAAAAAAAATTCATCATGAAATTCAATTTACTATAACAATTTGCGCTTGAAACACTTGTTAGAAAATTTTAATATAAATAGAAAAATTTTGTAAAATCTTAAAGTAAATCTCAACAAAGTCTTGCAAGAAATCAACAACTATGAACTTTCTACCGATAATTAGTTTGGCTCTGTTGGCACTGGTCTCTTTGGCAAGTTCTAAACCAGGTCCTGATACTGATACTTCGGCAACATGCGAGGTGGACAAATAAATATATTCTAATATATTTTACTAAATACATAAATAAATATGAATTAATAAAAATATATGCAATTTAATTTAAGCGTGCGGTGTTTTGCATTTTCTTGTTGAGATTGAAAATATTAGAAGGTGAAAGCCCAATTTTTACATACCAAAAAAAAAATTAAGCAGCAAAAATTTGAATTCTCATTTGTTTGATATTAAGCTTGACAGACTGGAAGTTATTTAACTAACAAATTAATGCCTCGGCTTCCCTATAATTGTGGTTTTCATAAAAAATTATGTTTATAGAAATATTTGCCATGGACCAAAAATGGTGAGCAAAATTAGAAAATAGTACAACGACACAATAACAATGCAAAAATTCGCGAATACAATTTTAGGGAAAGGGAACACATGTCACATGAATTTTTTTCTGCTTCAAATAAAACTGTTTATAAAGAAACATCTTAATTCGATTTGGAATTTTTAACTTGAGAGGTTGGAGTTTTCAAAAGTGATCTGACCGTCTTACCGATGCACAGTGGCGTGAAATAAAAAAAAAGTGGTAAAAAGTCCGTAACTTTTGAACTAGTGCACCGATTTTGATGAAACTAACTCTTATGAAAAGAAGAAGTGTTAACTTTTTGAGAAAGTATATTTGGAGGCACCCTGTTGCAAGACAGGGTAGATCCAAATAGCCTCAAAGTGGGAAACTGTATGAGAAAATTTTCTATATTTTGTGAAAAAACTATTCTTAATTTTTTTGAAATATTTTAAAAAATTATTAAGTATTTGATAAAAACTTTTATTGTTTCTGAGAAAAGAGGCATTAAGAAAGACTGTGAATTAAATTTTAGAGAGTTTTGATGGTGCACCCTACATCCAGCATTGGTGGAAAACTAGCATTTTTTGGGCAAAAAATCTAATTTTTGGATGTGGCAAAAAAATTACACCCACGTTTTTGTATTTTTTTTTGGTTTTTTATTATGAATAAACTTGTTGTAAGTAACCTGTAAGAAACTCTTGATATACTACACATAAATGTAGGCAGGAGAGGATATTTTCTAAAAATGCTAAAATTTTTATAACACAATTTTTCCCAATAAAAAAAAAAAAGTTTTATAAAATTATGTATTGGGCAACATTTTAATTTAGTTCACTGGCACCTGCGCTTACACCCCTATTATGGGTATGTTTTTACCTAATATTTGTATCGCTTTTGTATCCGTTGCTTGTAAAATACATACCTATACATTTAAGTTGCGATGGGTTCAATGTTATTATATCAGTTATAGCTATCATGGAGATAACGATGAAAAATAAATCGCTCTGCAAATTGATATGGCAAAACCTCACTGATGGGACTACTCGGTCGGACAAGGTTGGGCTGACCAAATGTTGTACATAATAACTACTACATATGATTTATCGGCAAACACCGATTAAAATTAAAATTGTTTTGAATTATATGAAAAAGACATGTGAATGCAATAAATAAATTTCTAAATGTTCAACTTTCTCACTTCTTTCCAAAACAGTTAGTTTCATCGAAATCGCTACACTAGTTCAAAAGTTGCGGACTTTTTGCCACTTTTTTTTTTATTTCACGCCACTGTGCGATGCTGCAAGATAATTTTAGGCTGAAATATGGGCTACTAGAGAAGCGAAAGAAATGCTCAGGGGAAAATAAGAATTTTTGTCGACAAAACTGAAACCTCCTCCTCAATTTTAGTTAATCAATGTATTTTAGTTTTTGTCGTCAGACTGGTACTGCTCAAACTAGCCTGAACTGGATCTACTTTTTTTTTTTATTTTTTTATTTTGTAAAGAACAAACACAACCCGCAAAGCGATTAGCTTGTATGCGGGAAACACCCAGGATTTATTGGTGGTAATCGAACCCACGACCTCTAGACTGACAGGCTAGCATCGCTACCACTCAGCCACAGGGGCACCCTCTAATGCCTCTAATATATTTTCAACTGCAGCAGTACCGTTATACAATAGTAAGAGTAATATCCTTGAAACACTATCTTCAGAAAGCAGAAAATAGCTAGAATAGGCTGACAACGTGTAGCGTCACAAAGAAAATGTGGCCATGCTTCCACTATCAATGTTCAGAACAAATAGTAAGCAAAAATAGGAAGAACACTTTGCGATCGGTAGGCAAGCTAGTAGGCTACGCTTTTCCTATAATACATTCTGATGCAGCTGTCAAGAATAGGACAAAGAAGATACAGGGTTTCACATGCTTCGCAAGCGCCCGGCATTGCACACTACGCGTTAAAAATTTGTAGGAAAACACATACTAAACGATAAAAATATGTGTGTAGGACTGATATATGCAAAAACATACTTTAAATTGTAAAATATGCTTTAAAGGGTAAAATATGCAAAAATATGCACTAACAAATCGATGCCAAAATTCATAAAAAGTTCTGAAACGGATAAATATCTTAATCCCGCATCAATACATCACACAAGAAAAAACATGCAATTACATATTTGCGTTTGTTTTCCCTGCTAATAAACTTATAAATAACATACTTCACCCAACTTCTACTTTGGCTTTTTAACTGATTATTACGAGTATTAACATGGCATGGAGGTACGTACTAGCAACTTTATATTACAAGCAATAATTTAGAAATATCAATACTTAGAAGTCATTACATACACAAAATTAATTCATAAAAATCCAACGCCAGCAGGTGTATTGAACTAGTGTTTCCTGTGATTGAAGTTATAGTGGATTTACACTGTCTCGAAATCTAGTACTTTCGAGATTTCGAGCTAAATCAAGCTGCTTTTTACAACAAAAGGTGAGTGAATTAGCTCCGGTCTGCTTAAAAAACTGTGTGTGAATTGGCTACAATGCAGTTGTTTGGTTGTAGTTTTGGAAACAAATCAGTTGATGGGTTTTGTTTTGTATAAAAAAAAATCTTGATAAATGTAAAAAAAAAGCTGGTGTAGACGCTATAGATTTCTATAAAGATTTTCATCAAAATATGCTAGATTTTATGTAAATGCCCTACTAAATATTTTATTTAATGATCTATCAAACACAGTAAGTGTTATTATTCCCTTATGCTGTAAAGTAATGCAAACGGTATGCAGCTTATATTGAAAAGTAAGTAATTACCAAGTTTTTGCTGAAAAATAATCGGTTTTCGTTTGAAAAATATCTAGTTTTAAATTTGAAAAATATCTCGCTTATCTTTTTTTGGCGATTTTGGCTTGATATTTTGTAATTTTGTCCCAAAGGATTAAAATATAAAAATCTTGTTGTTTGTTTTTTTTTAAATTGTTTTAAAATTTTTTTTTTATTGTTCAAACAATTAAAATTCAAGCCATGACAATGTGTATTAACTTACCTTAGCGTATAAAATTGTTTTATTGTAAGAATCTGACTATGAAATCTTATTTATTATACTAATTTACATTTGTAATTTTCTCCCTTGCAAAAAATATTGTATAAAAACTCAGCGAAATTCCTTAATAAAATTATCTCAGCCTAATAACTATACAAACAAAAGTTATGAAACTCCTTACAATAATTGTATTGGCCTTGGTGGCACTACTGCCATTGGCTAGGTCTGTACCACGAGAACATAGAACTCCTCCCCCCTTGAAGTCTACGGGAAGAAAATAATGTAAATACTTAATATATTTTATTAAAAAAAAAAATAAAAATTGTATAATAAAAATGTTTACACTAAAATAAGATTTTGTCTGTAAGTTTTATTGTTAAAAAAATTAGTAATCAATTCACAAGCCTTGTTATATCGTTTAAAGTTACGTTTGAAAAAAGAAACAATTTCTAACTAAATCTCTTGAAACAAAAATATTTTGATGAAATTCTCCTTTCAAGTAAAATTTTAAATGATACACAGAAAAAATTCTTCCTGCTATAAACACGTTTAATTGAAAAAATGTACCAAAAATTAATAAAAAAATTTTTGGTGGGTCAATTAAACTTTTTTTAATTAAATTAAATTTTTAAGCAAAATTTTAATTAATAAATTAAATTTTTTAATTTATTATTGGTTTTATTTTTCAATTAAACCTGTTTAAAGCAGGAACATTTTTTACTGTGTATAATGGTGCTGGTGAAATAAATAATGTTATGTTTCACAATAACGAAAGAAAACTTTCGACTGAAAGTATGTATTGAAAACAACAATAAAATATGAAAATTTTGTTTTCAATATATATTGTAAGTCGAAAGTTTTCTTTCCATAAATATTTTTTTTCTACATTTAAAATTTTTTCCAAGATAGTTAAATCTTAAGACAATACTTATGGAGCCTTATTTTATAAAATGCAACGTTAAGCATTTACCAATTTTACATGGAAATTTTCACGTTACGTTTTACAAAATAAGAACTATATATTTTTTTTTGTTATTTGTCTTTAGTTTCTTGTCCTAAGATTTTACGCAAAAGTTGTTCTAGCACAAGGTTTTTAGTGCTTGCTAATTTTTCTATGGCGCGATATATTCCCATTGGCTGTTAATTATCGTCACAGGCATTTTAAATGTCACGACAAATAACGTGACTTTTGTTTTTCGGTTTCATATACATATATACAATAAAATTTTTTCTATATAAAGTTACTTTGGGTTCGCACTTTATTAAAATTTTGTATATAAACTCAGCGAAATTCTAAGCCCAATAAAATAAAAAAAAAATATGAATCTGATACCAATAATTGGGTTGACTTTCGTGACGCTGCTTCCATTAGCTACATGTGGACTTGCATTTCCTATAAGGTATGGTTCTCCGTTCAGCCCTGTCACGCCTAAGCTGATAAAAGGATGAAAATATTCGAATATACTTTATTAAATTATTTATAATGGAGTAATAAAAATGTTACCGCTGTAATATGATTTTCTTTATATGTTTTGTTGAACTATTTTTTTTTGCAAGATATACCCAGCAGAAACTTGGTAATAACTTACTTACTTTTTTACATAAACTACATACCACCTACATTACCTTACAGCAGTGAATCGCCCAAAATACCACAATTGTGGACAAGAAAATCACACACATGCTTATGCTCTTTCATTTAATCGTCACTGAGAAAGCGGTCGAATGAAATTGTGAATTTTAAAATTGTACCAACAACTTTCAAAAATTGTACTTTTTTTTAGCTTAATTGTACTAAAAGATTTTTTAGTTCAAATTACATACATAGTTTTATTTGTTTTTATTAATATAATCGACTTTGCTCTGTCTACAGAATTCTATTCACAAATTTGCTTGTAAGTTGGGATGTTAAAGCATATGGTTACTTCTGTTTAAATTGAAATTTAAATTATACAAGTTAATAGCTTGTGCTCTAGTATCCGAATTTTGAAGAAAAAAAGATTTGGAAATCGACGAGTTCACATTTTTTGATTTTCTTGCTGCGTTTTGCTTTCACAAGACTGTTTTCAAGTGAGAAGAATATGAGTTTCATGGTTCAAAAGTGAAAATTTGACACATGCCATCGTTTGAAAACAAATGCGGAGTGAAACTGGGGAGATTCCTTAGATGTACTAAATTACTCTGTTAGTTTGAAAAGTACCAAAAAAGGTACAATTATAGCAACTTTGCCATCCCTGTTGTGCACGCATAAACGAATTTTTCCTGGTTTTATGTTTAGTTTTTTTTGTTGAGCACACCGAACGAAATTAAAGCTCAAATTTAATAAATTTGTACAGCAAAAAAAAAAAAAAAAAATTATGGAAGCTAAGAATTAATTTGTGATAAAAAATGCTTGTGGCAATATGCAATGTATTTTATATTATGAAACATTTAAAAATAAGTTTTCACAGCGCTGTGAATAAATTTAATTTGCAACTTATACACTACATTGTTGAATGGATTATTAGATTTTTTACTTTTTACTTAAGTTCTTATAAAATTGCTTATCTATTGGGTGTTTTTTTAGAGGTATAGAACTTCGAATTGAAATAAAACACAAGAAAATCGTTTTAATGTCCATCAATTTGGCTTTATTGGAAGGATAATTTTATGCCATTAATGTTTAAATATGATTTCGGGCATGTGGCCGCCGCGGCTGGCTCGAATAAAGCCAATTCTACAGGTCCAATTTTCAACCACTTTTTCGAGCATATGGGGCCGTATGTTGGCAATAACGCCACGAATGTTGGCTTCCAAGTCCCCTAACGTTTCTGGTTTGTTGGCGTAGACGAGCGACTTCACATATCCCCAAAGAAAATAATCCAATGGTGTCAAATCACACGATCTTGGTGGCCAATTGACAGGTCCATTCCGCAAAATTATGCGCTCATCGAATGTTTCCTTCAATAAATCGATTGTGACGTGCGCTGTGTGGCATGTAGCGCCGTCTTGTTGGAACCACAACTCATCCACATTCAAAATCTTCAAAATCTTCCATAAAGTTGATGGATAAAGCTCCAATTGCTGTGCACGGTGGCGAATCGATTCATTCGGGTCCTCTTCAACACTTTGCTCTACAGCGGCAATTGTTTCTTCGGTGCGCACTGTTCGACGTCTCTGCGGATGCGTATTATCACATAGAGTAAACGTAGTGCGAAAACGATCCATGGTTAACCGAATTAATTGCTCTGATGGACGATTATGTCGACCATAAAATGGACGGAGCTTGCGGTAAACTTCGCGAACTGAACCATTATTTTCGAAATAAATTTGCACGATTTGCAAGCGTTGTTCTTTTGTCAATCTGTTCATGATGAAATGGCAAACCAAACTAAATATTAATCACTTGACAGCTGACAAAATGGCCGCCAGTTAAAAAAGTGATGCCAACTTAAAGTTCTATACCTCAATAAAAAACACCCTTTACTAAAAATATTCAAACAATTAATAACCATAAAATGGATTTTATCAGTTTCTTCAGACTGTTTTCACACTGACATGGTTTTAATAAAAGTTGGTTTAAACGTGAAAATCTGGTTTCACCATAAAAAAAATGATTTCGCCAAAAACCAACTTACAACCATTTTTGAATTGGTTTTAAGTAGGTTTTATGAAATGCAACCTTGTTTTCGCTGTGCTAAATTCAGTGCTGCCAAGTTAAAATGGCCGGAAGCAGCTGGTAATGTTTATGTCAGCGAATAAGAATTGATAGAAAAAAATTAATTTCTCCATAATTTAATTATTATTTTACGAACTGTATTTGTTTCTATATTCTTATGAATTGAACAGGCTAATGTTCGTATCGCTTTTTAAGCCAAATTAATTAATTTTTCCATGTTGCGTCCCAAAGGGTTAAAAGTAGTTTTACTCGTACACGTATTTTTAGTGTTTGGCTAATTTTTCTATAACGAAAGATTTTCACACTGACAATTATTTATGGTCACAGGTGTTTTAAATGTCACGTTAAGTAACGTGGCTTTTTTTTCCGTTTCATACTTATATAAATTTTTTGTGTCTGTGATGCTCCGCACTTTTCAAAATTTTGTATATAAACTCAGCGAAAAGACAGCTTAAGCCCAATAAATAATCAAAAGTTATGAATCTTCTATCAATAATCGCGTTGACTTTCGTGGCGCTGCTTCCATTGGCTAGATGTGGAGTTAAAGTACCTACAAAGCCCCTTCCTCCGTGCAAACCTGCCGCAACTAGGGTGAGAAAAGGATGAAAATATTCAGAATATGGCTGATATTTTACTAAATTAATTTTAATGGTGTAATGAAAATATTAACACTGAAATATACATAATTTTCTTTTGTATATTTTTTTAATATTTATGATTTAAGTTTTTTGTTTTTGTCAGATATACCAAACAAAAACGTAGTAATAACTTATATGAAGAAAAACTTACTTTTCAACACAAACTACATACCGTCTGCATTACTTTACAGCATTTGCGTAATGACTGCATAATAAATAAACCAAATAAATTAGTCTGAGCGTGTGCTTATCATGCAAATAGTTCTATGTTCAAATCCTGGCGAAAATATTTGCTTTTTATACCCTTTACCGAAAAAATTTTAAAAGGCTATATATAGGTTTTCCATTCCGTTTGTAATTTCCATAATATTAATAAGCGACCCATAAAGTATATATATTCTGGATCCTTACGGAAGACGAATAAGCGATGTTCGTCTGTTCGTCTGTCTGTACGTGAAATCGGTTTTCCAAAGCTCCCAGAAAAGCTAGAGACTTTGTTCTTACACTGGTGTGTCAGAAATGGTCCAAAATAGATTGGTATTGAAAGTCAGCAAAATCGAGCAGATGGTTGCAGAGCTGGTAAACTTAAACTTTATTTAGCCATATAAAAGTAACCGTAAACTAATATTAATTTTTTTAATAAATAAATTTATTTTATACTTCAGCACAAATAAAATTGGCATTTCAAATTAAAAAAAATTAAAAAGACGTTTCCAGGGTTGGAAAACTTTAACTTTTTTTGTTATATAAAAGTAACTTACTAAAACAAATTTCTTCTTTTTTTCTATAAATTAAATGTATCTTATATTCTTAAAATAAAGAGATTGGTGTAAGAGGCCAAAACAAATAAAAAAGGACGATTCCAGGGTTGGGAAACTTATACTTTTTGTGGTATATAAAAGTAACTACGTGTAACTAATTTGTTCCTTTTGCTTTATAAATTATATATATTTTAAGTTTTGGAAAGAAAAATTTGGTGTAGAAAATTATAAAAATGAAAACCACAGTTCCGGAGCTGGATACTTTTAACTTTTTTTCTGGGTATTAAAGTAACTAAATAAAACAATTTCTTTTTAATTTTATTTTTTCTTTGTTCACTTAACATACTTTATATATATTTTTTAAGAACTACTAGATTGGTATAAGGAATCAGAAAAAATCTTAAAGGCTGATTCCAGGGTTGGAAAATTTATTTTTTTTCTGTATAGATATAAAAGTAACTAGATCAAATTATTTTTTTTTGTTTACAGAAATGGTCCAAAATAGATTGGTATTGACGGTTTCAGAGCTGGAAAACTTACAATTGATTTTGCCAAAGTAACTAGATAACACAAATTTTTTGATTTTTTTTTGTTAAATAAACGAATAAAATTTATATTAAAAATATAAAAAAAATAAAAAAACACTTTTTCAGGGTTGGGAACTTTAACTTTTCTGTTATATAAAAATAAGCTACTAAAACTTATTTTCCCTTTTTATCTATAAATTTAAATTATCTTACATTCTTAAAAGAAAAAGATTGATGTAAGAAATTAGAAAAATTTAAAATTATGATTACAGGGTTGGGAAACTGACAGCTTTTGTGATATATAAAATTAACTAAGTCTAATAATTTCTTTTTTATATTTTAAGCTATATATGTATATATACTTTATGTTTTGGAAAGAAAAGTTGGGTTTGAAAAACTAGAAAAATAAAAATCACAGCTCCACAGCTGGAAAATTTAAACTTTTTTGATATTAAAGAGAGAGAGAGAGAGAGAAAGAGAGAGAGAGAGAGAAAGAGAGAGAGAAAGAGAGAGAGAAAGAGAGAGAGAGCGAGAGAGAGTCAATACGCTTGATACGCTTGTGTCTTTTTATTTTTAGTTATAAAAAATACACTATTTTAGTTTTTGCATAAACGAAGTAGAGTTGCTCGAGAGAAAATATGTGAACGTACAAATTGTATGCGCTACAATTTACCTATGCATATTTTTTTTGAGTACTCATTGTCATTATCTGACTCGCATGTGCACATGTTTCGGGGCGTCGTTTTGAAAGAGGGATAAAGGTTCCTCTCTTTAAACGTTGTTATGGAATTAGCGTTGAAAATCATAAAATTCTGGCATTTTAATACTTTTTATGTGAAATCTTATGCGAAACACTTTTTTAGAATATCTTAATACTCTGTGATGAAATTTAACAAAAATACCAAATATTTTTTAGGGTTTTAGGGTTAAGTTTATAATTGTTCACACTAGCCTTTTATGAACAAGGTAGCAGCAATTTTATTTTAAATACTACTAGCGACATTTTTGTGGAATATTTTAACCCTCTTAGTCATTAATGGGTCCTCGTGGTTCGTTTACCTAATTTACATTATGTATTTTATAATGAAATTTCATGACATTTGTTGCACGATACTTTTTTAATTTGATTACTGCAGGCGCTATAGAGGATAATGACCTACTCTCAACATAAATCTATGAATAATTTTTTTATCTGATTTGCTTCTCCAGTACCTGGATTCCGTAACTTTTATTACGATGATCGTATTGCTATAATAAATATAACGAACATTTATCGACTTTGATATTCAAAAATATATTTTAACGATAATTAATTTTAATTATTATTCGAACTTCATTTGTTTCTATATTTATGATTTGAACAGGCTAAAATTCATATCGCTTTGTAAGCCAAATTAAATGTGATAATTATTAATGAACAAATAACACCAAAGTGTGTTGTAAATATTCTGACTAACAATACATATTTGAACGGAACCACTAGGTTTAGTGGCCTTCGAAAACGGCTAGTTGTTCCGTTCAACTCTGTTTTGTTAATCAGAATATTTACAACAAACTTTGTTGTTATTTGTTCATTAATAATTATCACATGTAATTTGGCTTACAAAGCGATACGAACTTTAGCCTGTTCAAATCATAAATATATTTTAACGATATTCGCTGTCGGTTGAAGTAAAGAAAGTAAAATAAGAATTTCAAACTTATTTAGATTTTCCTTAATTCTTCTTTGTGATTTTTATTTTGTATGCAAGAATGCTACATGATATACAATTAAATGGTGCGTAAAACACAGATGGACGCTTTACTTAATCCAGTAGTGCGATTCAGTAACTTTTTTTTTTTAACGATAATCGCATCGTTAAAATAATTATAACGAAAATTTATCGAATTTGCTATTCAGTAACATCTTTAACGATATTCGCTGCAGGCTAATGACAGCTGTATCGTTATTTAACTTAACTTTAAACTTATTTTAAGTTTTAACTGCTGTACTTTCGTTCAGAAAATTTTCTCATCAATTTATTTTATTAAACCAATTTGTTTTATTTATTTTTTGCTAATTTTTCTGTGACGAATACATTTTCGCATTGGCCATTATTTATGGTCACAGGTGTTTTAAATGTCCCAACCAATAACGTGATTTTTGTTTCAATCTTGCACATACATATCCAATATATATAGCATACTTTTGTAGAAAATTACTTTGGGTTAAGACTTTGCGTTTGTGATTCTTCCCGCTTTAAAATTTTTTTATTTCAACTCAGAAAAATTCCTAAAGTCAAATAAAAAAATCAAAAGTTATGAAACTTTTACCAATAATTGGGTTGGCTTTACTAGCACTACTCCCACTGGGCAGATGCGCAGTTAGAATAACTGCACCCAAGACAACAGTCAGGACGAAAGGATGAAAAATATTCTAATATAAATAAATATGTATTTTATTAAATAAATTATATCAGAAATAAAAATGTTGACACTGAAATATGTGTCTTTTTGTATGTTTCTTTCTGTAAGGAGAAAAAGGGGTTGTTTCAAAATTTAAGGCGCCTCATTGACACCAGAGGCGCTGAAACTCTGCATGATTAAAAACGTGCAAAAAAAAAAGTTGTAAAATAATGAAGCTTTATCTATCTCTATCTCTATCTCTATCTCTATCTCTATCTCTATCTCTACCTCTACCTCTATCTCTATCTCTATCTCTATCTCTATCTCTACCTCTACCTCTATCTCTATCTCTATCTCTATCTCTATCTCTATCTCTATCTCTATCTCTACCTCTACCTCTATCTCTATCTCTATCTCTATCTCTATCTCTATCTCTACCTCTACCTCTATCTCTATCTCTATCTCTATCTCTATCTCTATCTCTATCTCTATCTCTATCTCTATCTCTATCTCTATCTCTATCTCTATCTCTATCTCTATCTCTATCTCTATCTCTATCTCTATCTCTATCTCTATCTCTATCTCTATCTCTATCTCTATCTCTATCTCTATCTCTATCTCTATCTCTATCTCTATCTCTATCTCTATCTCTATCTCTATCTCTATCTCTATCTCTATCTCTATCTCTATCTCTATCTCTATCTCTATCTCTATCTCTATCTCTATCTCTATCTCTATCTCTATCTCTATCTCTATCTCTATCTCTATCTCTATCTCTAACTCTATCTCTATCTCTATCTCTATCTCTATCTCTATCTCTATCTCTATCTCTATCTCTATCTCTATCTCTATCTCTATCTCTATCTCTATATCTCTATCTCTATCTCTATCTCTATCTCTATCTCTATCTCTATCTCTATCTCTATCTCTATCTCTATCTCTATCTCTATCTCTATATCTCTATCTCTATCTCTATCTCTATCTCTATCTCTATCTATATCTCTATCTCTATCTCTATCTCTATCTCTATCTCTATCTCTATCTCTATATCTCTATCTCTATCTCTATCTCTATCTCTATCTCTATCTCTATCTCTATCTCTATCTCTATCTCTATCTCTATCTCTATCTCTATCTCTATCTCTATCTCTATCTCTATCTCTATCTCTATCTCTATCTCTATCTCTATCTCTATCTCTATCTCTATCTCTATCTCTATCTCTATCTCTATCTCTATCTCTATCTCTATCTCTATCTCTATCTCTATCTCTATCTCTATCTCTATCTCTATCTCTATCTCTATCTCTATCTCTATCTCTATCTCTATCTCTATCTCTATCTCTATCTCTATCTCTATCTCTATCTCTATCTCTATCTCTATCTCTATCTCTATCTCTATCTCTATCTCTATCTCTATCTCTATCTCTATCTCTATCTCTATCTCTATCTCTATCTCTATCTCTATCTCTATCACTATCTCTATCTCTATCTCTATCTCTATCTCTATCTCTATCTCTATCTCTATCTCTATCTCTATCTCTATCTCTATCTCTATCTCTATCTCTATCTCTATCTCTATCTCTATCTCTATCTCTATCTCTATCTCTATCTCTATCTCTATCTCTATCTCTATCTCTATCTCTATCTCTATCTCTATCTCTATCTCTATCTCAATCTCAATCTCAATCTCTATCTCTATCTCTATCTCTATCTCTATCTCTATCTCTATCTCTATCTCTATCTCTATCTCTATCTCTATCTCTATCTCTATCTCTATCTCTATCTCTATCTCTATCTCTATCTCTATCTCTATCTCTATCTCTATCTCTATCTCTATCTCTATCTTTATCTCTATCTCTATCTCTATCTCTATCTCTATCTCTATCTCTATCTCTATCTCTATCTCTATCTCTATCTCTATCTCTATCTCTATCTCTATCTCTATCTCTATCTCTATCTCTATCTCTATCTCTATCTCTATCTCTATCTCTATCTCTATCTCTATCTCTATCTCTATCTCTATCTCTATCTCTATCTCTATCTCTATCTCTATCTCTATCTCTATCTCTATCTCTATCTCTATCTCTATCTCTATCTCTATCTCTATCTCTATCTCTATCTCTATCTCTATCTCTATCTCTATCTCTATCTCTATCTCTATCTCTATCTCTATCTCTATCTCTATCTCTATCTCTATCTCTATCTCTATCTCTATCTCTATCTCTATCTCTATCTCTATCTCTATCTCTATCTCTATCTCTATCTCTATCTCTATCTCTATCTCTATCTCTATCTCTATCTCTATCTCTATCTCTATCTCTATCTCTATCTCTATCTCTATCTCTATCTCTATCTCTATCTCTATCTCTATCTCTATCTCTATCTCTATCTCTATCTCTATCTCTATCTCTATCTCTATCTCTATCTCTATCTCTATCTCTATCTCTATCTCTATCTCTATCTCTATCTCTATCTCTATCTCTATCTCTATCTCTATCTCTATCTCTATCTCTATCTCTATCTCTATCTCTATCTCTATCTCTATCTCTATCTCTATCTCTATCTCTATCTCTATCACTATCTCTATCTCTATCTCTATCTCTATCTCTAAACCGAACGTACAAAATATTTTTAAAATTTTGACGGCAACTTTTGCTCGAGAATTTCTAATCCACAATTGCAAATGTATAACCCCTTTGCTTTCTATGTTTCCATTTTTAATTCTCCTCCCGACAACCAAAATTTTTAAAATGGTAAACTCGAAATTTTTGTGCTTTTGATTTAAAAAAGAAAAGCTGTACATATTTTAATATTAATTTTTAATTGTTTTTAGTTTCTGCACACAGGCAAAATTTCATATTTTTTGGCAATGATTTTGCTTCATATGTATTTCATGTTAATTCAACATGATTTACAGTAACATTCAAAGAAAATTATTCTTGTTGAAATAGTCTTATTTCATTTTGATATCCAGGGGCCTGTTTCTCAAAACGTGCAAGTGTTGTAATAAAGGGTGTTTTTTTTAGAGTGTCACAACTTTGAGTTGGCATCACTGCTTTACTTGGGCACCCATTTAACAGCTGATAGTTGGTTTTTGTTTAGTTTGCTTTGAAATTTCATTATGAATCGACTTACACGAGAGCTAACGCGTTGTTGAAATTTTGAAATTTTGAAATTTTGAAAAAATTTAAAATATTATTTCTGCCATGTGGCCAGGCGTGGCGGCCACATGGCAGAAATAATATTGAAACATTAATTTCATAAAATTTTATTTTATTTTTATTTATTTTATTATTTATTTTATATTTCCTTGTTTTATTATGATTTAACCTTATGTCACTCTATAAAAAACACCCTTTACAAGTAAAGGAAAAATGAAAAGGTGGCTTATGACTCAAAAAATTATTTTTCACTTGTTTTTTGGTTCGGATGGTTTTTGAGACGCTCTTTAACATGGTGAAAAGCAGAAAGTCCTAACCTCGCAAAATTCTTCATCGATAGACATTATAGGTATTCACGTCAAAATTTCCTAGCGTGGAAAAGGAGAAATTGGAAATAAATGACATTTTAACAACAACAACCGTACACAGTTTTTTTTCCTCAAAACTTCTGTAGTTTATAATGGAAAAGACCAACAGAAACAGAACGAAGGAGAACAACTACCGAGAAACTGACGAAATGCATTGTTTATCTTTAACAGCTGATTTCTCGAAATTTTGTTTTTGAGTCATAAGCCACCTTTTCATAGACCGGGTCACATACATATATATATTTTTTTTCATACAAATAATTGGGGAATTCAAATGGTAGTCTTAAGTGTTATAGTGCTAATGTTTTAATTTATTTTAATATAATTTAAAATACTATAACACCCATGATACATAAGACAACCCTTTGAATACCACAAATATATTTTTATAACTTATTTACTTTGCCAGTTTTTAATTATTTGTTCTCGTGATTTTAAATGCGCCTCTCCTGGATTAGTTAGAGACCTTTCCCACAAAAATTCAATTTAGTGATGCAGTAATGATGAATTGATAAGATCATATACGAGTATATTCTATGCATTTGTGCGAACACAAAAAACTTAACTTAAAGCACAAAGTTTAAGCGATTCATGGCAAATTCTTTTTATCTAAATAAGATATTGATAGAATTAAAAAGATGTGCTATATCGTCTTATCTTTAAAGGTTTCTTATATATCTCTTTATTTGTTTAGAGTTTTCTTTAATACCATCTTCCTCATTAAGTCTTTTATAAGTTTGACACAAAATTTGCTATTAATGTTAATAATTAAAGTTATTTTTATATCTCATGGTAATGAGATTTTCTTTAGAGTTCTGAACTATAATAAACATATTATTTCCATAAAAGTTATCAAAAAACTTTTCACTGCTTGCATATCTTTGTAGCCATAAATGCTTAATGTCATTTAAATCGGATAAATAAAACAGCAACGATTTAATGGACTAGCAAAATAAATTATGCGGTCACCCCAGATAAACACCGCAATGGTGCCAAAGAAGTGGCCTTATTATCGTAGTCTTTAGATTTAAGCTAACCCCCCCCCCCCCAACCTTAAATCATATTAAATCTACTATCATAAAAATTGTAGATAATATTAAATCATAATTCCTATCTCTAACATGATCACGACAAGTTCAAATGCAGCAGTTGACAAAATTTTTATAGAAAGCGACTATATAAGCGTGATACAAACTATCTTGAATATTATTTTCAAACGTACAGACAGACATTCTGTTTAACAAATTTATAAAAAAATTTTTTTTTTTGGAAAAAGCAACGTATTCGGTTAAAGATGGAACTCCTACCAATAGTTGCAGTTGCTATACAAATACTTGTGCTCTTCACATTAGCTCTTGCTGAAGACGATGGCCCGCCATATGATTTTGGAGTTGGAAAATAAAAATAAAATTAATCAATATTATATAAAAAAAACTTATTATAATTTCATTATATAATATTTGTAACAATTAATAGTAAATATATACGGCCGTGTCCAAAAAAATTAATTTGAACTTCAAGTCTTATTTCGTCAAATAACACTTGAAATGGAAATTTTGATTTAACGTATATTTCAAGCTCAAATATTTTTTTTTGAACACGGCTGATAAGTTTTTGTGAACAAATTTAGTGGAAATTTTTATGTTCGAAAGGTTAAAATTTTTTAATTAATCTTTTTTTTTTTGGTAACTAGCGAAATCGACACATTTGTGGGTTTCAAATGCAAGTATGGTTTTTTTTCAAAATTGTATTAAAAGTTAAACCAACCAGAAAATTGTTTAAAATCGATATAAAATGCAAATGTAACATTAGATCGCGATGATGGCTAATAATATTTACATATAAAACACTTGGAAAATAGAAATCAAAAGCACTATAGACCACTCCCCACTGAACTACCGAAGCACATATTTAATATTCGTACACAATTCAATAAAAAAAACAAATAAGAGTGCTATATTCAGCTGTACCGAATCTTATGTACCCTTCACCAAAGTGCGTATATGTAGTATAGAGATACATGCATATTTGTTTTCTGAAAAAATTTATAATTTTTTGCTCTAGTGCAATTTTTAGTAAGTTACCTCTCGGTATTTTTCGATTAAATATTTTTTCCTTGATATTAGCAATGAGTTCAATATTTTATTCTACGCTCTGTATTTAAGAAATATTTTACATTCACCCTTATTCCAGCTGTCAAAAACGACGTCACGTCATACAATATCAAAAAGAATTTTTTCAAATTTGTTCAACACAAAGGAACGGTTACAGGGAAGTGAAACGGAACATGTCCATTAATTAATTTTATAGTTAGGAATGCTCTTTAGCGATAAATTTTATTTTTATCTCTATTTACTAAAAATGAATAAGAACTCGTTAGAAGCTGTCAACGAAAGACCATCAATTTAGAACACAACTGTGCTGAGAGCATAACAAACAACATGGCACAAAGTTTTATTTATACTTAAATAAAAATTTAACATGTACAAAAAAAATTCAATAAAGTGAGACTTCTACTCGCGCCCGAAGGGTTCCGTACGTTCGGTTTTGAGCGTTTTTTAATTTCGCGTCTTTTACTTTTGGCGTCTTTTACTTTTGGCGTTTTTTTTTTCAGTGTAAACGATCTTTTTTTAGTTTTGTCGCTTTGTTCTTGTTTTTGGCGATTTTTTTCGGGTTTTGGCGTTTTTGTTTCATTTCGGAGATTTTTTTTTCATTTTGACGATTTTTCCGGTCTTTTGGGATTTATATAGTTTTAGAGTTTTTTTAATTTAGCGCTTTTTTTCGTTTTGGCGATTTTTTTCTTTGGTTTTTGGCGATTTTTTTAGTTTTGGGATTTTTTTATTTTTACCGTTTTAGAAAATTTCAAGAGTTTGGCTCTTACGGTTTCCAAGATACAGCAAGTTGTCAAAATTAAATAGTCAAAATTACAATAACTGATAGAACACCCTTTACTTTAAATTTTTTAAATTTTTGTGTTAATTGTTATAGTCTGTATAAAAATACACTAACTTTAAAAACTTAAAGTGTACAAGTTCACTGCACAAGTCTGGCACTGTACAGTGGGTTTGTGTAGTGGTTAGGGGGGGGGGGATGGTTGTGCTATTTACGCAGTCAACAGAGTAAATATAAAAATAGTTTTGATATTTGCTCAAGTTTGAAAACTGTACAGTGAACTTTTGTAGTGTATGTTGCAAACGCTCAGTTGTTTCGTGATTTTTTACGAGTTCACAACAAGAAATGAGTGCAGAACAAATATTCTGGACAGAGTTCCTAGAATTATACAAATAATAAGCAGAATTATGGCGTATTAAAATAAAAAATGCACAGTTTACTTGTATATCTATTGTGTGTCACCAGCTTAGTTTACGCAGTGCCAGAATTGAGCACTGAACTCATGTAGTGTATGGCCGGCATTAGTAATAGTTTTTAGTGTATTTTTTTTTTAACCGACTTCAAAAATAGGAGGAGGTTATCAATACGTCTATTTTTTTTTGACATTGTTACTTCTTTAAAAATTCTTTTATAGTCTGAAAGGGTATAGCTTCTCATTGGTGCCATTTTAAAAAATTGCACGGGAATACGCCCACAATTTTTTAAATTAATTTTATGATATTCTACTTATTTGATTGCTGCGAAACCTAGCAAACACCTTTGGTTCTCGTAGCTACGCAGTTATAAAGTTGAAAAAAAATGGGCGGGGCTACGCTCAATAAAATTTAACATTTTATTTTAAGTGTTTCTACTTTACCGAAATTTACGAAACTTAACAGACATTCTGAGCCCTGAAAAACACGCATTCTTGCGTTCAAAAAAAAAAACGTGCAGAGCCACGCCCATTAAAATTTTTATTTTATATATCACGTGGTTCTACTTAACCGATTTTAGCGAAAGTTATAACACACCTTGAGCTCTAAAATAGACAAAATCTTCCATTTAATTAAATGGGCGGAGTCACGCCCATCAAAATTGTATATTTTTTTTCAAGTACTTCTTCTTAATCAAGAGATTTTCAAAATAATTTTTTTGTTTGAAATAGTTTACTTCCAGTTTGCTCCCCTAAATCAAAAATGTTCTATCAGATCTTTGCATTGAGGAAGTGTTTTTTTTTTGCCAGAATTATTTAATATGCTCTTGAATACTGTTTCTAAATAAACACTACTTTCGCAACTCGATCAGATGAATTGACTGCTTTTATTTCCCTCATCAGTTTTTACACTTTTCCTTAATACTTAATATACATACATACATACGAGATGCATCTAATTTTTTTTAAACGAAACTAACAAATGCTGTGCCACAATTACACCTTAAAGGGTCCAAACGTAAAAATATGTGTCTGCATAGTAGAGATCGACCGAAGGCGTTTTTTTTGGCCGAAGCCGAAGCCGAAGCCAAACTTCGGCTAAAATCCTAAACTTCGGCCAAAACCGAAGCCGAAGCCGAATGTTTTAAATTTTAAAAATGATACTTGTTTTATATGAATTAAGAAAAAAGTAAAGTAGCTGTAATGTCTATTGGATACATAACAAGAAAAATAAAACTATTTTGCAATTTCTAGATTGCTTTTTCATTTGATCACTCACAAGAACGTCCAAGTAAAAGAAAATAGAAAGCAACAGGGTTGTATTTCAAAGCAACCCTTTCAAAACGTTAAACACAATACAAACTGTCGGCGAGCAACGACCAAAAATAATGTTATTTTTCAAGCTTGGAATGAAAAATATTCGGCTTCGGCTAATCGGCCGATTTTTGCCGTAGGCCGAATGTTGGCCGATTTCCAATTTTTGGCCGAAGCCGATTAATCGGTCGAACTCTACTGCATAGTTCTGTGCAATTGTGGCATTTGCTATGCTGTTAAAATGTTGCAAGCGTCTACTAGTAGAATGAAAACAAAAATCAGACAGCTGCTAAGCTTAATATAATAGTTTAAATGTAAATTCCTATTACTTTTTTATGTTATAGCAAAAATTTAATTCTAGCTTTTTATTTTATTAAAAAAAAATATAAAATTAAAATATTATGGCGCTTTACAGTGAATGACAGTTGAGGTTAAAGTTGCTGATTATTTGACAGATTGTTAAGCGATCTGTTTGTATTTCAGACTTTAAGTGTTAGCTTTAACTAACACTTTTAGGATTTGGGTAATAAATTGTAAATTTATTTATGATAAGAAAGGTAAAGATTGCCAAAAAAAAATTTTTAAAATTTATTTGAGCTTACAAGGACAACAAGTATTGCTTTTCATTTGCTAAAAAAATAAATAAATTAAAATAAAACAGGGTTTGATACAATATAAAAATATGTTGTCATATGAAATTTAAAATAAATAAATACATTGGGCATTATCACAAGTGTCGTATCACGACTTCGACGATTTTGTATTAGACTACAGAACATTGCAACATTTTTTCTTTCTTCTAGTACAAAGTCGTCGTAGTCGTATTCGAAATACAAGACTCGTGATAAGGCCCATTATTTCAAATAAATATACTTCGTTATTTCATATGTATGTATATGAATATGTTCTTATGTTTAAGTAATGAGCAGCTTCCGCACGATGCCGAAATTTGGTAAAATTTTCAGCCGGAATTCAGCAGAAGCTGGACGGTATTGACTAATTATCTGTCCGAATAGTGCAATTTTAAGTAATTTAACAAGGGTTTGTAATTGAAAATTTTTGCATATTTTGTTGGTAAGCGCATATTTTTACATACTTTTTGAAATATATGCATATTTTTGTAGTTTTATTGACTTTTTAATGCATAGTTGAATTTTTTATAAAATTAAAAAAAATATATATTCTATAAAAAATTAGTTGATCCATGTCTCATCAACAGTTATGAAACGACGCTTAAAATCCATTTTATTTCGCTTAAAACGATCCAAACAAGCTTGAGAAATTTTCATTCTTATGCGTTTTTGGTCGACTTTTAACAAATGCGGCACCCATCTTGCAGAAAGCTTTTTCATCTGTAGTTCTTCATGCAAAATTAAATGGACTCGATCATTTGAGATGCCCATGATATTAGCTATTTCACGCACTTTTATTCGTCGATCATTTAATACCATATCATGCACTTTGGCTACAATTTCTGTTGTTGTTGCTGTTTTTGGACGTCCACTACGTGGTTCATCTTCAATGCTTGTACGACCACGTTTAAATTCAGCAACCCAATTTTTTACTGTTGCATATGAAGGAGCACTTTCACCTAACACATTCACCATATCATTATGAATTTCTTGTCCCGATAAACCTTTTTTACGTAAATATTTAATGACACCACGCATTTCTAATTTTTCCATTGTTAAAAAATCGCGGATGCGTCTTTTGTGAACACCTGTTTCTATATGAAGGAGTTGCCAGATCGAAACAAAATTTAACATGTGATCATAGCAGACATGGAAGTTTTCAAAACACTTAACTTTTTTTTGTTTATACCGCGCTTTTTGTGCTAGGCTAAGAAGTTTCCGAACCGCCCTCGTATTGTTTTTAAAAATTCTCGAAATATACCAAATCAAATTGGCAAATTATTTCGAAAGAGATGTAACACTATTATAAGTTGTTATCTTCTTTAGGAAAGGGATAGTGGATAGGGATAGCAAAGACATGCTATAAAGAATGACATGAGATAAAGCTTCAGTCTTTTAGAACTCCGCTTGTTGTACGATTCTTAATAAAGCAGCGTTGCAGCGCCTCTGGTGTCAAAGAGGCGATTAAATTTTCGAAGCTGTGCTGAGTAGCCATTTTATTGGTACTACGAAGGAGGATGCTCTAATGTTACATTAGGATAAGTATCCGCAGAAGCCGATATGTGTACTTCATGTTCATCACTTGAACATTCCCAAAACAACTGATACAAAGGGACACTAATGCAGATCAGAAAAATGCGTGGTGTTATTAGGAGTACATAATAACTGTCGGATACCGAACTCGAACGCAGGACCTATGGTTTTGTAGTCAATGTGCTAACTAATTCAGCCAACGCCACCCTCAAATATGGACCAACAACCCTCTAGCCAAAAGAAAAAAATTCAAACTGAAAACAATTTCTGATATAAAAATGTTATTCAATTTTATATTATCATTTTGATATATTTTATAATCCCTCTTTTGTGAATGATGTCGTCGACATCACATCAAGACGACAGTAAAAATTCTCACTTGTCTACTCTTTGTCTTTGTTGTTTATTGAGATCTTAGGTACATTTTTGTAGTTGATTGTTTTCTTGCCTGAGATATGAGCAAGATATTAGCCTGAGAAAATGCAAAAATGATACCGAGGCCACAAATCTTTGGGGCCCCACAAAAAAAATTAATGACTTGGGGTAAAACAATTTTAATTAAAAATAAAATTTTATTAAACAATTTTTTCTGTGAGTCTTTAAATTTCTTTACTGACTGAAAAAAAAATTAATTTTCAATAAACGTGCAAATTTATAAAATTTGCGCAAATCGTCATCACACAAAATTCAATAATTTTTTTTATTGAATCTATGATTTACGCATTCAAATATCAAAATCATTTTTTCTGTGTATACACATTTTCTTTGTCCATACACTGAAAGAATTTTAGGCATAAATTCTATGAATTTCAACATTAATCTAATGAAAAATTCATTAAAATTCATTCAACGTCACGCTTCGTTGGATTAATGAAACCAGTTTCGTCAAAATTATTTTATTGAAAACTTCATAAAATTTATTTAACAGTGTAATTAATGCAGTGCTATAACTTCATCGAAACAATAAAATAATTTCATGAAAAGAAGAAAATTACTTAAATATAAAGAGGTTTCTTAATAATTAGAAAATATTCTTACGAAACCAGAATACCAACGAAGCAATTCCAATGAAATTCTTTCACAATATTCATGAAATTTTTATTGGATTTGTGAAATTATCATTAGATTAGATTTGTGAAAAAATTTTAATGAAATTGTTTCACTGGACTTATGAAGCAAAATTCTTTCGGTGTATATTAGAACATTATAATTCTAATGATATCTATAATAAGAGTTTTATTTAATTCAAACTTTTTTAAATTTGTGCAAATAGTGTTGAAAAATTAAGATAAATTTAATTAAAAACTAAACACGAGGTAACAAAAAAAAACCTTTATCAAATTGTGGTTTTTTTCGCTTTGATATCCGCGAACATTTTATTTATATCCGCTTGAAATTTTACTCTATTTCATTTTGTATATAAATACAAAAACTCAGTGGAATTTTATCACAAACAAGTCTCAACTCTTTTGGAAAAACAATGAATTTCTTGCCAATAATCGTAATAGCCTTACAAGTGGCATTTGCCATAGCAGCTGCAAACGAAAAACCGCCACCATATGATATCGGACTGGGAAAGTAGAAGACTATATTCGAATATTTTCCTCAATATATAAAATGTTCTAATAAAAATAAACTAAATAAACTTGCATTATATATAATATTCTTGTGTTTTATTTCGTATTTTGAAGTTTTCGTAAGGACCAACAAAAAGAAAAAAAAGAAGTGGAAATTATGCTGTGCAAAATAAATGTTGGGGGGAAATGAGATTTTCTATGAACATCCCTTAAGCCCTCCTCAATTTTAGTTTATGATGCGATTAGGCTTAAGTTTCTTCCAACGACGAGCAAATGGAAGATCATAAGAATGAGAAATAAGACATGTCAGCTTAAAAGAGGCCATTATTCTTGCTCGCTGAATTTTTGGAATTTGTAGAAAATAAACTTTCTTGTAAAAGTAAAATAACCAATAAAATGGCTACTAAGCCTAGTTTTGAAAATTTAATGCGCCTCATTGACGCCAGAGGCGCTGCAACACTGCATTATTGAAAAAGAAAAGTGCAAAAAGTACAGATGTAAAAGAATGAAGCTTTACTCAATCTCTTCCTTCACCGCCTGTCTTCTCTAGCACTATCTCCTTCCTGAAGAAGGTAACGCCTAGTAATCGTAATAGTAGTAGGCATTCAGTGCCTTAGTATTACTTCTTTTTAAAAAAGGATAAAAAATAAAATTTAATATTTTAAATGTGTAAATTCAAGTCATTTACACATTTCAGGTCGTTTTTGACAAATTTAATCTCTTTTATCATCTATTACTTATAATTTATTACCCAAGTCTTAAAGGCATAAGCTCAAGTCTATTTATTTTTAAAGCTCTCCTAAATGTTTTAAATACAAACAGAATGTTTAACAATCTGCCACAGATTATCAGCAACTTTAACCTTAACTGTCATTCACTATAAAGCGCCATAATATTTCAATTTGATTATTTTTTCTATGGAATAAAAACAAATCTTTGCTATGAACAAACATATTTTTTTATAAAATGTGCACATAAATTCTTATATGCATTTAAACAGCTGCTAATTTTTTTTTAATTTAATAATGAAATAGTTTTAAAAGTAAATTACTCTAGTAGTTAAAATTTCATAGTTAAATACCCTTAATTATTGATTTGATGTTTTAATGAAAAAAGGAAGGGGGAATTATTTTCAAATATTAAACATTATTATTAAAAGAATATAACATAAATTAGACTAACTATGAAAATTACAAATTTTTCTGGGCCACCAGTATCTGTACCTGGATTCTATAACTTTTAGCGAACCAAAAATCGTAATATTTATCGACATATTTATTAGCTTGCGATAACGATGATGTGATTATTTAATTTCTTTCCTACGATAGTCGCCAGTTTTATCTTATTCATCATTTAATTAAATATTATGTAGTATATTTGTATAGCAAATGTGAAAATAAGCGAAAAGCACAAATAATAATAAACAAAATCTTAACGAATTTGAGCTTGTGATTTTATTTTTATTTTCCCTCCAACCGACAGCGAATATTGGGAAAATATGTTAATAAATAACAAAGTCGATAAAGTTGCGTTATATTTATTATAGCGATACGATTATCGTAATAAAAGTTACTGAATCCAGGTAGTGGATATTTATCGACATATTTATCCGTTTGCAGATAACAGCTGCGTTTTTCTCACCATTTAATTTTACATCATATCGCATATTTGCGTACAAAACGCCGAAATAAAAAAGCGCAAAAAATAACAAAAAAAAAAAAAAATAAATGAATTTGAGTTTTAATTTTAATTAATATTTTAATTTTAATATTTTCATTTCAAGCAACAGCGAATATCGTTAAAATCAGTTCCTGGATAGCAAAGTCGATAAATTTTCATTGTATTTATTATAGTGATATAATAATCGTAATAAAAGTTATCGATTGCAGATACAGGAGCTTCATTAGTGTCCTTGTCAATAATGAATTAATTTTTTTTATAAAGAAATTAAAGCAATTTTTTTTTGATATGATTTCAATATTATTGTTTAGCTATTAATTCTTACGAATCGTGCAATAAAATATTGCATAAAACATATATATAAAAATTATTAAGTTTCCATAAAGGTTTAATAAGAAAAATTGTGTATGAAAATCTGTTTTATAAACCCTTTTTTAATTCTTAGTATTTGTCCGCTAGTGGGATTATTTTTGATAAAATATATAGCGTTTGTATTCTTCCAGACTCAAACCTATCCATGTTTTGAATTTCATCAAAATGGGATAGATAGTTTCAAAAATTTCCCCTACCGCCCCAGTTGCTTCTATTTCTTATAAAATTTATAGCCTATATCATCTTTTAAGCTCAGATCTATCTATGTTTTGAATTTCAGCAATTTCGGGTAGATAGTTTAAAAGAATCGGATAGATAGTTGCAAGGAGTAAGAAATTTCTCCCTACCTCCCCTCGTGATCCTATTTTTGAAAAATTTGTTAGCCAATGTCTTTGTTTCGTTTCAGATCTATCTATGTTTTGAATTTTATCAAAATCGGTTAAATAGTTTCCGACAGGCAGACATTTCCCCCTTTTTCCCCTCGTGCTCCTAGTTAAAAAAAACATATAACCTATGTGTCCATCTATACTTACATCCATTCTTTGTTCTACATTTCATCAAAATCGGTTCCGTGGTTTAGATACCACTGCCACGAACCACTTATCCAAGTTATAAACTTTTTAGCAAAGACACAAATCATTCCCACAAATACCACGAGTTGCCTTTCACTTTCCCGGAAAATTACGGCAACACTGAATTTCTTTTTTTATTTTTTAATATTGTTTTTATTTGCAATCTATTTTTCAATAATAAGCAATGGCAGCACCATTATGCTTTTTAAGTTGTTACCTGTATTTGTAACCAGTATTCGCCAGTATTTTTTAATTTTAAAAATATTGTTGTTTTACATGCATGGCGCAGCATAAAGAACGTATGTTCCAAAAATAGTTCTAGTAAATATTTTCCAAAGCAAAAAAAAAATTTGAAAGTTGTTCCACAAATTACCAAGTTTTTTGATAATAAATTTTTGGATCGGGCACTGTGCTTCCCCACCCACAATTTCCATTAGAGGACCTTTTCTATATGCAAAAAGATTCTTAAAAATTTGTCCACAAACGACAAAGTAATGTGATAATGCATTTTTTTGGCGGGAAAATTTTGCCCCCCACCCCATTAAAAAAAATTTAGTGGACATATTCCATATGCAAAAAGCATTTTAAATATTGGTTAACAAATGACGAAGTTTTTTGATAATTAGTTATTGGTATATGATAATTATTATTTTCAAAAAAAAATTAAAAATAAAAAATAGTGGACTTCTGCAATATGAAAAATAAATTTGCATGACAAAAATAGCTTATAATTAACTTTTGCGAGGGGCATTCGTCCCCTTCCCCCAACTAAAAAAAAACAGTTTCAGTGCACCTCTTCCATATGCAAAAAGCATTTTGAAAATTGTCGACCAATTATAATGACGATATTATTTACTACTCAATTATTGCGACGGGCAGTTTACGACAACCTCTAAACCCTTCCCGATTTCTAAATCAAAGAGCTTAGGGAACCTTTTCATATGCAAAAACAATATTGAAAATTAGTTCACAAATGGCAAAGTTATGCTCGTTTATATTATAAAATCTGTAAAAAATTTTGTAGAAAGAGCAAAGTAATTTAAAAAAGTGGGCGTAAAAGTAGGCGTGGTTTAAAAAGTGGCCTATAATGCATTTCATAGTCCCAGTTACGTATTGTGAATATTTTAGGTAGATCGGTCTAGAGGTCTGGTCTCCTATAAGGTACAAACAAACAAACACAGATTCCGTTTTATATACATATATACTGCCTTATTCATAAAAACTATTTCTGTTTCATAAGAGGTTTATTCAACAAATTTTCTATGGAAATTTGATTAATACACCTTTTATAAAACCAAAGTATATTTTATTACTTGTGTCCATAATAACTTCCAAATTACAATTTATATTCAGTTAATATTAAATAATAAGTAAGTTGCATAAACATTTAACAATACATAGTTGTCGATAATTTATCTGATGCTTTCTGATATTACATGTACAATGTCTATTCCGAATTGTGCAAATATCACTCATACGTCGGCATTTAAACAAAAACTATTGCATACTTTTTGGTGCTTATGTTCTGGTGATCAGGGTGGCAACTCAGTGCGTATGAGTAATACGAGATAACAGTAACATTTAACATCCAATACACTTACTCGTATATTGAAAACAACAACAAATTTTCTAATTGTTATTGTTATTGTTGTTTGCAATACAAGTTGTCGATCGAACGAATTCTGGTGACATCGTGGGACAGGCTGCTAAGCAGCGTTAAAATAAGCTGAGCTTCAGCTGCCTAAAATTGAACAGCTGCAGCCACAACATAATCATACGGCTGAAACTTTGATGTGATAATTTTTAATATTTTATTTGTTCTTGCATGCAAGAATAAAATTTAGCTTTCAAAAATATTTTTCATGCATAAACAAAAGCTCCAAATGACTTGATTCGAGCAAAAATAGGTAAAACCAAAAATCAAATAAAAAAATGTATGACCCTGGGAAATATTAAACCATCAATAAATAACACTGTTATCGTTTCGTATCAGATGTTTTGTCAAAAACTTGGAAAACTTACATATTCTATACACAAAAATTAAATGTTATTGTTTTTAAAAATAACAAAATCTAAAAAAAAAATATCGACGTCATACTTATATTCTAGTGTGCTAGGTTTTAAAACATCAAAATTTATACCATGTATTACAAAAATTATAGTCAAAGAAAATACCTTTCATTTACAGAAGAGTTCATATTTACAACTACTTGATGTGTTGTATATTATTTATTTTTCAATAATATAAATTTTTATATTCTTATGAATTGAATAGGCTAAAGTTCGTAACGCTTTTTAAGCCAAATTACATGTGATAATTATTAATGAACAAATAATATCAAAGTTAGTTGTAAATATTCTGACAACAACACATAGTTGAACGGAACAGCCAGCCGTTTTCGAAGGCCACTAAACCTTCCTCATCAGCGTTCTTCTGTGTTTTGGTCCACTGTGTGTGGTGTCAGTTGATGTAGATGTCTGCCTTATATACGTAACTTTATTGCAAATGGAATATGTGAATTGGTTTGATTCATTGCATTTGAATTTGCTAATGTGTTTCGTAATGTATACGCAAGTTACCATCTATATATATATATACCATCTTCTATATATATTACCATCTTGTATATATATTACAACAGTCTTACCATTGTCGTTTTGTTCCTTACTAATTATACACATGTTTGTTAATTTGCTTATTTTTTGTTCTACTTAAGACAAACTTTTTTGGTTTGTTACTATTAAGTATATTTTTATTTTTAATTTTTGCCACAAGCCAATGACTATTAATTAGTTAATTTAATTATTATTTTTCGAACTGTATTTGTTTTTATATTCTTATGAATTGAATAGGCTAAAGTTCGTAACGCTTTTTAAGCCAAATTACATGTGATAATTATTAATGAACAAATAACATCAAAGTTAGTTGTAAATATTCTGACAACAACACATAGTTTGATGAATCAAACCAATTCACATATTCCATTTGCAATAGAGTTACGTATATAAGGCAGACATCTACATCAACTGACACCACAAACAGTGGACCAAAACACAGAAGAACGCTGATGAGGAAGGTTTAGTGGCCTTCGAAAACGGCTGGCTGTTCCGTTCAACTATGTGTTGTTGTCAGAATATTTACAACTAACTTTGATGTTATTTGTTCATTAATAATTATCACATGTAATTTGGCTTAAAAAGCGTTACGAACTTTAGCCTATTCAATTCATAAGAATATAGAAACAAATACAGTTCGAAAAATAATAATTAAATTAAATATAAATTTTTATTTTTTTATAAATAATTATATAAATTAGGATCTCCTGATGTTCTAAATTTGTCTTATTTATTACACATGTTACTTGCGTGTGTGAACAAAATACTGTGCCTGTGTGTTGTGAACACATTTTTTTTCTAGAAAAGTTGAGTGTGCTCGTCGTAGTACACTTTTTCTATACAAAAGTTGAGTGTGTCCGTTACAGCACACTTTTCTTAAAGTTGATTATGTCCGCTACAGTACGCTTTTTTTTATAGAAAAGGGGAGTATATCACCACAGCACACTTATCTCATAGAGAAGTTGACAGGAACTCTTACTGAAGAATAAGGAGCAACCTTCTACCACGTACAAAAACACAATGAATAGAAATAATTATTAAGGGATCATCTCCCTTATCAAATAAAATATGGGACAAAATTTGTTTCAAACATTTTTTATTTGCAATAAAATTACAAGATCAAGATATTTCTTTCATGATATTATATATTGTTTGTCATAGATATTTTTTAATTTATTCCTTTTTCTAGCCATACCATCCGGCAGCCGGTGGTCGTTGCTCAGAAATGACTAATAAGAACACTAATTGCACGGCGAGTGCAATGATCGGTAGGAAAGTCATACTTCCGCTATTATTTCCTTTACACTTCAAAGTAGAGTTAAGTGGAATTGTTTGATTTGTTCAAACTGTTTGTATTTATATATAAAATATAATATGAAGTTATGGCGCTATTTGGCTCTCTATTAATTTTCAGTTTAATGGTTAGTTTGACAGCCATAAATTATGAATTAAAAATTTAATTTTAGTTTAATAATAATTAAAAGTTTAATTAAAAATTTAAATAAGTTAATTAAATTAATTAGAAATTTAGTTAGAGTTAATTAAATCAATTAAAATTTTGATTGATGTAATTAATGCCCTAATTCAGTAAGAAGATTTAAAACGCTTTTGTTTGAAAATGCTTCTGAGTTCTTGTCTTTGAACTCTCTAAATTATTTTCTTCAAAAATGGTTGTTGTCTTTGATAATGAAAAATATAAATACTATTGCCATGTTTTTAAAACATAAAAATTCAATTAAAGTATTATACAATCCCAGTAAAAAAAGACACTCCAAAAAAGTCATGAAAATGTAGAGTTTGCGATCAGGAAGTAGTGCAAATTTCGATCCGATCTAATGATTTTTACATAGAGTTGTCATTGCAAGAAGTTCTCTTTTTCGCTGCCTGGTCACCGATTTGGAAGCGATTTTAAGAAAAATTTCCTTTTTTGTGTTCTATGATAATATTTTCGTCTAGGAAAAATGGCTAATAGTTACCTATTTTAACAATTAGTTTCTTTTTATAGGAATTTAAACGCGAAACAGTAATTTAATGTAAATTTAAGCAAATAACTTTAAAATTTTAGACCAAAATTAGTTCATAAGTTTCTTCAAAAAAATCGATTTTTTAAAAATTCTGGTGAGTAATTTCTAAAACTAGAGAGGAATTACAAGGTTTTGTATGACTAAAATAAACTTCTACTTGGTTTTCTGCTAACTATCGGCAAATTAAAAATATCGATTTTTTGGAAGCAATGAAAATGTACTTCCTTTAGAATGACTTCAAATTTTTTTTACTGGGAATAGTTTTAAAAATATATGAAAAAAATATGTGCTGGATATAATGTTTGGAACAAAATCATAAAGCAAATACACGAACCTTTTAGCATAGACAATAAATAATAATTGTTTTAAAGAATCAAAACTGTGGCAATTTTTTCGTCCATAGACAAGACGGAATTAGGGCATATATTAATTAAAATTGTAATAGTGTTTTAATTTAATTAAAAATTTGTGTTTTAAAATGCCTTGAACTAAAAAAAATTCATGGACAAAATTAAATTTTTAATAGATTTCTGATTTATTGTTTTGTTGTTGTTGTTGTTCTTTTTGTTGACTGGAGAAATAATTTTTTTGTACGGATTATAAATTACACTCTGAATAAAAACTCAAGCCATCCGTACTTAAGCGATGTCAAAAGTATTGTAAGTATAGATTTTCTGAAACCAAGTACACAATATCTGTTTCAAGCTAGATATCTTCAAGCAAAAAAGTGTAGATTTTAGATTTTATAAAGCCTGGTTGGGATTGAGTTACAGCCCATAAATCCTCAATGAAACTTTAAAGAGGGGAAAGGCCAACAGCTTGATATGTTTAAAGAATAATTTAAACCGACAAATTATGTACATATTGTATTAAGTACTTAAGTAACTAATGTAGGGTATAATAAATCCATCTATTACCGAACCTAAACTACAAAACATCTTATATAATGTCTGTTTTATTTGCTTATTAACTATCCTTGATATTTCAACCAACAGCTGGCGAAAATATGCATAACAAAATAATAATTAAATTACTTGAACCTTAGCAGCAAATTGATTTTAAGAGTTATAATTTTTTAATATACGGCTAGAAGCGCTCTAATTTAATTAGACACAGAAAATAGAAAAAAACATCAATCAAAAAAGTTTAAAAACATAAAAGCAAAACATTTAATTGAAATTTCCATAGAACCTAATTAAAATTGTTGCATTCAAAAGTAAAAATCAACGTGAAAAAATTAATATTTTACTCATCATTGTAATTGCTTTACAACTATTATTGCCTCCCCCACCGACCAGTGTTATACCAAAAGGCAAATAAAATTGGTACCGGCTGGAATTTAAAGAGCTGAGAGCATCTAATAAATTTAGAGAAAAAAAAATATGCATAAAATTTAATTTTATTACTGAGAATTCTTGTGGAATAAATAAAGATAGAAATTTGTAAGCAATAATACGAGTAAATTACAGCGTGTTGCAAAATTACACTTTTTTATGTTAGATAAACTAATGTGTATGGAAATTGGCAGAAGATTTAATAATTTTTATAATAGGGAATTTTTTTTTTTTATTAAAATCTTTATGAAAATCTGTAACGTTTACATCAGCTTTTTTGACATTTATCAAAATTTTTTTATCCAAAACAAAACCCATAAACTGATTTCCTTCCAAAACTACAACCAAACAACTGCATTGTAGCCAATTCACACACTTTTTTAAGCAGACCGTAGCTAATTCACTCACCTTTTTTTTGTACAGGGTAGTAAAGAATAAATAAAAACATTAAATTTTTATTAGATTTCCTACAAATCTACTGAAAAATTAGATTTCGTTTTGTATGGGAAATCTGGTAAAAAGCAGCTTGATTTAGGTCGAAATCTCGAAAGTACTAGATTTCGAGACAGTATAAAAACACTATAATAGAAATTCGATTGCACTCTCCAAATCGAACGTTATCGCCTTTGTAAGCAAAAATGTTTTTGACAAAGTCTTCTTTGAATTCTCTGGCAAGTTTTATTACATCGCTTAGAATTAAGCAAGAGTTAGTGGTCATAAATCCATAAGCTTTCGAAAAATGTTAAAAAAAAATTGGATACATTTATAAAGGGTCCGCCAGATAACTTTTCTTTTTTGAAAATGCTATCCAAAACATCGAGTGTAGCTTCGGCTGTGTGGCACGTAGCGCCGTCCTGTTCAGCGGAAGGATAAAACTAATTATCTGTCAAATCAGACATAAGCTAAGTGTTACCATTCACGAAATAAGCACTAGTTGAAAAAAAAACGTTAGATGGCGGACCCTTTATATTTCTTCAGATTTTTGCTTTTAAACTATTTATGACTTGGCCCACGATGTGGTCAAGAAATTTGCTATCGCTTACTTATATTGAACACAATAAGAAAATTCGTTTTTGTTTTCTATGTAAGTAAGCGATAGAAAGTTTATTGTTAATATCGTGGACCAAGCCTATGGTAATTGATCACGATTTAATTTCTGTTGGACTACAAAATATACTCTATTATCTTTTCTTTTCAATTAAGACAGTCATTGTCAGGCTAACTGAAAACATTTTAAAGGAATGCTTGCAAAGTCACAGCAGAACCTTTTAAATAACATAGTCAGCATTATTTTAAAGTGTGTAGTTATAATAATGATGCCAACCACTTCTCGTATTCCATTTCATTTCAAGTTTTGGTTGAATAGCTGAAAGTCATAACTGATCTCTGCTTAAATAGGAAATTGATAAAGATAAGGATAAAAAAAAAATTATTGCCTAAGTAGAAAAATGAAAAATCTACTGCATTGAATGCATCCTAATTAAGAAATAAATTTTTTAATACAAATTTCATTAAACTCGAATGATTAGATATTATATATTTTTCAAGAATAATAAGCTGTAAGAACAAACAAATAAATGCCAACTCATCAAAGCTCTTAAAAAATCTGCGAAATCTAAAATACACCTAACCCTCATATTCATAAAAAAATAAAATGCATTTGAAATATATTTTAAGACAATTTTTTATATAAAAAATTTTATATATAAAAATTCTGCCAAAAGAAAAGGCCGACTTCAATGCAAAGATTTGATAGAACATTTTCGAAAAAAATGTATAAGACCAAATTGGGCAAAAAACTCTTTCAAACAAAAAAATTTTTTTTTTTGAAAATCTATTCGTTAAGAAGAACTACGTGAAATTTAAAATTAAATTTTAGTGGGCGTGCCTACGCCCCCGTTTATAACACAACACTTAGTCAAAAATATTTATCTATATTTACGAACTTTAGCCCAATCAAACTCATATGTCCTTCCAAAACAGCTGGTTGTTCCGTTCTACTGCGTATTTGTCAGAATATTTACAATTAACTTTGGTGTTATTTGTTCATTAATAATTATCACATGTACGAGTAATTTGGCTTACAAAGCGATGCGAACTTTAGCCTAATCAAAATCATAAATATAGAAACAAATGAAGTTCGAACAAGAATACTTAAAATTAACTTGAATTAATAACCATGGGTCTGTGGTAAAACTTAAACAAATATACTTAAGTAGAACAAAAAATAAGCAAATTAACTAACATGTGCATACTTAGTAAAGAATAAACGACATTGGCAAGACTGTTGTAAATTTAGAAATGCTAAAATTGAGCTTTCATTACAAAAAAAGCTTTCAGCAAATTGAATACGATGAATAAAAACAAATCACATATTCCATTTTGCAACAATGGCTGAGTATATAAAGCAGAAAAGCTACATCAACTGACACCACACACAGTGGAGCAAACACAAAGAACGCTTATGATGATGAAGCTGTAGTGGCTTCGAAAACAGCTAGTTGTTCCGTTCTACTACGTGTTTGTCAGAATATTTACAATTAAAAATATTTTTGTGTACAAATTCCTTTTTTTTTTGTCGACAACATGCAATTTTGCGAATGTAATTGAAGTTCCACAATAAAAATTATAAAACCTTCTACCAAGCTCCAGTAATTTTTCAATTATAAAAAATTGTCATTATGTAACATCATGGTAATTTATTGTTGTTAAATTATACAAACTAGTGTTCGCCCAGTGGTTGAAAATCAACCATTAACGCACAGAGGTGGAGAATAGAATGAAAATATTTAAAATTTGATGAATTTAAAACACAATTTAAAAACTTTATTCAAATATACATATGTATAGACTCCAGGGTAAACCACTTTCTTAAGTACTAAATACGAATTTAAAATTTCATTTATCGTCATAAATAAGAATAGATTTTAGATATTTGCTCCTAGTGCTTTCACTTCATATTCATTATTATTGCCCAAAACAAAAATATTCGTTTATTTTTTCATTGAACGCTTTTTCTCTAAAGTTTCAGACTCCCCATTAAAACGTTTGTTACAAAAATAGTTTCTATTCCCTATTCTTTGAGAAAGACCCCATATGTATGTATGTACGAATATGCTAGCCTAATAATATAAACATTCCATCATATTCCAACATTCGATCATATTCCAACATTCCAGTATGTTCAGTAATTTAAAGCACAGAAAAATAATGAAAACAAGTAAGAGTTCTATATTCGGCTGTGCCGAATCTTATATACCCTTTACCAACGTACCTACATATATATAGTATACAGACACGTACATACATATTTGTTTTGTGAAAAATTTATCATTTTTTTAAAGTCTCCATCTTTAGAGTTGTAATTTTCATTTTTCAAATTTCATATGCCAAACTTTTCTTTCAGAAGCATAAAATATATTCAATTTATAAAGAAAAAGAAAAAAATTTTTAGACCTACATATTTAATTTAACATAATACAAAAAGTGTGAGTTTTCCAACCCTGGAGTCATAATTTTGGATTTTTCTGATTATTGATACCAATCTAGTTTTTTAAAAAATACATACAATATGTTAAGTAAACGAAGCAAAAACGAAATAAGAAAAAACTTAGTTTCTTTTAATTCTTTTAATATTAAAAAATTCAGTACAGTGCGACTTTGACTCGCGCACGAAGGGTTCCGTACATTTAGTTTTGAGCATTTTTTAATGTGGCTTTTTTGCTTTTTTGAAGTTTTTTTCAGTTAAAACGATTTTTTCGGTTGTTTCGCTTTTTTCTCATTTTGGGGATTTTTTTCTGTTTTTTAGGTTTTTTCATTTTGGCGATTATTTTCTGTTTTTGGGGGTTTATTTTCATTTTGGAGATTTTTTTCATTTTGGCGATTCTTTTTCCATTTTGGCGATTTTTTCCTACTTTGGGGTTTTTTTTCGTTTCGGCGATTTTTTTTCATTTTGGCGATTTTGTCCTGTTCTTGGGTTTTATTTATCATTTTGGCGATTTATTCTGTTTTTTTGGGGTTTTTTTTAGTTTTGGCTATTTTTTTCATTTTGGCGATTTTTTTCTGTTTTTTTAGGTTTTTTTTTCGTTTTGGCGATTTTTTTTTAATTTTGGCGATTTTTTTTTATTTTGGCGATTTTCTTTCATTTTGGCGATTTTTTTTTCATATTAGCAATTTTTCCGTTTTATGCGATTTATTTTAGTCTTAGTTTTTTTTTAATTTGGTGCTTTTTTTCGTTTTGGCGATTTTTTTTTTGTTTTTGGTGATTTTTTTCGGTTTGGCGATTTTATAATTTTTTGTTTTTTTAGTTTTACCGTTTTTGAAAATTTCAAGAGTTTTGCTCCTACGGTTTCCAAGATACAGCAAGTTGTCAAAATTGCATTAACTGATGGAACACCCTTTAATTTAAATTTTTGGAAACTTTAGTGTTAATTTTTGTAGTCTGTATAAAAATACACTAACCTTACAAATTTCAAGTGTATATACATACAATTGTATGTAGATTGCATGGGATTTTAACATTTTTCGTTGCTCGTTTTGGAACACCCTTTAATTTCCAATTCTCATGTATATGTTTTTGTAGCGGCCAAAGGTCTACACACTGTGTCCAAATTTCAGGTCTGTAGCTCTTACGGTTCTCGAGAAAATACTAATATAGTTTTAGACATAGTTAATTTTACATAACACAAAAAGTTAAAGTTTTCCGACCCTGGAAACGTCTTTTTAATTTTTTTATTTTTTTTTTTAATTTAAAATTCCAATTTTAGTCGTACTGAAGTGTAAAATAAGTTTATTTATTAAAAAAATATAAAAATTTGTTTTCGGTAGTTACTTTTATATGGCAAAATGAAGTTTAAGTTTTCCAGCTCTGCAATCGTCTGCTCGATTTTGCTGAATTTTAATACCAATCTATTTTGGAAAATTTCTGACACACCAGTCTAAGAACGAAGTCTCTAGCTTTTCTGGGAGCTTCGGAAAACCGATTTCACGTACAGACAGACGGACAGACGGACAGACGGACATCGCTTATTCGTCTTCCCTATGCATAAGGATCCAGAATATATATATTTCATGGGTCGCTTATTGATATTATAGAAATTACAAACGGAATGACAAACCTATATATACCCTTTTACCATTTTTTTGGTAAAGGGTATAACAATGAACAAAAACAAAACGCACACAAAATAAACCAAAAATAAAAAACTTATTTTGTGCTGTAGGTGAATTTAGCTTTAATCAAAGTTATTGATAATTATAAAAATATATCATTTTTAAGCATCTAAAGAAAAATAATACAGTACCACTCGTTATTTAAATATCCAAATTTTATTAGTTTCAGCAATAATCGTTTAAGTCCATAGAAATATGGAAATAAGAATAGAATGAACAAATAAAATACGTTTTTCCTTCTGAGTGTTTACGGAGTTGCCAAGCCAAATTGTTGTAATTTTTTTTTAGCAAATTAAGAGAGAAAGAGAAATCATGGCTTTATGATTGGCTAATATTCTTAACTGTTTTTAACTATCTTAGACACAAAAATGTAGAAGAAAAAATACATTCTGCACTGTTCCTATTGTCAATCTATCTAACAAAAAAAAAATCAAGCGAATACGTTGAGTTTAAGTCAGTTAAAATGGTTCTTAACTTTTTTCACTTGCCTATTTATATATAGATATATAGATAATCTAATCTCTATTCTACAAGGATTCTCAGCAACATCATTGTTTTCTCTAACTTTATTAGATGCTCTCAGCTCTTCATAGGCCTAGCCGGTGCTAATTTTATTTGCCTTTTGGTATAACACTGGTCGGTGGGGGAGGCAGTAATAGTTGTAAAGCAATTACAATAATGAATAAAATATTAATTTTTTCAGGTTGATTTTTCTTTTGAATGCAACACTTTTAATGATTTTCTATAGAAATGTCAATTAAATGTTTTGTTTATATGTATACAAAGTTTTTTGATTGAAGGTTTTTTTTCCATTTGCTGTATCTAATTAAATTAGAGCGATTCTAGCCGTATATAAAAAAATTATAACTCTTAAAATCAATTTGCTGCTAAAGTTTGTGTAATTTAATTATTGTTTTGTCCATGCATATTTTCTTTATATTTTATTATGAAACTTTTGCCAGCTGTTTGTTGAAATATCAAGGGAAGCGAATAGGCACACAGAAAAAAAATGATTTTCATATTTGAATACGAAAATCTTTGATTCAATAAAAAAATCTTTTAAATTTTCTGTGATCGTCATCACATAAATAAATAAAATTGTAAGCATGTTTATTGGATATAAAGTCAATAAAGCGATTTAATGAATCAAAGAAAAAAATTGTTGGCTGAAATCTTATTTTCAGTGATATTTGTTTTAGTGTGTGTGTGTGTGGATGAATGTCGCATTTTTTTAACCCCTTTTGGTTTGTTTTTGCTTGGCTGCGATTAAAACTAAATGTGTTTGGGATGAGTCGAACCGGGAGTCTCTTGACTAATAGTTTAACATACTTACCACTCAGCTAAAGAGCAAATCGCTTTATATACGCAAATAATGAATACACGCAAAACATGATTTCTTATGTTTCTTCTACATTTGCGCATTGCGTTATGATATAATCTAAAAATAACTTTGTTGAGAAAAAAAACAAGCCACGACGATTTTCGGCTGCTTGTTGTAATTCACACGTATACAAGCAGAGCAATCAAAATAAACAACAACAATAGCACATGACCACGTTGGGTCAATCAACAAGCAAGATAAAAACCAATACAAACAAATTAAATTAAATGATATTTTAAAATGCGCGGTATTGATAAACATAATATTCGAGTTAATGACAAATATAATTGAATTTAAAAATTTTATTCAATAACATTGTTTGTTGAAAATAATTCTTGCATATTTTTTTCTGTGCAAATAGAACAGGCATTATATAAGAGTTTTTATAGTTTAGTTTCGGTAATAGAGGGATTTATTACACCCTACATTAGTTACTTAAGTACTTAATACAATATGTGCATAAATTGGCAGTTTTATTTAACCATATAAAGCTGTTGGTCTCTCCCCTCTTTTAAGTTTCATTGAGAATTTATGGGCCTTAACTCAACCCAAAACAGGTTTTATAAAATCTGAAAGCAAGACTTTGTTGCTTGAAGATTCCTTGATTCAGATATTGCGTACATGGCTTCAGAAAATCTGTACTTACAATACTTTTGACATCGCTTTAGCATGATTTAAGTATGGGTTGTTTGAGAATTTATTCCGAATCCTTACAGAAAAAAAGATTTCTCTAGTCTCCAGTTTAATTGTAACGAAAAACCCAAAATCAATCAACAATTTAATTGTGTCCATGAATTTTTTTTTAAGTTAAAGAAATTTTTTAAACAAAACTTTAATTCACTCAATTAAATTTTCAATTAATTTTAATCAGAAATAATTTCTTAATCGGGCTTAAGTTCAGTAATTTCAAGTCTTATAAAATGAAATATTTTTTTTATAATTTATGTGAGTTGCTAAAGAAGAGAAGAACAATTAAATTAGACTTTATTAGCGTGGAGAAATACCGATATTTTTTTGGAAATACCTACTGAACTTAAGCCTGATTCTGATCAAAATTCACTAAAAAAATTCACTGATTAAAATTTACTTTATATCATGTAATATGTATCATTTTTAATTAATTCAATTAACTCTATTAAATTTTTAATTAAAATTTTAATCATTTAAATTATTAAGCAGCAATTTAACTGGCTCAATTATATTTTTAATTGATAAAATGTGTGGGTCAAACAAACTCAAAATTAGTTGCGAGCAATAATAGTGTCATAACTTCATATAATTTTTTATATATAAATAGAAACAATTTGAAAAAAATCCAGCAATTCCGCTTATCGCAGCTGTGAAGTGTAGAGGAAATAATAGCGAAAGTATGACTTTCCTGCCGATCATTGCAATTGCCGTACAATTGGTGTTCCTATTTGTAAATTCTGACGAGAGACCACCGCCAGGTGTATGGTTGTAACCAGAAAAAGGAATAAAATAGAAAATTTATATGACAAACAATAAAATGTTTCGAAATATATAAAATGATGAAAGAAATAAAGTAAACAACTTCTTTCTCTTCCTATATTTTCTATTTTTTTAATATTGCTGCCACAATCGAGAGATCGATCTCGTAATTCGCTGGTAGATAAAAACCGTTTAAAATTTATTTCTTTCTATTTTAATTGCAGAATGATATCTTACTTATCGTACATCTGTCTTAAGAAATATTTCTGTTTATTGCGTTTTAGTACCTGGTAGAAGGTTTATGCTTGCTCATCCTTAATAGCTCCTGTCAACTTTTCTATGGGAAAAGTGTGCTGTGATGGGCACAGTTACATACATATATATGCTGATAAATAGTTTTTAAGAATTGTTAAAATTCTAATTCTTTGTATAAAAACTAAGTTTTCCTTCATCGCGACATCTATATACATACATATGTGTCTACTTTTGTTGAGGTATATTTAAAGGGTCATTAGCTGCAGTATAATTTCCAAACATATAGCAAAGTTTATAAATAATAAATACATATTTGGAACAACAATTCTATGGTAATTGCCCTTATTTAGCCAAGAAAAAAGTTTTTATTCCACCAGGATAATACAAGGGTACACACAAAGCAGTTCTTTTGCCAAAAATTCGAGAATTGTGCTACCAAACGCTCCTTCATCCGACTTATTCTCCGCCTTTACCTCCGAGCGGCTAACAATTTTTTTTCCAAACCTGAAGAAATGGCTCAACGAAAAGATATTTTACTCTAACAAACAAACGAAAATTTTGATGACCTCGACAAATCTTTACTTCGTGCAATGGATAAAAGACATAGGAGAAATGCTAAATAAAGTACATGAGGCTCAAAAGAGACGTAAGTCGCAAAATAAAATGATATTTTATCCAAAAATCCGTGCTTCATTAAAAAAAAATCAGTTGTCCTTACACGATGCAGTAATGATTTAAGTTTTGCCAAAACTTTCCATTTTCCATTTATTTATCCATTTTACATAAAACTTTTTCCAAAATTGTTCAATAAACTTTATTAAAAGTTTCATAATACAAATTCAGTATAAATTTATGCCCTAATTCTGTTCGACGAAAGTATCGTCTTGTCTATGGACGAAAACAAGAAGAAATTTTGATTCTTTTAACCAATTATTATTTATTGTCTAGGCTAAAAGGTTCGTGTATTTGTTTTATGATTTTGTTCCAAATATTATATCCAACAAATATTTTTTCATGTATTTTCCAAACTATTGTATAATACTTTAATTGAATTTTTATGTTTTAAAAACATGGCAATAGTATTTATATTTTTCATTATCAAAGACAACAACCATTTTTGAAGAAAATAATTTAGAGAATTCAAAGACAAGAAGTCAGAAGCATTTTCAAACAAAAACGTCCTAAGTCTTCTTACTGTATTAGGGCATTAATTACATCAATCAAAATTTTAATTGATTTAATTAACTCAACTAAATTTCTAATTAATTTAATTAACTTATTTAAATTTTTAATTAAACTTTTAATTATTATTAAACTAAAATTAAATTTTTAATTCATAATTTGTGGCTGTCAAACTAACCATTAAACTGAAAATTAATAGAGAGCCAAATAGCGCCATAACTTCATATTATATTTTATATATAAATACAAACAGTTTGAACAAATCAAACAATTCCACTTAACTCTACTTTGAAGTGTAAAGGAAATAATAGCGGAAGTATGACTTTCCTACCGATCATTGCACTCGCCGTGCAATTAGTGTTCTTATTAGTCATTTCTGAGCAACGACCACCGGCTGCCGGATGGTATGGCTAGAAAAAGGAATAAATTAAAAAATATCTATGACAAACAATATATAATATCATGAAAGAAATATCTTGATCTTGTAATTTTATTGCAAATAAAAAATGTTTGAAACAAATTTTGTCCCATATTTTATTTGATACGCATCTATTTATTTCATCTCCCTTAATAATTATTTCTATTCATTGTGTTTTTGTACGTGGTAGAAGGTTGCTCCTTATTCTTCAGTAAGAGTTCCTGTCAACTTCTCTATGAGATAAGTGTGCTGTGGTGATATACTCCCCTTTTCTATAAAAAAAGCGTACTGTAGCGGACATAATCAACTTTAAGAAAAGTGTGCTGTAACGGACACACTCAACTTTTGTATAGAAAAAGTGTACTACGACGAGCACACTCAACTTTTCTATAAAAAAAATGTGTTCACAACACACAGGCACAGTCTTTTGTTCACACACGCAAGTAACATGTGTAATAAATAAGACAAATTTAGAACATCAGGAGATCCTAATTTATATAATTATTTATAAAAAAATAAAAATTTATATTTAATTTAATTATTATTTTTCGAACTGTATTTCTTTCTATATTCTTATGAATTGAATAGGCTAAAGTTCGTAACGCTTTTTAAGCCAAATTTCATGTGATAATTATTAATGAACAAATAACATCAAAGTTAGTTGTAAATATTCTGACAACAACACATAGTTGAACGGAACAGCCAGCCGTTTTCGAAGGCCACTAAACCTTCCTCATCAGCGTTCTTCTGTGTTTTGGTCCACTGTTTGTGGTGTCAGTTGATGTAGATGTCTGCCTTATATACGTAACTTTATTGCAAATGGAATATGTGAATTGGTTTGATTCATCAAACTATGTGTTGTTGTCAGAATATTTACAACTAACTTTGATGTTATTTGTTCATTAATAATTATCACATGTAATTTGGCTTAAAAAGCGTTACGAACTTTAGCCTATTCAATTCATAAGAATATAAAAACAAATACAGTTCGAAAAATAATAATTAAATTAACTAATTAATAGTCATTGGCTTGTGGCAAAAATTAAAAATAAAAATATACTTAATAGTAACAAACCAAAAAAGTTTGTCTTAAGTAGAACAAAAAATAAGCAAATTAACAAACATGTGTATAATTAGTAAGGAACAAAACGACAGTGGTAAGACTGTTGTAATATATATACAAGATGGTAATATATATAGAAGATGGTATATATATATAGATGGTAACTTGCGTATACATTACGAAACACATTAGCAAATTCAAATGCAATGAATCAAACCAATTCACATATTCCATTTGCAATAAAGTTACGTATATAAGGCAGACATCTACATCAACTGACACCACACACAGTGGACCAAAACACAGAAGAACGCTGATGAGGAAGGTTTAGTGGCCTTCGAAAACGGCTGGCTGTTCCGTTCAACTATGTGTTGTTGTCAGAATATTTACAACTAACTTTGATGTTATTTGCTCATTAATAATTATCACATGTAATTTGGCTTAAAAAGCGTTACGAACTTTAGCCTATTCAATTCATAAGAATATAAAAATTTATATTATTGAAAAATAAATAATATACAACACATCAAGTAGTTGTAAATATGAACTCTTCTGTAAATGAAAGGTATTTTCTTTGACTATAATTTTTGTAATACATGGTATAAATTTTGATGTTTTAAAACCTAGCACACTAGAATATAAGTATGACGTCGATATTTTTTTTTAGATTTTGTTATTTTTAAAAACAATAACATTTAATTTTTGTGTATATAATATGTAAGTTTTCCAAGTTTTTGACAAAACATCTGATACGAAACGATAACAGTGTTATTTATTGTTGGTTTAATATTTCCCAGGGTCATACATTTTTTTATTTGATTTTTGGTTTTACCTATTTTTGCTCGAATCAAGTCATTTGGAGCTTTTGTTTATGCATGAAAAATATTTTTGAAAGCTAAATTTTATTCTTGCATGCAAGAACAAATAAAATATTAAAAATTATCACATCAAAGTTTCAGCCGTATGATTATGTTGTGGCTGCAGCTGTTCAATTTTAGGCAGCTGAAGCTCAGCTTATTTTAACGCTGCTTAGCAGCCTGTCCCACGATGTCACCAGAATTCGTTCGATCGACAACTTGTATTGCAAACAACAATAACAATAACAATTAGAAAATTTGTTGTTGTTTTCAATATACGAGTAAGTATTCGATGGTAAATGTTACTGTTATCTCGTATTACTCATACGCACTGAGTTGCCACCCTGATCACCAGAACATAAGCACCAAAAAGTATGCAATGGTTTTTGTTTAAATGCCGAAGTATGAGTGATATTTGCACAATTCGGAATAGATATTGTACATGTAATATCAGAAAGCATCAGATAAATTATCGACAACTATGTATTGTTAAATGTTTATACAACTTACTTATTATTTAATATTAACTGAATATAAATTGTAATTTGGAAGTTATTATGGACACAAGCAATAAAATATATTTTGGTTTTACAAAAGGTGTACTAATCAAATTTCCATAGAAAATTTGTTGAATAAACCTCTTATGAAACAGAAATAGTTTTTATGAATAAGGCAGTATATATGTATATAAAACGGAATCTGTGTTTGTTTGTCTGTACCTTATAGGAGACCAGACCTCTAGACCGATCTACCTAAAATGCGAATGCCCCTCGCAAAAGTTAATTATAAGCTATTTTTATCATGCAAATTTATTTTTCATATTGCAGAAGTCCACTATTTTTTATTTTTATTTTTTTTTTTTTTTTGAAAATAATAATTATCATATACCAATAACTAATTATCAAAAAACTTCGTCATTTGTTAACCAATATTTAAAATGCTTTTTGCATATGGAATATGTCCACTAAATTTTTTTTAATGGGGTGGGGGGCAAAATTTTCCCGCCAAAAAAATGCATTATCACATTACTTTGTCGTTTGTGGACAAATTTTTAAGAATCTTTTTGCATATAGAAAAGGTCCTCTAATGGAAATTGTGGGTGGGGAAGCACAGTGCCCTTTCCAAAAATTTATTATCAAAAAACTTGGTAATTTGTGGAACAACTTTCAAATTTTATTTTTGCTTTGGAAAATATTTACTAGAACTATTTTTGGAATATACGTTCTTTATGCTGCGCCATGCATGTAAAACAACAATATTTTTAAAATTAAAAAATACTGGCGAATACTGGTTACAAATACTGGTAACAACTTAAAAAGCATAATGGTGCTGCCATTGCTTATTATTGAAAAATAGATTGCAAATAAAAACAATATTAAAAAATAAAAAAAGAAATTCAGTGTTGCCGTAATTTTCCGGGAAAGTGAAAGGCAACTCGTGGTATTTGTGGGAATGATTTGTGTCTTTGCTAAAAAGTTTATAACTTGGATAAGTGGTTCGTGGCAGTGGTATCTAAACCACGGAACCGATTTTGATGAAATGTAGAACAAAGAATGGATGTAAGTATAGATGGACACATAGGTTATATGTTTTTTTTTAACTAGGAGCACGAGGGGAAAAAGGGGGAAATGTCTGCCTGTCGGAAACTATTTAACCGATTTTGATAAAATTCAAAACATAGATAGATCTGAAACGAAACAAAGACATTGGCTAACAAATTTTTCAAAAATAAGATCACGAGGGGAGGTAGGGAGAAATTTCTTCTTCTTAGCAACTATCTATCCGATTATTTGAAACTATCTACCCGATATTGCTGAAATTCAAAACATAGATAGATCTGAGCTTAAAAGATGATATAGGCTATTAATTTTATAAGAAATAGAAGCAACTGGGGCGGTAAGGGAAATTTTTGAAACTATCTATCCCATTTTGATGAAATTCAAAACATGGATAGGTTTAAGTCTGGAAGAATACAAACGCTATATATTTTATCAAAAATAATCCCACTAGCGGACAAATACTAAGACTTAAAAAAGGGTTTATAAAACAAATTTTCATACACAATTTTTCTTATTAAACCTTTATGGAAACTTAATAATTTTTATATATATGTTTTATGCAATGTTTTATTGCACGATTCGTAAGAATTAATAGCTAAACAATAATATTGAAACCATATGGTGTCATTTTCAACTTTTTTCGATCGGTTCTTTTACTCCGTGTGTAAAAAAAATTGCTTTAATTTCTTTATAAAAAAATTTTATTCATGATTGACAAGGACTCTAGTGAAGCTCCTGTATCTGCAATCGATAACTTTTATTACGATTATTATATCACTATAATAAATACAATGAAAATTTATCGACTTTGCTATCCAGGAACTCATTTTAACGATATTCGCTGACGGTTGAAATAAAAAAAATTAAAATCACAAACACAAATTCATTTGTTTTTTTATTATTCTTTGCGCTTTTTGCTTATTTTGGCATTTTGAATGCAGATATGCGATATGAAGTAGAATTAAATGATGACAAAAACACAGCTGTACACTATAGTAAAATACAGAATGAGATTATCGTTACTGCAAACCAATAAACATGTCGTTAACTTTTATTACGATAATCGTATCGCTACAATAATTATAACGAAAATGTATCGAATTTGCTATTCACTAAGATATTTTAACGATATTAAGTCACAATATCAAATTCGTTTAGTTCTTCTTTATTATTCTTTGTGCTTTTCGCTTATTTTCACATCTTCTATACAGAGATACAACATAATATTGGATTAAACGGTGAATAAGATACAACTGGAGACTATCGTAAAAAAGGAAATTGCAGAATCACATTATGGTTATTGCAAGCGAATAAATATGCCGATAAATATTACGATTTTTGGTTCGCTAAAAGTTATACAATCCAGGTACAGATACTGGTGGCCCAGAAAAATTTGTAATTTTCATAGTTAGTCTAATTTATGTTATATTCTTTTAATAATAATGTTTAATATTTGAAAATAATCAGTAAAATATGACAAAATTCCTCCTTTCTTTTTATAGCTATGCTATTTATTACGCGATACAGGACAAAGGACGAGATTTTCGTTACAAAAATAATCAACACTATTACAGTTATAAATTTATTTTTGTTTTGATTTCTTTGTACTTTAAACCAGAGTACGAAAATAAACGAAAAAAATTTTTTGATTTTGTTTTGTTTTGTTTTGTTCTTCTAAGTGAGTGAAAAAAAACAAAACAAAAACAATGAGTGGGATTGCTCAATTTTCGTTTGAATTCTTTTTGCACATGAGCACAAACCAGAGAACACAGCCGATTGCTGTAAGCCGGCTAACAGCCGCCGACGGCAACAAACCATACATTAATTTAATCGCACGATGCTAGAAAAGAAATTAATGGGAAATAAATCGAAACCTTTTGAAATATTTGCAACGAATTTGACATCATCGTTTAATATAATTTTATTGCATTGTTATTTAACACACTAAGTTTGTTTTATATAGCTAAGCAGCGGTCTTAAGTGATGGTAATAGAAAATTTCAATTTCCCCCCCCCCCCCCCCACCACCCCCCCCCAAACATTTATTTTGTACAGCATAATTTCCACTTCTTTTTTTCTTTTTGTTGGTCCTTACTAAAGCTTCAAAATACGAAATAAAACACAAGAATATTATATATAATGCAAGTTTATTTCGTTTATTTTTATTAGAACATTTTATATATTGAGGAAAATATTCGAATATAGTCTTCTACTTTCCCAGTCCGATATCATATGGTGGCGGTTTTTCGTTTGCAGCTGCCATGGCAAATGCCACTTGTAAGGCTATTACGATTATTGGCAAGAAATTCATTGTTTTTCCAAAAGAGTTGAGACTTGTTTGTGATAAAATTCCACTGAGTTTTTGTATTTATATACAAAATGAAATAGAGTAAAATTTCAAGCGGATACAAATAAAATGTTCGCGGATATCAAAGCGAAAAAACCACAATTTGATAAAGGTTTTGTTTTGTTACCTCGTGTTTAGTTTTTAATTAAATTTATCTTAATTTTTCAACACTATTTGCACAAATTTAAAAAAGTTTGAATTAAATAAAACTCTTATTATAGATATCATTAGAATTATAATGTTCTACTATACACCGAAAGAATTTTGCTTCATAAGTCCAGTGAAACAATTTCATTAAAATGTTTTCACAAATCTAATCTAATGATAATTTCACAAATCCAATAAAAATTTCATGAATATTGTGAAAGAATTTCATTGGAATTGCTTCGTTGGTATTCTGGTTTCGTAAGAATATTTTCTAATTATTAAGAAACCTCTTTATATTTAAGTAATTTTCTTCTTTTCATGAAATTATTTTATTGTTTCGATGAAGTTATAGCACTGCATTAATTACACTGTTAAATAAATTTTATGAAGTTTTCAATAAAATAATTTTGACGAAACTGGTTTCATTAATCCAACGAAGCGTGACGTTGAATGAATTTTAATGAATTTTTCATTAGATTAATGTTGAAATTCATAGAATTTATGCCTAAAATTCTTTCAGTGTATGGACAAAGAAAATGTGTATACACAGAAAAAATGATTTTGATATTTGAATGCGTAATATAGACCTGCGTAAATAGTCTTGGAATGTAAATACGTCTTGTTTTTTAAATATATTCTCGTGGCTGTAGAATGCTAAACCAATAATAAATGCTGTCGCATTATAAGCAAAGCACGATAGATGCATTTGTGTGCGTGTATATGAGTGCTAACAAGCAATGTCGTCAAGACTTCTTGTTATGAACAAACAGTCACCAAAGTAGTGTTGATACGTGTATGCTTGTTATTTTCCATATTGTACCTTTGAGTGTGTGTGTGTAAGATGTAGATGGTAAGCTATTATGTGTTTAAGGGAGTTTTTTTTTAAGCAAGCGCACACAACTAATGTAAATGCATGTGAACGTTTGTTTGTGTGCAGAAAAATAAAAGAGCATACACACACAACGTGTGTGTGTATGTACATGCATGACGCTTGTATACGCATGGGCGTAGAAAGAAGCAAACATCACAAATTTTTCAGTCACGAAGTATTTTCTTCTTTGCTCCTATACTTGCAATAACTGAAACAAGTTCTTGCAAACAGTGTTGCTTAGCGTTTGTTTTATAAGACTTCGCTGTAGTAAAGCATTTGAAAAATCCCTCATGTCTTGAAAGTTCTTATAAATGGTCTTGTGCAGGACTTTAATGCGTAAATCATAGATTCAATAAAAAAAATTATTGAATTTTGTGTGATGACGATTTGCGCAAATTTTATAAATTTGCACGTTTATTGAAAATTAATTTTTTTTTTCAGTCAGTAAAGAAATTTAAAGAATCAAAGAAAAAATTGTTTAATAAAATTTTATTTTTAATTAAAATTGTTTTACCCCAAGTCATTAATTTTTTTTTGTGGGGCCCCAAAGATTTGTGGCCTCGGTATCATTTTTGCATTTTCTCAGGCTAATATCTTCCTCATATCTCAGGCTAGAAAACAATCAACTACAAAAATGTACCTAAGATCTCAATAAACAACAAAGACAAAGAGTAGGCAAGTGAGAATTTTTACTGTCGTCTTGATGTGATGTCGACGACATCATTCGCAATAGAGGGATTATAAAATATATCAAAATGATAATATAAAATTGAATAACATTTTTATATCAGAAATTGTTTTCAGTTTGAATTTTTTTCTTTTGGCTAGAGGGTTGTTGGTCCATATTTGAGGGTGGCGTTGGCTGAATTAGTTAGCACATTGACTACAAAACCGTAGGTCCTGCGTTCGAGTTCGGTCTCCGACAGTTATTATGTACTCCTAATAACACCACGCATTTTTCTGATCTGCATTAGTGTCCCTTTGTATCAGTTGTTTTGGGAATGTTCAAGTGATGAACATGAAGTACACATATCGGCTTCTGCGGTTACTTATCCTAATGTAACATTAGAGCATCCTCCTTCGTAGTACCAATCAAATGGCTACTCAGCACAGCTTCGAAAATTTAATCGCCTCTTTGACACCAGAGGCGCTGCAACGCTGCTTTATTAAGAATCGTACAATAAGCGGAGTTCTAAAAGACTGAAGCTTTATCTCATGTCATTCTTTATAGCATGTCTTTGCTATCCCTATCCACTATCCCTTTCCTAAAGAAGATAACAACTTATAATAGTGTTACATCTCTTTCGAAATAATTTGCCAATTTGATTTGGTATATTTCGAGAATTTTTAAAAACAATACGAGGGCGGTTCGGAAACTTCTTAGCCTAGCACAAAAAGCAAGCGCGGTATAAACAGAAAAAAGTTAAGTGTTTTGGAAACTTCCATCTCTGCTATGAACACATGTTAAATTTTGTTTCGATCTGGCAACTCCTTCATATAGAAACAGGTGTTCACAAAAGACGCATCCGCGATTTTTTTAACAATGGAAAAATTAGAAATGCGTGGTGTCATTAAATATTTACGTAAAAAAGGTTTATCGGGAGAAGAAATTCAAAATGATATGGTGAATGTGTTAGGTGAAAGTGCTCCTTCATATGCAACAGTAAAAAATTGAGTTGCTGAATTTAAACGTGGTCGTATAAGCATTGAAGATGAACCACGTAGTGGACGTCCAAAAACAGCAACAACAACAGAAATTGTAGCCAAAGTGCATGATATGGTATTAAATGATCGACGAATAAAAGTGCGTGAAATAGCTAATATCATGGGCATCTCAATTGATCGAGTCCATTTAATTTTGCATGAAGAACTACAGATGAAAAAGCTTTCTGGAAGATGGGTGCCGCATTTGTTAACAGTCGACCAAAAACGCATAAGAATGAACATTTCTCAAGCTTGTTTGGATCGTTTTAAGCGAAATAAAATGGATTTTAAGCGTCGTTTCATAATTCTTGATGAGACAGGGATCCACCACTATACTCCAGAGCCAAAAGAACAATCCAAACAATGGACTGAAGCTGGAGGGAAGTGCCCCAAAGAAGGCAAAAACAATTCAATCGGCTGGTAAGGTTATGGCAACGGTTTTTTTTGGGACTTCAAAGGTATTTTATTGATTGACTATCTGCAAAAGGGTAAAACAATAAATTCAGAGTAGTATTGCAACCTTTTGGATCAATTAAATGTACAAATTCGAGAAAAACGTCCTGGCTTACAACACAAAAAAATAATTTTTCATCAAGACAACGCACCAGCGCACAAGAGTGTTTTAACAATGGCTAAAATCAACGAATTAAAGTACGAGTTGCTTGACCACCCACCTTATTCTCCTGATTTGGCTCCCAGTGACTTTTACCTGTTCCCAAATCTAAAAAAATTCCTTGCTGGCAAGCGTTTTACCTCAAATGAAGATGCAATTACAGCTGTAAACCACTATTTGGAAGACCTTGAGGAAAACTAAATATTTTAATCAAGGGATAGAATTGCTAGAAAAGCGTTGGACTAAGTGTATTGAAGTTTCAGGAGATTATATTGAAAAATAAAAATATTTTTGAAAAACTAGCTATTCTCTTTCATTGATAGGCTAAGAAGTTTCCAAACCGCCCTCGTAGGAAGATTCAAACCGTAGTCTTAAGTATAATTTTTGTGTGAAAGAAAAAAAAAAACAATTATTTAAAAATAATTTAAAACCTTATGACACTTAAGGCTACCTTCTTTTCACAGACACAAATTTGTCTAAGCAAATGTGTTTGAAGGATAACGCTGTCGAAAATATTCGGGAAAAAAATTTTTTAATGTCTCCCAAAATCTTATACAAAACGAGTTTCTTGATTCCATTATTATTTTCAGTTTGAAAAACTGATCCGATACGATGGAGATTTTATAAATTTTATATATCTTTTGAGAGGATCTTACCTTAACGAGGATAATAATTTTTTTGTAAATTTTTACGAATGGACTTAAATCGATATGGAGTCTTTTCTTTGTGTTACATGGAACTTTATGAGCAAACAATAAAAATTGTGTTTAACTGATGCTTTTAATTTTTTGGCAACCAAAAATTTTATAATATGAAAAATTGGTGGCTTGTGCTGTATTAACTCCGAAACTAATGATAAATACTAGAATACCAAAATACCGAAGTATATTTATTTATTTGACGTTAAATCTGTTATAAAATAACATTTCGTTTTTTGTTGGTTAAGCATGTCTAAATGCCTTTTAGGTCATTTGGTTCTATGTACATGTAATTCTCAATAACATTATGAGAGTTTTTCTTTCTAGGGCATTTACATTGTCTCGAAATCTAGTACTTACGAGATTTGAAGCTAAATCTTGCTGCTTTTTAGTGGATTTTCCATATAAAACGAAATCTATTTTGTCAGTAGATTTGTAGGAAATCTAATCAAAATCTAATGTCTTTATTTATTTTTGACTACCCTGTACAACATGATGATTGAATTACCTTCGGTCTGCTTAAAAAGGTGCGTGAATTGGCTAAATTGTAGTTGTTTGGTTGTAGTTTTGGAAATTTTTCAGTTAAAGGGTTTTGTTTTGGATAAAAAATCTTGATTAATTAAAAAAAAAAGTTGGTGTAAACGGTATAGATTTTCATAAAGATTTTTATTAAAATTTGCTAAATTTTGTGCAGGTGTAAAGGCCTTATTAAGGAAATGAAGTTTTTTTATTTCGTTTGAAGACTACTGATGAGTTTCATTAGCAAAAACAAAATGCATATAGACATACTTAACCAACAATCTTATATATAAATTTAAAAAAAGAGAAAGAAAAACGTATTTTTCAAATTCTCTATAACAAGCAAAAATTCCATTCAAACGCAATTAAAATTTTATGAAAATTGGTTCGATATCGATCGTCGTAATTTGACCCAAACATACAAATATTTTGCTGTTGCATAATATTATCCCATAATACTTTAAACAATATTACAATAATTTTTATAACATAATAATTATTATTTTAAAATTTTATTTATATTACAAAAACACAAATACACTTAAATATACACATAGATATGTAGTATCTTTTAACCCTGACGCATATAAGGCGGTCTAGTTCTAGCTGGAGTTGCATTGATGAAAGCAATTATCAGCGGAATAGCGAGAGCAATAATGGCTAAGATCTGCATAATTATTTTTAATTTTTCTAATACGTTATTCAAATCTTTTATAATGGACTGATAATATGAATTTTCCTGCCTTTTATATTAAAAAGCAAATGTTCAATGGTATTGAAAGCATACGGAACTGTAACTAATATTAATTTGTAATGGAACTTTTGAAATTATAAATTTGCGTTATGGTTGACTAACTGCCTGGCTCACGATGTCGACAAGAAATAAGCGAACGAAAATTTCTTGTCGACATCGTGAGCCAGGCAGTAAATGTTTATTATGATTTAAATGTTAATTTATTTTATTTTTATATAATAAGTGCTTTTACTTACTCACCCTTATCGGGAATAGAAGATCACGTGAAATGTGTTCCCTTTCCCTAAGCTTATGATCGCCAATGTTTGCGTTGTTGTTGTGTCAGTATAGTATTTTCTTATTTCGTTCACAATTTTTTGTTCACGTCAAATATTTCAGGTGAACTAAAAGTTCGGCTTTTATTTCCAATAAGGGTGATTACTATTCAGATATACACGTGTTCATTTTAAATCTCAAAATAATTAATTTTCATCGTTAAAATTTATCGTTGCTAAATCCGACTGCAGGCTTTAAATGATCTATTGTTCTTGTATGGTTAAAAATATTCATAAACGAATTATTTTTTCTTTTAATTAAAGTAGTTGACCTTAAAAATTTCAATGTGGTTTCTTCTTGTGCAATTATATTATATTATATATTATATATTATATATTATATATTATATATTATATATTATATATTATATATTATATATTATATATTATATATTATATATTATATATTATATATTATATATTATATATTATATATTATATATTATATATTATATATTATATACTATATATTATATATTATATATTATATATTATATATTATATATTATATATTATATTTTATATATTATATATTATATTTTATATATTATATATTATATTTTATATATTATATATTATATACTATATATTATATATTATATATTATATATTATATATTATATATTATATATTATATATTATATATTATATATTATTTATTATATATTATATATTATATTTTATATATTATATATTATATATTATATATTATATATTATATATTATATATTATATATTATATATTATATATTATATATTATATATTATATATTATATATTATATATTATATACTATATATTATATATTATATATTATATATTATATATTATATATTATATATTATATATTATATATTATATATTATATATTATATATTATATATTATATATTATATATTATATATTTATATTATATATTATATATTATATATTATATATTATATATTATATATTATATTTCTATAGGAAAAGTTTAGCTTTTTAAATTATTTGAATTGGATTCAAGTGTCTCGGAAATTAGTTTCAGAATATGTCAAGCCGGCAGTTTTCTCTATGGTATTATTTATACTTTTTTTATTTCTTCTTTATTTTGGCCCTTTACGTTGTAAACTTTTCTAAGGCATTGTTCAACGTAATTTATATTTATTAAGGACATTGAATCCTTGGTGTAGTGTAATAGTTTCACTTAAAAAAATGTAGTTTGAATATAAAAAGATCAACTAATTTTTTATAGAATATATATTTTTTTTTAATTTTATAAAAAATTCAACTATGCATTAAAAAGTCAATAAAACTACAAAAATATGCATATATTTCAAAAAGTATGTATAAATATGCGCTTACCAACAAAATATGCAAAAATTTTCAATTACAAATCCTTGTTAAATTACTTAAAATTGCATTATTCGGATAGATAATTAGTCAATACCGTCCAGCTTCTGCTGAATTCCGGCTGAAAATTTTACCAAATTTCGGCATCGTGCGGAAGCTGCTCATTACTTAAACATAAGAACATATTCATATACATACATATGAAATAACGAAGTATATTTATTTGAAATAATGGGCCTTATCACGAGTCTCGTATTTCGAATACGATGTGATGTTCATAGAAAATCTCAATTCTCCCCCCCCAAAACATTTATTTTGCACAGCATAATTTCCACTTCTTTTTTTTTTTTTTTTTTTTTGGTCTTTATTAAAGCTTCAAAATACGAAATAAAACACAAGAATATTATATATAATGCAAGTTTATTTAGTTTATTTTTATTAGAACATTTTATATATTGAGGAAGATATTCGAATATAGTCTTCTACTTTCCCAGTCCGATATCATATGGTGGCGGTTTTTCGTTTGCAGCTGCTATGGCAAATGCCACTTGTAAGGCTATTACGATTATTGGCAAGAAATTCATTGTTTTTCCAAAAGAGTTAGACTTGTTTGTGATAAAATTACACTGAGTTTTTGTATTTATATACAAAATAAAATAGAGTAAAATTCCAAGCGGATATAAATAAAATGTTCGCGGATATCAAAGCGAAAAAACCACAATTTGATAAAGGTTTTTTTTGTTACCTCGTGTTTAGTTTTTAATTAAATTTATCTTAATTTTTCAACACTATTTGCACAAATTTAAAAAAGTTTGAATTAAATAAAACTCTTATTATAGATATCATTAGAATTATAATGTTCTACTATACACCGAAAGAATTTTGCTTCATAAGTCCAGTGAAACAATTTCATTAAAATGTTTTCACAAATCTAATGATAATTTCACAAATCCAATAAAAATTTCATGAATATTGTGAAAGAATTGCATTGGAATTGCTTCGTTGGTATTCTGGTTTCGTAAGAATATTTTCTAATTATTAAGAAACCCCTTTATATTTAAGTTATTTCATTCTTTTCATGAAATTATTTTATTGTTTCGATGAAGTTATAGCACTGCATTTATTACACTGTTAAATAAATTTGATAAAGTTTTCAATAAAATAATTTTGACGAAACTGGTTTCATTAATCCAACGAAGCGTGACGTTGAATGAATTTTAATGAATTTTTCATTAGATTAATGTTGAAATTAATAGAATTTATGCCGAAAATTCTTTCAGTGTATGGACAAAGAAAATGTGTATGCACAGAAAAAATTATTTTGATATTTGAATGCGTAAATCATAGATTCAATAAAAAAAATTATTGAATTTTGTGTGATGACGATTTGCGCAAATTTGATAAATTTGCACGTTTATTGAAAATTTATTTTTTTTTTTCAGTCAGTAAAGAAATTTAAAGAATCAAAAAAAAAATTGTTTAATAAAATTTAATTTTTAATGATAATTGTTTTACCCCGTCATTAATTTTTTTTTGTGGGGCCCCAAAGATTTGTGGCCTCGGTATCATTTTTGCATTTTCTCAGGCTAATATCTTGCTCATATCTCAGGCAAGAAAACAATCAACTACAAAAATGTACCTAAGATCTCAATAAACAACAAAGACAAAGAGTAGACAAGTGAGAATTTTTACTGTCGTCTTGATGTGATGTCGACGACATCATTCGCAAAAGAGGGATTATAAAATATATCAAAATGACAATATAAAATTGAATAACATTTTTATATCAGAAATTGTTTTCAGTTTGAATTTTTTTCTTTTGGTCCATATTTGAGGGTGGCGTTGGCTGAATTAGTTAGCACATTGATTACAAAACCGTAGGTCCTTTTTCGATTTGTTCAAATGTTATCAACTAACTCATTCGACCAAAGAAATATATGACTTAGACCACATATACATAATTTCCCTTTGTGATATTGGAGTTGATTCAAAAAGACAAGAATTTACAAATTTCTAGTTGACCCACTGTGAAATAATTAATGCCCTAATTCTGTTCGACGATTGTATTGTCTTGCCTATGGACGAAAAGAAGAAGAATTTTTGCTTTTTTAAAACAATTATTATTTATTGTCTATGCTAAAAGGTTCTTTTATGATTTTGCTCTAAACATTATATCCAACAAATATTTTTTCATATATTTTTCAAACTATTGTATAATACTTTAATTGAATTTTTATGTTTTAAAAACATGGCAATATTATTTATATTTTTCATTGTCAATGACAACAACCATTTCTGAAGAAAATAATTTCGAGAATTCAAAGACAAGAACTCAGAAGCATTTTCAAACAAAAACGTCTTAAATCTTCTTACTGAAATTCCGACAATTTAAGGAAGAAAAATATGTATAAAAATATAAAAGATAGATGTATAAAACATTACGAGGGCGGTTTGGAAACTTCTTAGCCTATCAATGAAGGAGAATAGTTAGTTTTTCAAAAATATTTTTATTTTTCAATATAATCTCCTGAAACTTCAATACACTTAGTCCAACGCTTTTCGAGCCATTCTATCCCTTGATTAAAATAGTTTTCCTCAAGGTCTTTAAAATAGTGGTTTACAACTGTAATTGCATCTTCATTTGAGGTAAAACGCTTGCCAGCAAGGAATTTTTTTAGATTTGGGAACAGGTAAAAGTCACTGGGAGCCAAATCAGGAGAATAAGGTGGGTGGTCAAGCAACTCGTACTTTAATTCGTTGATTTTAGCCATTGTTAAAACACTCTTGTGCGCTGGTGCGTTGTCTTGATGAAAAATTATTTTTTTGTGTTGTAAGCCAGGACGTTTTTCTCGAATTTGTACATTTAATTGATCCAAAAGGTTGCAATAGTACTCTGAATTTATTGTTTTACCCTTTTGCAGATAGTCAATCAATAAAATACCTTTGAAGTGCCAAAAAACCGTTGCCATATATATCCTTACCAGCCGATTGAATTGTTTTTGCCTTCTTTGGGGCACTTCCTCCAGCTTCAGTCCATTGTTTGGATTGTTTTTTTGTCTCTGGAGTATACTGGTGGATCCATGTCTCATCAAGAATTATGAAACGACGCTTAAAATCCATTTTATTTCGCTTAAAACGATCCAAACAAGCTTGAGAAATGTTCATTCTTATGCGTTTTTGGTCGACTGTTAACAAATGCGGCACCCATCTTGCAGAAAGCTTTTTCATCTGTAGTTCTTCATGCAAAATTAAATGGACTCGATCATTTGAGATGCCCATGATATTAGCTATTTCACGCACTTTTATTCGTCGATCATTTAATACCATATCATGCACTTTGGCTACAATTTCTGTTGTTGTTGCTGTTTTTGGACGTCCACTACGTGGTTCATCTCCAATGCTTGTACACACATTCACCATATCATTATGAATTTCTTGTCCCGATAAACCTGTTTTATGTAAATATTTAATGACACCAAGCATTTCTAATTTTTCCATTGTTGAAAAATCGGGGATGCGTCTTTTGTGAACACCTGTTTCTACATGAAGGAGTTGCCAGATCGAAACAAAATTTAACATGTGATCATAGCAGAGATGGAAGTTTCCAAAACACTTAACTTTTTTCTGTTTATACCGCGCTTTTTGTGCTAGGCTAAGAAGTTTCCGAACCGCCCTCGTAAATTGCCATCACTTTTTCAACTGTCGGCCATTTTTGTCAGCTGTCAATTGATTTATGTTTAGTTTGGTTTGGCATTTCAACACGAATAGACTGACGCCTGAACAACGTTTCCAAATTCTGCGAATTTATTTTTAAAATTATGGTTCTGTTCGAAATACATATAGCGCACTATGTCAAGAGCAATTAGTTCGATAAACTGTGGAATGATAATACGCATCCAGAGAGACGTCGTATAGTACGTACAGAAAAAGTCATTGATGCTGTAGAGCGTAGCGTAGAGGAAGAACCGAATTAGTTGGATAACTGCAGATGATGTGGTTGATGTGCAATAGCTGTGGTTTCAACAAGACGGTGCAACACATCACACAGCTCACGCAACTATTAATTTATTCAAGGAAATGTTTGGTAGCTGTGTAGTTTCATCCTTCAGACCTGTGGATTGACCTTAAAGATAAACAAATTTCTGTAGGAATATGTCAAGTAGCTATGCAATGTCAATACTGTTGTAAATTTAGATATAGTAAAATTGAGCTTTCAATACAAAAAAGCTTTCAGCAAATTGTAGTATGATGAATCAACACAATTCACATATTCCTTTTGTACTGAATACTGAGTATATATATATATATATATGAAGGAGAAATCTACATCAACTGACACCACACACAGCCGACCAAACACAAAGAACGGTGATGATGAAGCTGTAGTGGCCCTCGAAAACAGCTAGTTGTTCCGTTCTATTACGTGTTTGTCAGAATATTTACAATTAACTTTGCTGTCATTTGTTCATTAATAATTATCACATGTAATTTGGCTTACAAGGCGATACGAACTTTAGCCTTATGAGAATCATAAATATGAAAATTAATTTATGTTTTATTCCATTTCAAAGTTTTATACCTCTATAAAAACACCCTTTATATATAGATACATAAGTGTGTCTATTGTGTTCTTATTTACAAATAAAAAACATAGTTTTGGGGTCTCTCTTTAAAACTTAAAGACATATGCTACTCGTTTTAGATGTTTCAGAAAGGAAAATGTCAAAGTACAAATCAAAATAGGGACCATCATTCTTCTCCAGTGCTTCTCTTATGCTCGTTATCATTCTGGTAACTGTCATGTTGTTATAAAAATGACAACTATTAAAATAGTCTGCTCAACTGAGATACATATATATATAAGAATATAATTTACAACAAGTAAGAGTGCTATATTCGGCTGTGCCGAATCTTATATACCCTTTACCAACGTACGTACATATATATAGTATACAGACACGTACATACATATTTGTTTTGTGAAAAATTTATCATTTTTTTAAAGTCTCCATCTTTAGAGTTGTAATTTTCATTTTTCAAATTTCATATGCCAAACTTTTCTTTCAGAAGCATAAAATATATTCAATTTATAAAGAAAAAGAAAAAAATTTTTAGACCTATTTAATTTTACATAACACAAAAAGTGTAAGTTTTCCAACCCTGGAGTCATAATTTTGGATTTTTCTGATTATTGTTACCAATCTAGTTCTTTAAAAAATACATAAAATATGTTAAGTGAAAAAAGCAAGAACGAAATAAGCAAAAACTTAGTTTCATTTAATTCCTTTAATATTAAAAAAATCAGTTAAGTGCGACTTTGAATCGCGCACGAAGGGTTCCGTACATTTAGTTTTGAGCATTTTTTAATGTGGCTTTTTTGCTTTTTTGAAGTTTTTTTTCAGTTAAAACGATTTTTTCGGTTGTTTCGCTTTTTTCTCATTTTGGGAATTTTTTTCTGTTTTTTAGGTTTTTCATTTTGGCGATTATTTTCTGTTTTTGGGGGTTTATTTTCATTTTGGAGATTTTTTTCATTTTGGCGATTCTTTTTCTCATTTTGACGATTTTTTCTGTTTTTTTGGGTTTTTTTTCGCGATTTTTATACCCTTTACCAACAAAAATGGTAAAAGGGTATATATAGGTTTGTCATTCCGTTTGTAATTTCTATAATATCAATAAGCGATCCATATAATATATATATTCTGGATCCTTATGCATAGGGAAGACGAATAAGCGATGTCCGTCTGTCCGTCTGTCCGTCTGTCTGTACGTGAAATCGGGTTTCCGAAGCTCCCAGAAGAGCTAGAGACTTCGTTTTTGGACTGGTGTGTCAGAAATTTTCCAAAATAGATTGGTATTGAAATTCAGCAAAATCGGGCAGACGATTGCAGAGCTGGAAAACTTAAACTTCATTTTGCCATATAAAAGTAACTCCCGAAAACAAATTTTTATTTTTTTTTAATAAATGTACATATTTTACACTTCAGTACGACTAAAATTGGAATTTTAAATTAAAAAAATACAAAAAAATTAAAACGACGTTTCCAGGGTTGGAAAACTTTAACTTTTTGTGTTATGTAAAATTAACTATGTCTAAAACTATATTAGTATTTTCTCGAGAACCGTAAGAGCTACAGACCTGAAATTTGGACACAGTATGTAGACCTTTGGCCGCTACAACAACAAATACATGATAATTGGAAATTAAAGGGTGTTCCAAAACGAGCAACGAAAAATTTTAAAATCCCATGTAGTATATATACAATTGTATATACACTTGAAATTTGTAAGGTTAGTGTATTTTTATACAGACTACAAAAATTAACACAAAAATTTAAAAAAATTTTAATTAAAGGGTGTTCCATCAGTTAATGCAATTTTGACTATGTAATTTCACAATTTGCTGTATCTTGGAAACTGTAAGAGCAAAACTCTTGAAATTTTCAAAAACGGTAAAAATGAAAAAATAAAAAAATATAAAATCGCCAAACCGAAAAAAATCGCCAAAAACAAGAAAAAATCGCCAAAACGAAAAAAATCACCAAAACGAAAAAAACTCTAAAAAACAGAAAAAAATCGCCAAAATGAAAAAAAAATCGCCAAAATGAAAAAAATCGCCAAAACGAAAAAACCCCAAAAAACAGAAAAAAATCGCCAAAATGAAAAAAAGCCAAAAACAGAAAAAAAATCGCCAAAACGAAAAACAGCACCAAATTAAAAAAAAATTTATAAAACTAAAATAAATCGCAAAAAATCGGAAAAATTGCTAAAATGAAAAGAAATCGCCAAAACGAAAAAAAACCTAAAAAACAGAAAAAAATCGCCAAAATGAAAAAAAATCGCCAAAACAAGAAAAAACCTAAAAAACAGAAAAAAATCGCCAAATGAAAAAAAATCGCCAAAATGAAAAAAATCACCAAAACGAAAAAAACCCTAAAAAACAGAAAAAAATCGTCAAAATGAAAAAAAATCGCCAAAACGAAAAAAACCCTAAAAAACAGAAAAAAATCGCCAAAATGAAAAAAATCGCAAAAAAAAGAAAAAACCTAAATAACAGAAAAAAATCGCCAAAACGAAAAAAAGCACCAAATTAAAAAAAATTTCTAAGACTAAAATAAATCGCAAAAAAACGGAAAAATTGCTAAAATGAAAACAAAAATCGCCAAAATGAAAGAAAATCGCCAAAATGAAAAAAAAATCGCCAAAATGAAAAAAATCGCCAAAAAAAGAAAAAACCTAAATAACAGAAAAAAATTGCCAAAACGAAAAAAAGCACCAAATTAAAAAAAAATTTCTAAGACTAAAATAAATCGCAAAAAAACGGAAAAATTGCTAAAATGAAAACAAAAATCGCCAAAATGAAAAAAAAAAATCGCCAAAATGAAAAAAATCACCAAAACGAAAAAAAAACCTAAAAACAGAAAAAAATCGCCAAATGAAAAAAGCACCAAAACGAAAAAAACCCCAAAAAACAGAAAAAAAATCGCCAAAATGAAAAAAGCACTAAATTAAAAGAAAATTTCTAAGACTAAAATAAATCGCAAAAAAACTAAAAAATTGCTAAAATGAAAAAAAAAATCGCCAAAATGAAAAATATCGCTAAAACGAAAAAAAAACCTAAAAAACAGAAAAAAAATCGCCAAAATGAAAAAAAAAATCGCCAAAAAAAGAAAAAAATCGCCAAAACGAAAAAAAAACTAAAAAACAGAAAAAATCGCCAAAATGAAAAAAAATCGCCAAAATGAAAAAAAAATCGCTAAAATGAAAAAAATCACCAAAACGAAAAATAACATAAAAAAAAGAAAAAAATTGCCAAAATGAAAAAAAATCGCCAAAATGAAAAAAATCACCAAAACGAAAAAAAAAACAAAAAAATCGCCAAAAAAAATCGCGAAAAAACCCAAAAAACAGAAAAAAATCGTCAAAATGAGAAAAATCTCCAAAATGAAGAAAAGCCCAACAACAGAAAAAAATCGCCAAAATGAAAAAATCCTCCAAAAACAGACAAAATCGCCAAAACGAGAAAAAAGCGACAAAACTGAAAAAATCGTTTTAACTGAAAAAAACTTCTTTTTTAAAGAACTAGATTGGAATCAATAATCAGAAAAATCCAAAATTATGACCCCAGGGTTGGAAAACTTACACTTTTTGTGTTATGTAAAATTAAATAGGTCTAAAAATTTTTTTCTTTTTCTTTATAAATTGAATATATTTTATGCTTCTGAAAAAGTTTGGTGTATGAAATTTGAAAAATGAAAATTATAGCTCCAAAGATGGAAACTTTTTTGTGTTAATTTTTGTAGTCTGTATAAAAATACACTAACCTTACAAATTTCGAGTGTATATACATACAATTGTATATATACTACATGGGATTTTAAAATTTTTCGTTGCTCGTTTTGGAACACCCTTTAATTTCCAATTATCATGTATTTGTTGTTGTAGCGGCCAAAGGTCTACATACTGTGTCCAAATTTCAGGTCTCTAGCTCTTACGGTTCTCGAGAAAATACTAATATAGTTTTAGACATAGTTAATTTTACATAGCACAAAAAGTTAAAGTTTTTCAACCCTGGAAACGTCTTTTTAATTTTTTTGTATTTTTTTAATTTACAATCCCAATTTTAGTCGTACTGAAGTGTAAAATATGTACATTTATTAAAAAAAAATAAAAATTTGTTTTCGGGAGTTACTTTTATATGGCAAAATGAAGTTTAAGTTTTCCAGCTCTGCAATCGTCTGCCCGATTTTGCTGAATTTCAATACCAATCTATTTTGGAAAATTTCTGACACACCAGTCCAAGAACGAAGTCTCTAGCTCTTCTGGGAGCTTCGGAAAACCGATTTCACGTACAGACAGACGGACAGACGGACAGACGGACATCGCTTATTCGTCTTCCCTATGCATAAGGATCCAGAATATATATATTATATGGATCGCTTATTGATATTATAGAAATTACAAACGGAATGACAAACCTATATATACCCTTTTACCATTTTTGTTGGTAAAGGGTATAATAAAGTTAACAACAATGACAATAGATAATATTGTAAGTTTGAACACATTTATGTATATAAAGGGTGTTTTTTATTGAGGTAGAGAACTTTAAGTTGGCATCACTTTTTTAACTGGCGGCTATTTTGTCAGCTGTCAAGTGATTAATATTTAGTTTGGTTTGCCATTTCATCATGAACAGGTTGACAAAAGAACAACGCTTGCAAATCGTGCAAATTTATTTCGAAAATAATGGTTCAGTTCGCGAAGTTTACCGCAAGCTCCGTCCATTTTATGGTCGACATAATCGTCCATCAGAGCAATTAATTCGGTTAACCATGGATCGTTTTCGCACTACGTTTACTCTATGTGATAATACGCATCCGCAGAGACGTCGAACAGTGCGCACCGAAGAAACAATTGCCGCTGTAGAGCAAAATGTTGAAGAGGACCCGAATGAATCGATTCGCTACCGTGCACAGCAATTGGAGCTTTGTCCATCAACTTTATGGAAGATTTTGAATGTGGATGAGTTGTGGTTCCAACAAGACGGCGCTACATGCCACACAGCGCACGTCACAATCGATTTATTGAAGGAAACATTCGATGAGCGCATAATTTCGCGGAATGGACCTGTCAATTGGCCACCAAGATCGTGTGATTTGACACCATTGGATTATTTTCTTTGGGGATATGTGAAGTCGCTCGTCTACGCCAACAAACCAGAAACGTTAGGGGACTTGGAAGCCAACATTCGTGGCGTTATTGCCAACATACGGCCCCATATGCTCGAAAAAGTGGTTGAAAATTGGACCTGTAGAATTGGCTTTATTCGAGCCAGCCGCGGCGGCCACATGCCCGAAATCATATTTAAACATTAATGGCATAAAATTATCCTTCCAATAAAGCCAAATTGATAGACATTAAAACGATTTTCTTGTGTTTTATTTCAATTCGAAGTTCTATACCTCTAAAAAAAAACAACCTTTATATAACAACAAAAGCAGAAACATTTAAAAAACCTCACATCTACCTGCATTGTTGTTATAATATTCTTATATGTGTTGTGACAAGACTTGTACAATGTTGCTGCTCTATTATGTATTTTGAGTGACATAAGCTGTCAATATTTTATTTATGATATCAAACTACTACACTTGTGTCACTCAGTCACTCACTCGCTTAGACTTACGACATACGTTATGCATCCCAGCAAAAAAATAATCGAGATTTAGAAGCAATTGCTTATTAATAAAAGTCTCTATTGCATTTTTATAGCTTCTTTTTCTGTAGTGTAGTTTACTGCCAGTTTATAGAAGCCATGTAAAAATTCTCGGTTGTCTATTTATATTGAAAGCAAAAACAAATATATAGTGCTTTGTTTTTGCTTTAAATATAAATAGGCAGACGAGAATTTTTACATGCTTTCTGTAAACTGGCAGTTAATATAACACAAAAATACGAGGGCGGTTCGGAAACTTCTTAGCCTAGCACAAAAAGCGCGGTATAAACAAAAAAAAGTTAAGTGTTTTGGAAACTTCCATCTCTGCTATGATCACATGTTAAATTTTGTTTCGATCTGGCAACTCCTTCATATAGAAACAGGTGTTCACAAAAGACGCATCCGCGATTTTTTAACAATGGAAAAATTAGAAATGCGTGGTGTCATTAAATATTTACATAAAAAAGGTTTATCGGGACAAGAAATTCATAATGATATGGTGAATGTGTTAGGTGAAAGTGCTCCTTCATATGCAACAGTAAAAAATTGAGTTGCTGAATTTAAACGTGGTCGTACAAGCATTGAAGATGAACCACGTAGTGGACGTCCAAAAACAGCAACAACAACAGAAATTGTAGCCAAAGTGCATGATATGGTATTAAATGATCGACGAATAAAAGTGCGTGAAATAGCTAATATCATGGGCATCTCAAATGATCGAGTCCATTCAATTTTGCATGAAGAACTAGAGATGAAAAAGCTTTCTGCAAGATGGGTGCCGCATTTGTTAACAGTCGACCAAAAACGCATAAGAATGAACATTTGTCAAACTTGTTTGGATCGTTTTAAGCGAAATAAAATGGATTTTAAGCGTCGTTTCATAACTGTTGATGAGACATGGATCCACCACTATACACCAGAGCCAAAAGAACAATCCAAACAATGGACTGAAGCTGAAGGAAGTGCCCCAAAGAAGGCAAAAACAATTCAATCGGCTGGTAAGGTTATGGCAACGGTTTTTTGGGACTTCAAAGGTATTTTATTGATTGACTATCTGCAAAAGGGTAAAACAATAAATTCAGAGTACTATTGCAACCTTTTGGATCAATTAAATGTACAAATTCGAGAAAAACGTCCTGGCTTACAACACAAAAAAATAATTTTCATCAAGACAACGCACCAGCGCACAAGAGTGTTTTAACAATGGCTAAAATCAACGAATTAAAGTACGAGTTGCTTGACCACCCACCTTATTCTCCTGATTTGGCTCCCAGTGACTTTTACCTGTTCCCAAATCTAAAAAAATTCCTTGCTGGCAAGCGTTTTACCTCAAATGAAGATGCAATTACAGTTGTATACCACTATTTTGAAGACCTTGAGGAAAACTATTTTAATCAAGGGATAGAATTGCTAGAAAAGCGTTGGACTAAGTGTATTGAAGTTTCAGGAGATTATATTGAAAAATAAAAATATTTTTGAAAAACTAACTATTCTCTTTCATTGATAGGCTAAGAAGTTTCCAAACCGCCCTCGTAAGCGCTTCGGAAGCACGGAAAAGTACACAGTGCATCCCCTCTGCCTTACGAGGATGCAATAACGTGAGCGAATGATAAAATTTAACACAAACACTACGACGTCAGTCGGCTGCTTATACCCAAACTCTCAAAGTTTTTTATAGATCATCCTCTCTCGCTTACCTGTATACAAATTTGGATGCGAATGAAACTGTTACTTCGAGTTTTAATTTTTTATTTTGTAATTGAATTGCGTACAAAAATAAATATGTGCTTCGGTAGTTCAGTGGGTAGTGTTCTAGCCTAACATACGGAAATCCTGAAATTGCTAAATTCAGGTCACTCCGGCAGGCATGAAATAATCACATTTTAGATCGACGTGGCAGAGCTTCTACGTGAGGAGTCCCATATAAAAATCATGCAAAATTTCCTGCATCGGGTAAGCACTTGCCTACCAAAAGAGCACTTATGTAGGTGCTTCCAGCGAAGCACCATTTTTTGCTGGGATATGTATACTAAAATAAGTACACAAATACATTTAGAAATATGAACATCATCATCACTTATACACTTTTTAAGATTTTATAACTTGAAGGTTAGACTACCAGCCTCAAATAAAGGATATTTTTTACCCGGTTCAGAGCAGGTTTGAAACGTATTTTTTTTTCCGAGAAACACATTTTCAGGTTAATTAGGGTAATTTTCGTTTCAGGTTTGACTGTTTTACCAGTTTTAAACCAGTTGTTATGTAAGTAATTTTTAAATAGATCAACGCCAGTGGATCCGCGGGTGAAAGCTACTTTACTATGAATTCATGAAACCAAATAAAGAAAATCATAAATAATAAAGTCTAGTTTAATTTTTCTTCTCTTCTTTAGAAACTCACATTAATTAATAAAAATATTTCATTCGGTAAGAATTGAAATTACTGAACTTAAGCCTGATTAACAAATTATTTCTTACTAAAAATCATAAAACTTAAAATAAGTAAGGGGACAGTGAGATCGCGGACTCACACCGTTATGGTCCATTGGAATACCACGAAGACTTTGCTTGTGGGGAGCCAACATCATCAAACCAACCAGAGCTCAACATAAAGGTACTGATACATTGTAGCTTGACACTGGATCGTCAAAAGTCCTTGGAACTCAAAAGCGGCAATCTCCTTCTTGCATGTCCAGGACAATGATACAGAAAGTGTTCGAATTTCCTCTTCATCGATATCTGGTTTCCGTGATAAACGGACACTGTCTCACAGGTAGGTAGGTATAAAGAATAAAGGTCGAACACATCCTTATCGTGAAATATTTCCCGTGAACAAAAACATAGCGAAAAAAAATTAGAAAATTGTATGCTCGAAAAAACAACGCAAACATTGGCGGTCACAATTTTAGGGAAAAGGGAACGTGAACTTTTATTCCCGATAAGTGTGTGTTCGTACTTTATGCCTACCTACCTATGAAAGAGTGTCCGGTTATTACGGACACTAGAATCGAGATTTGTTTTTTTTAAAACAAAGAAGCTGTATTTTTCTTATTTAGATGAGTCCATAATTGCCAAGTTATCACACATCATTTCTTGTAGCTTAAGCTCATCAGTCATAGAGTTCCCCTGAAAGCCTCTATCCTCCGGGCTCCAGATGATCCTAATATCAAACTCTGCTCTGCTATCTGGTTTAGAGATGATCGGTAGTCAAGGGCTGTTGTTGTTCTTAGAAGCGGGCATACAAGGGCCATAAAAGCTGCTCGACTATCAGTGCATATGTTAAATAAAGTCGTTAAAGTGACATTCACACTTTCAACCAATCCGCAACTTCCTTTAAAGCAAGGATCTCTGCTTGGTAGACACTACAGTGATCCGTAAGTCGCCTTGCAATATGAAGACCTAATGTCCTTGAAAAGACTTCATAACTCACACATTCTTGTGTTTTTGAAACCGTCCGTATAAAAAGCAACAGATTTTCTTCTACCTGGAGTACCATTCCTCCAAAATCCTCCAAAAATTATATGGATGGTAGCCAGATTTTATAAAGACGCTCGTGTAGTAGAGCAAGGTAGGTTTGGTAAATCCTCCATCCCCAAGCTTCAGGATTGAGTATTCTACAGTAGCCGGTACCATTTGCGTTCTACAGAGAAGTACAACGAAGACGTATTGCCGAGGTTATTGCTATTTCCTTCCCTACTAAGTCCAATGGTAGCAGGAGCAGGAGCAGGAGCAGGAGCAGGAGCAGGAGCAGGAGCAGGAGCAGGAGCAGAAGCATCCTCAGTGCATCCGTAGGGGTAGTGCGAATAGCACTAGTTATGTGCAAGGATGCAAGTCTTAGAACCTTGTGTAACATATGTAGTTACGTGTTGTTTTTCTCCAGACCACCACACGATGATCAAATACATGAAAATTGGGTGTACTACCCAGTAAAAAAAGACACTCCAAAAAAGTCATGAAAATGTAGAGTTTGCGATCTGGAAGTAGTGCAAATTTCGATCCGATCTAATGATTTTTACATAGGGTTGTCATTGCAAGAAGTTCTCTTTTTCGCTGCCTGGTCACCGAATTGGAAGCGATTTTAAGAAAAATTTCCTTTTTTGTGTTCTATGATAATATTTTCATCTAGGAAAAATGGCTAATAGTTACATATTTTAACAATTAGTTTCTTTTTATAGGAATTTAAACGCGAAACAGTAATTTAATGTAAATTTAAGCAAATAACTTTAAAATTTTAGACCAAAAATAGTTCATAAGTTTCTTCAAAAAATAAATTTTTTAAAAATTCTGGTGAGTAATTTTTAAAACTACAGAGGAATTACAAGGTTTTGTATGACTAAAATAAACTTCTACTTGGTTTTCTGCTAACTATCGGCAAATTAAAAATATCGATTTTTTGGAAACAATGAAAATGTACTTCCTTTAGAATGACTTCCAATTTTTTTTACTGGGTATGGCCGTATAGATCTAGTGAACGACTTTTGGGGTGAGACTCCAGTTGTTACCAATGAAATTCTTGCTTACTTCACCCACTCTATAATATTAACTTTTAAGTTTCAAAATACGATTTGTTAAAAAAAGCCATCATAACTTTTTCTAATAAAACATTTATTTTATACTTAGGAAGGGTGGTGCTATACCGCGTCACCACTAGGAGACCCAATTGGGGCCATTGTGATTTATTACTTGTAAATTGAATTAATTATACCCTTTACCAACAAAAATGGTAAAAGGGTATATATAGGTTTGTCATTCCGTTTGTAATTTCTATAATATCAATAAGCGATCCATATAATATATATATTCTGGATCCTTATGCATAGGGAAGACGAATAAGCGATGTCCGTCTGTCCGTCTGTCCGTCTGTCTGTACGTGAAATCGGTTTTCCGAAGCTCCCAGAAGAGCTAGAGACTTCGTTTTTGGACTGGTGTGTCAGAAATTTTCCAAAATAGATTGGTATTGAAATTCAGCAAAATCGGGCAGACGATTGCAGAGCTGGAAAACTTAAACTTCATTTTGCCATATAACAGTAACTCCCGAAAACAAATTTTTATTTTTTTTAATAAATGTACATATTTTACACTTCAGTACGACTAAAATTGGAATTTTAAATTAAAAAAATACAAAAAAATTAAAACGACGTTTCCAGGGTTGGAAAACTTTAACTTTTTGTGTTATGTAAAATTAACTATGTCTAAAACTATATTAGTATTTTCTCGAGAACCGTAAGAGCTACAGACCTGAAATTTGGACACAGTATGTAGACCTTTGGCCGCTACAACAACAAATACATGATAATTGGAAATTAAAGGGTGTTCCAAAACGAGCAACGAAAAATTTTAAAATCCCATGTAGTATATATACAATTGTATATACACTTGAAATTTGTAAGGTTAGTGTATTTTTATACAGACTACAAAAATTAACACAAAAATTTAAAAAAATTTTAATTAAAGGGTGTTCCATCAGTTAATGCAATTTTGACTGATGGAACACCACAATTTGCTGTATCTTGGAAACCGTAAGAGCAAAACTCTTGAAATTTTCAAAAACGATAAAAATGAAAAAATAAAAAAATATAAAATCGCCAAACCGAAAAAAATCGCCAAAAACAAGAAAAAATCGCCAAAACGAAAAAAATCACCAAAACGAAAAAAACTCTAAAAAACAGAAAAAAATCGCCAAAATGAAAAAAAAATCGCGAAAATGAAAAAAATCGCCAAAACGAAAAAACCCCAAAAAACAGAAAAAAATCGCCAAAATGAAAAAAAGCCAAAAAAGAAAAAAAATCGCCAAAACGAAAAAAAGCACCAAATTAAAAAAAAATTTATAAAACTAAAATAAATCGCAAAAAATCGGAAAAATTGCTAAAATGAAAAAAAAATCGCCAGAACGAAAAAAAACCTAAAAAACAGAAAAAAATCGCCAAAATGAAAAAAAATCGCCAAAACAAGAAAAAACCTAAAAAACAGAAAAAAATCGCCAAAATGAAAAAAAATCGCCAAAATGAAAAAAATCACCAAAACGAAAAAAACCCTAAAAAACAGAAAAAAATCGTCAAAATGAAAAAAAATCGCCAAAACGAAAAAAACCCTAAAAAACAGAAAAAAATCGCCAAAATGAAAAAAATCGCAAAAAAAAGAAAAAACCTAAATAACAGAAAAAAATCGCCAAAACGAAAAAAGCACCAAATTAAAAAAAAATTTCTAAGACTAAAATAAATCGCAAAAAAACGGAAAAATTGCTAAAATGAAAACAAAAATCGCCAAAATGAAAGAAAATCGCCAAAATGAAAAAAAAATCGCCAAAATGAAAAAAATCGCCAAAAAAAGAAAAAACCTAAATAACAGAAAAAAATTGCCAAAACGAAAAAAAGCACCAAATTAAAAAAAAAATTCTAAGACTAAAATAAATCGCAAAAAAACGGAAAAATTGCTAAAATGAAAACAAAAATCGCCAAAATGAAAAAAAAATCGCCAAAATGAAAAAAATCACCAAAACGAAAAAAAACCTAAAAACAGAAAAAAATCGCCAAATGAAAAAAGCACCAAAACGAAAAAAACCCCAAAAAACAGAAAAAAAATCGCCAAAATGAAAAAAGCACTAAATTAAAAGAAAATTTCTAAGACTAAAATAAATCGCAAAAAAACTAAAAAATTGCTAAAATGAAAAAAAAATCGCCAAAATGAAAAATATCGCTAAAACGAAAAAAAACCTAAAAAACAGAAAAAAAATCGCCAAAATGAAAAAAAAAATCGCCAAAAAAAGAAAAAAATCGCCAAAACGAAAAAAAAACTAAAAAACAGAAAAAAATCGCCAAAATGAAAAAAAATCGCCAAAATGAAAAAAAAATCGCTAAAATGAAAAAAATCACCAAAACGAAAAATAACATAAAAAAAGAAAAAAATTGCCAAAATGAAAAAAAATCGCCAAAATGAAAAAAAATCACCAAAACGAAAAAAAAAACAAAAAAATCGCCAAAAAAAATCGCGAAAAAAACCCAAAAAACAGAAAAAAATCGTCAAAATGAGAAAAATCTCCAAAATGAAGAAAAGCCCAACAACAGAAAAAAATCGCCAAAATGAAAAAAACCTCCAAAAACAGACAAAATCGCCAAAACGAGAAAAAAGCGACAAAACTGAAAAAATCGTTTTAACTGAAAAAAACTTCTTTTTTTAAAGAACTAGATTGGAATCAATAATCAGAAAAATCCAAAATTATGACTCCAGGGTTGGAAAACTTACACTTTTTGTGTTATGTAAAATTAAATAGGTCTAAAAATTTTTTTCTTTTTCTTTATAAATTGAATATATTTTATGCTTCTGAAAAAGTTTGGTGTATGAAATTTGAAAAATGAAAATTATAGCTCCAAAGATGGAAACTTTAAAAAAATTATAAATTTTTTCACAAAACAAATATGTATGTACGTGTCTGTATACTATATATATGTACGTACGTTGGTAAAGGGTATATAAGATTCGGCACAGCCGAATATAGCACTCTTACTTGTTTTTTATTCAAGCAATTACTTCTTAATTAAGCTGCAGTTCAGTAGATTTTACATTCTTTTCTAAGTTTTTTTTTAATTTATTAATTAATGAGATTTTATACAGAACAATGAAAAATTTAATTGGGATTGATTTAAAGTACGCTGCCTGTTCTGTACTACATATTTCTTTACCAGCGCCCCCATCTTTCTACTATTTAAGTGAATATCACTTATTAACTTGTAACGAAATAGAATGCGAGAAGTGCATATAACTACTTTCAAATAATGTAGAGTGTGTGCTACTTAAAAAGACCTGCACTGAGTTTGTAGACATTCTTTTAATATTTTTTTTTTCAAAGAGACTTTGAGCTGAACCAATACCATTTCAAATAACAATTTTTTTATTTTTTTTATTTTTTTTATTTTTTTATTATTTTTTTTTATGTATGATCGTTATTCCAGTTTTCACTTCATTTTGCGAATTATTTTCTTTAAAAAGTTTTAACTTGTTCTCCGCAGAAAACTATAAAGAAGAAAGCAGGCTTAATCGAAAATTTTAAATTTTCCAAAACTTTATATTAAGTTGATCAAAATTTTAAGAAAACTTTTTTAACCGAGTTAAAAAAAGTATGAGGTTATTAATTCGTTTGTATTTTTTACAGACGATTATGAAGACTCTTTTTTTTGTCTGAAAGGGTATAGCTTCCCATTGGTCGCATTGTAAGAAAATTGTGCTTGGGCACGCCCACAAATTTTTATGATTTGATTTTATGATATTCTACTTATTTAATTGCTGCGAAACCTAGCAAACAACTTTGGTTCTTGTAATTACACTATTTTAAAGTTGAAAAAATGGGCGGGTGTACGCCCCTTAAAATTTATTGGTATATTTCAAGTGGTTCTAATTAAGCGATTGTCACGAAACTTACCACACACCTTTAGCTCAAGAGTAGACACAATCTTCAGTTTACAAAAATGGGCGGAGTCACGCCCATTAACATTTAATATTTTATTTTAAGCGGTTCTACTGTACCGATTTTTACAAAATTTTAGACACACCTTGAGCTATAAAAAACATAAAATGCTCTATTTAAAAAATGGGCGGAGTCACGCCCCTTAAAATTTAATATTTTATTTTAAGTGGTTCTGCTGTACCGATTTTTGCAAAATTTAAGACACACTTTGAGCTATAAAAAATATAAAATCCTCTATTTAAAAAATGGGCGGAGTCACGCCACTTAAAATTTATTAGTATATTTCAAGTGGTTCTAATTAAGCGATTGTCACGAAACTTACCACACACCTTTAGCTCAAGAATAGACATAATCTTCAATTTACAAAAATGGGCGGAGTTACGCCCCTTAAAATTTAATATTTTATTTTAAGTGGTTCTGCTGTACCGATTTTTGCAAAACTTAACACACACCCTGAGCTCTGAAAAACACAAAATCTTGCATTTAAAAAATGGGCGTAGTCATGCCCATTAAAATTTAATATTTTATTTTAAGTGTTTCTACTGTACCTATTTCTACAAAATTTTAGACACACCTTGAGCTATGAAAAACATAAAATCTTGCATTTTAAAAATTTAATTTTATATCCCATAAATTTTTTTCGGAAATGTTCTATCAGGTCTTTGTATTGAAAGTTGGTTTTCTTTTAATAATTTTTCTATAGCATATTTTTTGTGTTTGTAGATCCAAGCTAGAAAAATAGACTTGGTTGCAAATGTCACAAGCTAAAGTGAAGGTACAATATTTTGTGCCTTTCTATTAAAAACTTAAACATCTTAATGTATGCCTCCATAATGTCTGCTTCTCAGACCACCCGAAGTATCAATTTTCCACTTTATTTGATTTCATAACAATTAAATAGCACTAATAATAGATATGCTTAAATTCTTAAGTTGAATTTAATTAGAAAATTTGCAAATTGATTCAATTAAACCGTGTGTGGTGGATTGTTAAGTGTGATACAGATATGTACCCATTTTATTTAACAACACACGGGCGTGCTAACATTTTTAAATAAATATTTTTTTTCTATGTTTATGAATGGTTTGAACGATTTTTCTTTCAAGCAGTTAAAAAAAATTATGCACGAATATCATGTCACAGCACAGCATGTGATTTTGGGGCGTAACACTTCAAAAGTCAGTTTGTTGTAGTTTGTGTGAAACAATATTTTTAACGTCAAAAGGCGATAAGCTTAGCTTGAAAAGATTATAGACATTTAGATATGTATGTAAGGTGTGTATGTGTATGTTTATGCTGAAATACAGTGGGGTTAATTAAAGCTTTTTATAATATAGAGCAAAACATGCAAGTATAATTAGACTTGAAGGGTATATATCACTCCTTGCAAAGGATCAAAATAATAAAATTACTGAGGAAAATATTTTCCTTTGTATCTGTTTTTTGTAGAAAAACATTCAGCATTAGGATTCAAATTTGATCACAATTATGTTATGTAACAATCTTATGGCAGCCATAGGATAAGTGTACTTTGAAAACTTAAATCCAGAGTATGAGAATAAACATAATGGAACGTTGGCTTGGGTTTTGTTTTATTCCTTGCCTCATGGCAAGCTGGAAAAGCAGAGAAAGCAAAGTATCCTTTGTATCAGTTGTTGTGGGTAAAATTCTAGTGATGCACACATAAGGCACTGGTCACTAAAACTATACCGATTTCATCAGATACTAATCCTAATGGAACATCAGAGCGCCCTCCTTCGTTGTGTAGCAGAATCATCGGCGTAGTAAAATAACCAATAAAAATGGCTACTAAATACAGCTTCAAAAAATTTAATACTCCTCATTTGACACCAGAAGGCGCTACAACACTGTATTATCAAAAAGCGTGCAAAAAAGCAGAGTTGTAAAAGAATGAAGCTTTTCTCTATCTCTTCCTTCATCACCGTCTCCTCCATCACTATCCTTTCCTTATCTCCCACTATCTTCTCTTCAACTAACAGGTAGCACAAAGGCACCAGCAGCTTGCTAACCTAACCTAAGTCATAGTACTATAACTTCCTGAAAAATCACACAAATTAATTAAATTTTGAACAGAGGTGCTTTCAAATATGCACACTACGGTGATATCATTATCTTAACTTAAGCACTTTTGCCTTATTGCCACAGAAATTAAATTCATGTTGTTTCAACTTGAAATAACTTTGATTCCATATGATTCTTTATATTATTGCAGTATCAAAGTCATGTTGTTTTAACATGAAATAATGTTGATTCAACATGATTTTTCATTTTGATTCAACATGATTTTTCATTTTGATTTAACAGTACTTAAATCTTAAATCAACATGCAATAAAGTTAATTCAAAAGGAAATATAAGTAAGTGAATAGAGGATAACTGGTGATTTAGTAATTGAGGTTAAGCCATTTAGTAACTAGTATTACTAGTATTGTGTGTTATGTTAATTCTTATATCGGAGCTGTAGCGGCTCTCTCTCTCTCTCTCTCTCTCTCTGTTCTACATTTCTAATGAATTGAAGCTATAGTTCGATCCGCCCCACTGTGCAACATAAGCCAGCACGTATGCATGCAGATTAGAAAATCATATATTTCCAACTACTTAAAACTTTTTATACTGTAAACGTTCATATACCAGTCATAGTTTGAATAATTAAATGTTTTTTTTGCATATTCTTTTTTCATATTATATCACCTTGTCTTTATATTTATCTTAAGGCTGTTGTGTAGCGTTATCTGTCTATCTAATATTTTGTTATGTTGTTAGCTGTCTTACTTGTCCATATGTCTGTCTACCAGTTTGTCTATTTAGAATTTGTTGCAAAAAAAAACATTTTTTTATATCTTAGCCTTAAGCAAGCATGAAAATTTGTTAAGCTATACACTAAATAGCACATTATGATATTAACTGACAGTTTTTTTTTCAGTTTAACTATGCTAAAGCGCTCTAAAATTTTATGTATTAATTAAATGATTGTGTAAGATAAAAGAAAATTAAAGTGTGTTGTTGTTTTTTCTTTAACATGATTAAGCTGTTTTAAATTTTTGCATTTAGTTCATAAATTTTCGAAAATTACTTGCAAAAAATATAAAAAAAAAAGTTATAATAGAAGTTCAGCAAATAATAATGAACGGATTATGTTTATCATTCGCCTTAAGTTTTGCTGGATTTTACGGAATAAAAGCAATATCTCTTCCATAAATACATCTAAAAATAACTAACTCATTGTAAGTGTGTGAGAATGTGCTATATCAGCGATATAGGCAGGAATATAAAACGGACGGAACACAAAAATAACAAAACACCAAAAATTTTTTGTTTGCTTAACTTTATTATAATTTCTACTTATATTAATTTGAAGACTATTGCTATTACAGCTTTCGAAATATAAGATTATTATGAACTACTTTGAAGGGGGTGCCCCTTCCTCCCGTTTCTATTCTTCCAATATTTTGAACTACTTAATACCTCGATCAAAAAAGAGTCCATACCAAACTTGAAGACGCTTAATATTATAGTTTCAAGATATAAAATTATTCTGTATGGGGGTGCCCCTTCCCCCGGTCCTATATTTTGAACATTTTGAACTGTTTCGCAACTCGCTCTCAAAAGAGTCCATACAAAATTGGAGGACACTGGTTGTTACAGCTTTCAAGATATAAGAATATATTAGATTATTTTGTATGGGAGATGCCCCTTCCCCCGATCCTATTCTTCCAATATTTTGAACTATTTCGCAACTCCCTCTTCAAAGAGTCTGGTTGTTACAGCTTTCAAGATATAAGACTATATTAAGTTATTTTGTATGAGGGATGCCACTTGCCCCGGTCCTATTCTTCCAATGTTTTAAACTACTTCGCAACTCGCTCTCAAAAGAGTCCATACTCTGGTTGTTAAAGTTTTCAAGATATAAAATTATATTAAATTATTTTGTATGAGGGGTGCCCCTTCCCCCGGTCCTATTCTTTCAATATTTTGAATTACTTCGCAACTCGCTCTTAAAAGAGTCCATACAAAATTTTAATAATTTTCAAGATATAAGACATTTCATTCGTATGGGCATGGCACAGCCCACTTACGGGTATGAAAAATAGATTGCGACCTATTCTCAGGCCTACCGAATACACAAACAAAAATGGGCATTTATCCGAGAAATTCCACTTTTTTGTCGCGAGCGACAGCAAGCACTTAACCTTGTATTTCTGAACAACGTGGCTCGAGTTTTCTTAAAATTTTACCTAATGTAGAGCTACTGACTGCCTACACAGATATAAAAAGAAGTAAAAAAATACTTTCGTTTTCTTTGAAAAAAAAAAAAATCATATTTGCTTGGTGTCGAACACTACAAAAAGTTGACATTACTGTGGAAATGCCCATATATCGTAACCTACAATCTGATAGGCGCTAAGTACACTTTTGACTTTTATACAGGGGAAGAAAAAATCCTCATAAATTTAAGACTTTATTTGTTAAGTACCAAATTGAATAATGAATAAAATCGGTATTTTTGAACATACATGTGCGCCCTTAATTATGTGAAAGTAGTCTAAGTCATATATTTCTTTGGTCGAGATATTTAGTGGATTACATTTGAACAGTTTAAAAACTATTTTTATATTTTGCAACATTTTAATTTAGAGTTGTGTTAGTTTTTTGTTATATAAATTTATTTAATATTTTTTAAATATTTATGAAAGCTTTTTTAAGATTTATTTGATATTTCGAAGCAAAAATGCACACGACTTAGACCACTTTTATAATTAAGGGCACATATGTGATTGAAATTTTGAGGAAAGATGTATTTTGGCTAATCACACATATTTTGAATTTTTTGGTTGTTAAGGCCTTTTAGATTTTAGGCGATGATTTATAGATATTTGCTATACGAGTAAATCACTAGCTTATATGCTAACATGAATCGCTGATAAAATCAAAATATTTAACCTGAAAGGACCTCCCCCCATCACCTCCATCTCCCTCAACAAATTCAATTCCTATAACACATTCTCTTCCTTTCGAATATTATAATAAAAGCCTATATTCTTCATTCCCACTTTGACTTATTGCACTAATAAATAATAGCCTATAAATAAAACTTACAACATATTTACTAAATGCTGTCTATTAGATAACATTCAAAGTAAAACATCCGTTTCCTTTGCTCATAAAACTTAACAGCGGAAATTATATTGCAAAGGGAGAAAATAATAAGCACGATAATACTCTGTAATTTTAATTAAATTTGTTAAAATTGAAGAAAATTATCACACAGAAGTATCGCCGCTACAACCTCAACATGCAAGTTAGTTATACGAATAAGTTAAAACATTATTTGAATTCCACCTGTTTCACCAAACCATCAGACAGTCAGTCCGTGGCTTATAAACTGCATATTGGCATGCAGCTCTAATAAGTACTCGTAGCATGTAGTTTTACCCTATCGGTTTTTCAAGCGAATATGGTGAGCAGTGGTAGCAAGTTGAAGCATGTATTTAAGTTAATAATAATCTTACTTTTTATGCTCTTAATGGACACACTTTTTATAAATTTTTAATTTATTTTCATACACTTCTATCTGCATATTGACTCAAGTTGCAATGCCAAGAATTTAATAAACATATGAAAAAACATAACAATGGGTGTTTCTCTTTTTTTTGCTCATTAAAGTCATGGAGTCATTTTGACGTTTTGTGTGTTTTTTTTTGGAATGTAACACCACCTTGTGATCTAAATTTAAATGTTGTTTAACAACAGTTCTTGCAAGGAAGTTAATATTTTATAAAGTTCTTAAAGCAAAAAAACAAAAAAAAATGCTCCTAAAATACAATTGTAATTAAATATATTTCCTTTTAAACAATTTGCAGAACAAAAGAGTTTTTTAATTCACTGTAATTTTTTGTGATAATTATTTCTCTTCTCCGAATGTGTTTTAAGTTTCATAGTGGAGCAGGATGTAAAAATGTTGGTTATGAACAGCAAGGATATCGATTTTTGTCCGCGGCGGGTTGGCGCTAGGTAATATGATAAAATATGCAGAACTTCATGAATATAGACATATCGCTCCTTTATTGCAACAGAAGCATAACGCAAAATAGTTAGTTTTGAAGTAAATACTAGCAGTTTAAGTTTTCAATTTACATACAACTGAAAGGAGTTTTAAACATTTTTCTCTTTTCAAATTAAATATGTTATACAGTATGTCAAGAAAATGTTTTGATTTTTATCATAAATATTTTTATTTTTCTTTGCATTATGAAATTTTTGGTTATGGATTTCATTTTATTTACATTTAAGTGAACAAATAGTAGTAAGTTATACGCAAAATTAAAAAGTGAGAGCATAAAAATTACATGAAAGCCAAAAAAACTAAAAAATTTCTCTGTCAAGAAAATGTTTTTACATCCTTGTATTATATAGTAAGAAAATAGGAAAGATTTTAAGGTGTACAAAAATAATTTTTTTTTGGCTCCATTGGTATTAAATCGGCTTGTAAGACGACTTCTCATGGAAAAAAATTTTCTTTTCCAAATATTCCGCCGAAATTTCTCATATTTCCCTCGTATTACTGTTTTAAACTCCATTTACTTCTTGAAATACCCTTTGAAAATACTATTTTTCAAATAAACCCAAAAATTTTGAATAGGGTATAGATCTGGACCTTGAGATGGAGTATCCACAACCTTACGGCAATTGAAAGGACACCATGTTCTTACCAAAAGTGCCTTGTGCTTGGTGTCATTAGATTGATAACAACTGGAAACTTGCATGTTTTCCAAGGATGTAAAAACATTTTCTTGACAGAGAAATTTTTGAGTTTTTTTGGCTTTCATGTAATTTTTATGCTCTCACTTTTTAATTTTGCGTATAACTTACTACTATTTGTTCACTTAAATGTAAATAAAATGAAATCCATAACCAAAAATTTCATAATGCAAAGAAAAATAAAAATATTTATGATAAAAATCAAAATTTATAACGATTTTAACTATGTCAAAACATTTTCTTGATATACTGTATATATATCGTATGTTTTTTCTGCACTATTAACTCCAAAAATGAATTTTTTGAGTTATGTCTATATTGCAATAAAGAAGCGAAGGTTCCTTGAGACCGAAATTTGTTGTGCCCGGCCGTAGCCCAGGAATAGAGATAGGAAAAGGTATATAAAAACAGGAAGACATACAGAAAGACAAAGAAAGCGAGAGGAAAGTGAGCGAGATAGATAGAGAATGAAAGAGAGAGAGAGAGTGAGTAGAGATAAAATAGATGAAGAGAGTTAGAGAATGGTTAGTGATAAAAAGAGAGGAAGAGAGATAGAGACTGGGTAGAGATAAAAAGAGAGGAAGACAGATAGGGAAAGGGAAGAGATAGAAAGAGTGGAAAAAAGATAGAGAGTGGTTAGAGATGAAGGGATACGAAGATATATACATAGAGAGCGAGAAGGAAAGATATAGGAACGGAGAAAGTGGAGAAGAGTGAGAGCAGGGGATCGAAAGAGAGTGGTAGAAAAAAAAATCGGGGAAGAGAGATATGTAGAAATTGGGCACGTCATTGAGAATTTTAAAATTGTACCAACAGCTTTCAAAAATTGTACTTTTTTGGCTTAATTAAAAAAATTTTTAGTTCAAGTTACATACATATTTATATTTGTTTTTATTAATATAATCGACTTTTTTCTGTCTACCGAATCCTGGCATGTGCTCAAGCATCCGAATTTGAATAAAAATTATTTGGAAAAGAAAGTTCACATTTTCAAGTGAGAAGAATATGAGTTTCATGGTTCAAAAGTGAAAATTGACATATGCAATCGTTTGAAAAGAAATGAGGAGATTCTTTAGATGTACTAAATTAGTCTTTGGTGTACTATTGTACTTTCGGAGTGTGAATAGTACCAAAAAAGGTGCAATTGTACCAATTTTACCATCTCTGGTAGAGATAGTAGTAAACAGAGAGTGAGAGAGGGGAAAGAAGTACGGGAGAGAGAGGAAAAAAAAAGACACATGAAAAGGAAGAGAGAAGAAAGAAAAAAGGGAAAAGAGGGAGAGAGAAAATGTAAATGAGGGAGAGATAGGGAACTATATGAAGGGAGGATGGAGACTGAAGAGAGATAATGTGATCGAGAAGTAGGGATAGGAACCAGGGGAAAGAAAAGAGGAGGAATATAGGAGAATGGGAGGTCGATATAGAGATAAATTCACACATAGGAGGAGAGAGAAGAGGTGGAAGATAGGTAAAGAGGGCTAAAGAGAGAAAGCTGATAAAGTGAAAAATGAGGAGTAGAAAAAGAGGGAGAAAGAAAGAGTGATAGAAGGGAGAAGGTGCTGGTGAGAGGCTGGAATATATTGAAAAGTATGATATTTGCCGTGTTATGAGATGTAAGGGAAGAAAGGGGGAAAATGAGCTTTAGAGCAATGGAGGAGAACAGGAATAGAGAAACATAGGGCTAGAGAGAGAATATAGAGAGAGGAAGAAATAGAGGGTACGCAACCCAGATAGAGGAGGCTAAAGATAGGACGATAGGGAGACGGGGAAGAACTGGTTTTAAAGCTGCCATAGGCTGAGTTTACATCTGGCACTTCATGTGTGCCATGTGCCCAAAAAAGTGTAACCACTAATTACTAATGAAAATCTGTTTGATTCAGAAACGTATTTATTAAGTAAAACGATTTCGAAACTGTTTAAATCAGTAAATACATGTCTGAATCAAACAGTTTTTCATTAGTAATTAGTGGTTACGTTGTGTTTTGGGCACATGACACACATTTGTAAACTCGACCATATTTTTGAGATCAAAGGCATTTTAGGAATAAAACTGTAGTTATGATCTCAAAAAGGGCCAAGCTTTTCTAGTTAAAAAATAAATAACTAATTGAAATAATTTTCAATTTCCAGATAAAAAAATTAAGTTGTTTTCTCATCCGTTCTCTAACAAAATAATAATTTTTTTTTCATTTTTTTCATTTATTCATCCAAAATAGAAAAACCTAGCCTAATGGCCATAATCGGTTTCACTTATACTACTACAATAATAATTTCTCCTCTAGGATTTCTTACAATAGCTGCAGAAGCCAGATAGAATCTGAACTTTTACATATGCATTATATTCTATCAATTTACTCCGTGTTCTAATACAAGATAACACCCATACAACGACACCCCAATGTTGTCATAACAGATGTTAACAACTTAAACTTTACTAAAAGAATAGAACTAAATAAATAACTCTTACTGCCTGTTCCACGATGTCACTAATGTTCGTTCGCACGCATTTTAAACGACAAACAGCTGTTTTGCGTTCCACTAAATGCCTTTAGGACGACAAGTCGAAAGAAAATTTGTGCGAACGATAACGTAAGCATTTCAATACAAATTTGCGCCCCAATAAAATTTTTTTCAGTCATTTGTACGAACTCTAATGCCAAAAGCAGGCACTTGTATTTTAATTGTCGACTGAGACAAAATAAAACAAATTGTTTATATTTACACAAATAAAATATTTTGCTTTGCCAATGTGTAATATTATACTGGCTTCGCTGGCAATGGATTTGTTGACAAACGCGTCTTTGGCGGTCTCCCCACGTCTGGGCTTGTAAGTAAGCCGTTTTGCGTCCTTTGGCTGGTCCTTGTGATACTCTTCTCTAGGTATGTATGTGTGTTCGACAACAGCTTCGATGAATAAAGATTTTCTGCCTACCACCATTTCCGCTAGTTATAATGAAAGTTGGTTAGAAGCTATCGGTCATATGTATAAGAAAAAACGGTCAAGAAGTTAGCATAAATCACATTGGGATTTAATAGTGGGTGAAAACTACATTATGCGCCGATTTTTAATGCCAAATTGTGTGGAGGAACTCGTTAGCACCTAGTTCAATGTCGTCACTTATGCTAACTTCATACCAGGTTTTTCTTATACATAAGGCCGTATTTATTCATCTAAGCAGTTGTTATACATACAGAGAGGTGAAAATCCTTAGTCCTCGTCCATACAGTGAAACATTTGCTGCAAAACTTTTGAGTTTGTCGATGAACGGAGAAAGAGGAATGGAAAAGTGTACTTTGTTTCATGTACATGAAGTTCTTGTTGAGTACGTCATTCTCGTCTCATTCTCATGAGAAATATATGAGAAAATGTATTAAGCTGCAAATCAAAAACTTCACAGTGTGGAGACGAATGCAGTAAATGTTTCACTGTATGGACGAGGACTTAAGCCATCTGACTATACAGAAAACTTACTGATATACCGAATTCATAAATAAAATAAGAACATATGTATATGTATTTACATATGTCCATACCTAGAGGAGAGAGTTCTTAAGATCGGACAAAGGCCAGTTTAACAAAAAATATACTTCTACTCTACGAAGTCGCCGTTGCATACATATGTACTTACATATCTATGTATGTATGCACAGAATAAAAAATTATTGCACCCGTCCAAAGGCCGGCTATGTAGAACACTTCTGGGTCTGTTGGTATTTTTGAAACACCTAAAGATAATGACAATCACCCAAATGGCAATAAATAATGACCTAAATAAATAGGTTGTTGGTAATTTTTCCATTTGGGTGATTCTTCACAAAATTTTGCATGACTTGTTTTTTTGGGTCTTTATTTATCATAAATAAAAACCAATGAGTAATTATGTGTACTTTTTATACTTAACAAAATTTGTTTTGTTAAGTTTCATTATTTTAATTTATTTTTGGGTGCCACTTGTTGCAGGTTAAAATTAGAACAGAGTTTCATTTTTTAAAGCACAATTTACACATTTAAACGATTTTTTATTCCCATTTGACGATGAATATGTGAAATTGTTGATGTGGCAACATGGATATTTGACAACGGGTATACGGCTTACGTTAGAAACGTAAAACCAGGCGAACGACAAGTCGAATGTTATTGGGGCGCTGATTCGGACGAAAGTGAGTGACTGCTAATCTTTCGCCTAAGTTTTCTTTCGACATTCTGGAACTGGCTGTTAATCTACATGTCTATGATGTAAGTATTAATTTGACTTCAGGCAAATTGGTCACTTTATTAAAAAACTTAAACTAATTATATAATTAAAATTAATATTAAAAACCTTAAACTATATACTAATGTCATATAATGTGATTATATTATAATACGAGTAACATGTATTATAATACAATCACATTATATGACATGATAAAGATTGCGAGTGTAATATAACATAAATACTCCTAAAACATTTATGTTAATCTCCAAACTTGGACGCTAATGTCATTGTTGTAAAAAATTTAAGAAATAAAAGTGTCATCATTTAGCATTAAATCCTTAATTTACATAACAAATTACAATATGTGCGTGAGTTGTACTCGTATATACGATTACATACATGTGTATATATGTATGTGTGTATTTATGTATGTATAGATATCTGTTTCTCGTTTTAACGGCGTACATATGAGTGATATTATATGTTAGTCGGTACGATGATATCCATTTGTTTATCGTGCCATTTTCACCCAACACGCTATTACAATTCACTACTACTTCATATATCAATTGAACATAACAGACCACTCTTGTGGTAATCATTTTGAAAATTTATGACAAAATTTGCAGCTTTAAATTATGCCATTAAACACGGCATGTAACTTATATTGCCAACAAAATTTATGTTTAACTTTAGTTTGGCTATTGTTGTTACTGTTACTGTTATTTGTTGCCGTTGTTTTTAAGTCATGATTGCTACTATTGTTGTTGTTGTTGTTGTTGCTGTTGGTGGCGTTGCTGTTTTTATTGGCCTGACTAGCTGACTGTGCCACATGAGGCAGGCGACTAGATATGTATGTATGTGTGAATTTGAGTGTGTGTGTGTGTGTGTGTGTCTGTGTCTGTGTAAATTAAAGGCACGCATTAACTCAGAGAAAAGTTAGTTAGTTATTTAGCCTTATGGTGGGCCGCATTTTTCCGGAACATACATTTGGGTTTTCTGTTCGGTACCCCAAAGTTGAAAAGCAACCTTATTGTTTTCGCTACGATATCCGTCTGTCTGCCTGTCCGTCACAGACTGTTTTCACGAGAGCCATAACACATACGGAACTAAAATTTTCACAGAATATATAAAGCTTTGGCCGCTACAACAACAAATACATATGTATGTATATGACTGTTAAAAATTAAAGGGTGTTCTATAAATGTTGAAATTCTAATGTAATTTACATACATTTTTATAACTATAGACACTTGAAATTTGCAAAGTTATTGTGTTTTTATGCTTATTACAACAATTAAAACTGAATTTTAACAAATCAAAATTAAAGGGTATTCTATCAGTTAATGTAATATTAACAACTTGCTGTATCCTGGAAACCGTACGAGGCAAATTCTAGAAATTTTCAAAAATGGTAAAAGTATAAAATCGTAATATGAAAAAAATCGCCAAAACGAAAAAAGGACTAAAACAAAAAAATCGCTTAAACTAAAATAAATCGCCAAAAATCAAAAAAAAAACCGCCAAAACTAAAAAAACGCCAAAATCTAAAAAAATCCCAAAAACCAAAAAAAGCACCAAAACTACGAAAAATCCCCAAAAACTAAAAAAATCGCTTAAAAAGAAAAAAAGTTTAGAGTGTCTCCATCAGCCCCGTATTCTGCAACTCGCTAAAGCTAAATCTCTATTGCTTAAAATCTAGAAAGTCGATTGCTCGATTTTCGGCTACGAGCAATTTTCAAACCTGTATTGATACATCAGGCAATGACTTAAAAATCTAATTCGCCGAAATTTTAGTGTTTAATGTCATCGCCAAACATTTAAATTTTTTTATTTGTTCGTCATTTTAGCGATGGAATTTAACTTTAGGTGAAGCGAGTTACGGAATACGAGTTCAGATATTCGATTATATAGGCAGATATTCGATTATATAGGCTACATTTCGTGTAGTATTGAATATGTAGTATCACATCGTGTGCGAGTCAGAGTTCATCCAAGTTACATCCTGTCAATTATTAATTTGAGGCGTTCTACTAATCACTGATTAAGACTTTATTAAAGGAACTTCAAGGACTTATCAAATGCGAAGTTGATATAAAATTTTTAATAATTAGAATTATGGGGTAATTGGAAAGCCTTTTGCTTCGATTCGAATTACGGAGAAATTGACTCATATTGTACATATTCTGACGTCCACTTGCAAGCTGCTCGAGCTATACTTCTTTTTGAATCGAATCGCAGATATCTGATCGATACTGCGTGATGGCAGAATGATATTTTCTGCCCTAAAACTAACAAATCTTGATCATGCAGGAGTAATTTTATATATTATTACGGAAATGGCCGCCGACACGTTTAATGCAACGTTACGCAAAAATATTCCAACAGGGTTGATGCAAGTGTTACGCGAAAATATTCCTACAGGGTCAATGCAAAGCAGAATCTATAATAGTAGCAAACAGCACACGGTATTACCAACATAAAAGTCGTTATATAGTAACTCTGAAATTCAAAATAACGGACAATCGAATTATCTACAAACACCTAGAAATAATAAGAAGCATTTTTAAGATTGTGCCAGAATACTGTTTGAGTACTTGGCTACTAATAGGAATTAACAGCAACGATGGTAATGTGTGCATAGAAGCAATCAATATCTTTATGCAGTAATACAGTTTCTGCCATTTGGCTTTACTAAGTGCGCACATTTCACTACGCCATCTATGAGCACTTGGCAAATATTCTAGAACCGCTTCCTGTAGTATAAAAGGAGTTACACTGTGTAAGAGTCAGTCAGTGTAAAGCAGATACCAGTTGAGTCAATCAACACCGCTAAAAGTAAAGACATCGTGTGGTGTATAATAACGATAAGAAGTAATTAAGTAAAGGCAGTGAGTCTGTAGTGTTGTATAAACAGTGAGCATAAGCAGTATAAGTCTTGTGGGTGACAAACAGCCAACTGGGAGTTTTGCTACAAAACCAGTTCAGTCAGTTGACCTGTGAGACCTGTGTATACAACAGCGATGATGACGTAGTGGTAACTAGTTGTGGTATATTTAAGTAATCTATACGTGTTTATTTACACTCTTGAATTAGATAAGTATAAGTGTATTTATTGGTAAATAAAGTGTCATTCTTAACCCTAATTAGTACACTAGGGTCTTTTATTCATTTGCAAACAGTCGATTCCACGGAAAATCGTTTTTAAAGGGTAAAAACGTTACAATATTTTGTTGAAAAAGAAGATAACTTATGTACCAAAATTTTTTCAGAGTCTTTATTTAGCCCTTCTAGAAAGCATTATTTTAAGAATTTTACCAAGTTTAAATTTGTAAATATAGGCATACATATGGATTAAAATGGCCCTACATAGCAAATGCCTTGTAATTTTACAGATATCACTTTTCAACACATACCTGCACTTACATACATACTCGCGCGTTAAATCATATAAACAAACACGTTAGCCTTAACCAGCGCCATATAATTCATGCTTAGTATGCTCATGTGTAAAATGTTGGCAGTTTAGGGTTATCCTTGAAGAGAAAATTAAAAAATGTATATAAAAATAAAATAAATTTTTTTTTATTGACCAAAACTCTTTAACTTTTGAATAAATATATTTTTAGCTTTTATCCAGTTTTAGCTTCAAGACAATCAGCACAGTGGTTGCTGAGAAATTTAATGTTAAAGTTGAATTCTGGATTTTTTTTAAATTTTGCATATTTTTTTTTAATAATATTTTTGTTTGTTAAAGAAATGCTTTTTATGATAATTAATTATAATTAAATCATCTTTCCAAAAACAACAAAGTAGGTTTTTGAAAATTTAATACGCAAGCCTAGTTTTTTTTTAGCCATAAATAAATAGATTATTTGCATATGTATACATAAGTATGTAAGACTTGCCCAGACATAAATAACTGAACTGTTACTACTAGTTAAATATCTGCAAGATACTGTTTCAAAATGCCGCACCCGGCTTAAAAAAAATAATTATGGGGCCAAACTTTAAGGTAAGAACAATTTACCCCTTCTATTTTCGAAAAAATTATGGTAAAAAACTGCATTAAAAAAATTATTTTGAAAATCGGTTTAATTATCAAATGTGCGCAAAGGGGGAGGGGAGAGAAAATGTCCCTGCCCATTGATTTTGAAAAAAAAGATTGTAGGACCAAACTGCAAGCAAACCCTTTCAAATAAAATAAAAAGAGAGTTTTGAAAATCGATTGACAAATGACAGCTATGCATGGGGGGCGGAGGGGAATTTCCCTCTTTCAAATAAAAAAAAGTTATGAAAAATCGGTTGACAAATTACACAGTTATGCATGGGGGGATAAAAAAGTTTGGGGTAAAAGTGCGCGCAAATCATTAAAAGAGGATTTTGAAAATTGTTTTACAAATGGGAAAAATTTTCCCCTGCGATTACCGAAAAAAAGTATGATACCAATGTGCGGGCAAACGTTTTCAAACAAAATTACAAATTGTTATGCTTGAGGGGAAGCAAATTTCTCCTTCCAATTTTATAAAAAAAATTACGCAACTAAACTGCAGGCCCACCTTTTCAGATAAAAATAATTTTGAAAATCTCTTCACAAACTACAGAGTTATGCATAAGCTATAAAATTTTGACCTCCGATTTTCGAAAAAAAATTGCTCCAACAGGCGAACCCTTTCAAATAAATTTGTTGTTTTTTTGTTTTGAAAATTGGCAACAAAATGACGAAGTTATGATTTTCCGATTTTCGAAAAAAAATTTTTTTTTGAAAACCGTTTTACAAATGACAGAGTTATGCGTGTACAAAAACATAAAAAATGAAAAAAAAATTCTAGCAATCGATAATAGGGTTGGAGGAATAAAAATTTATTTCAGATAAAATATGACAAATTGCTGTTTTTTTAAAATCAATATAAAATCTCTTGGCTTCCTTAGTTGTGATATGTTTCCTTTCTGATGGCGTAAACAATTTTAAGAATATATTGCAAGAAAAAATAAATAGTTTGACAGACGAAAATTGATTCTGAACCACTGTGCGCCGGTCCATAATAAAGCGCACAAAACAGTTATTTTGTGTGGTTTTAAATGGTTCTTTGATAAACACTTGTGGATTAACTTCTCTCCCAATGCAACAATTTTGCTTATTTAAGAATATTGCTGGTGCGAAAACGATTCATGGTAATTCGAATTAGCCGCTCTCATGTTCAACTATGGCTACCATAAAATACACGAATTGTGCGCTAAACTTAACTTAATGTATTAAATTAAATTATTTTTATACAAAATTGCAACAATTTGTATGGATTGCTCTCGTTTAAGCCCATATGTATATGATGAAATGGCAAAGCAAATTAAAAGCAACTATCAGCTGTTAAATCAGTTGTCAAATAAAGCAGTGTTACCAACTCAAAGTTGTGAACCTAAACACCCGTCATAACAAAATTACAGGGACAGCCTTTCTTTTGCAAAAGTTTTTACTAACTATATATTCACTGCATGGATCGTGGATGTGCATTTTTGTTGTTGTTGCTTTCCCCTCCGAATATTGTTGTTTTCGTTGATAGTTTAGTTAAAAGTAAGCTATGTAATGACTAACTACTATTGTATAAATTAAGAAAATACAAACGTACAGAACAGGCAAACACACACAAACACACACACACACACAAACATACACACGGGCACACGCCCATACACACATAAAGAGAAAAATACAGAACTCAAGGCTTTAAGTGCGGCATTTGAGTAGAGTGTTAAATATTGCAATTTATCACGCAAATGCGTTTTTCAATTTTAACATGCCGCTGGGCATAAAAAAAAAATGTTGTTATAGCTGTGGCATATTAAATGTAACCGCTGGTTTACGCTGGTAGTTACTGCTGCATAGTGGGGCAGATAGTAGAAATAGCAGATCATGAGACCAAATAATTTTGTGGGCAAGAGTCATAGAATATGTTAGAAAATTTTATTTAGAAGCCTTGTAAAATCAGCCCATATGCAAAATGTAAGCGATAAGTTTAAATTCCTGGAAATATTTTGCACTGGAAATACGTGCACTTCTCGATTATTAACAAGAATCACAAAATAAAAATTCACCCTTATTCCAGTTGTCGACATCGACGTCACTTTAACACATATTAAAAAAATTGGGGCTTGTGCAAGCGTTGTCGAAAACAACTGGCTCCTTTTGGCAGGTTTATGCTGTTTTCTAGACCTTAGGGAACGGTTTGACAGTAGCACAAAATTGGTCTCCAGGGCGAGCAAACAAGCCCCAATTTTTTTGTATTTCCCCTTATTGTGAATGGCGTTGTCGACGTCACATCAAGACGATAGTAAATATTGTCACTTGTCTACTCTTTATCGGTAACAATTGGATCTTATTGACAATCTCTGACTAATCTCTAACTAAGGCTTTTTTAAATTAATGGAGCATATTAATAGTAGACAATTGTTGTCGACAAAGAGTACACAAGTGCCAATTTTTACTGTCGTTTGAATGTGACGTCGTTGACGTCATACACAGTAAGGGGGATTGTGTCAAAGTGACGAATAAGGGTGATTGATTTTATTTTTTCAATCAATCAGCCCTTAACTAAAAAAATATAAACTTTTTGATTTTCATCAAGCACTGCCGTGATTGATGAACTTATTTGATCGTCTCCAGGACACTTTAAGTTTGCAATATCAATAAGTGTAGCTTTTAATTTATTCTAAGTAAGATTATTAGATTTTTAATCTTGGTTTTATATTGAAAATATATTTTTAGTTGCCATAGATTTATTGCCATAATTTAAAAAAAAATTTGCCCCATAGTGCGCCTGGGTAATAGGCATATTGTTAAAAGTTAAAATTACTGAAATTGTTGATTTGACAGCAGCTCAATTTTTTAATTTATTTATTTATTTTTTTCTGCACATTCTGTTGCTCTGCAATAAATGTTAAACAAAAATCGCCTTCTAAATAGTAAATTATACGTAAATGTAGAAAACGGGAGAAAATTAAAAAAATATAAAAAAATCCTGCAACATCGATACCGGCGGGTATATAAATTAACATTTTTGTATTTTTAACAAATTGGCGAAAGTTGGGTAGTGCCATGATGTTGTCGTTGCTGGTTTTTGTTCAAAATTATCATTCAACATTAAATTAAGACCACTCATAAGCGATTGATAATATTTCAGCTGTTCTTATCTATGGGGAACATCACACATTTTTATTTTTGCTGTAGAAAATGACAAGTGGTTTTTTGTACAAAGTATGTTTGCACGGCTGCTTACTTGCGAGTATGTTTTAACAAATACATGTAGGAAAAGTTGTTTATGTATCTAACAAAGTAATATATTACCTTAATGCAACATATAAAAAAAATTCCACGAGTGTTTTATTTCAGTTATTTAAATTTATGATACGTAAGAGCAGTAGCCGTGACAGATTAATCTATTATAGACTCTTTTAATATGTTTGTATATAAAATTTTGCTATTTTTAATTTTTGCATACATTTAACTGGATCCAATATCACAAGCTAGAAAGAAAGACATCAGAATTATTTTTGAATAACTGCAATTCGTTAGACGTAGCCATGACATATTTCTTAGGGGAATTGTTGGCCCCAATAAGTAAAAAAAGAAGTTTCAAAGTTTAAAGCCTGGATCACACTATCGGCACAATGTACCGATTTTTGTCGGTTGACTGCAATAAACTCATAAGTAATAAGCCAAAATGAGATTATTACTCAATCAACTCTTGAATAAGTCTACGCAGTGTGTTGCAATTGTGTCCTTATATTTCAATTAGTTGAGAAATAAGACAAATTAAGCTTATTACTTATGGCCTTATTTCAGAGAGCCAACGAAAATCGGTACATTGTGTCAATACTGTTATCCAAGCTTTTAGAAAGTGGCATTTGGTGGGACCGAAAACAAAGAAAAAACCTCTTAATAAAATCCATAATTGTTATAAACAATATAATCACTTCTCGTATTCCATTTCATTTCAAATTCATGTTGAATAGCTGATGTTAAGGAACAATCTCTGTCCAAGCAGATATACATGAGTGCTCATTATTCATCCATATTTATACGCTTCACCCTCTATTTCCGATACACTGACCATAAAATATCATATGTGTGTAAAAATTGCACTACCACCGTGCAAACCAGCCATGTGCATTGCACTTATTACCCAAAAAATAATCTTCACTATAAAAACCTTTGGCACCATAACTTTCCAATGCGGAGTTTTTTGGAAAAATTTTATAAAACCATTTTTGTTTAGAATGAATAGCGCAACATTTTCTTCAACATAATTTTGCCCTAGCTATGGCCTATCATGGTCCGTTAATGAGATCATTGTTTGGAAAGACATTTTTTTAACAACTCTCGCTAAAATTTGGATAGCGATCACCATAATTCGTTTTCATTATTTTATAAGGTAAGATCTGTAGATTATATAGCCTCATTACATATGGACCAAATATGTATCATTTAATAATATAAGGATTAGAATATTGTATGCCAGTTAACCCATTAAAATCCGGGCCTAAACCGCTCTATACAAATCGATGAAATTTGGCACAGATGAGAAAAAAAAGTCTATATAACATATTTTCTTATCACATCCGATTTCGCTGAGAGGGCTGGTCGTTTTATGATATTATGGGAATGAAATGCATATGTGAAATACAAAAATACATACATATTTATATATGTATTTACTAAAAAAAATTGCGTAAAATATTAAATCATTTGTTGTGTACATCATTAAAAAGAAGTATGCTTGTGACAACCACGACAAGGACGGAACTTTTAAATTTTCTCGATGCCATGGTCTCCTTTGTCAATACGAATGCCATTTAGCGCATATTTTGCACTCTTTTGCTTTCGTTTCGTTTCGTTTCGTTTCGTTTCGTTTTCGTGCAGATGAAACTCAAGTTGTTCGAGCGCATTGTTTTTTTTTTTGGCAATCCGTATCTTTGAATGGTCAGTTGCTATCCCATATCCTTCGACAGAATATGCATACTATATGCATACTAACCGAACATTGCGCTAAACTGAGCTCGGCCGAGAGGACTGAATGTTAACCCAAAAAAAATGGAATGGGGTATTTTCACCAGGAAAACAAAGATATTGCAATATATTGACCCTGGTTTCCAGGGAAAGACCATCACCTTGGCCGATAGAATAAAAAACTCGTATTTAGGAGTGACCCTAGATCGGAAACTGCCAAGAAGGCTAACACGTGGTGGTCTCTCTGCAGAAGGACCATTGGGTCCAGATGGGGACTTAGCTCTATTGCTACATACTGGCTGTATAGGAGTGTGATCAGACCAATTCTAACATATGCTTCGATAGTATGCTGGATGCCAGCAGGTAGAAGGTGCAACACTAAATTTTTGGAGAAGGTTCGAAGAATGTGCTGCCTAAGTATAAGTGGTGCTGTGAGAACTACATCCACCAGGGCATTGGATACCATTCTTTATGCCCTTGCTATAGACATTCGTATTAAATACGAATCAGCTGTTGCTACAAAACATCTAGAATTGATGGTGGAACGGATAGGACAATACAACATACCACACCATCAGAACATATGGATGTCACTGAACGGATACGACCAGACTTTGGAAATGTCCGACCGGTTACATGAGACTAGGGTTATAACTGAATGCGAGACATTGATAGCAGAAAGACACTTCTAAGTCAATAGAACCCTAGAACAAAATCTCCGAGGGAATTGGATGCTACACAGATGTTTCGAAGCTGGGGAAAGAACGGGCCTAGGTTTCTTCATAGAAGAACCGGAAACCGAGATTTACTTCCACTTGCTTTACTATAATACAGTCTTCCAAGTGGAGGTTCGTGCGATCAAGGAGGTTCTAAAATGGATCAGTGGAGGTTCTAAAATGGATCAGCCACACAGGTCAATATATTTACCGACAGCAAGTCGGCAATTAGGGCAATCACAACAGAAAGAGTAAACTCTAAGACCGTTTTAGACTAGCATTCGTCTCGTATGGGTGCCGGTCCACGTAACCGGAAGTCAATTTGCAAATGAACTGGCAAAGAAGGCCAGTAACTCTAACTAATACGAAGCTTTTCAATGTCACAAAGATTGAGTTAGACAATTGGGCGAATATGGCCCACAGGAAACTATGGAATTCTGATACTGTGGGTAATCTAACCAAGGTTCTATGGGGCGACTCGGACGAATATAAAACAACGGGACTGTTGAAACTAAACAAGCCCAAGCTAGGAAAGCTGAGCAACATCTTAACGGGGCTCTCTATCTACGAGGGCATTCGGATTGGAGTCACGAATGACAATGAATGCAGAGCATGCTTGGAGGACATGGAGACAATGGAGCACTTCATTTGTCATTGTCCAGCTTTCGCCAAGCCGAAATCCCGTTAATTTGGGAATGACGCCTTAGCGGGCATTGTCCACCTTAGAGGTATTGACTGGAAAAGTTTGCGGAACTACGTGAACATTGATTGAATTCCCATAAATTCGGGATTCGTTTTTAATTTTTTTTTAACACACAACACAACCCGAAGCGATTAGCTTCTCTGCGGAAAACACCCAGGGTCTATGGCGGGAATCGAGCCCACGACCTCTTGACTGAGAAACTAGGATCGCTACCACTCAGCCACAGGGGCACCATATGAAATAATGATAATATAACCATTATCATTAAAATGCACTATGATTAAAATTCGAGTAAATTAAGGTCCTTGCTATGAACAACTTTCGATCTCCGGCTGTAAAAGTGCTGATTTAATGCATTTGCATTTGGTATTCTGACAAGTATTCGAGAAAGAATGTTGAAATTGTGAATTGTAATTTTTAAAATTTAAAGCCACTTTAAACTTAATAATTATACAAAGTAATGTAAAATAAAATAAACTTGGTCCTGCACAGCAAACTAAGGATTTTCCTCCATGAGTACAACCTTTCGAATTGTTTACTCCTTACGACTTTAGATCTACATAAAATCGGCAAAAATAGCTTAAAATTTAATATGAGAGTGGTGATGGCTGAAGTAGTTGCATGTTGACTATAAAACCGAAGGTTCTGTGTTCGAGCCCGGTCTCCGACAGTCATTTCAAATAAACAACACCACGCATTTTTCTGGTGTGCATTAGTATCCCTTTGTATCAGTTGCTGTAGGAAAATTCATGAAGGCATATACACTGGTCACTGAACTACACCGGCTTCAGCGGATACTAAACGTAATGTAACATCAGAGCGCCCTGCTTCGTCGGTACTCGTATTGGGTAGCAGATTCATTTCTTTTTTTGTTTTTTAAAGAGAAGTAACACACAGGCAATTAATGCCTACTACTATTACTAAGTGTTACCTTCTTTAGGAAAGGGATAGTGAGAGAGACGACAGGTGGTGAAGGAAGAGATAGAGGAAAGCTTCATTCTTTTACAACTCTGCTTTTTTGCACGTTTTTAATAATGCAGTGTTGCAGCGCCTCTCTGATGTTAAATGAGGCGTATTAATGTTTTGAAGCTGTGTCTTGTAGCCATTCACTTCCTATGAAGCGGACCAGTCACTTTTACATGGGTATGGCCTAGGATGGGGTTAATTGATACTTTGTATGCACCTTGTGACTTGTCACTGAACTATCCCATAGGGACCTATTCGATGTATAATAACATAAATATAAATTATTTATAAATGTAATTTTGACATTAACGCTTATAAATTTTTTTATTGTTACAAATGCAATGCCATGTTATTTTTAATCTGAAAATTTTTTGAGATTCGAACCGACAACCTTGTGCATGACAGGCTGGCACACTACCCACTCGACCACGGGGCCACTCATATTTCAAAAGTATAAATACCATTTAAGCTTAGGCTAATATCTAAGTATAGTTACGGGACTGATCCCAGAGTCACATTAAAGGGAGCAATTAACATTATATTTACACTATTTGATAGGTCCTGTGTTCGACCACATCGAACACGTTCAGTGCAGTTTACTACAATACTAGACCGAGTCCGAATTAAATTGGCTCAAGATCAAGACGATACACCACGAAAATGGTCAATATGCCACCATTTAAACGATATGACTTTTTTCACCATACACTACTACGTACTTTTGGTAACACCCACATTTTCTCCAGTTATAGGACGAGTACGTTTGGATCAATTGTCACCACATTTTCTGCAGGGTGGCTACTAAACACAACTTCAGAAATTTAATACGTCTCATTGACACCAGAGGCGCTGCAGCAGTGCATTACTAGAAACGTGCAAAAAAGCCGAGTTGTAAAACAATGAAACTTTCCTCTATTTCTTCCTTCACCACCTGTTTTCTCTATCATTTTCCCTTCTTAAAGAAGGTAACACCTAGTAGTAATAGTAGCCATTAATTGTCTGAGTGTTACTTCTCTTAAAAAAAAGAAAACCAAATTCTTTAAACCTTTCTCTTAAATATTCGTGTAATTAGTTATAGTTGTGGTAAATGTTTTGTTACAGCCGTCACGTCAAGGAGTCGCCTAGTTTTGGCACCACCCTCCCTTTGTCTTAATTTTATAATTAATATGCAGCAAAAATTACGAATTTCCTAAACAATTTTCTGCATTTATTCATTATTTTCAATATACTTTACAACAAATTTCCCTGTTATTTAAATTCCACGTAAATGTAGCATTTAATATTATAAACATAAAAATATATAAAAAAAGAATATGCCAACCCAGGTAATAACAACATCTTGCTAACATCAACTATAATAACGTATATTTTCATCATTAGACTTAAGTAAATTATTTAAATTGAACATAAGACAACATAAATATCAACAACAGCATTTTGTTCACTCAAATATCACATATTAAATGAAACTGCATTAAAAATCAAATTACTTAATAATATACTTTACTTGCAACAGCCTTCTTTCTAAGCTACAATATTATACTCGTAACAACATCGAGAGCAGTTTGCTGTTGTTGAAGACAAGTATGTGTTTGCTGCTGCTGATGCAACATGTATGCTTGTCAGTAAGTCTGCGTTGATAATAAACGTTTAAAGTTAATGGAAAAAATTTACATGATTAGTTTATTTTGCCAGCCATCACATCACACAAGCTCATTTTAATTCGCATTCAGACAACAACACTTAAGTGAATTTTTTATATATGCATGTGATATGTGATATGTGATATGTGATATGTGCGCGCCGAGACTGTATCATGTGCTGAAGATATAAAAATTCAATTTAAATTCACACTTAAATTTTATAGTTTGCCATAATTTAACTCTTAAGAAAAAAAAGGAGTAAGTAAAGTGTATGTATGAATATTGTATGTTTCTGCTTAAAAGCCAAAAACCTTTTGATGATCTATAAACATGAAATTTATGTGAAAATTGTTACTTATTTCAGTTAATTTATTTTTTTATATATAACAATTTTATTTCTGTAATTATTTAATTAAGTTTTATCACTACGAAACATTAAAAAGAAGGTAATTTAAAAGTGTTAAAAAAGGGCCTCTCAATTATAAAGGAGATAGAGGTGTAATTAAGAATTTATAGAAATTGTTAAAAAAAAAGAAATACCCTCTCTGCGGAGCTATAAAACTACTTTTTAGATTATTAAGCAGGCAATATTTATTTTAAGTAGATTTTAAGGAAGGCTTTCCAACAAAGTCAAATAAACAGTATGTGGAGTAATGGTTTACGCTCTGGTAAGCACCGTTCTGTTGCTATAATTGGGTATAAGAAAAATTGCAAAAAAGAAGAGAAGTGTCTTAGGACACCCGTTTATAGCTATGCTGCTTAGCTGTACATAGCTTCATGTGTTAAATAACAGTGCAATATACTATATGATGATGTCCAATTCTCCCCAACTATTTCAAAACATTTTCATTTATTTCCCATTAGTTTATTTTCTAGCGGCGTACGATTAAATTAATGTATTGCTTGCGGCCGGCGGCGGTAGTATGCTGGCTTACAGCCGGCTTATGCTCATGTGCAAAAATAATACAAAACCAAATTGAGAAATCCTGCTCATTGTTTTTGTATAATTTTTCTTTCACTCACTTCAAAGAACGAAACAAAACAAACTCAAACAATATGTTTCGTTAATGTTCGTACTCTGCTTTTAAGTACAAAGAAATCAAAACAAAAATAAATTTATAACTGTATTAGTGTTAATTATTTTTGTTACGATAATGATGTCATAGCTCCTGTGTCGTGAAATAAATAGCATAGCTATACAAATATCTTAAAAATTGCAACCAGCAAACTTGGTTAAACCAACCAATGTGAAGCAGTAGAATAGAATAGGGGGAATATTTGCTCCAAAGACCGGCACTGCGACACCTGATGGATCTTTTGTACCATAGATCTGTAAATTAAATTAAATCAATCTCTGTATGACTCTCCTTATGAAAGTCAGTACAGATACTCGTATTGGAGAAGCCCGCCTAATATCATCTGAACACAGAAACTCAGAATGAAAAACACACCTTCTACTCTCACATAATACGATACACTCACAAAGAATGTGTGCCGTCGTCTCGCCATCTTCCAAACATAAACGACACAAGGGTGAACGAACTTGGTTACTTTTTCACAGACGATAGTTCAGTCCAAAGTGACCAGAAAGAAAACCAGTAACAAGCCGTTAATTATTCCTGTTGAGGCTCAGGATGCCATTATATGTAAATGGCTGCATCAAAGCTTTGGCCTGCCTTAAACCAGAAAAAGACAGACACATTTCCTTCGAAGTATCATCTTTTTTGCTCATAGATGTTATGGTCGACCGACTTACGCCACAAAACGGCTCAGAAGACATAAAAGGAGCAACAGAGAGCCTCTTTGCCAGTTCATATGCTTCCCCATTCCTTGGATGACCGCTGTGGCCAGGTATCCAATAAATGGAAACCTTGTTCCGTATGGTTAGGTTTTGTAGTGAGTCAAAGCACTCTAAAACTAGCCTGGAACGGAATTCCCATTAAAGGAGAGACTTAAGAGCTGCCTGTCTATGGGAAAAGATAGCTATATGCTCACCTCTAATGCCAGTATTTAAGTTTATGTCAACACATTTGGTGATTGCCTGTACTTCTGCCTGAAATACCGTAGCTTATTTGCCCATGTGGAAAGAGGTTTTTACGTTGGGCCCAAAAACTCCAACATCAACTGCATTTTCCGTTTTGGATCCATCCGTATACCAACATACCAACTTCTGGAATCCACATCGGGACCGTTTACGTCCCATGCTGCCCTTGGTGGAATTATGACATTGAATCTCCTGTCGAACCTCAGTTCACAGTTTATCCTGTCACTAGGAATTTCTAGCAGCCCTTAACTGGGCATTGCACTCAGAACCGGCGAGTGCCCGTTGCCAACGCAACGAGCAGATTTCCCGGGACCCATCCTATAAGCGGCCATTGCCGTAGATGATCTAATAAATATTTGTATGGATGGTAGTCCAATCAAGGCCTCAATGGCTAAGGTTGGACATGATCTCATAGCGCCTGTTGGAAGAAGACACGATAATCTCTGAACTTTACAGATTTTAGTTGACGCCACAACCTGGTGAGTCTTTTGCCACCAAACAATCGCGCCGTACGTTATGATTGGCCTAACAATCATTGTGTAGATCCACATAAACATTATCGGGCTCATGCCACAGGTGCACCCAGCACACCACTTCAACGCCCAGATCGCCCTAGTGGCTTTCTGTGTTACGCATTCAACATGTTGGTTCCAAGTTAGCTTTCTATCAAGGGTAATCCCTAAGTATTTGACATGGGTCGAAGCCGTAAAATTTGGTTAAAATTTTGTTATTGGCCAACGGTAACTAATTTTTACCAATCATAGCATGTTTTAAAGAGCACTATCGCTTAACCTTCTAAATCCATTCATACGAATAGATCAATATGAGTTCCATAATCTAGCGATGCATTTTTCTGCAAAAATTTAAGGCACGATACAGATAAGTAAAAGGGTTACTTCTCAAACAATCAAAGAGGAATACGTAAACTTTGAAAACACTGGTAGATTTTTGTGTCTTTCGAAAAGGGTAGCATCACAACATTTTTCAAAAATTTTCAATATTAATAGCTAACTTTAGTTTTTTCCATTTTCAATGTAATTGTCTTTCATTACCTCGCAGAAATTTAGAAATTACTATTGTAATTAATCAATAGAAAATTTAATTATTTATTAAGTCAATTATGCAAATATTGCACATGATTATTGAGCAGCTAAGTAACTACTAGCAATAATATCACTTAAAAATAAAATAAAATTAAATTAATAAATCTACAACTATTTGCGGATGCAGTGCTTAAATGTAATTTATAGACAACAAGAATGTTTATTGTTATTAAGTTGATTAAATTACATTTTGTAAAACTAATAATAATCAACAAAATAGTTTGTAATAACTAACGAAACTAGTGTCCGACCGATTAATCGCACAATTTTTCCAAAGGCCGAATTTTTTAGAGGAAAGTTTTATGCTTTTAAAACTCTTCTTTTTTGCACGTTTCGAATAATGCAGTTTTGCAGCGCCTCTGGTGTCAATGAGGCGTATTAAATTTTTGAAGCTGTATTTAGCAGCCGCTTAGTTGGTTATTTTACTTCGCCCATCATTCTGCTACACAATTCGGACGAAGCAGGGCACTCTAATGTTACATTAAGATTATTTTCCGCTGAAGTCGGTAGAGTTCAGTAACCACGGACTATGCCTTCATTACTTGAACTTTCCTACAGGAACTGAGACAAAAGACACTAATGCACATCAGAAAAATACATGGTGTTGTTATTCAATGACTTTCTGAGCCCATGCTCAAACCCATTAGCTTTGATTTTGTAGTCAACGTGCTAACTACTTCAGCAAACGCCACCCTAAGATCTTGTATTAAAAAAAACTAAAAAAAATGGAAATAAGCTGCAGTTTATAAAATTCCATACGATATTTGGGGGATTATATCTTCAAAGGAGTAGAAGCCTGAACATTATTTATAATGAATATGATTACTTCATTAAGCATAAACAAAACTACATCCAACGGTGGTCTAAGAAATTCTCAGATACACATAAATACTACAAAAACTCTATTAACCGCTTTTGTCCGACTAATCCTGGAATAAGGTTCTACTGTATGGGATCCCCAATATTCTACCGAATAAACCCAAATTTTTTATTTTATAATTACTTGTAATACTCGTCTTGCTCTTATAATGTTGCTAGAACCTAAAAATCGCAGAGGTGGGCTCGACATAGCTTTCTTGGTAAAAATTTTGAATAGTGCATGAAATACCGAAGTATGTTTATTTGACATAAAGTAAAGGGTGTTTTTTTAAGAGGTGTATAACTTCGAATTGAAATAAAACACAAGAAAATCGTTTTAATGTCCATCAATTTGGCTTTATTGGAAGGATAATTTTATGCCATTAATGTTTAAATATGATTTCGGGCATGTGGCCGCCGCGGCTGGCTCGAATAAAGCCAATTCTACAGGTCCAACTTTCAACCACTTTTTCGAGCATATGGGGCCGTATGTTGGCAATAACGCCACGAATGTTGGCTTCCAAGTCCCCTAACGTTTCTGGTTTGTTGGCGTAGACGAGCGACTTCACATATCCCCAAAGAAAATAATCCAATGGTGTCAAATCACACGATCTTGGTGGCCAATTGACAGGTCCATTCCGCGAAATTATGCGCTCATCGAATGTTTCCTTCAATAAATCGATTGTGACGTGCGCTGTGTGGCATGTAGCGCCGTCTTGTTGGAACCATAACTCATCCACATTCAAAATCTTCAAAATCTTCCATAAAGTTGATGAACAAAGCTCCAATTGCTGTGCACGGTGGCGAATCGATTCATTCGGGTCCTCTTCAACACTTTGCTCTACAGCGGCAATTGTTTCTTCGGTGCGCACTGTTCGACGTCTCTGCGGATGCGTATTATCACATAGAGTAAACGTAGTGCGAAAACGATCCATGGTTAACCGAATTAATTGCTCTGATGGACGATTATGTCGACCATAAAATGGACGGAGCTTGCGGTAAACTTCGCGAACTGAACCATTATTTTCGAAATAAATTTGCACGATTTGCAAGCGTTGTTCTTTTGTCAACCTGTTCATGATGAAATGGCAAACCAAACTAAATATTAATCACTTGACAGCTGACAAAATGGCCGCCAGTTAAAAAAGTGATGCCAACTTAAAGTTCTATACCTCAATAAAAAACACCCTTTATTTATGTATTTAATTTGAATTTTTTTTCTTTTTTTTGTTTTTTTTTTTGCTTTTCAATACTTTTATTGTTGCACAGTATGGCAGCTAATTGTAAAAAGGTGGTGGAGAATAAAATAAATGCACAATCGTATAAAGCTGCTTGTTTTGTAAAGATTTTTGTTTGAGGCTTTCAAACTTATTATGTTTGTATATTGTGATTCTCAATAACATATTAAGCGTCTTAATATAAACATACGAAGTTTTTTTTGTAGCTAAATTCAAAATCTTTTGGATTGATGTTTACTGGTGAGTTCCATAAGCGGGAACGAAATGCATATAGATAAAGCTTAACCATTAAGAAAAAACTGAATCTAGTGAGTCAAAATTGCGAAAATGTTTTGTTGGTTATTATAAGTATTTCGAGAAATTCAACACGAGATGGAGTTTGAACTTTTTTGTTCTCCACAGTGCAATTTCACTTGAACTAAAGGCAGTTTTGCTAGATTTTTAATTAACTCAATTGTTATTTGAAGTTGAGTATCAAAGTTGTTTCTTTTTGTATATGTATTTAATAATAGGGCATTCACATTGTCTCGAAATCTAGTACTTACGAAATTTCGAGCCAAATCTTGCTACTTTTTACTAGATTTCCCATACAAAACGAAATCTTTTTTGTCAGTAGATTTGTAGGAAATCTAATCAATATCTAATATTTTTATTTATCTGTTACTACCCTGTACAACAATATTAATAAAAAAGATGAGTGAATTAGCTACGGTCTGTATAAAAAGGTGTGTGAATTAGCTACACTGCAGTGTTTTGGTTGTAGTTTTGGAAATTTTTCAGTTTTTTTTTCAGTGGGTTTTGTTTTGGATAAAAAAAAAATTTAATAACTGTCGTTCAGATTTTCATAAAGATTTTAATTAAAATCTGTTAGATTTTGTACAGCTGTAAACGCTGTTCGGCTTCTGCTTGGACGAATTTTGAAAATTTAACCGAACTTCCTTCGGCTTCTACCAAAAGCAAATCACTGCTGAAATATTAATTTGATAAAAGCATGTTTGAGACTGACAATACTACATAATACAGGGTGTCTCAAATGAAGTTATTCATTTAGTGGATATATTATTGTTTATTACTTATTTAAACATAAACATTTCGGAATTTATTTATTAATGCTTCATCTACATTGTCTCGAAATCAAGTTAATTTGTTTTGAAATCTGTATCAAAATTTTTCAAGATTTCATATCCAAGACAAAATCGTTGGTCTAAAATTTTTATCCCACATTGGGATAACATTACATTGTCTCCAAATCTAGTACTTACGAGATTTCGAGCTAAACCTTGCTGATTTTTATAGATTTCCCATACAAAACGAAATCTTTTTTGTCAGTAGATTTATAGGAAATCTAATAGCGCATCAATATTATCTCAAAATCCTGTACTTACGAGAATTTGAGCTAAGTCTAGCTGCTTTGTACTAGATTTCCCATACAAAAAAGAATCTAGTTTGTGAGTAGATTTGTAGCAAATCTACATTAAATCTGATATTTTTATTTTATTTTCACTACCCTGCACATAATACTTATATAAAAGATGATTGAATTAGCTACGGTCTGCTTGAAAAGGTGTGTGAATTGGCTATATTGCAATTGTTGGGTTGTAGTTTCGGAAATTTGTCAGTTAATGGGTTTTGTTTTGGATAAAGAAGTCCTTATAAATGTCAAAAAAAAATTGGTGTAAACGGTATCGATTTTCATAAAGATTTTAATTAAAATCTGCTGGATTTTGTGCAGGTGTAAATGCCCCATAAACAAAATATGATATTTTTATTTATTTTTTATTACCCCGTAACACATATTTATTAAAAAAGAGGACAGAATTTGCTAAGGTCTGCTTAAAAAGGCGTGTGAATTGGCTACATTGCTATTATTATATTAGATATTATTTTCTTGTTATGTGGTTTTGTTTTGGATAAAAAAAATCTTGTTTAAGGTCAAAAAAGTTGTTGTAAATGGTATAGATTTTCAGAGATTTTAATTAAAATCTGCTGGATTTTGAGCAGGTGTAAATTCCCTATAAAGAACTTCATTTAGTTTTGTATGGGGATTCTATCAAAAAGCAACTAGATTTAGCTCGAAATCTGGTAAGTACTAGATTTCGAGGCAATGTAAATACGCTATAAAAATATATGGAAATATGAGGCCTTATGTAGGTGAAATTTCTTATGAGGTTTCGGCGATTAAATTCCGCAGTCGCTGATAAATCATGACGGATATTTTGTGATAACCAAACATTAAAAAGTCTGGAGTGTTTAAATAAGTACTTTGCGGTGGCCAAGTTAAGTCACCTCTCCTGGAGTTGAATTTTTGAGGCAAGTCCAGCTTCCGACTGGCATCCTGGGGCTTTAAATCTGGCATCAATTATAGTTTGTATGAATATTTTATTAGTTATATTGTTCTTCATGATCTTTGCACGCCCCCATTTTGGTTTTTCCAAGGTCTCAGCAAACCTTTTTAAACATTTTAGAATGACAGGTAGGATTGGCGTATAAAATAATTGATGCAAATTTCTAATATAGCAGAAGCCTCCTTGCAGTACAGTAGCTGGGTTAACATTTTTACATGAATGTGTTCCCTTATGACCCCTCAGAGTGTTTACATTCACACTGTAAACTAAACTAATGTAAACTTTCTTTTGAGACACCCTGTTTAGACACTATAATATTGTGATATATTGCATTTTATTTGCGAAAAGCGTCATAAATAATTGTCTTAAATGAAATGATTGTATTATTATCTTCATTTCATTAGAAATTTTGCCTAGTCCAACTATAACATTATATTTGGTAGCCTTGTTGTTAATATATTAACATTTGTTTATTACCCAATCAACATTAAGTGCATATAAACGCAAATAATCTCACAATTGTATGCTTTGAAGTACATATTATTGATTTGTTACGAATTCAATCAACAAAACTGCTGTCTGGAATTAAGCAATTTAAATGTGTCGGCATAGAGAGAGGGAGAAGGTTTTTAACCATTCAGCAAATATTTCAAATGCAATGTGTTTGCATTAGAAATGGTCTCTAACAGCCACCATAGTTACATAATTTTGCTACAAGAGTGTTGCTAGCAAAAGTAGAAGCCCATATCACAGTCACAAATAGTTGCCTCATGTATGTACCTGTTTGTTGCCACAGTAAAATTTTAATTATTTACAAAATTGATATCCGCATTTGAATAAATGAAAGTCTATGGCTATCATCACTAAAGTAAAGGTGGCACGGGCCAAAATTTTAGCTATAATCACTAAAGTAAAGTTGGACCAACAATTTTTACTAAATTAAATTACTTAGGGAACACCTCTGGCTCAATCTCCCAGGATTGAGGCATTCAAACCCAGTAAAAAAAATTGGAAGTCATTCTAAAGGAAGTACATTTTCATTGCTTCCAAAAAATCGATATTTTTAATTTGCCGATAGTTAGCAGAAAACCAAGTAGAAGTTTATTTTAGTCATACAAAACCTTGTAATTCCTCGCTAGTTTTAGAAATTACTCACCAGAATTTTTAAAAAATCGATTTTTTTTTAAGAAATTTATGAACTAATTTTGGTCTAAAATTTTAAAGTTATTTGCTTAAATTTACATTAAATTACTGTTTCGTGCTTAAATTCCTATAAAAAGAAACTAATTGTTAAAATAGGTACCTATTACCCATTTTTCCTAGATGAAAATATTATCATAGAACACAAAAAAGGAAATTTTTCTTAAAATTGCTTCCAATTCGATGACCAGGCAGCGAAAAAGAGAACTTCTTGCAATGACAACCCTATGTAAAAATCATTAGATCGGATCGAAATTTGCACTACTTCCAGATCGCAAACTCTACATTTTCATGACTTTTTTGGAGTGTCTTTTTTTACTGGGAACCCAGTAAAAAAAATTGGAAGTCATTCTAAAGTAACTACATTTTCATTGCTTCCAAAAAATCGATATTTTTTATTTGCCGATAGTTAGTAGAAAACCAAGTAGAAGTTTATTTTAGTCATACAAAACCTTGTAATTCCTCCATAGCTTTAGAAATTACTCACCAGAATTTTTTAAAAATCGATTTTTTTGAAGAAACTTATGAACTAATTTTGGTCTAAAATTTTGAAGTTATTTGCTTAAATTTACATGAAAATACTGTTTCGCGTTTAAATTCCTATAAAAAGAAACTTATTGTTAAAATAGGTAACTATTAACCATTTTTCCTAGATGAAAATATTATCATAGAACACAAAAAAAAAATTTTTCTTAAAATTGCTTCCAATTCGGTGACCAGGTATCGAAAAAGAGAACTTCTTGTAATGACAACCCTATGTAAAAATCATTAGATCGGATCGAAATTTGCACTACTTCCAGATCGTAAACTCTACATTTTCATGACTTTTTTGGAGTGTCTTTTTTTACTGGGAAGCTAATGATTGGAACGAATAACGAAAATCGTTTCGTAGCTTTCATGTCCCTGAATATAAACAATCTAAGAATGCTCACAGGCTTCCTCACAGGTCATTGTAGACTGAGAGAACACCTCAACAGACTTGGCATTGAGACCCAGTCAAAAAAATTGGAAGTCATTCTAAAGGAAGTACATTTTCATTGCTTCCAAAAAATCGATATTTTTAATTTGCCGATAGTTAGCAGAAAACCAAGTAGAAGTTTATTTTAGTCATACAAAACCTTGTAATTCCCCTCTAGTTTTAGAAATTACTCACCAGAATTTTTAAAAAATCGTTTTTTTTAAGAAACTTATGAACTATTTTTGGTCTAAAATTTTAAAGTTATTTGCTTAAATTTACATTAAATTACTGTTTCGTGCTTAAATTCCTATAAAAAGAAACTAATTGTTAAAATAGGTACCTATTACCCATTTTTCCTAGATGAAAATATTATCATAGAACACAAAAAAGGAAATTTTTCTTAAAATTGCTTCCAATTCGATGACCAGGCAGCGAAAAAGAGAACTTCTTGCAATGACAACCCTATGTAAAAATCATTAGATCGGATCGAAATTTGCACTACTTCCAGATCGCAAACTCTACATTTTCATGACTTTTTTGGAGTGTCTTTTTTTACTGGGAACCCAGTAAAAAAAATTGGAAGTCATTCTAAAGTAACTACATTTTCATTGCTTCCAAAAAATCGATATTTTTTATTTGCCGATAGTTAGTAGAAAACCAAGTAGAAGTTTATTTTAGTCATACAAAACCTTGTAATTCCTCCATAGCTTTAGAAATTACTCACCAGAATTTTTTAAAAATCGATTTTTTTGAAGAAACTTATGAACTAATTTTGGTCTAAAATTTTGAAGTTATTTGCTTAAATTTACATGAAAATACTGTTTCGCGTTTAAATTCCTATAAAAAGAAACTTATTGTTAAAATAGGTAACTATTAACCATTTTTCCTAGATGAAAATATTATCATAGAACACAAAAAAAAATTTTTTCTTAAAATTGCTTCCAATTCGGTGACCAGGTATCGAAAAAGAGAACTTCTTGTAATGACAACCCTATGTAAAAATCATTAGATCGGATCGAAATTTGCACTACTTCCAGATCGTAAACTCTACATTTTCATGACTTTTTTGGAGTGTCTTTTTTTACTGGGAAGCTAATGATTGGAACGAATAACGAAAATCGTTTCGTAGCTTTCATGTCCCTGAGTATAAACAATCTAAGAATGCTCACAGGCTTCCTCACAGGTCATTGTAGACTGAGAGAACACCTCAACAGACTTGGCATTGAGACCCAGTCAAAAAAATTGGAAGTCATTCTAAAGGAAGTACATTTTCATTGCTTCCAAAAAATCGATATTTTTAATTTGCCGATAGTTAGCAGAAAACCAAGTAGAAGTTTATTTTAGTCATACAAAACCTTGTAATTCCCCTCTAGTTTTAGAAATTACTCACCAGAATTTTTAAAAAATCGTTTTTTTTAAGAAACTTATGAACTATTTTTGGTCTAAAATTTTAAAGTTATTTGCTTAAATTTACATTAAATTACTGTTTCGCGTTTAAATTCCTATAAAAAGAAACTAATTGTTAAAATAGGTAACTATTAGCAATTTTTCCTAGATGAAAATATTATCATAGAACACAAAAAAGGACATTTTTCTTAAAATCGCTTCCAATTCGGTGACCAGGCAGCGAAAAAGAGAACTTCTTGCAATGACAACCCTATGTAAAAATCATTACATCGGATCGAAATTTGCACTACTTCCAGATCGCAAACTCTACATTTTCATGACTTTTTTGGAGTGTCTTTTTTTACTGGGGAGTAACAGCCTGTGCAGATTCTGTGATTACGAAGATAAAACTCGAGAGCATATTCTGAAGGACTGTAAAGCGTTATGCCACAGAAAATATATAGCCAATTGGGCAAGCACCTATTAGAGGATTGGGAACTGCCAACTCTGGACCCACTGGCAAACCTGAGATTCATCAGGAGAGTAGGTCTAGATGAGATGCTCTAGCATCTGGCAGGGGATACAATAGATCTACTTTGGTCTCAGTGAGCTGTGCTTCCCGTTTGACTTATTAATTCATCCATTCATCACTAGGTGTTACCTTTTTCAGGAAAGGGATAGTGATAGAGAAGACAGGTTGTGAAGGTTGAGATACAACTCTGCTTTTTGCACGTTTCTTTTTTCATAATGCCTCTGGTGTCAATGAGGCCTATTAAATTTTCAAAACTGTGCTTACTAGCCATGTTTTTGGTTATTTTACTTCGCCAGTGATGCTGTAACACAATATCAACGAAGCAGGGCGCTCTGATTTGACATAAGGATTAGTATCCGCGATGCAGGAGTAGTTCAGTGTTTAGTGTCTGTGCCTTCATCACTTGAACTTCCCCACAACAACGGATACAAAGGGACACTAATGCACATGAGAAAATTATGTGGTGTTGTTATTTTTAATGACTGTTATAACAGGGCTCGAAGCCAGTACCTTCGGCTTTTTAGTCAAGGTGCTTCAGCCAACGCCACTCGATTTACCAGGTCATCAGTAGACTTAAACTATACCTTTGAGGAGTTTCAAATAAACTTTCAGAAATCATTTGACAGTTTGCATAAGTGTTTTGAAAATCACAATATAATAATTGAATATGCGCAGAAGCTTATACAAAACACGAGAAACAATTTATGTATATTCAAAATGCATCTATTTTATTTTTTAAAAGTATTATAAGGCAAAATGAAATATTAAAACAAAATTAAGTCCTAATTTACACTAAGCAAGTCTTATTGATAAGCTGATTAGTTTGTCGGAGAGAGAGAGAGACGAGGGGAACATACATTTTTCTTTTCCCTCGTTTCTCTCTCTCTCTCTATCTCCTAAAAACCTAATCAGCTTAGCAATACGACTTGCTGAGTGTAAGTTAGGACTAAGCACCTATTAAAATTATTATTTAATTTTACTATATTCTTCCCATTTTATTTATATTTTTCGGCTGGCAGATAGGTGCAGTTTGTCTTATCTTGGGACCTTTATATAAAACAAAAACAACTTAGAAATATTATAAAAAGTGTAAAGTTATAAATGGGTGTTCGTATCTGATGAATGAATGAGTTCATATAAAAAACCCCGGTATAAAAATAATGTTTTTGATATAAAGTTGTTCATTGATTACGAATTAAATTAAATTAAGGAATTAGAAATATGTTTCGTGGTAGAAAAAGTTTCATATCAAGATTATTATGTATTATTTTTGATACTCATAAGTTTTGATTTTACAATTTTCTCAAAATAAAAATATATGCCATTTAATTGAAAAATTTAAATAAAAACACGAAATTCAAAACGAAATAATTAAATTTTGACTAAAAATCATGACGTAATTTCTTTTGGTTTTAATAAAAATTATAATGGTATATTTTCTGGCGATTACAATTAATCGCGATTAGGAAAACCTGCAATTATTTGCAAACCCTGCCCTTGACAAAACTGATACGTCTGATTAATATTTTTACATGTAGTTTTATCATATTACGTATACGTCCGTGTTGTTTGAATTAGAAAAATTTTGCTCAAATGCTGAGTTCTTTTAAACTCTGCTTTTTGTTAACTTTCCCATAATTGAGTACAAATCAATTCTTTGCAGTCCTGTCACGTTATTCTACTAGTTAAACAAAAATTAATTATTCTCCCCAAACAAGGCAAATGTGTGGCAAATGCATAACTAATATGTTCCAGAACACACATACACTCACTACTAATGAAAAGCTTTGCATAGCTTAGGGTTACTAGTACATTTTGTATAGAAATATTTTCATCACAATTTCCAGCATGCAATAGCAGCAGACTCTAATTGTGGCAACCGCAATCCAATAAGCATTTTATGTTTCTAAGCCTTAATTAGGGCCGCAGGACAATACGTTCTTTTGAAGGATATTGCTATTTCTTAAATTGAAACTGCTAAAATATTGACTCTCGCTTGCATTTGTATTTGCATATAAAGGTATTATTTCAAACAAGAGACTACCATGCACAATGGTCGTTGGATGTTGTTGGCGTAGTTGTTAGTGTTAAGCATAGTATTGTTACTGATTAAGGAAGCAAGAAGCATACTCGTACATTTGGGCTTATAAATATGTTACAGTCATAACGGTCTAGTTGTGGGTTAGATATGTCTGTAGGTAGTGGAATATTAACGTTGAACTTACGGCCCTTTTTACAATATACAATTAAAAGCCAACAGGGACTTTAACGGCAAGTTTTGTATGAAGAACTTGTAGTTAAAGAGCACGTTAACTCTTAATCATACGTTGTGTAAAGAGATCTTAAGTGTATAGGAGAAAGTAAAAATTTAATAGGAAACTAAACGAACTTTAGCCTAAATAACAGAATATCTTACCAGATGTAGACATTTAAAAAAATTTAAGTACACGACAAACTTTTTTCGATTTTGCCGATTTTTACAGGTTTTTACGGGTTAGGTACTTTTAATGTCGGCGACTTGTTCGGTTTTTGGCGATTTTTTTTTTGTTCTGGCGATGTTTTTTGTTTTTGACGATTTTTTGTATTTTTGGGACTTTTAAGTTTAAGCGTTTTTGAAAATTTCAAGAGTTTGCTTCTTACGGTTCCCAAGATACAGCAAGTTGTGAGAATTACATTAACTGATAGAATACCCTTTAATTAATTTTTTTTTTAAATTCCAGTCTTAATTGGTGTAGTCTGCATAAAAATACCGTAACTTTGAAAACTTTGAGTGTCTATATATAATTGTCGGTATATTACATCAGAATTAAAAAATTTTTCGTTGCTTGGTTTAGAACACCCTTTGATTTTTAACTGTTATATATTTGTTGTCAAAGCCTGACATACTCTGTAAAAATTTGAAGTTCGTAGCTTCTACAGTTCTCGAGCTTTCTCGTGAACATGTGACAGACAGACAGACATCGTAGCGAAAACATTGGGGTTCCTTTTCACTTTTAGTGTAAGATATTTTCTTGAACTTACTTTTTAACCCCCGACCAAAAAAAGGGTGTTATAAGTTTGTAGTAAGTGTCTGCGTATCTGTGCATCTGTGTGTCTATCCGTGTCCACGTACAGCCTGATTTTGATTTAATTTTTTCTGTTTGAAAGGTGACTTGGCCGAGAAGGTTCTTAACGATGTTTGATGAAAATCGGTTCAGCCATTTATAAGATATCACATCTTTTCTAGATATATCGGAGGTTTTTAAAATTTTTAATAATTTTTATTTATATAGAAATTCATGTCCCTGGTAAAAATTCATTGCAAAATTTTTTTGTACAGAAAATTCATTAAAAATTTTAGATATAAGAAGTAAAGTCACAGTCCATCGAAGGATGTAAGGATCGAAAATTTTTCTTAGAAAAATCGTTACTGTAACTTTATTATAATAAAGATTTTCTAATTTTAATGATTTTATTTCATATCTTTAAATTTAAAATTTCCACCTTTACCAAAAGTCATTAATATTGTTTTTTTTTACTTCCTTAAGCCGGAAGTACAATTGATTTAAATTAAAATTTAATTGTTACCTTAACATCTAAATGGTTTTAAGCCAACATAACTTTTTTCACTTATCTTCAGGCATAAAATGCTTTAAAAAAGTTTTTATGTCTACAAGTTTTTGTTCGCATGTCACAAGCAGTCGAATAAAAAAAAAAAAAAGAAAACCGATATGAACCCTGGCTAAAATTAACTGTCTTACACGAACGAGATTATGTCTTAATCATTGTTAAAAGTTGCTGTTTTGGACATGCATCACATTTGTGTATGAACATTGCATGCAACGTTATGCCATGGCATGCCAAACAGACCAAACACATGATGCATATAAATTGCACCTTTCGGGAAAAAGCATTTACAGATGACAGGCAATAAAATGTCCAAAGGATTGCTAAACTATTTGTTACAAGAAAAATTAAAAAAGAAAAAAAAAAAAAAAAGAAACAACAACGCCAACAGCAACAGCAACAGCAATAGCCAACAAATACCAATAACTGCAGCAACAACAGCAAACAGACGGCAAATAATAACATCAGTATTGTATCAACAGCGAGCAGTATGGTTGCATTTTATATGTCAACATTAACATATTTATCGCATAAATGGAAAGAACTTTTAATCGGACTTAAGCTTAACAATTTGCAGCCAATAATACGGCCCCTAAAACGAAGTAGAAAATGCAATGCAAGAAAAAAAAAGACAAAACTGAAAACTTGAGCAACAGCCCATACAAACGCAACAACAACAGCAGCAACAAGCTACAGCCAAATGAAAAAAAAACAATGTACTGAATGAACATTCATGAACAGATGAACGATGTTGATGACGATGATAAAGATGACAGGGATAAGTTTTAAGCAAAATTTTTTTTTTTAAATTGTTGGGTCAATCGAAAATGCTACCGTTAGTGATATTAGACTAAAGAATTGGTGATGTGTTGGACGTTAAGTAGTTAAAATATTATGGGAAATATAAGCAGTATTAGTTATATCAATTTGCCTTATTTATTCATTTATGTATGAGTATGAGTATGAATATGAGTATGAGTATGAGTATGAGTATGAGTATGAGTATGAGTATGAGTATGAGTATGAGTATGAGTATGAGTATGAGTATGAGTATGAGTATGAGTATGAGTATGAGTATGAGTATGAGTATGAGTATGAGTATGAGTATGAGTATGAGTATGAGTATGAGTATGAGTATGAGTATGAGTATGAGTATGAGTATGAGTATGAGTATGAGTATGAGTATGAGTATGAGTATGAGTATGAGTATGAGTATGAGTATGAGTATGAGTATGAGTATGAGTATGAGTATGAGTATGAGTATGAGTATGAGTATGAGTATGAGTATGAGTATGAGTATGAGTATGAGTATGAGTATGAGTATGAGTATGAGTATGAGTATGAGTATGAGTATGAGTATGAGTATGAGTATGAGTATGAGTATGAGTATGAGTATGAGTATGAGTATGAGTATGAGTATGAGTATGAGTATGAGTATGAGTATGAGTATGAGTATGAGTATGAGTATGAGTATGAGTATGAGTATGAGTATGAGTATGAGTATGAGTATGAGTATGAGTATGAGTATGAGTATGAGTATGAGTATGAGTATGAGTATGAGTATGAGTATGAGTATGAGTATGAGTATGAGTATGAGTATGAGTATGAGTATGAGTATGAGTATGAGTATGAGTATGAGTATGAGTATGAGTATGAGTATGAGTATGAGTATGAGTATGAGTATGAGTATGAGTATGAGTATGAGTATGAGTATGAGTATGAGTATGAGTATGAGTATGAGTATGAGTATGAGTATGAGTATGAGTATGAGTATGAGTATGAGTATGAGTATGAGTATGAGTATGAGTATGAGTATGAGTATGAGTATGAGTATGAGTATGGGTATGAGTATGAGTATGAGTATGAGTATGAGTATGAGTATGAGTATGAGTATGAGTATGATTATGAGTATGAGTATGAGTATGAGTGTAGTTGTGTTACTTTTCTTCAATAAGGAATATTTGTAATTGTGTAATTTTTTTAAATATTGAGCCATTATTAATGTGCAACATCGATAGTTTGACCGAATTTTTTTTTTATTTTTAATTTATAAAATAATTTTTTAATATATTCCTTTTAATGCTCTGCTTCAAGGGACCGACTCCCAAAGTCTACTGCAGCTAATAAAATTATATTTTCCACTAAACATTTTTTTATTTATTTATTTAAAGCAACTGAAGCACTTAACCACGCAACAATGGTGCTAATTCATGTTTGTTTAACAGCTTGGAAATTAAACCGAAGGAGAAGTGAAATGACCAGAATGTGTTCATACCTGTGTATGCATGTGATGTCATGGCTTAAATGATATTGCACCATTATAACAACGGGCGTTAGTAGAATATTGAATTGTTTTTTTTTTTGTTGTAAAAGGGAAGGTTTTCAAAAACTTTAACCTGCATGCACATGTTTAAATAAATCTTGGGCCGTGATGCGATCTTTTTTTTTAAATTAAACTATTGCCGCTTGTTTATAGCTGCTGCATCTTTCGACATTTCACTTAAATCACTTAAAAGATGAATGACTCAAGGCTACATGAGACCAGCAACTGAAAGGCACCAGCAGCAGCAGCAGCGGCAGCTAAAGTAATAGCACCCAGAGAAATATAACAAAAATAACAACAACTACAACAATACGAGTATTACTGCCACCACACGAAATAAGTAAATACATGTACATGGCTCGTACAAACAAAACAAACAGCATTTTAATAGGAACATTCATATTATATCATGACAACTGCTGCATGCAACATTTTCACTTATGCCTTGCACGATGTCTGTGTCATGTCACTTACCAAGCGGCAACAACAACAACAACATTTAGTATGTTTTATAACTCTCTGACATGGTTGTTTTATGTGTGACCACAGCAACTGTCCAAAATTGTACATTAAGTCTTTCCTACAGGCCACTTCTTGTCGTCTGTCTGTCCTTCCGTTCAAGTCCATTTTATTTTACCTCTGTGTACTTACCAGCATTTCTTTATATTTTTTTTTTGTCAATTTGGTTTTATTTATTTTTTGTTTATTTCTTACTTCTCACTGCATTTGCAACTTTAATCTCTTTTTATGTTGCATTGTGCATTTATTGCGTTTTAAATGCAATCATAAATCAAATTGAATTTATGTCAACATTTTTATGGTTGTTTGTCCGAAGGCGCTATTTCATGTAACTTTGCAATGCGATTAAATAAATTATGTTCGTTTTTGGAGTTTGTGTTTATTTCGCCGATTGCATTTTGGTTGCATTTTTAAAGGAGCAAAACTGTTTTTTTTTGGTGATAATTTTCCTTATTTATCCGAAAGAGAAATTAGAGGAGGAATAAAAAACAAACAATTAGCCAGCCGGTTTAGTTAATTCAGTTGTAAATTATTTTGGGGAAAAAGTAAAACTGAATGCAGATTATTGTGGCCATAAAATAAAATAAGGGAATTTTAAGTAAATTTAAAGACTTGTTGGAATAAAAGCATGGTTATTGTAGAATCGAACCTAGCATCCTTCCAGAAGGAGCCATGAAGGAGACTATCATATTGCTAGACGCTGGAAGACTTGCACGGTCTTACCTAAGATGAGGCTGTTACAATGCTGGAAACTTAAATACCTAATGTATCAGCTTTAAGGGTCAGGAGATAGAGGATTCATTAGGTAGTTATAAAGATTGCCATTAGTTCTGCTATTGATAGTGCTTAATCTACCAATCCCCTGCTGCATTAAGCTTCCTTCACATTCCTTTAAAATTTGCTCTGGACTTTCATTATCATGATCACGGAATCTGCACTGGCTGTTGCTCTCGAAGCTCTCAAAGTCTGTTGAAGTGTTTTCTCAACCTACAATGGCCTGTGCGAAAACCGATAAGCATTCTTAGATTATTTTTAATTAAAACCACAAGAGCTTTAAGACGATTTTGTTTATGTGTCGCCATCAATAAAATAAATTCATATCGAATATAAATTAATTGCAGGGTTTTGTAAAGGGTGTTTTTTTTATAGAGTGACACAAGTTTAAATCATAATAAAACAAAGAAATATATTTTTAATATCAATGAAACGGTCTTTATTGGAAAGAAAATTTGATGAAATTAATGTTTAAATATGATTTCTGCCATGTATTAGTCCAACATCTGTCGTGCGTGAGAGGACGTGAACGTGAGTGATCAAACTTTTTTCTTCCTGTGATAAAGTGATGAAAACTTAGAGGACGTCAAGATATGTTTGAAAACTATCACTCGTGAGCGTGAGTGAAAACATATATGTTTCCTTCTAATATAAAAGAAAAAGAAAGAAAGCAACTTTTTAAATTTGTCGAACATTTTGATTTACTGCCACTTTATCAAGTGGTTTTCATAACAAAAATGTATAGTGTTTGAAAATTAAGAAAATTTAAAATAAATTCGAAGGTGAGTGTAGCATTGATATAAGGTCAACAGTTGCGACGTGCGTGAGAACGTGAGCGTGAGAGATAAAACAATTTTTATTTCGTGATATTAAGCGTTAAAAACGTTTAGGACGTTAAGACGTGCTTAAAAATTTTCACTCGTGGGCATGCATGAGCGTGAGTGAAAAAAATATTTTTTTAATATGAAAAGAATACGTAACAAAGAAAACAACTATTGTAAAAATGTTGCTACAATTTTGATTTACTCTCACTTTATCAAGTGTTGCGTGTGTGTGTGAGATTTCAAATAACGGTTGAGTCTGGTAAAGGTTTTCATAAGAAAAATTTATAGTTTTTGAAAATTAAGAAAAAAAAAAAATAAATAAGATAAATTCGAAGGTGAAAAGTTGCAACGATTGTGAGGAAGTGAGCATGAGTGATAAGAAAATTTTTTGTTCGTGAGATTAAGAGAACAATTTTGAGGACGTTGAATTGAATTGTCACTCGTGAGTGAAAAAATTGTCACGCGTGAGTGAAAAAATATATTTCTTCGCTATAATATAAAAGAATATGTATCAAAGAAAACAAATCTTTGAAAAATTTTTCGACAATTTTGATTAACTGTCACTTGACCAAGTGTTTTGTGCGTGATTTCAAATAGCGGTTGAGTCTGGTAAAGGTTTTCATAAGAAAAATTTATGGTTTTTGAATATTAAGAAAATTTAAAATAAATTCGAAGGTGAGTGTATTATTTATATTAGGTCAAAAGTTGCCACGTGTGGGAGGACGTGAGCGTGAGTGATAATAAATTTTTTTTCTTCGTGAAATTAAGAGATAAAAACTTTGAGGACATGGAGACGTGTTTAAAAATTGTCACGCGTGAGCATGCGTGAGCGTGAGTGAAAAAATATTTTTGTTTTCTCTTAAATATAAAAAGAATATGCCACAAAAAAAACAAATATTTAAAATAATTTTCGAAAATTTTGGTTTTTAAAATTAAAAAAAATATTTAATATAATGTAGAGTGAGTGTGATATTAATGTTAGTCAAAAACTGTCAGGCTTGAGAAAGAAGTAAGCGTGAGTGATAAAATTTTTTTCTTCGTGCGGCTTAGTGATAAAAGCTTTGAGGACGTTAGGACGTGCTTAGAAATTTTTAAGAGTGAGAATAAGTGAGCGTGAGTCACTTTATATGTTTTAATGCAAAAAATAGTTTTTAAGCATAAAAAAAATTTAAAATAATGTGGAGTCAGTGTATAATTGATATTAGTCAAGAGTTGTCACGCGTGAGAGGAAGTGAGCGTGAGTGATAATTTTTTTTTCGTAAGATTAGTGTTAAAGAATTTTAAGAACGTTAAGAGGAAGGCTTTTGAAATTTAGTGTTAAATTATTATATCAATCAGTCCTGCGGCTGTAATTAATTATGGCCACAAAATGGGTAAAATTTCCCATAGTGCTTTAGTTGGAAAAGGTTAACTACGTTTCTGAAGGAATTTAAATGGTTCGATAAAACAGCAAGACCTATGGGATAACCTCAATGGGTTATTGAACAAAGTAGTGGATTGCTGCATATCGTCATGTGAGAACTTAAGTGTCCAATATCCAATAGTTTATAATGGCGTATTGGACACTTAAGTTCTCACATGACGATATGTAAAAATATACTGAGCAACTTTTTAATAAACCACACTTGCTGCACAATATCTAATGACCCGTGATTTGGTAACTACATATTTACAAAATTATCTTGCTATTACTTGTCATAATGAACAAACATACAAAATGTGGATTATATAATACTTAATAGTTTTCCAAAAATGTTTTAAACTAGTCGTAATTTCACACAAACGTACAGTGCGGCGGACTACTGTTTTGTATCAACAAAATAATCAACAAATCGTTGAGTTTCAATTCACTATTGCGAGTTGATTATGTGAACATCAATAAATTCCCGTTGCTAATTTGCATTTAAAACAATATTTATATGTATGTAAACAGCCATAATCTGTATAATCGGATGTATATATACATACATACATGTGTATAGTGATGATTTTGATAAAAATGTGTATATTTCTCTTTTAATTTTTGCAGATGAGCATTTAAATACACTATTTAATAGCGGTCGTAAAATTTTATAATATACTTCATTAGTAATCGAAAAATATAAAAATCTGTTTGATTTCTTTTTTTAATATTTTGGTTTTTGGCATAAAGTTTATAATATTTTATTGGCCATGTTTTTTTTGCGTAGTAGTTTTATTAAAATTTTTTTTTTGGCCTTTTGATGACTATTTTAAAACTATGAAATTCAATAAATTGTTTGATTTTATAGTCCTGTTTATTACGTGTGTTGTATGTATTTTTATGGGCTAAAAAGTCATAATTAAAATATTAATATTTCAAGTGAAACGAATTTTTATTTTAAGCTTAATGTTTTGAAATTTACATTTCGTAACTACGAAAATTTATGGCATTCGTTGAAATAAAAAAATAAATAAATTTAAATATAATAAAATGTAAGTTAATTTTGTTTATTATGTCATTAGAAAAATATTTTAATGCTGCTTAAACACCAGTTATGTTTTAATACTTTATGGGACTATCGCTTGCTATGTTTACTATTAAGTTTAACCAAAAAAACTGGCTTTTATTAGACCGCAAGTAGGGTATCACTGATCACCGGTTTGTTTTTTTTTAAACATCAAACAAACCAAAAAATCTAGTTTCTCTAATGATTTAATTTTATTAGTGAGATTTTTTTAAATGGCAGCTATTAAGCTCTTTAAATTGATTAACATTAAATTTAATTTAATTATCTAATAAATAGTTCAAAACTATTTGGATTTCAAAACGTTTACGCCGCCAAACACATAAATATCTATTTATGTTGTACGAAATTTTAGAAAAGTAATATATAACATGAAAAAATTTATATTAACATTTTCAAGACGTAATATTTAAATATTATTAATTATAATACAAATTTGATTTGGCAATAAATTCTTATATCATACGAGGAATGTCATTAAAATATTTTATTTTGAAAGCAGCAAGATTTACACAAATATTTGGAACCCCATAGCGTTATGAATATTAGGTGTTGGCATCGATTCATTCGGCTGCTTGGCCGGACTTCTCATACACTTTTTTTGCACTTCGATTTCTCGTAATCAATCCGTTTTTCATCGCAAGTAATGACTCGATGTTAAAAGTACTTCTTTTCTATGAAGTGCACGCAAAATCGTCTGTATACACAGAACATTTTCAAATTGTGTAGAATCTACGAAAGCAATGTTAATTTAACATTTTTCGCTAATGATTATGCTTTTTTTTGTAATTCATGTTAATTCAACATGATTTACCGTAACCTTCAAGGAAAATGTTTCCTTTTGAAATATCGTTATTTCATATTGATTTAACATTCCAGTAGTGTTAAATCTAAATGACATATTATGTGGAATTACAGTTATTTCACGTAAAAAAACATAGTGAATTTGCTATTGAAATAACACGAAGAATCATATTGAATCAACGTTACTTCAAGTTGAAACAATACTCGTACAATTTAATTTAATCACAACACTGATGATTTAATATAACATTTATTTAAAATTAAAGTTATAGTTTTTTTTTGTTTGTTTTTATAGCTATGCTATTTATGCCACTGCAGAGCAGCTAGAACGTGATTTTCGTAACAAAAATAATCGACACTATGTTGCAGTTATAAATTTATTTTTGTTTTGTTTTCTTTGTACTTAAAAAGCAGAGTACGAAAATAAACGAAACAAATTGTTTGATATTGTTTTGTTTCGTTCCTTGAAGTGAGTGAAACAAAAACCAAATAATTCTTTCTGCCAAAAAAAAAAAACCAACTCCAATCTGATAAAAGAAGATAAAAAGAAGTACGTGAAATATAAAATTAAATTTTAATGTGTTAAGTCTTGTAAAAATCGCTAAAGTAGAACCACTTAAAATAAAATATTAAATTTTAAAGGGCGTGACTCCACCCATATTCTTAAGACTATTTTAGAGCTCAAGGTGTGTGGTAAGTTACGTAAAAATCTATTGAGTAGAGCCGCGTGAAATATTATAATAAATTTTAGTGGGCGTAATACCGCCTATTTTTGCAACTTGAAAATTGTGTAACTACAAGAACCAAAATTGTTTTATGGGTTTCGCAGCAATTAAATAAGTAGAATATCCTAAAATTAAATTTAAGAAATTGTGGGAGTGTCGCCGCGCACTTTTTTTTTACAATTAGACCAATGGGAAGCTATACCCTCTCAGACAAAAAATAAGAATTTTTCAATCGGTCTAAAGTGTTCCGAGTTATGAAGTAACACACAAAAAAAAATAAAAATAGAGACGAATTGTTCAAAGGTGTTCTGTAAATCGCGCCATTTGAAATCGCCCAATTTCCAAGAAAGAGTGTTTAATTAAATAGGTGACTTATTGCAGCTTTTTAATTGGTTTTAATGTTTTAGATGCTTAAGACATTTTAGACGAACTTAACTTTAAATGCACTAAATCGTCCGATCAGCGAAACACTGTTTACGATTTTGGAAATCATACGATTTCACAACGTATGGTTTACAGAACACCCCTGGTTAACCTCCTCCTTTTTTTGAAGTCGTTTAACAAAAACAATGAGAAGGATTGGTCAATTTATTTTTGTATTGTTTTTGCTCATGAACACAAATCAGAGAACACAGCCGCCGCCGGCCACAAATACATACATTAATTTAATCGTACGCCGCTAGAAAATCAAATAATAGGAAATAAATGAAAACGTTTAGAAATATTTGCGACTAATTTTACATCATCATATAATATAATTTTATTGCATTGTTATTAAACACATTAAGTTTCTTGTAATACACAGCTAAGCAGCATAGCTATAACCGGGTCTCCTAAGACACCTTCTGCTTTTTATTTTTCATTTTTGTTTTATAAAAGCTTTGGATCCAATTTAGCTGTACTTTTTTTTTTCAAAGTGAAGACGTAAAAAAACTTCTCGCAAATGAAAATTTTTTGGCGAAAAATTCGTAAATTTCGGAGGTCTGACTTGGCTCCGATCTTTAAATACTTACATTTCTTTGGTGTATTTCTGGACCATAAAGAGAAAACCAATCCCTACTTGTTTGCTCTTATTTTGATTAAATAATTTTCGAATGAAATTTTCGGTCATATGGAGAGAAACAGATCGTGAGATTGATATATTTAAATATTAAATAAAACAAACATACAGTAAACCCCGGTTAATTACCTCAGCAAAAATTTCATAATTTTTTGAGGGCAATTATCTCACACAATTAATTAATAGAATACGCTTAAATATCTATGGAAATGTATTTATCCGAACTCACTGTAGTATGTAGTACATATTTCCTATAAATTAAATGGCCATACATACAGTGGACAAAAAAAACTGTTCGACATACATAAAAAAAAAAATTTTTTTCCATCAGTAAAAAATATTTACTATCTAATTTTACAAAAATAACTATAAAAGAAATAGTATTCAATAACAAAAATTTGATCATTAAAGTAATTAATATAAAAATTTCATTAAGGAAAAAATTAGTTAAGAAATTAAAAAAAATCGACATTCCTAATATTTGCTTTAAAAGCAAATTGCTTTTCTTTGGCGACGTATGACTTCTGGTACACGATTTGATATAAATTTGTCCAGAATTTGAGTATATTCCGGATCGATTTTTCGTCACTCCTGTAAAAGGAGTTTTTTCATTTTATTTTTTGCTTGTAAAGTCACATTTTCGTATTCTTTTTTTTTTTCGAAATGACCCCAGAGGTATTCAATAAAATTAAGATCTGGGCACTGTGGTGGCGTTTTTATTATCTTACGGCAGTATAGTTAAGCCAAAGAAGCCTTGTATTGATAGCGCAATGCTTAGTATCACTGTCTTTATAAAACTGAAATTTATCCGACAGTCCTAATTTGTAAGGACAAATTTCCTAGGTAATTCAACCTGGTCAATGAATTAAGCTTGAGCTCATATATCTTGTATTTTCCAATAATAAAAAAAAATCAAAAAACAATTTTAATATATATCGATGGCTTAATATAAAACGGGGGTATCTCAATTTTTTTTTGAAATCGCATTTTTAACGTTTTCTGGGAGACAACGTATAATTGCATCATCCTTGAAAATCTTAGTACGTTACAGTTCAAAATCAAGGACTTACGGCAACTGAAAAAATTATTTCTGCTTTAGTTTTTCTTCAGTTTCTTGTTTCTCCTATAAAATATCGAAAATTCTAGTTCCGCCCTTCTTATATTAAGCCATCGATATGTAAGTAGTTAATTTTCCATTTTCATTTTTCTATTATAGAAATTCATTAAGTTGATTTCAAAACAAGATGTTAAAACATTAATCATGACAAAAAAAAAGAAAAAAAAAACGAAAACGAGCGTTTAATGTTTACTGTCATTTCGTATAAATAATTTTTAAGCAAAAACAACTTGCAACATGCATTTAAGTTCAACAACGCTCAAACAAAAATAAATCAGTTTGACAGCACATTTCATATGACAGGCATATAAAGCCCGTCAGCAACGTATCAATACACACACACACACACACACGCACTCTTGCAAACAAGCACCCAGTAAACGGCAAATAAACAAAAAGACAGACGAACGTTTGAACGGACGGACCTAAGGCTGTGTAAGTTTTGACGTTTAAGTTAATTTACGCATAAAATGTCAATAAACAGTTGAGTAATGGCTTAAAGTAAATACAGCACTGCGTGAATGTTTCACTTTGTACTCACTTATGCGCACTCTCAAATGCACACACTTGAGGCATACTGTCGTATGAACGGATGGACGGACGTACAGACGGACAAACCGACTGACAAAGTCATTTGGAGTTGCTATTGTACATTAGTAGTCTACTAAAAAGTGTTTTAATGTTAAGTTAATTTTCTATATCGTTTACTAAAAAATATTGTTTTTGTTTCTTCTTGAATTCATTTTGGTGCAATAACAGTGGGACAAGAAAAAGTTCACACAGTAAATTATGACACAAAGTTATTTTTAATAACATGGCAAAATGTGCCATGACAGTAATTTAATTTAGTAAATACTTTCCTTTTCATTGATGTGCTGCTAGGCTGGCCCTGGCGTATTTGAAAGCAAACGAATTTATTTTAATATATCCTCTTATGCTAAAGATATGATTTTATAATAGTAATTAATTTGAAACTTTATGGAAGGAAGTACACTAAAAAATTTATTTGTATTCCAAGATCGTTTTAGTAAAATTTTTTATCGAAATTTTGTTTTAACTTACATTTCAACCCCAAATGATAATTTTTAGACTACGTCAGTAAATCCACACTTGTAATAAAGGTTCCTACATTTTTGATCTGTTAACAGAAGTTTCATACATTCGTATCTAAAAGAATGAAGGTTTTGCAAATAGAAATATTAAAACTTTCATGGTTCGTCAAATTTTCTGCCAAATAGCAGAGAGGTACTGAAAGAAAAACAAACTGAGCAAAAGTGCGAGAGCAAGAAAACAGAGAGAGAGAGAGAGATTGAGAGAGAGGGAGGAAAATATAGGCAGAGAGAGAGAGCTAGAAAAGGAAGAGTGAGAGAAAAGAAGACTTAAAAACATTGATGTTAAGACAGAAAGATAGACAAAAGGAGTGGGAGAAAAAAGGGCTGGGATCTGGAGGGTGATCTAGACTGGGAGATAGAAGGAATGATGAAGATATAAAGAGGGTCGAAAAGAGGGAAAAAGTGCAAAAACGAGAGAGAGATAGATTACAAAAAGGAATAGAGAAAAAGAAAGAAAATAGGGAACATATAAGTAGTGAGATATATAGTGCATGAGATATTAGGGCGATAGAGAGTTAGTGAGGATGGAAAAGGAAGATAGAGATTTCGAGATAGAGATATAGATAGATCGAATTATGATAGTGAGAAGGGGAGATAATAACAGGGTGGTATAGGGAGATAAATTGGCTTAGAGGGAGAGAGAGAGAGAGAGAGGGAGAAAGAGAAAGAGAGAAAGAGAGAAATAGAGAGGTAGATCTCTATCTATAGGAGATATAAAGAAAAAGACGGAAACGGGGGGGGGGCATAGATGTACGATGAGGGACAGAGTGGTGTAGAGCATAATCAGCCAAAGTAGCAGGAGAGTGCCGAACTTCAAATGCACAAATGATTACACATAAACGAACAAATTTTCTCTCAGTGGCCAGCACAAGTATAGAGATATGAAGAGGGTTATAGAGAGGTATAGGGTGATAAGGGGAGAGAGAGTGAGACATGATAGGGGGATTGTTGTAAGAGCGAGGTATAGAGAGATGGAGCGGGGAGCTGTAAAGACGCAGGAAGAGAGGAAGTGAGGGAAGGTGCAAGTAGGAGTTAGTAAGAGGTAGAGACGGGGAAGGTGTCAATATACTGGATGAGAGAGATGGAGGGAGCGTCAGAGAGTGAAGAGGTGAAGAGGAGAGCTAATAAAAGGGAAAAAGTTATGGGTTGAGGGGTGTTAAAAGATGTGGAGTTAAATCCGCAAGCGGTATGGTAAGCGATTTCGAGAAAAATGATAGGGGGAGAGATAAAGAAAGAGATACAGTGATTGATAAAGTGGGAGAGAGATAAAGCGCGAGAGAGATAAAGAACGAGAGAGATAAAGAGGGAGAGATATAAAGAGGGAGAGATATAAAGAGGGAGAGATATAAAGAGGGAGAGATATAAAGAGGGAGAGAGATAAAGAGTTAGACGGAGAGGATATACATGCAGAGTTATACAGGGAGAGATATAAAGAGGGTAAGTGATAAAGACGGAGAGTGATAAAGAGGGAGATAGATAAAGAAAGAGATAAAGAGAGATATATAAAGAGAGAGATATAAAGAGAGAAATAAATATATAGATAGCGAGGAAGACATAGAGGGAGAGATAAAGAGAGATAGATATAAAGAGTGAGAGAAAGAGATAGGGGAAGATAGAGTAAGAATGAGAGAGAAGTAAACACACATAGTGGGATAGGGAAAGGGATAGGGAAAGGGAATAGCGAAATAGAGCGAGAGATAAAAGGAAAAAAGGGACACATATTTATCACATTTCACGAGAATGAGTGACTTTTCCAGAGAAAATTTAAAAATTAAACAAATAAAAAATCTATTGTAAAAAAGATAACGCGTCTTTTATAAAATTTTGTGTGAATTATCTTGTGTCTAGTTGCATTGAAAAATATAATAATGCAACTTTTTTCATTTCAAATTTATGACAAAAAACATGTTGGCTGCACAATGATTGATTTATGTAGTTTAATTATATACAATGTGCTAAGTTTAACGCAAATATTGTTTATAATAAATTAACATAGTAGCAAACAAAAAAAAAAAAAAAAGAAATGAGAACAAATAAAAAGTTGTGTATGCGTTTTTGAGTTTATAAAATGCAGGCATTAAAAAGTTTATGATCTACATTTACACATGCACACAATCCTATAATTAATGAATGTATTTCTAAGGCATATTTTTTTTATAAATTTTGATATATACGAGCATGGTTATAAATATGTATGAGCGCGATATAAAAGTCAGAATGTCAATTTTGTAGAATTTCTTCTATAACACCAGGTTATGTGTACGTTCTGTTGACAATTGACAATAAAATTTTCTGCATAATTTAGTGCGAGTTGTACAAATTCAAAATTCAAATCAATTTGCAAAAAACGATTCGTAAGCAAGAAATAATTAAGTTTGTAGGCTAATGTGCAAAGCTTATTTATTTTTTTTTATTACAAATTTACAATATGTTATGTATGTATATATTTTATGCTTCTAGTCTAGTTTTAACACGACTAAGTATTATTTTACTTACACTGTTTTGGCTTTCGAACATGATTTGCTATAACATTTAATTGCAGGTTATTTATGGCAGCACTTACTTAGACTTGGTGCGATTTCTTTTGAAAAAAATTTTTTTCTGGTTAATTTCGCTTGAATATATTTTAAACTAAATTGTTTTTTGCATGTTGTTAAGTCATACTTTAGACACTTTAATAGCTGTAATTAAATTGAATTTGTTGTGATTAAACACAAAATTTGTTTAACACATTTCTTAACAGGTGAATTTCTATAAATATTTAATTTAATTTTATTTTTCTCAATTCTTGTTAAATAACCTTAAGGCATTTGATTTGAAATTTCTTAGGAATAGCTACGTTTATGTGTTTAATTAAGCTAGAATAAGAAATATTTTAAATAGCTTAAGTTGTCTATGAAATATTTAGCTAATAGTTAAGGCTTTAGTTAAAGGTTTGGAATTTATCTAAACGGATTGAAAAAGAACAGACTAAAACCTTTCGAACCATATACATCTTGTTTCAGTTAATTTCAGATATATGTGTGTATTTTTCCACCAAACATAATTTTTTCCGTTTTTTTCGACACTTTTCTACTTAAGACTTAGGCAGTATTTATGCACCGGAACCATACTGTTTATGACTTTTTTTTATAAAATATAATTGATTAAGAGTGCTTCGTAGGGTTGTGTTAAAAAATTCCTTTGAAATTGAGTGAGTTATTAAATATTTTGTTAGTAGACTTTTTGTTAAAAAACTACCTGCATAATGCTTTTCGCGTTCCATTTATGTGCTTTATTTATATTTAAGGTTGCAGGATGATAAAAGTACAATTTAATAGATATATATCAAGACAAAGTACAAAATTGGTACAACAGTGCTCGCCAAACTTTTTTCCTTGAGAGCCACAGTTTTCACGTTATCGTGCTGTTGGCTGAATTCGTTAGGGGCAATTTCACCAACTCTATTTAAATATTAATTCATAGTTAAATGTCGATTTTCATTAATTTTTGATTTTAAATAAGTTGGTGAAATTGGCTCTTTGAGTGTTGACCACAAAGCACATGACGTCTTCGAGAACTCGAGTTCCATCCCTGGCCATACTCAATCACAACTACATAACACATTTTTCAAATATGCTGTAGTATCTATGCTAATCCATATCACAGCAATCTCTTTCGTCGAAGTAAAATAATTAATAAAATGGCTACATGACCCCAATTAATGTGCTTAATCAACACTAGAGGCGCTGCAGTGATGCATACAAGGCCCAAAGGCGATTCTTTCACGCATTAATTTAAAAAAATTTCAAGTACCGTAAAAATTGAAATTACTCGCTTAAACTGCACAAAATTCTACATCAGTATGAAAAAAAAAATAAATGTCATATAGCGAACGCTGCTTTTGTAATGACGCGTCAAAGTTGAAAATTGTGAGAGAATACTGGAAAAAATAAGCGAAAAAAAACTAAAAACTTTGCGCAATTACATAAATCTTATTTAATTCAAGTAATTTTGCAAAAGTAATACATCTAACCATGCAACCATCAAGTTTAAGTGTTCCTTCAAATGTTTTGATTAAATTTGTAACATTAATTATTTGTGGCAGTGCTCCTCCTTCTCAAGGTTTATATTGGAAGTGCAACAAAAGAAATATATTTTCTCAGCTTATCTAGACAAAAAGCTATAAATTGGTACCAATTAGGCAGAGGTCTTAGCCCTGTTTTAAAAATTTTACTAATCTGCGTTATTTAAGGAAAATGTATGCTGCGCAACAGTGCGCCCCAGAATCTATGCACGAATTAGTGAGCGACTCACGCGTTGAGTTTACCAACAACAGTGACTTCTCGTTAAACTTTTATTGTTGTTGTTGTTGTCATTGTTTTATTAGAGATGTGCCAATGCCATAATTTTGTATGCGCGAGTCATGCATTAGTCACGCATGAGTCACGCGTAAGTCACGCGTGATTGTATTTAAATATAAAAATTATTAAAAAAAATAGCGTGTGTAATACTAGCTAACTTTCTTTGGCTTGTTTGTATAATTTGCATTCGAAGTTAGTCAATGGCAGGCAATTCATTAGCAGCGTGCGTGAATAAAAAAATCTTGAATTTTTGATTCTTTTGTTGCTAAAACACTATTTATATGCTTTTCGTTGTCGCTTTGCTATTTCTTATATAAAAAACAATAATTAATTAATAATCACTTTGTATGGGGATATCCGACTCCCCCTCCTATACCGTCAATACTTTGTTGAACCATGAAGATTATTCTAAAAGTTATCCACAATTAATTTAGTGCGTCCCACTCTTGTTGTTCGTCCGATATAGGAAAAATAATAATTAATTTACGAGAGCGGATCAATAAGTCCGTGACTTTTCGTGAATTTCGAGTGCTCATTAAACATTATTTTTTGCGAAAAAAAAAACGTCAATCAAGCAAAGAAAAAACTCGATAAATATTATGGGGACTCTGCACCATCGATTTGAATGGAAACAAGTAAGAGTGCTATATTCGGCTGTGCCGAATCTTATATACCCTTTACCAACGTACGTACATATATATAGTATACAGACACGTACATACATATTTGTTTTGTGAAAAAATTTATCATTTTTTTAAAGTTTCCATCTTTGGAGCTATAATTTTCATTTTTCAAATTTCATACACCAAACTTTTCTTTCAGAAGCATAAAATATATTCAATTTATAAAGAAAAAGAAAAAAAACAAAAAGTGTAAGTTTTCCAACCCTGGAGTCATAATTTTGGATTTTTCTGATTATTGTTACCAATCTAGTTCTTAAAAAAATACATAAAATATGTTAAGTGAAAAAAGCAAGAACGAAATAAGCAAAAACTTAGTTTCATTTAATTCCTTTAATACTAAAAAAAAAATCAGTTAAGTGCGACTTTGAATCGCGCACGAAAGGAAGGTTTTTTGCTTTTTTTGAAGTTTTTTTCAGTTAAAACGATTTTTCAGTTTTGTCGCTTTTTTCTCGTTTTGGCGATTTTGTCTGTTTTTGGAGGTTTTTTTCATTTTGGCGATTTTTTTCTGTTGTTGGGCTTTTCTTCATTTTGGAGATTTTTCTCATTTTGACGATTTTTTCTGTTTTTTTTTTTGGTTTTTTTCGCGATTTTTTTTGGCGATTTTTTTTGTTTTTTTTTTCGTTTTGGTGATTTTTTTCATTTTGGCGATTTTTTTTCATTTGGCAATTTTTTTCTGTTTTTTTTCGTTTTGGTGATTTTTTTAATTTTGGCGATTTTTTTTTTCATTTTGGCGATTTTTTTTCATTTTGGCGATTTTTTTCTGTTTTTTAGTTTTTTTTTCGTTTTGGCGATTTTTTTCATTTTGGCGATTTTTTTCTGTTTTTTAAGGTTTTTTTTTTCGTTTTAGCGATATTTTTCATTTTGGCGATTTTTTTTTCATTTTAGCAATTTTTTCGTTTTTTTGCGATTTATTTTAGTCTTAGAAATTTTCTTTTAATTTAGTGCTTTTTTCATTTTGGCGATTTTTTCTGTTTTTTTGGGTTTTTTTCGTTTTGGTGATTTTTTTCATTTTGGCGATTTTTTTTATCATTTTGGCGATTTTTTTCTGTTTTTAGGTTTTTTTTTCGTTTTGGTGATTTTTTTCATTTTGGCGATTTTTTTTTCATTTTGGCGATTTTCTTTCATTTTGGCGATTTTTGATTTCATTTTAGCAATTTTTAAATTTTTTTGCGATTTATTTTAGTCTTAGAATTTTTTTTTTAATTTGGTGCTTTTTTTCGTTTTGGCGATTTTTTTCTGTTATTTAGGTTTTTTTCTTTTTTTGGCGATTTTTTTCATTTTGGCGATCTTTTTCTGTTTTTTAGGGTTTTTTTTTCGTTTTGGCGATTTTTTTTCATTTTGACGATTTTTTTCTGTTTTTTAGGATTTTTTTTCGTTTTGGTGATTTTTTTCATTTTGGCGATTTTTTTTTCATTTTGGCGATTTTTTTCTGTTTTTTTTTTCGTTTTGGCGATTTTTTTTTTCATTTTAGCATTTTTCCGTTTTTTTGCGATTTATTTTAGTTTTATAAATTTTTTTTTAATTTGGTGCTTTTTTTCGTTTTGGCGATTTTTTCTTGTTTTTGGCGATTTTTTTCGGTTTGGCGATTTTATAATTTTTTATTTTTTCAGTTTTACCGTTTTTGAAAATTTCAAGAGTTTTGCTCTTACGGTTTCCAAGATACAGCAAATTGTCAAAATTACATAGTCAAAATTGCATTAACTGATGGAACACCCTTTAATTTAAATTTTTTTAAATTTTTGTGTTAATTTTTGTAGTCTGTATAAAAATACACTAACCTTACAAATTTCAAGTGTATATACATACAATTGTATATATACTACATGGGATTTTAAAATTTTTCGTTGCTCGTTTTGGAACACCCTTTAATTTCCAATTATCATGTATTTGTTGTTGTAGCGGCCAAAGGTCTACATACTGTGTCCAAATTTCAGGTCTCTAGCTCTTACGGTTCTCGAGAAAATACTAATATAGTTTTAGACATAGTTAATTTTACATAACACAAAAAGTTAAAGTTTTCCAACCCTGGAAACGTCTTTTTAATTTTTTTGTATTTCTTTATTTTAAAATTCCAATTTTAGTCGTACTGAAGTGTAAAATATGTACATTTATTAAAAAAAAATAAATTTGTTTTCGGGAGTTACTTTTATATGGCAAAATGAAGTTTAAGTTTTCCAGCTCTGCAATCGTCTGCCCGATTTTGCTGAATTTCAATACCAATCTATTTTGGAAAATTTCTGACACACCAGTCCAAGAACGAAGTCTCTAGCTCTTCTGGGAGCTTCGGAAAACCGATTTCACGTACAGACAGACGGACAGACGGACAGACGGACAGACGGACAGACGGACAGACGGACAGACGGACAGACGGACAGAGGGACAGACGGACAGACGGACAGACGGACAGACGGACAGACGGACATCGCTTATTCGTCTTCCCTATGCATAAGGATCCAGAATATATATATTTTATGTGTCGCTTATTGATATTATAGAAATTACAAACGGAATGACAAACCTATATATACCCTTTTACCATTTTTGTTGGTAAAGGGTATAAAAAGTGGTTTCGTTGTGGTCGCACAAGTACAAATTACGCGGAACGTTCAGGACGGTCAATTGAGGTCAGCACACCCGAACATTTTTAAAAGATCCACGATATGGTGTTGGCCGATCGAAGAGCAAAAGTGCTTGAGATTTTTGATGCTGTAGGCATTTCATATGGCAGTGTGGTTTCGATTTTAAAATGATCAGCCGGGTTTGAAAAAGTTGTCTGCAAGATGGATGCCGCTCTCAATTCACCGTAAACGTTTGTTTGGAGTTATTTAAACGCAATCCGAATGAGTTTTTGCGACGTTTTGTAACTGTGAATGAAACGTGGATCCATTACTGTACTCCGGAGACCAAGCAGCAGTCTAAACAATGGGTCTCCGGGTGAACCTGCTCCGAAGAAGACCAAGGTGAGTTTTTCGGCCAATAGGTTGATGGTAACAGTTATTTGGTATGCACGCGAGATTATCCATATCGATTACCTTCAAGAGGGAAAAACAATAAACGGCGAATATTATGCCAACTTTTTAGACCGATATAAAGAGAATTTCAAAAGAAAATGAACCCATATGACCATTAAAAAGTTATTTTTTCATTAAGATAATGCACGAGTGCACACGTGTGCAGTCTGAATGGCAGAACTTTATGAATTGGGCTAGGAATTGTTACCACAATGCGCCATATTCTCCGGATTTAGCCCCTAGTGACTACTTCCTATTTCCAAACCTAAAGAAATGGCTCGCTGGAAAGAGATTTAGCTCCAACGAAATTATTGAAATTATTGACAAAACAAATGCCTATTTTAAGGACCTCGAAAAATCCTATGTTTTGGAAGGGATACAAAAACTGGAGAAATGTTGGACTAAGTGTATTGAATTAAAAGGAAATTATGTTGAAAATTATATTTTTGTTTTGCAAAAATTACTGTATTTCATTCAAAAAGTCACGGACTTATTGATCCGCTCTCGTGTATGAGGGGCACCCCTTTCCCGCCTCCTGTAACACCAAGATTTTGTCGCAGCATATAAGAGTTTTCCACATAAAAATTTAGTGACTTACTATTATAGTTGTGGAGATATGAATTAATTCGCGTAAAAAGGAGGTTTAGCTCCACTGTGCGTTGCTATGAAAATAAGCAAATTTACAATAATGTTACTTTTCCTTAAATAAAAGATAGGAAAAAGAACGTCTAGCTAATAGCTAACTTCTATGCAGCAAAACAATTATTAAATTTCCCATTTTACGGCAATAAAAATAATTTTGAATTCAAAAATACTTTTAATGGATCTTAAGTAGTCTCCCTAGTTCAGATATGAAATTAAGGCATCGTTATCGAATTTTAAAATAGTTTTATCTCGATTATGAATTGCAACCGAACTTTAGTTGCGTTGCCAACTGCAAAAGTCTTATTACGTATGGCAACTGACAACTAACAGCTCTTTAGCTTTAGTTGCCAATTATTGTTCATATTGGCAACTGGGAGTTCTTAGATGCTGCCTAGTTCTTAAAGCAAAAAAGTGGTAAAATAAAAAATATTTAAATTTTTTAATTACATTAAACAAAACTGTTCAAGTGATTTGAAAGCATTAGATAGTAGCTGAACGTTTTGGCAGCAAAAGTTTATATGGACTGAAAACTATTTTTGTGGTTGCCAAAAACTTTGTTAAAATGTGATTCTCGGATTATGCCTGATAATTTCTTTTGACTAAAAATTTTAATATCAATTAAGTTTTCAAATCTTTTTTTTTATGAACCAGTTAAAAATTGCTTAGTATTTTTTTCTTTTGTATTCCTTGCAGCTTTTGTAATTCGTTACCGTGAAGTGAAATCTATATAAAAAGGAAATATGTAAGTAAGCATTCTAAAATTTAAAACAAAACATAATTGAAAATAATAAATTACATTTACGACAAAATATGGCCAACAGTTATACAACTTAAAAAGAAAAAAAAACACATCAAAATAAAAATGAAAAATGCGAACACAAAATGTGTATAATAATATAAAAAATTTCAAAAATAGTGATATTCTGCTAAATTTTTAACACTTAATCATAATCAACAGCCAACTGTTTTTGTGTTTTGGGGTTATATTTTGATTTTTGAATTCAACTTCCTTCACACAAACTTGTTGAAAATGTATTGTCGTATTTAAACTGTTGTAAGTGAAACTTCATGTATGTGATGAGTGGGCTGTTTGCAAAGTATATGATTAAATTTAATATTTAACTCAAGATTACATAAAGAGGGTCAGTGGAACTATTGTGATAGTTACGGAACTGATTAAATAGTTATTCAAGTGAGTCTCACTAAAAATTTAATATTTATTTATTATTGGGATATGATAAAGAGATTTCAGAGACATCAGGCTTGAATTAAAGCGATATGAACTTTAGCCTGATAAAATTATAAATATAGAAACAAATGAATTTCGAACAATTATAATTGAAATTAATTAAAACTAACAGACATGGGCATGTGGCAAAAATTAATAAAAATATACTTAATAGCAACAAACCAAAAAAGTTTGTCTTAAGTAGAACAAAAATAAGCAAATTAACTAACATATGCATAGTTAGTAAAGTACAAACGACAATGGCAAGACTGTTGTAAATTAGGAGATAATAAAATTGAGCTTTCATTACGAAAAAGCTTTCAGCAAAATTAAATACTATGAATCAAAACCATTCACATATTCCATTTGCAAAACTGGCGGAGTATATAAAGCAGAAATCTACATCATGTGGTGTCAACACACAGTGGGCCAAACACAAAAGAACGCTGATTATGAAGGTGTAGTGGCCTTCGAAAACAGCTAGTTGTTCCGTTCTACTACCTGTTTGTCAGATTATTTCTTGTTACCTTTGGTGTTATTTGTTCATTAATAATTATCACATGTAGTTTTAGCTTACAAAGCGATACGAACTTAAGCCTGATCAAATTATAAATAATGAAACTCTTTATTTGTTGCAGTAAATATTTTAAGAAAAATCCATCTCACGAAATTTTGTCTTGCTATTTTTTCTTTGAGATGTTTTGGCAACTTTGTTCTACCTAGATAAGTCAGTAAAAATTTCTGAACCTCGAAAGTGTTGGAACTTTATCGATGAGGTACATTAACATATTTATCAACAGATCTGTCGCTTTCTTTAAAATTATTTTATTAAAAATTTGGCGGACATACTTTCATTAGAACACATTTCACTGGGGCAGATTTAATTTAAGCAAAAACTGGTATTCAGAATACGCGAGGATTTCCAAAATATGACCAACGGATATACAAGTGTAGTTTTTGCTTTAAACTTATCGCACCACTTACGTATGTATATATACGAGTATACAATAATAATTATGTTTTTTTTTTGTTTCAAAGCGTAATGTATTTTTATGCAAACTACACGGCATAGTGTCGTTACAACAAATATTTCTCTAGTATGTGCATGCATATATACGAGTATATGTATATCGTTTTCGTTTGCTTAATAAATGAAAGAAATAAATCATAAACGTTTTTTGACACTTTGATTATAGATACGCTTGAGAGAATGTATGTCTGATGTATGCTTAAAGCATGGTCAGACGTTTCGAATATATCACAAAATAGGAACAAGTATTTTTTTTGTAAAAAATATTTTTTTGTCTTCAAGCCAATGGCTGAGTGGTGACTTTAGTTTTAATCAATTCTTATAACGTTTAAGCCCCATGTGAACTAGTTCTTATTTCTGCAAATAAACATACCAGGTGTGGAAACTTGAGTTATGTAATATGTAAGCCAGTATAAAAAAGCACTAGTATGGAAAATATGTTAGTATAAAAGGAAATAGAAATTGTTTCTCTATCTCTTAAAGTTTTGTAATAGATTACAGAACACCGCAAAATTTTTTCTTTAATTTAAGATGAAACTGTTGTAGTCGAAGTCGAAATACAACAACCACGATAAGGCCTAATAATAAATAACACTGTGCACACGGAAAAATTTCAACTTAAAAGGTTAATCTAATCTTTTTCGGCAATGATTTTGCTTTATATGTGTTTCATGTTAATCTAACATGATTTATAGCACTCGTCGTTTTCAAAGAAAATTTTTCCTATTGAAATAATTTTATTTCACCTTTATTTAACATTTACGTTCTGTTAAAATCGAAATGAAGAATCATGTTGAATCAAAGTTAGTTAAAGTTGAAACAAGATGAATTTTATTTAATGTAGTACAGTGAAACTTCGTTATAACGAACTTCGCTATAACGAAAAACTTAATCTATTGAGTCCCTTGAGAAAACATCTTTATTGCAAAGTTTTTCATACAAAAATACACTATCGCTATAACGAACAAATTCTGAGCAAAAAAGCCTCTATATAGCGAAATATTCCTTCAAATAAAAAAAATATAAAGTCCCGTTATAAAAACAGCGAAGTCTAAATGTATTTACAAGCGGATTTTGTAAAGCCTCTATACAGCAAAGTACTCGTACAAAAGCCTCTATACTACGAAGTAAGAATAAAATTATGTATATCATGAAATATAAGCTTTTATTAGAACTCTCATGTTAAATAGAATTTGAATAAAGAAAACTATAGTTATAACGAATTTTTTTTCGTATTTCTTCAAATTTCTTTGTATCAAGGCTTTGCTGTTTATATTTATAGCGAATCAATGGCTGTAATGAAGTATATTCGGATCCCCTTGGAATTCGTTATATCGAAGTTTCACTGTAATTGTATTATTGCAGCCACGCACTTCATCAGCACCCATGTCTATCTACTGGGGTAGAGATTATTATTAACATCCATTTCATTGAAAATTTAAGTTAAGTAGCTGATGTTAATAATAATCTCTACCCCAGTAGATAGACATGGATGCTGATGAAGTGCGTGGCTGCACAGAAAAATATCGGTATTTCCCCCAGCTAATAAAGTCTAGTTTAATTTTTCTTCTCTTCTTTAGAAACTCACATTAATTAATAAATATATTTCATTCAATAAGAATTGAAATTACTGAACTTAGCCTGATTAAGAAATTATTTCTGATTAAAATTCTCTGCAGTCCAATTAAATCTAAAAAAAAAACGCTTTTCGTCTCAATTTTCCATCCCTGGAACCTGCTGCCAAACGTTGCAAAAAAAAAAGAGTTTGTATTTTATTATTTCGTCACATATTGTCACTTCGATTTTAAATAGTTTTAAAGATAAGAATAAAATTCAAAATTTTTATAACAAACTCAAAATTTTGTGCTAAAAATGCTTTTAGTCTCATAAAATTTTATATATTTTCCATCCCTGGGACTTACCTGCAAACAAACAAACAGACAGACAACAACAACAACAACAACAACAACAACAACAACAACAACAAATAAATGATGATTATTATTTATTTATGTATAAATACAACATTTGATGTTTGATCATTTGTTATGCAGAAGGCAAAAGCAACAGCAACAGCAACAGCAAAACCAATATCGCACCAACTTTTGGCAGGAAACCACTTTTTTTCTTCCCTCTCTCTCACTCCCTCTCTGTCTGTTATGAGTATTTTACAAAATAATTTCAGCATTTTTTTTTTTTTTTTTGCAAAACCCAATATTGTATTTCTTTTTCCCAACAAGTGTCAATGGGGGTGTTGTCAAAGTGACAGTTATTTATATTTTTTAGAAATTTATTAGTTTTCTAAACAATAGACACATAAATATTTTATAAGCTGTCAAAATATACAAAATATTAAAAAGTTAAATTTTAAATGCTGTGGTACCGCTGTCATTGTTGTTGGGGTTTCAATTTGTAGTCGCAAATATTTGGTGGGTGGGTGTTAAATAAATAAAATAATTATTAAATAAAACAAAAAAAAAAAAAGGTGTGTATATCCTACGATGCACAGGGTAGTGAAAATGAATTATGTCGCCTGTCATCGGGGCGAAAAGAAATTGTTTATAAAATTTATGGGAGAATTTTTTTTTTAATTTTTAGTGTTAGTACATGAGATCATTGATTTTTTGTTTAAGGGCGGTTGTAGAAGGGTTTAAGATATATTTACATTTGAGATTAGTTTAAAATTAAATGATGAGTCTTGTTAAGCTGTTGATTTTCACAAGAGTAAAAATTATAAGGAAGCAGGACAAATAAAAATGTTTTTTAATTTTCCAGCAAAATTTATAAAGTGAATTTGGGTTGTATTGGCAAATATTTTATAAAATAAATATTTCTTGCCTTGCATAATGTCTTACTGTTCGAGCCTTAGTGTGGCAAAAATAATTATTTATATTATTGACCTTGTTTTTAAGATAAACATCTTTACATGTTTTTAATTTAATTTGAATTTAATTTAAAAATCTTAATTAATACCCAGATAATGTATTATTCAAACTGCAATAAATCAAAAATATAATGAAATGCTGTTACGAGCTGTTCATTATTTATTATTTTTTATTTTCTCACTAACAAAAATACAACACGAAAGCCTACAAATAATCTTGTAACTTGTATAAATGCAGCTTATCAGTTAAAAAAAAAAAAAAAAAAAATTCAGCAAAAAATAAACGCAAAAGATTGAAATATTAGCAGGTATAGGCCATAAATTTTCAAAACATAAAAGAGGTGGAGGTTTTAGATTTCAACAGCAAAATATAAAGTAAAAAAAACAACGAAGTGAAATATATTACATTTATCTTAAAATATAAATCTAATCAAAAATAAGCTGGCAAATGAAATACTTTTAATTTTTAGTCTACTGCAAAGAGAAAATTTTCATAACTTGTTTTAATTTTTTGTTCACTAGCGTTGCGTGTTTTCTCAACTATCAATTGTAAGCAAGAGGTTAAGAAAAAATTTTTTTTGCGTAGTAATTTTCCTTGTCTCTACACAGAGTGTTGGGTAAGACAGGCCCACGCTTTATGACTTTAATGAAAATATGAAGTGTGTTTAACATAAAAAACTATTATACAAGGTGTAATGCAACTAATTAGAAGCATTTCTGCATTTTACATTTTTACATTACATTTTTTATTGATTCAATTACACTTTGAATTAATTCAATAAAATTATTAACCGATTCAAAACAGAGAACAGCAATGAGTAGTGAAAAAGTGAGTAGCGTTGAATCATAACTTATAATTTCTTGTACTTATACTTATTGCAATGTTGTATGTGAATCATATTCACTCGAAAGTTTGAAGTGCGCATCGAACTCATACTTAACAACATTTCTGACGTTGTTGATTTCGACTCTCCTTAACTAAATGCCTATGGACAATGCAAAATAAATATGATTCACAATGCGTACATCGCATAGGAACATTAAAGCTCTCATTATTAAGTTATGTGTTTCTCTATTCAATAGAGTCTATTGCTTTTTTTTTGTTTTTTTTTTACAGGAATCGAAAAACTAACCTTTTTACTACTATTGTATACTACTTCCAAACTCTTTAGTGAATAAAGTTCAATAAACTTTTAAATAAACATACATGCATAACTTGAGTGAGCCGAATCAATGTGAGTAGTATAAGTATTTTCCTGAAATTAGAAATCAAACTGAGGTGATTTATGAGTGTGAGTGTGGTATGACTTTAATGTCGACGTCGCACACTGTCGCGAAGGTGGCCAAAAATGAAAAAATAGTTTTAAAATAAAACGGACAAATTACTTTGTTGCATGTGCAGTATTCTAATTAAGTAAAATAAAAAGGAATTTTTTAAAAAAGGTTTATTTTTTAAAGAGTTTTGACGATTCAAATGAAACTGTTTTAAGCCAGTATTCAACTATTTAAAAATATGGTACGGACAGATGCAAACTTTAACAGGTTAATTAAATTTTTTTAGATATTGCACTACAACTTCCAATAAAACATAAGGGGAATATAGTTATAATATGGTTACAATATATTTCTTCTGTATTTTGCAACTCATATGCTATGTGCCGTTGCTTATAATGTAAATGGAAAGAAAAACATCTGTAAGTGAAAAAAGTAGGAGTTAAGCGGTCTATAGAAAAAAATATATAAAAATATATTTTTCCTACTTTCACTTTATATTTCAACAAGTAAGTACATTTAAAATTTTTTATATTCTTGTCCAGTGGACCTTTTCCCCTTTACAATTTATTTTTACAAAAATTTTCAAGTTATAATTTGTATATTTTTAATATATTTTTTACTTCCAGGACATTTGGGAACGACATTAGTCCTTTAAATTTAATTGGCCAAATTGTAGGTGTCTATTATCTAGTTAAACATTTAACTCACTGTAAGTGAAGACAATTTTTTTCACATTTTTGAAAAAGGACACTTTTGAGGTTTGCGTATCCTTTTTCTGAATTGACCGAAATTTTTACGAAGCATTAAATATGTTAAGATTAGTGTCTATACGCAATTTCATTGAGTGACAATTATTTTTCTCTCTGTTATGGTAATTTTTTATTTCAGGATATCTTGGAAGGACACGAATCCTTGGAAATTAAATGGCCAAATTTTATGTGTGATTATATTTTGCCAATTAAAGCGTGTGTTCCAAATTTCATTTTTTATGATAACCCCTTCTATTTTTGGCCGCTTGTTATATGAACTCACAACACTGTGCGTTGCATTCATATTTATTTCAACCTATACTTATAAATCAATGTCATCATGAGTATGCGTAAATCAAAATAGTTGAGTTTCAATGTTGTCTACTCACTTATATTTAAAATTTCATGACTCAGTATGAATAGCGAAAAAATTATTCATTGCCGATCACTGATTCAAACGCTTGAAGGGAAAAAATTCATTCAATATTAATGATTTCCTTATTGCTGCAAATTTAGTTCATTTTTTAATTGTTATTACAAAATATTCATGTTAATTTTTCCGTGCAATTTTTACCAAGATATGCACGAATAAAAAGTTGTAGATAACTCTAACCTATTTCCATCAGAAATAATTTCTTAATCAGGCTTAAGTTCAGTAATTTCAATTCTTACCGAATGAAATATTTTTATTAAGTAATGTGAGTTTTTAAAGAAGAGAAGAAAAATTAAACTAGACTTTATTAGCTCGGGGAAATACCAATATTTTTCTGTGCAGCCACGCACTTCATCAGCACCCATGGCTATCTACTGGGGTAGAGATTATTATTAACATCCGCTATTTAATTTTAATTTTCTATGAAATGGAATGTGAGAATTGATTTTGTATACAATTATTGATTTACCTTTGGTAAATACACTATTCATTTTCACTATTCATTTTCTGTTTTTCCATTTTCTATTTATGTTAGCACGAAGTTGTCTCACTCTACCTAAATATGTTTAACTATTCTTATTTATTTTTTACGATCATCACATTATTTATTTTTACTTATTCGATGCACCATCGGTACATACATGTAACTATTATTGTAGTGGCTTTAAGTTACTTTGTTTTTGCTTTCACTGTTAAAATTGCATTAACTATTAAAATTGGTTAGACTAACTAATGTGCAGCAGTTCAAAAAATAATAATTAAATCCAATAATTTTAAATAACATATATTAATTATTTTATTAAGATTGGATTAGAGTATTATTTATCATTTAACTAAAAGGCTTTTGAAGAAAATTCCAACTACATTGGCCCAATTCACGGTCTTTTGCAAATGATCTCGCATCGTAGCATCATTTTATGCAAAATGTTATAATATGTTGATACTCACCACTAAGAATTATTACGAATATATTATATCATTTTGAACATGCTACGATGCAAGACCATTTGCACAAGATTGTGAATTGGGCCATTAAGTTTTATTTAGAAATATAATTTGGCCAGAAAAAAACGACTTCAATACAAACATCTAATAGAACATTTTCGAAAAAAAATGTATGAGACCAAACTAGAAGTAAATTCTTAAAAAAATTTTTTTTTTTTGAAAATCTGTTGGTTAAGAAGAATTATGTTAAATACAAAATTAAATTTTAATGGGCGTGGCTCCACCTTCTTTTTTTAAATGCAAAATTGTGTATTTTCAGAGCTCAGGGTGTGTGTTAAGCTTTGTTAAAATGGATTAAGTAGAAACACTTAAAATGAAATATTAAATTGTAAGGGGCGTAACACCGCCTATTTTTTTAAATGAAAGATTGTATCTATTTTAAAGCTCAAGATGTGTGTTAAGTTTCGTAAAACTCGGTTAAGTAGAACTACATGATATATAATAATAATAAATTTTATAATTTTGTAATTACAAGAACCAAAGGTATTTGCTGGGCTTCTCAGCAATCAAATAAGTAGAATAACATAAAATCAAATAGAAAAGTTTGTGGGCGTGTTTCTGCCATCTTCTTTCACAATGGTACCAATCGGAAGCTACATACTATATCCTCTCAAACAAAAAATGAATTTTTACGGTCTACAATATACCGAGTTATGAAGCATAAAACAAACTACAAACGAATTGAGAACCTCATCTTCTTTTTCTTTTTAAGAAAAGAAAACAAGTTTCAGCAAATGGAATACGATGAATAAACTGACACCACACACAGCGGACCAAACGCAAAGAACGCTAATGATGAAGGAGTAGTGGCCTTCGAAAACAGCTTGCTGTTCCGTTCTACTACGTGTTTGTCAGAATATTTACAATTAACTTTGGTGTTATTTGTTCATTAATAATTATCACATGTAATTTGGCTTAAAAAGCAATACGAACTTAAGCCTAATCAAAATCATAAATATGAAATTCAATTTATGTTTTTATTATTAAAAAAAGGAAAAAATGTTCGCCAATTGAAGCTTTTAATTAAAATAATACAAATAATCAATTAAAAATTTTTATTGAGTCAATTAAATTTTGGTTTAAAAATTTAATTGCTTAGAAGTTCAATTAAAAATTTATTTGGGTCAATTTAAAGTTTTGCCTCAAATTTGAATGAATTAAAAACTTCAATTGACAGAATTAAATTTTTAAATGATTTTGGTTTTTTATTTCAATTAAAGGTGCTAATTGGAGAATTAATTTTTTTTTATGCTTGAAAATAAATTTTACGATTCAAAGAATATTTTTATATTAATTTTATTTCTTTATTTTTTCTAATTTAATGCTGAGTAAGTATATTAAATTTTAACGGCGAAAGTATAATGTTTTTTTCTATTTATTGATACTCGAATACAGTGGAATCTCTCTTAAGAGGACACTGTAGGGACCATTGGAATGTGTCCGTACAAGGGGACTGTCCGGTCAAGAGAAAACTGAACATTAAAATGGAGCGCTGCGGGGACCTGTCAAAAGTGTCCGACTAAAGGGGGTGTCCGCCTATAGGAAGTGTCCGTTAAAGGAGATTCCATTGTAGTTTTATATTATTTTTAAATATATTTACTTATGTGAACCCTCAAATATTTGTGTACATAAAATAACATAAAAATACTAAATAGAAAAATAAAATGGTAAAAAATTAATTTTCTAAATCTTTTTTTAAGAAGAAGGGTGTCAGTTATGTCCACCACGGCGAATTACTCTTTGCACATTGTTTTTAGCTCTGCCAATTATAAAATTTCTTAAGTATTTTATTATAAAGATGTATTTTGTATAAAATTATAATTTTAAAATAAGTTGCCTTGAAAAGTTTCATTTCATATTTAATTATTTATTTATGTTTTTGTTTTATTCAGTTGATTTTATTAAAAAGTTTGCGTAGTTTTCTGCAAAACATTGCGTGTTGACAGATTTATTATTTCTTTTATTTTTTTTTTAAACAAAATTTACTGTTTATTTTCATAAACAATTTATTTTATTTTTTGTGTTAAACACTAAATCATATTATAGCGGAAACAATTATAAAAATGCATAAATTTTAAAACATACAAAATTTATTGCTCCAATTAAAGACGAATGTATGTACAACGTACATATATAATTCACACATATATACATATGTATTTATGCATGTGATTTTTATTTGTTTGTAGTGAGTAAATATTTGCCACATACCGCCATACCCCAGTTGGCCAAATCGTCACAGACGGCATTGTCTTCGACGATTAATGTACGACATTTCGCCTGTTCATTAGGTTTTCTAATCGAAAATTTAAAGGAAATCGTCGTTCATGACTATCTGAGCGACAATATCCATCGTTTTGTTTTCAATAAAACTTTGTTGAGGACAATCTGAGCGACAATATCCATCGTTTTGTTTTCAATAAACCCGTGTTGACGACAATCTGAGCGACAGTGTCATACGTTTTGTCTTCAATAAGACTTTGTATGGGGCTGTCTTCAATATGTCTTCTACGACTTACCATTGTCTTGTACCCGTCGTCAAAGATGTCTTAAAGACGTGGCCAACTGGGACATTAAATAATTAAATATAAATTATGTAGATTTTAACATATAATAGAATATTTTTTATTACATGGCCAAACGATAGTCAAGAGCATGAAACAAAATTATATGTATGTGTACTAAATTATTTTTAACAAATGTTGCGCTCAGTTTATGCATAATTTATAAATTTTTTGTTTTTATATATCAAAAGAATAAAATTAAATAATTTTTGGTTTTAGATAAATTAACAAACGTTATTTATATAAAATTTTAATATGTAACATAAATGGGTATTTAAGCCAAAAGGCAGCTAAAATGTGTCCTTATAGACAAGATAATTGGAGTAGAACTATTAAAAAAAATGCTAAAATTTCTTTAATCCGGTCAAATTGCACTCAAGGTAAAATCATACAATGTTAATAATATCTTTATTAAGATTTATTTAATTAATTAATGATATTTAAAATTTTCTTCAACACTACATCTGTGTGCTATGTGCCCAAAAAAGTGTAACCACTAATTACTAATGAAAAACTGTTCAGTCATATGCATTTTTATACTTATGATTCGATTGCTTTCTAAGCCAAATTATATGTGTTATTTATTAATGAACAAATAACACCAAAGTTAATTGTAAATATTCTGACAAACACGTAGTAGAACGGAACAGCAAGCTGTTTTTGAAGACCACTACACCTTCATTATCAGCGTTCTTTTCTTGTGTTTGGTGCACTGTGTGTGGTATCAGTTGATGTAAATTTCTGCTTTATATACTCAGCCATTATTGCCAATAGAATATGTGAATTGTTTTGATTCATCGCTTTACAATTTGCATATGAATTTTTGTTTCAAAATATTAAATAAATCTTATTGGCAGATTTTTTAAAAAATTTTATATTATAAACATTTAATTTTTTTGCAAAAAATAACCAAAATACGGTTGGAAAAATATTTTTATCGGTAAAAATTTCAAAACGAAAAAAGCTTGTGTATTAACAAAATCTAGACTTAAAAAAAAACGTCACTAAATATTTAATAAACATTAAATAAATTTATATTAAACGAGACTAGTAGAACTCTTAATTAAAATGTTGCATAACATAAAATTATAAATATTTGTGAAATTTTTGAGAAGAAGATTGATGTAAGAATTAATTCTGCATCATTAGTTCGAAAATTCAATTTTTTGAGTTATGACGTTCTTTGAGTAAATGAGCGATATGAATATATTTTTAACCGACTTCAAAAAAAGAAGAATTTTAGCAATTTGTGTGTATTTTCTTTTGACCGATTGTAAGTTTGTTTTTTGTTTGAGAGGGTATAACTTCCGATTGGTCCCATTGTAAAGAAAAGTGGGGACACGCCCACAAATTTTTTTATTTGATTTTAGAATATTTTACTTATTTGATGGCTACGAAACCTAACACCTAACACTTTTGGTTCTTGTAATTACCATTAAAATGCATTATTATATTTTACGTGGTTCTATTTAACCGATTTTTAGAAACAGACACAATGTTTCATTTTTTAAAAAAAGGTGGAGACACGTCCATTTATGTTTAATTTATTATTTCAAGCGATTCTTTTTTATTTTTACAAAATTTAACACGCACCCTGAGCTCTTGCATTTAAAAAATGGGTGGAGCCACACCCATCAAAATTTAATATTATATTTTACATAATTCTTCTTAATCAAAAAGTTTTCAAAGTTGCTTTTGTTTAAAAGAGTTTACTTCCAGTTTGGTGCTAATCATTTTTTTTTTCGAAAATGCTCCATCAAATCTTTGCATTCAAATCAGTTTTATGTGTGTTTACTACTAATTCCGTCATTTGTAGACTGCTTGTAAAAATTACTTTTTCCTTTAAAAAAGTGCAGCTTCCACTTCCGTTGCCAAAAAAAGGGGCGGGAATACGCCTTTTAAATTTATCATTTGATTTTATGTATTTTTTTTACTAATCAGATTGCTGCGAAGCTTACAAACATGTACTGGTCCTGCGCAGTGACATAATCTCGATCTTTAAAAAATGGGCGGAGCCACGCCTACTAAGACTTAATTATATATTTAACGTGCTTCTATTTAAAAAATTCTATGGAAACTTGGCACACACCCTGACCTCTAAAAATTTTCTAATATTACATTAAAAAAAAAATGGGCGGGGATACGCCCATTGCATTTTAGTAATAAATTATATGTACTGCTACTTATCCGATCCCCACGAAATTTGGCAAACAGCTTAAGCTCTTAAAAAGACACAATCTTGCATCCAAAAAAGGAAGGTGGGGCTACGCCCATTAAAGCCTAGAATTACATTACATGTCAGCGTACATTTGGTTGAAGAGGGACAGTAACTATTGACCTATTCCATTTCGGACTACACCTATGATGTTATAGCATATTGTGCGCCCTTGATAAGAAATATTGGGGATATACCCAATTAAACCCATAAAAGGCTATTAAACCTAATCGGATGAGGAACCTAGTCTCCTCACTATATTTTCTCAGCTTTTTCCAGTCTGAACCGTTAAGATGTTATACATCTGAGATATTTTCCATATGGTAGATTTATCTTCTAATTTGACTGAATGCTGGACAGTGACACAAGTAGTGCTTGTTGGAGTACTTCTACTTAACGGATTCCCACGAATTTGGGCTCTTGGAATGGCATAATCTTGTGCTTAAAAATGTGGGCGGGACCATGCCCATTAGAACTTAATATAATATATCAGGTGCTTCTACTTAAACGATTCTTACGGAACTGGACACACACCTCGACATCTAAAAGTAGCGAAAGAAAAGTGTAGACTTGTGTCCAACAGTTCTTTTTGAACTAGTTTGAGAGCGTTTGAATCAAAAGTTGTTTCAAACCCATTTAATTTACATTGATGTTTTTGGCCGAACTTATGTCCAACTGAACGAACTAGTTCAAAAAGAACTGTTGGACACAAGTCTAGAAAAGTGGGTGGGACCACTAATACTTGCAATAATGGTTGTGATGACCAAGGGCCTGAAAATCAAAAATAAAGCTTTCCAAAATATTGAACCGACCTAAGAAGTGCGTACTTCTTAGTTAACAATAATTTAGATTCAGTTAAATAAAATTTTTATATCTTCAAAGAACATAAAATAATAAATGCAATAATTTATATGTTCTCATTTAATATAATTCTTAACAAACCAAAATCATACGTTTCACACGATCAGCTTCTAATACGAAAAAGTTTTGTTTTTTTCATAAAAAGCCGAATACAACTTTTTAACCAAAGATCTCATGTGAGTTGTTTTCAAAGAAATTATTATTATTTTTTTATGAATTATACCTTAAAAGATATTAAATGTGTCTTATTATTTTCTTATATGTCAACATAAATATTCTTTATAAATTTATAGCCCGAACTCAAGTCGTTGAGAAAAAAAAAGAAACATGTTAAATTTTAAAATTATTTCATTCTTTTTCATATTGAGTTCTTTAGTGTATTGCAGATGTGTTTAACTACTGTTTAGTTTCCGCTTAAGACAAACATAACAGAAACAGAAATAAATTAAATCACCCAGCGAAATGTGCCAGAAATAGAAACGTAATTTGGTGGAAAATTTATTGTGATATAAATGAAGGACTCATAAGATCTTAAGTGAAAAGTACAAAATTAGATATTATAATGTCCGTACAAAGCCTGGGGAGAATGTCATTAAAAAGCCTAGTGAGGATTTTACACATGTAAAAAATAAATATAGGGGCTAATTGTGTAAAACGCAACGCCAAGGGTTAACAAATTTTATATGGAAAAAATTTTAATTACAAAAACAAAATATGTACATACAAAATTTATCCAAGCTAAGCGTTGTATTTTACAAAATAAGACCCATAATTTGTTTTATAAAGGATCTTTTTATAGAGTTATAGAACTTTGAAATATCATAAAACAAAGATGAATTTTTTAAGTTAAGATGAAGTTTACTTTATTCGAAAGATAATATTTTGACCTTATACTATTATAAAGGGTGTTTTTTATTGAGGTATAGAACTTTAAGTTGGCATCACTTTTTTAACTGGCGGCCATTTTGTCAGCTGTCAAGTGATTAATATTTAGTTTGGTTTGCCATTTCATCATGAACAGGTTGACAAAAGAACAACGCTTGCAAATCGTGCAAATTTATTTCGAAAATAATGGTTCAGTTCGCGAAGTTTACCGCAAGCTCCGTCCATTTTATGGTCGACATAATCGTCCATCAGAGCAATTAATTCGGTTAACCATGGATCGTTTTCGCACTACGTTTACTCTATGTGATAATACGCATCCGCAGAGACGTCGAACAGTGCGCACCGAAGAAACAGTTGCCGCTGTAGAGCAAAGTGTTGAAGAGGACCCGAATGAATCGATTCGCCACCGTGCACAGCAATTGGAGCTTTGTCCATCAACTTTATGGAAGATTTTGAAGATTTTGAATGTGGATGAGTTGTGGTTCCAACAAGATGGCGCTACATGCCACACAGCGCACGTCACAATCGATTTATTGAAGGAAACATTCGATGAGCGCATAATTTCGCGGAATGGACCTGTCAATTGGCCACCAAGATCGTGTGATTTGACACCATTGGATTATTTTCTTTGGGGATATGTGAAGTCGCTCGTCTACGCCAACAAACCAGAAACGTTAGGGGACTTGGAAGCCAACATTCGTGGCGTTATTGCCAACATACGGCCCCATATGCTCGAAAAAGTGGTTGAAAATTGGACCTGTAGAATTGGCTTTATTCGAGCCAGCCGCGGCGGCCACATGCCCGAAATCATATTTAAACATTAATGGCATAAAATTATCCTTGCAATAAAGCCAAATTGATGGACATTAAAACGATTTTCTTGTGTTTTATTTCAATTCGAAGATCTATACCTCTAAAAAAACACCCTTTATTTGAATATGAATTCTGGTATATGACCGCCACGGCTGGCGCGGATGTAAACTAATCTGGAGGTGCAATTTTCAATGACTTTTGCCAAACGTTCCATTCAATAAATCATTGCTGCACGAGCTGTGTGACATGTTGCGTCGCACAGTGGTATGAGGCGGCCAAAAACAATTTTAAGGCCAATTACAATTTTTAGTTTAAAGGCATTTTGAATAAAAGAATAGTTTCTTATATGTATTTTTTATGTAACCTAGGAGCCCAGTACAAGCAAAACTCGTGTTCCACCAATGGCAGCATATGAAGATGATTCAGTTGGAACCATAGAAGGAATACGGAAAGAAAACGGTGTCGGATATACAAAATTATATAATTAGACAAGAATATAAATCCGCAAATCTGGAAGTTGATGATGATATTGATGGCATATTACAGCGAGGATTAGTATCAGAGAACAGCAATGAGTAGTGAAAAAGTGAGTAGAGTTGAATCATGACTTATGATTTCTTATACTTATGCGCACTTATACTTATTGCAATGTTGTCTATGAATCATATTCACTCGAAAGTTTGGAATGCGCATCGAACTCATACTTTGGAACATTTATGATGTTGTTGATTTCGACTCTCCTTAACTCAATGCCTATGGACGATGCAAAATAAGTATGATTCACAATGAGAACTTCGCATACGAACATTAAAGTTCTTATTATAAGGTTATGTGTTTCTCGTTTGTTTTTTTTTTTGCACGAATTGAAAAACAACGCTATTTACTGCTATTGTATATTCCTTGCAAACTGTTTAATGATTAAACTAGACTTGTATCGAACTATTTCAGTAGCTCGTTCATGATCAAACTCATGTAATTTGAATGGGTTTGATCATTGGTTTGTGCCAAAAACGAGCTACTGAAAGAGTTCTAGATTAAACATTTAAATAAACACACATGCATGAGTTGCGTGAGCTTAATAAATGTGAGTAGTATAAGTATTTTCCTGAAATTAGAAATCAAACTGCGGTGATTTATTAGTGTGAGTGTGGTATGACTATAATGTTGACGTCGCATTCTTATTTATTTCAACCTATACCTATAAATCAATGTCATCGTGAGTATGCCTAAATCAGAGTATTTGAGTTTAAATGATGTCTACTCACTTATATTTCAAATTTCGTGAGTAAATATGAATAGCGAAAAGCCGGTCACTGATTGTATGTGGAAGAATATATTTCTTGCCACTCGACAACACTGTAGAGTATATTATTCACTTCCTTGCTCCGAATCGATATCAAAATTTAATGCAAATTAAGCTTGTTTTAATTGATTCGTGTATGGAATTTAATTAAGATGTTTTTTCACTTTTTTTTTGATTTTTGGAACAAGGACATTTTTTTTACGATTATGATCAAATTTGGCCAAACCTCTGCAGTGTATAAAATTCAATAAATATACAGTTTCATGAAGCTTGAACTTGTTTCTTATACTTTATGACATTTTTTCATTTCAAGATATATGAACAGGATGCGAATCCTTGAACAGAAATTTTTCAAATTTAAAACATGTGAGCCAAATTTAAAATTTTTACAATAACTCTTTTAATTTTTGGCCGCTCGTTATATGAAAACACTACACTGTGCGTCGCACATAGGGACAAATAACCGAATGACGACGACAAAAATGGAATTTTTTATTTTGTTAAATGTAACCACTATTGCACTTAATATATTCTATATACCAGTACGCAATCAGCTTATAAGTATTTATTTTTTTAACGCATTACATTAGTCTGTAAATGCGTGCAAAGTACTATTACCTATTACACACACTTCTATCTGTCAGCAGCATCTATAAAGTTTTTTAAATATATTTTTAAACATCAGGTATCTAATTTAATTTGCAGTTATTATTAAAACCACAATTATATATAGTGTAGATATAGTATACTGTTTTTATTATGAAATATATTGAAAAATTACTTTAGCTAGAGCTACTGAAAAAGTTCCCAAGTCCATGACTTTTCCTTATAAGTTAAAACCACAACACGAATCCGCTTTAGCGCAACATGATTTACTGAAAAAATCTGATTATTGAAAGCGATACAAATCCCTGAAGCTAGTCCTATTCACTTCGCTTTAGCAAAACATCGCTTTACTGAAAATATCGTATAACTGAAAACCAAAAGCAATCCCACAACTACGTTTTGTATGAAACTTACTTCACTTTAGTGAAAAAATAAACCATGACAAATTTATTTATTAGAAATCGATTGCTGAAGGCTGAAAAATTGCATGTTTTGTAAGTTAAAAAATTAAATGGAAAAATATATTTGTCCTTTTCGCTCTTACGTACTTTATTTTATTTTTCTATTATATTTTATATTGTCAATGAAAGTGGCTTGACATTTATGAGGAATTCGTGAAAAATTTCAACATCAAAATGTGCACATATGCATGTGTATGGTGTGTGTTGCTTTACTGATCTTAAGCAGTAGGTTTAAGTGTAGCAAATTTCAGTAATCCGAACTACGTTTTAGATAAAAAAAATCGGATAACTGAAAAAATAGGGTTTTGGTTATTTCCAGTAAAGCTGAGTAGTACTACTCGTAAGTGTAAAAACTGACTTCATATTTGTAATCAACGACCCAAATTCCTTGAGTTACCTTGCTTTACTAAAATTTATTGAATCCGTATGAAGTAAATAATTTTGTCGCACTAAATTTTCAATTTGTCCCTGTATGCATCGTCTTGTTGAAACCACAACTCCTGCAATCAGTAATCATGGTTCTTACATTCTGAAAAGCATCGTTTTACGCTACGCTCTACAGCAGCAATGACTTCTTCTATACTCACTGTAGGACGTCTCTGGGGATGCGTGTTATCATTTAGACTAAACGTGGTGCAAAAACGTTCCACAGTGAATGCATTTAATTGCTCTGATGGACGATCATGTTGACCGTAGTGCGCGATACGTATTTCGAACAGAGTCATGATTTTCAAAATAAATTTTGCACAATTTGGAAACGATGTTCAGGCCTTAGTCTAATTATGTTGAAATGCCAAACCGAACAATAAATAAATCATTTGACAGCTGTCAAAAGGGCCGCCAGTTAAAAAAGTGTTGCCAACTTAAAGTTTTATGCATCTCTAAAAGCACTTGAAACTTGAAATTGTTTTAAGCATAAGAAAAGTTGAAAGGAAAGTTTTTCACACGCTCTAGCTTTGAAAGTTTTCTAATCTAAAATAAAATATATGTCAGTTTCTTTTTTAAATAAAAATATTTCGCTGGGTTATCTGTATTAAACAAGAAACTGAAGAAGAAAAAAAGCCGTAGCGCACACAATATGAATGAAAGCAAAATTTTTGAGAAACACACGAGTAGTAATAAAAAAATATATATAAATTTTAAAATTTTAACTTTAACTTCTTTTTAGAATTTGCTGTCTGTCTCTTCGAGCTGATGTAAAAACAACGATTCTTCTAACTGGTTATGGTTTCTTTGCATTTCGTTTAAACTGTTTCAATAAAGGTTGCTGCTCATTCGCTCTCTCTCCCTCTCTCTCTCTCTCTCTCTCTGTCATTTTTTTGCCTACCATTTTTTTAATAATCGCATAAAATAAAGAGCGAAACCATCCGACAGTTTAATGGCCAACATAAATTGTAATATTAAATCGAGCTGTCATGTTGTTGGGTCGTTTATGCCGCTTAAACATACAACTACTACCCGTACTACGTTCATTTGTAGCAAAGAATTGTGTTGATAAAAGTCGCTGGAAAAAAATTAAAAAAAAAATAACGAATGAATAACTTCCATATTTTTATCATTATCCTACTCAATGGGTTTTTTTCTAAATGTTGTTTTTCGTTCCTTGTTCCCTACATAATATATGTTAAGTTTATGCATTGCAATAACTTTACTGGTCTGTAAAGCATATGGTTAGAGCTGGGCCCAACTCGCTCATTCGTTCATTTTACACACAAACTTATGAACAAACCCATGTAATTTAAAAGGATTTGATCATAGGTTTGTGTCTAAAATGAATTTATTTAACATTTCTGCCTGTTTTTTTTTTGTTAAGCATGTAAGCATATCGTTCCCGCTTATGGTATTCATCAGTAGACTTCCCCGCAATGCTTAACAAAAAAAAAAAAAAAGAACAAATAAAAGTTTTAAATAAATAAAGACTTTATGTGAAATAAATATACTTCCGCAACCCGGTTTAAGACTAGAATTCACAATCCTACACAATCATTCGACCTTTGAGAAAGCACAACCCTGGTATGATGGAGTTTATGCACATTTTCGAAAGATAAGAAGAATTCAGGTCAAGGTTGTGCTTTTTTTTTAATTCGCATGATATTTTGCGGGATAATGAGTCCTCCTAGCCTTATACGACTACTTAAATTAACAAATTCGCGACTTAATGTAAGCGAAATTTTTCTGTAACTTTTTATATAACGAAAAAACCATAATTGTGTCCAGAAGAAATACAAGAGAGAAAATAAATCCACTTACATATTTTTTATCACATCGATCCTTTGAATGGGAACAAAGTTAATATGCACTTTATAGTCAGCCTTATTTTAGTTATCAACAATGACGTCACGTTGTTACATTTAAAAAAAATTAAGCTTGTGTCCCCCTTGTCAAAAACATCTGACTGCTACCAACAAGCTTATGTTATTTTCTAGACCTTAGGGAACAGAGACTGTCAGTATCCGAAAATTGTTCTCGAAAACGGGTAGATAAGTCCAAATTTGTTAGTGTTGTATTGACATGACGTTCATGTTGGCAACTGTAATTAGACTGAATGACTATTTTGATTGTTTAGCTGTTGCATTTTTGTGTACTTTTCATCAATATAACATCAATATTCACAAACATTTCGCATTAAAATCTACAAAAACAAGCTTAATTTAACTTTTGACGGTAGTGATTTTGCTTCATAAGTGTTTCATGTTAATTTAACATGATTTACAGCAATCTTCCCAAAAAAAATTTTTCCTCGTAAAATAACTTTATTTATTGTTAATTTAATATTCCAGTACCTGGATTCATTAACTTTCATTACGATAATCGTAGCGCTATAATGAATATAACGAATATATATCGAATTGGCTATTCACTAACATATTTTAACTAATATTCGCTGTCGGCTGGAAAAAAAATTAAATCACTAAATTTAACATATTGAATTTTTCTTTATTATTTTTTTTGTTTTTCGCTTATTTTCACATTTTCTATACATGGATACTACATAATATTGAATTAAATCGTGAGTAAGATAAAGCTGGAGGATATCGCAAAAAAAATTACGGAATCACATAATCGTTAACACAAGCGAATAAATATGTCGATAAATATAACGATTTTTGGTTCGCAAAAAGTTACAGAATCCAGTGGTGCGATTCACTAACTTTTAACGATCCGATAATTGTAATATTTGTCCCGACATTTTCTCGCTTGCAATAACGATTGTGTGATTCTGTAACTTCCTTTTAACGATAGTACGCAGCTAATATTTTCTGTTGATTTTTATCGATCAAATTAACAGCACATAAATTATTGTCGCTTAAATAACGATACAGCTGACATTAACCTACAGCGAATTTCGTTAAAAATGTTAGTGAATAGTAAATTCGATATTTTTCGTTATAATTATCTTAACGATGCGATTATCGATAAAATAAGTTAGTGAATTGCACTACAGGTACAGTACCGTGAAATCGAAATGAAGAATAATGTAGAATCAAGGCTATTTCAAGTTGAAACAACGTAAATTTTATACTGAAACAACACGAAAACTCATGTTGAATCAAAGTTATTTCAAGTTGAAACAACATGATTTTAAGTAAATGTAGTTCTTCTATTTAAATAATTTTTTAGTTAACGTAATTGTGTGTATTAGCACAGTTATCAGGAATATGAGTGCTCGTTGTTATACCTAAATACCATTAATAAATTAAATTTTAATTCAATGTGTTTTTACAGATGATTTAACAGGAGTGTCGAAGCTGTGACCCCTGAGAATAGATATTTTAATTCGTTGCAACTGGTTTATTTTTACATTTATCTCTTCACTGCTTTTTTTTAATGTTTTTTTTTTTGTGGAAATATAATTCTTCTTCCATTTGCAATGAATATGTTGTCACCAGTCAGTAAAAGTTATAGGAGCACTAATGTTTTAAACTGTGAGCAACTGTGGTACTGGTGTCGTTAAGATGCCTAAATTCTCAGTTGGAGTTTCGAAAAATATACCAATGCAGCTTGTCTCATTTAAGAAAATATAAAAATATATATGCATTTATACATTTCTATGTGTGCATCATTCTGAATGTTATAAAAATATTTATTTTTCAACGTCAGTATAAAAAAAAGAAGATACGAAATACAGTCAAAGCAATTTATTGCATCGAGATTGGCGCTTTTAGTTCTTTGTCGGCTGAAATGAAAGTAAAATGTGTGATTAAGAATGAAGTGAAATACGAGGGCGGCTCGGAAACTTCTTAGCCTAGCACAAAAAGCGCGGTATAAACAGAAAAAAGTTAAGTGTTTTGGAAACTTCCATCTATGCTATGAACACATGTTAAATTTTGTTTCGATCTGGCAACTCCTTCATATAGAAACAGGTGTTCACAAAAGACGCATCCGCGATTTTTTAACAAGGGAAAAATTAGAATTGCGTGGTGTCATTAAATATTTACATAAAAAAGGTTTATCGGGAGAAGAAATTCAAAATGATATGGTGAATGTGTTAGGTGAAAGTGTTTCTTCATATGCAACAGTAAAAAATTGTGTTGCTGAATTTAAACGTGGTCGTACAAGCATTGAAGATGAACCACGTAGTGGACGTCCAAAAACAGCAACAACAACAGAAATTGTAGCCAAAGTGCATGATATGGTATTAAATGATCGACGAATAAAAGTGCGTGAAATAGCTAATATCATGGGCATCTCAAATGATCGAGTCCATTTAATTTTGCATGAAGAACTACAGATGAAAAAGCTTTCTGCAAGATGGGTGCCGCATTTGTTAACAGTCGACCAAAAACGCATAAGAATGAACATTTCTCAAGCTTGTTTGGATCGTTTTAAGCGAAATAAAATGGATTTTAAGCGTTGTTTCATAACTGTTGATGAGACATGGATCCACCACTATACTCCAGAGACAAAAGAACCATCCAAATAATGAACTGAAGCTGGAGGAAGAGGCCCAAAGAAGGCAAACACAATTCAATCGGCTGGTAAGGTTATGGCAACGGTTTTTTGGGACTTCAAAGGTATTTTATTGATTGACTATCTGCAAAAGGGTAAAACAATAAATTCAGAGTAGTATTGCAACCTTTTGGATCAATTAAATGTACAAATTCGAGAAAAACGTCCTGGCTTACAACACAAAAAAATAATTTTTCATCAAGACAACGCACCAGCGCACAAGAGTGTTTTAACAATGGCTAAAATCAACGAATTAAAGTACGAGTTGCTTGTCTACCCACCTTATTCTCCTGATTTGGCTCCCAGTGACTTTTACCTGTTCTCAAATCTAAAAAAATTCCTTGCTGGCAAGCGTTTTACCTCAAATGAAGATGCAATTACAGCTGTAAACCACTATTTGGAAGACCTTGAGGAAAACTATTTTAATCAAGGGATAGAATTGCTAGAAAAGCGTTGGACTAAGTGTATTGAAGTTTCAGGAGATTATATTGAAAAATAAAAATATTTTTGAAAAACTAACTATTCTCTTTCATTGATAGGCTAAGAAGTTTCCGAACCGCCCTCGTATAAAGGGCGCTAAAATTTGGCATAAAAATTGATATACAACCAAATATATTTAAAGAATATTTATTGTTAATTATACGGGGCGTTTGTTTAATTCGTATAGAGTCTTTGTTAACTAGATTATGAAAAGCTTTAGACCAAATTTGTTACGGCAGATTGATAATTTTTTTTAAATTAAAATAATTAATATTTAGCATAATAATCAGGATTGTTATCGAATCTGATTGCTGTTAAAATCAGAATTGAAATTAATTGATGTTGTTGCTATAGAAATCGATTAAAGAATTTGTTGCCAGAATTTTGTGTTATAGAATCCAATGTTATTTTTTTTTTGTCAGCAGGCAGAATTATATAATTCTTTGGTTTTATATACATAGACATATGCATGTTTTTGCTTTAAGCGATTGACTTATGGTGCAGAATGTTAGTAAAATTAAATTCATATAAAAATAAATAAATAAATTCAGCAAAGTGCGACTTTGACTCGCGCACGATGGGGTCCGTACATTCGGTTTTGAGCATTTCTTTTAATGTGGCTTTTTTGAAGTTTTATTTTTCAGTTTACACGATTTTTTCAGCTTTGTCGCTTTTTTCTCGTGTCGGAGTTTTTTTTTCTGTTTTAGAGGTTTCTTTTCATTTTCGCGATTTTTTTCATTTCGGCGATTTTTTTTTAATTTTGGCAATTTTTTTTTTCTGTTTTTGGGTTTTTTTTTTTTTATTTAGGCGATTTTTTTCAGTTTCTGGCGTTTTTTTCATTTTGGCGATTTTTTTCATTTTGGCAATTTTTTTTAATTTTGGCGGTTTTTTTAATTTGGCATTTTTTTTCATTTGGCGATTTTGTTTTTGGCGATTTTTTTTTGGTTTGGCGATTTAATAATTTTGGGATTTTTTAGTTTTACCGTTTTTGAAAATTTCCAGAGTTTAGCTCTTACGGTTTCCAAGATACAGCAAGTTGTCAAAATAACATAGTCAAAATTGCATTAACTGATAGAACATCCTTTAATTTAAATTTTTTGAAATTTTAGTGTTAGTTGTTGTAGTCTGTATAAAAATATACTTGTATGTATATTACATGGGATTTTAAACTTTTTGGTTGCTCGTTTTGGAACACCCTTTAATTTTTATCTCTCATGTATTTGTTGTTGTAGCGGCCAAAGGTCTACACACTCTGCCCAAATTTCAGGTCCGTAGCTCTTACCGCTCTCGAGAAAATAGCCTCTGACGGACAGCGTAGCGAAAACAACAGATTTCCTTTTAACCGGTTCGAAACCGGTTTTTTATATTTGTTACGGATTTTCAAACAGCTAAACCTAATTTTGAAAATTCTTTCGCCAATAGAAGGTGAAACATCGCTTATTTTTACTGCGGTTTATATTTAGTTCGGATTTTTTCCGAAAAACACATTTAGGCTGATTAGGGTAATTCTCGTTTCGTTCATAAATTTTAAGCATAGTTTCCAAAATATCCAGGGACATTCTACGACACTCGTTATCGAACGAAATATTTTGAAATTTCGAACCGTATCGAATGCCGTAATTTCCACCCAGATGAACGCGAACGGAGCCGCGTGTAAAAGCGAGTTTTATATAAATTATTTAATTGATGTTTAGAAACCATAATTTTTACATGCTTATGAATGTATGTATATATTTATGCATGCATGCGTACCCAGTTGGCCACGTCTTCAAGACATCTTTGACGACGGGTACAAGACAATGGTAAGTCATACTTACCATACTGAAGACATACTGAAGACAGCTCCATACAAATCGTCGACAATAAATTTCATACAAATGGCGTCGAGGTCACGCAAGACGAGATGAGCGACAATGTCGCTCAGATTGTCGTCAATACTGCTTTACTGAAGACAAAATTTATGAAACTTTCTCTCAGATTGTCCTCAACAAAGACTTATTGAAGACAAAACGTATGCGACTGTCGCTCAGATTGTCCTCAACAAAGTTTAATTGAAGACAAAACGTGTGACATTGCCGCTCTGACAGACATGAACGACGATTTCCTTTAAATTGTCGATTTGAAAACCTAATCGACAGGCGACATGTCGTACATTAATCTTCGAAGAAAATATCGTCTGCGACGATTTGGCCAACTGGGTAGAAGAATTTTGCTTCATAAGTCCAATGAAACAATTTCATTAAAATTTTTTCACAAATCTAATGATAATTTCACAAATCCAATGAATATTTTGAAAGAATTTCATTAGAATTGGTTCGTTGGTATTCTGGTTTCGTAAGAATTTTTTGTTGGATTTATGACAACAATATTTTCTAATTATTAAGAAACCACTTTATAGTTAAGTTATTTCATTCTTTTCGTGAAATTATTTTATTGTTTCGATGAAGTTATAGCACTGCATTAATTACACTGTTAAATAAATTCGATGAAGTTTTCAATAAAATAATTTTGACGAAACTGGTTTCATTAATCCAACGAACCGTGACGTTGGTTGAATTTTAATGAATTTTTCATTAGATTAATGTCGAAATTCATAGAATTTAGGCCGGAAATTCTTTCAGTGTAGTGAATTTTATTATTATTATTATTTTTTTTTTATCAATAATATACAATTTAATATGTATTATTTTATTGTTTAAATAAAGGATATATGGGAGGCAAGTGTATCCTTTTACCGAAGGAGATGAAACTTTCCACATAACTTAAATGTAAATTTTTGCGTCCATTTTGTAATTTTTGCTATATTCTGAGCTTTATTAAGGCAAAAATTTAATTTTTAATATGAACCATATATGGGACAATGGTATGTCCTTACACATATTGAAGCTGTACTAAGCAGAAATATTTTTTTTATGCCGTCTAAGAAATTATTGCTAAGTTTGAAATATATATCGCTACTTTAATATACATAGAAAGGCCGTAATTCATATTTTTTTTGAAATTGAGTTTTTTGTATAATTCGATAGCAGAACAACTGCCGTATTCAAAAAAAAAATTATTTTGGTTTAGAAAAGGTTTTAAAAATAAATTTTGTATGGAAGCTTGTTTGTTAAATGTTTTGTAAACCTAAATTAATTTTTTCTGAATAAGGCCTCTAATGTATTGAAAAATGCAAATTCTCGAATTCGAAAAAATAAAGAGTTAGGGCCTTTCTACATTAAAGTAACGATATGTGTTATTGTAGTTAAAAGATAATTTTAAAAACAAAGGATATGTGAGAGTTATGTGTATGCTGGCATCTATTAAAATTAAACATTATACTTACTAGACGTAATTTTAATTTTTTTTTCGTTAACAAATATGTACATAGTTTTTCTGTGTACTTTTCGAGAAATCCTGGTCTAGTTCATGTTATAAATGCAGCTACCGGATGATTTTCTAAAAAAAGATATATGAGAAGAGTGTGTCTCCTGGCATATATAAAAATGTAGTTCTACAAGTAATTTGTATTTTTTTTTTGCTAAAAACTAGGAATAAGCAAAGCTAAAATCTAATTTTTAAAATTAAGGATACATAGGAATTAAAAATGGCCTTCAGCCTTTTAAAAGAGATCATTGCGTATAATATCAGAAATTCCTGTCTAGATAATATTATATGCTAGGCGTAAGAGAAGCTAAAATTTAACTTTTCAAATTAAGGATATGTGGAAGCTAAAAATATCCTTGTCTCGGTTGAAAAAAAAACCTAAACAGCTATAGAGTCTAATTTCTTGAATTTCTTTTTAGTTAGAACTATATTTGAAGCATTAATTGAAGTTTAAAAAATAAAGGATATATGGGAGGACTGCATATCCTTGCACCGATCTAAACGAAATTTGCCGCATAGTTTAAACATGAAATTTTATATGTGGTACATAAATTTTATATCATATTCTTAGCTTACATTTAGTATTAGAAAATGATATGTGAGAGCTTAATATATCCTGGCGGCAATGGAAATTAATTTGATTAAGAATTTTGCTTGGACAGTTTTTGTTGAGTTTGGACTGGAATTATAGATAAAATTAATTTTTTTTAAATAAATGATTATTGACGACAAAAACCGGTCCATTGCGACGATAGTGAGATGACGACTTTAGGCTCTTATTGTTTGCGACGCCAGTTGCATAATTTTTAATATTTAAGAAAATGCTCTCGATCTTATAATTGTGCTTAACCCTGGTCAGAGAACGAGGCTAATACCGATTTGCTTGGGCGGCGGATGAAAAAAACTTATCTACGGCAGCGGGCAAAAAAAAGGGGGCATGTTTTGAAAAAGAAGGATAAACACACACAATAGAAGAGAGAGAGAGAGAGACATCACTGTGTTTCATTACGTATTGATAATGTCCAAATTTCTTATTACCAGAAACTTATTTAGGATCAATTATGTTCAATAAATATTAAATTTATAACGTTCTAAAGACCTTCACTATTTTAAAAAATTTAAATATATATTGCTGTTTATAATGTACTTATAATAACGTATGTCACATTTTATAAAAAAAATAGTTGTTGCACATATTGGTTTTGAGAAAAATTCTTAAAAATATTAAATTATCAAATTTATTCAGTAGCAGTCACAAAATTAAGACAATTATTTGTTTTAATTTTACTTTGTGGGTGATTGACAAAAAGAAAAATGTACTGATGAGTGATCGCGTGAGTGTGAATGACTGGTAGATTTAATAAACATTTTTGAAATATTTTTTGGTGGAGGCGGAACAACTTAATTTTTCTAAGTGAAAAAAGAAGATTTATATTAACATTGTCGTTATGAGAAGCACACTCGTCTAAAAATATTTCAGAAAGCCCACGTTTTTCATAAATGAAAAATTAAATAAAATAAAATAAAATAAAGGAGAATGTATTAGTTAATATGACAAATGTTGTTGAATATTTAAAATATTGTCACCTAAAATCCAAAAGGCCGTAACTGACAAAAAAAAAATTCAAAATAGACTTTTTGATTAATAATGAGGTAAATAACAAAAATACTTAAAATTTACTTAAAATATTACAAGTATAAAAGGCCGCAACTACATTGCCAACAAATCTGTGGCAAAAAGGAAAAAGTGCTTAAGTCGAGATAAGCTGATTTTGAATTAATGGTGCCGCCATAATCTGCACACTTGAAAGTACCCCTGGGCAAAATCTCAATTAATTTGAGAGATTTATCAAGAAGTTATAGCAAAATGAATTACGGCTTATCTTTTTTAGACTTCTAATCTCATTTGCAATAATAACTTAATTTAGGTTATGCTCTAGTATATTTCAACTTAAATATATTCAGGAGTGTTCTGTAAACCGCGCGTTTTTGAAAACGTGCAATTTCAAAAATCAAAAACGGTGTTCTGCTGATGTGCGGATTTGGTGCATTCAAAGTTAAATTCGTATAAAATATCTTAAGCATCTAAAACATTAAAACCAATTAAAAAGCTGCAACAAGTGATCTTTTTAATTCAGCTCTTTCCTGGAAATTAGGCGATTTCAAAACGCGTGATCTACAGAACACCACTGATTATTTACAGTGTATAGAACGATGTTTGCTTAAAAAAATAAAGCTTAACAGGGAATTTCCCAACTTAACTGCAAGAGAAATAAATTTCTGAAAATCGACTTAAACGCTTAAAAGTGCTCTCCTGCAAAACAGTAAAATATGACTTAAGCACTTTTTCGTTATTGCCACAGAAATGCTTAAGCCAAAAAGCAGTAACTACACTTTTATATATAAACAAAATTAGAAGAAAGGGGACATCTGCGCTACTTTCAAATAATATTTGGGGGATTCAAACGCTAGTCTTAAGTGTCATAATGTTTTAAACATTTTCGTTTGAAAAAAAACAAAAGCCAAAAACAATTGTATTAAAATTATTGAAAATATTATCGCACTATGACACTGTGACACTTAAGACTACCGTTTGAGTCCTTCAATTATTTTCGGATGATGGTGTTTTACATGATTTGGTGTCTTTTCTTTTATAAAGTAAATGTGTCGCCTACTTTTATACCCTGCACCAAAAATGGTAAAGGGTATATATATATAGGTTTGTCAGTCCGTGTGTAATTTCCACAATATTAATAAGCGACCCATAAAGTAATGTAAACATATATTAAATTAAAATATTAATCAAAAATACAGTTTTGTCTGAGCAATCAGCTGCTTGAAAGAAATAAATTTCAAATTAAAATTCAACAATAATTTTTTGTGTCTACACTTCACCATCAACTCTAAAAATCTTACAAAAAGTCCACTGTTTATAGAAAAACTTTGAATAAATTAATGAGAATTACACAACTATAGACCAGTTACGTTTAAACACACATGCACTGACATTTACATTTGAGGTAAACAGCTTTGAAAGCTCTTAAAGTTGTTCTTGTTTCTTTGAAAAGTAAGAGCAAGCATTGCTGTCTGTTGTGTTGTTGTTGTGGATGTTGTACTCTCGTCCGTGTGAAAGCATAAAAAGCTCTTTATAAAAGTTTGCGCATTGTGCATATGGCTTGGACGTAGCTGCCATGTTTTCATAAATTTCTTATGAAAACATGGCGGTGCTCAAATGGTGCTTTTATATTCTTTAGTTGCATAAATTTAAAATTAGATTTTCCACGAATAAAGTATATCAAGGTTCAAAGCTTCATTGACGTCAAATCACATGTTTACCCCTCATCTTTTTAAAATTCCAAATATTTTAAATTTTTTTTATTAAAATCTTCAGTTCTTCTGATGAAAAAAAAAACGCTCATCAAAATGTATTATGAGTTGTTGTTAGCTCTTTTAAGTTTTTACCGTAAATTTGCCATGACAGATTTGAAATGTCAACGTTTATTTATTAAATAATTAATTGCTGGCATATATTTCTTGCTTAGTTTGAAAGCAAAGTGCAGTAAAGAATTTCCGCTGGCAAAATCCAAAAAAAGATTTTAAATACTCGTATCTAAATTGTCGTTTTATTTTTTCTTAAATTTTATTTCTAATATAGTACATACACGCAGAAAAATTTCAACTTAAAATCTATGTAAACAAGGTTAGTTTTACCGTTTTCGCCAATGATTTTGCTTTACATGTGTTAACATGATTTAGAGTAATTTTTAAAGAAAATTTTTCCTTTTAAAATAACTTTATTTCATGTTGATTTAACATTCCCGTGCTGTTAAATCAATGTTAAATCAACTTGAAGAATCATGTTGAATCCAAGTCATTTTAAGTGCGAACAAGGATATTATATGCTAAAATAACACGAAGACCCATGTTGCATCAAAATTATTTCAAGTTGAAACAACATGAATTTAACTTAACGTGGTTTTATATTTTATTAAATTATTTAACTTACTTGTGTATATAGGGAAAGGAATCAGAAAAATATTTATATATATGTAATATAATCGGCTTCCGCGGCCGCGATTTGAATTTGGAACTCAACGCACTTACCGCTGCATCTACAACAACCTTAAATATTTTTTGATATACACTAATATATGTATACCATCATAAATAAAATATTAATTCAACATTATTTAATTGATAATTTAAGATGAAATTTTTAAAAAAGTTATATATATTGGTAAAAAAAGTTTTGAATCCAGAATTAGAACCTGCGCCTCTCCGACTACAACTCTAGTACACTGCCTACTAGCCAGCAGAAGTTTGTCGGCTATTTACGAACATCAAATGAAAAAACAACAACTAAGCACAACAGTGTATTGCAGCTATAAACAAGGCAAATAAACACCAACACTATTAAAAAACATATTATTTTTTGTAAATTTAAATCAACATTTTTGCATGGTGATTTAACATTGGTATTTTTTTTTCTGTGTGTATGCGCATATTTATTATTTCTTTGTATTAAATAGAGCTTAAATAAAGTTATTCAGCGAAACAATTAATCAAATAAAGGAAAAAAACAACAGTTAACGTCACAACACGTGTAAGACAATTGACAATTGTTATTAGTTTTATTATTTGAATACGTTTTTGCGTAATGACTTTAATAAGTTTTGCACTTGGCTAAGTTAAATTTGTATGTGAATTAGAGAAGTTTTGTTACGCAAATGAAAATTTTTAGCTGTGCTCTTATAAATCGCAAGAGAATTTTCGTTTTAGAATTATGTTGAAAACAAAAGAAATAAACAAAAATTTTTTAAAGTATGAAATTAAAAAAGCATGTTGATTATTAAGTTGTTGTTTCAATTATGACTTGTCATATGTTTAAATTGAATTCGAAATATGCCACCCTCCCTCCATACGGGGAAATATCTTTATTTGTTCTAAGAAATTGGGTAAATTGGGTAGATGGTCCCTGATTTTCTGTTTACCCTTCAATAATTAACTCCAATGTATATTTCAGAAAAATTTGTTCAATTCACAACCTTTAGCCTGGTACTCTGTTAAAAATAAGTTGAGAAACTCCACTGAAAGCCGCGTAAACAGAATAAGAAGAATTATTTTTAAACAGATTCAAAGCGAATATTATGAATGCTGTAATATGGGCCCCATATGACCAATGCGTATTACAAAATAGATCTAACTGGAGACACGCACAACTGCTTCGTAATGTAGCGTTCATAAAGGTTCTTAGCCCATTTCTTTATAAAGAGCACCTCTAACTTTATTCTCAATCATCGTAATATGAGGAACAAACCCCAATAAGAAGAATCATGTTGAATCAAAATTATTTTAAGTTAAAACAACTTGAATTTAATTCAATATATGTAGTCATTATATTAATTATTTGAATTACGTGATATGATGAGCTGTATTGGCACAATTCAGTTAATTGACTCATTTTCACAAAATTTTAGTTTTTTTCATTTGATATACATACTAAAGTCCTGCACAAGACCATTTATAGGAATTTTCAAGACATGAGAGATTTTTCAAATGCTTTACTACAGCGAAATATTCTAAAACAAAAGCTAAACAACACTGTTGGCAAGACAAGCAACTGAAACAAATGTCTTGCCAACATTTGAAATATCTCTCATGTCTTGAAAGTTCTTAAAAATTATCTTGTGCAGGACTTTAATATATACAATTGAGTAGTTATTGTTTTTTTTTTGATTGATTGAAGTTTGAAAACTTTTTCACATCGAAAATGTATTACATATTTACATTCGTGTATTTATTGGCGCAACACTACCTACAATACTGATTCTATTCTTCGGAAACACATTTGAATTGGGTGAGTTTAAATGTATTAAATAGTAAAAAATTTATATTTTATTATTTAAATTTATTACATTTACATTTTTGCATGTTGATTTTACATTGTTATTTTTTTTCTGTGTGTAAAAATTTATGTTATACTAGCTTTTGCCCCCTGCTCCGGTCGCGTTGATCGGTTTAAAAAAAAATACATAAAAACTGGTTTTAAATCTGCTTAAACAAGCAAACCCGAAACGAAAATTACCCTGACCAGCCCAACAAAAACTGTGTTTTTCCGAAAAATTCCTATTACCTTTAAGATACCGATTTCGAATTGGAAAAAAGTATATTTGACGTTGGTAATGCAGCTTTCTATTGCTGAAAGAATTTTCAAAATCGGTTCAACGGTTTAGGCGTGAAGGCGTAGCAACCAAATTCACTTTCACATTTCAACATTTTTGCATGTTGATTTTACATTGTTTGTTTTTTTCTGTGTGTAAAGATCGCATTAGATCTTATTGATTTTTTTTCTTAACATTTTTGAAGACAGAACAAGCCACACAATTTCTGAGTTTTTTTTTTCTTCTCACAAGTTATCGAAACGAGGTATTGAATGACAGAACTAGTTAAATCTTTGAAATAAAATAAAACAATCAAAGCTAACTGTTGAGTGATAAGCCCACTGTTTTGTTTGTGCTCTGTGCCCCGTTTCTGTAACTTGTGAGAAGTTCTCCTATCGAGAAAAATTAAATAATTATAGTGGTCGTCGTACTTTACACAGGGTTACTCACATAAAAACTTATATTAACTTACAAAAAAAAAATCAACTTTCTTACTCACCCTGTGTTTCACAGGATGATAAAAATTTTTTCGACTCGAAAAGTTTTCACATTCCTTACAGAAACGAGGCACTGTATCTTAATGTTCAAAACAGTTTCGGAAAAGAACTTATTGCTTATATACTAAGGTATATAATCAATATATATGTATGTTATGCATAACATAATAATGTATATCAAGAATCTGCCAATAGGGAGTTCAGAACTTTGACAGTTGATACCGACCATATTGTTGAAACTTTATTGATCAATTTGGCCGCTTTTTATTTAGTCTGTTATATTAAATCATAGTGCACAGCTAAGGCTATTAACAATACTTGTTTTATCAAAATAGGTGCTCCTCTGTTCTGGAAATGTGCTCTGCGCTTCTCTTATTTTACGGAAGCCATAATTACCCTACCGTGGCGACCATCCGCATTAAGATGCAAAAGTTTTAGTTAACTGAGTTAACGAAACCCAAAATCTGGAGAAAACTTAACCGTTCTTTATCAGAGCTGGCCGGAGAATTATAGCTAGACATCCCATACGCAGCGCTCACAAAGACTCTCTTGTCTACTCGGGAACACGTACACTGAAGAATATTTATTAAAAATGGAGTAGAAAAACAGACGGAAAAATTTTTCATTTACGCATGAAATTCTAACGCTCGCTTTAATAAAGAACAAATAAATTTTCAACTTGTTTTTAAAATAAGACCTTGTAGTTGTTATTAATTCTTGTTTTTAATATTGTTATGTTTAAATTTCTTTTGTTAATTAAAATTCATGCCATTGACACTAACTTCTAAATTATTCTTTGTTTGCTTTAGTATTTACTTTTTTCAGCAAGTGTAAATATTATTGCGGAATATGAACAAATACATATGTATCGTATCACATCAAAGACTCATTATACGGATTATGAATAAAGATAAAAGTTGAAAAATTATACTGAAAGTGTTAGAGCATTAGCGAACATTTAAAATTTGTAGTCGTTCTTAGTTCACAATTTTATGGACATGTTATGAAAATATTCTTATATGGAAATCATTTATAAAAATTGTAAGACCGTCCCTACAAAAATTTTAGCAAGAAACACAAAGTACGCTGGTGATGAAGAAGCAGCGTTTTTCGAAAACACCACGTTGTTCCGTTCTGCTAACTAGTGTTTGTCAGAATTTGAACAATTCTCTTCGGTGTTATTTGTTCATTAATAATTATCACATGTAATTTAGCCTACAGAGCGATACGAAATTTAACTTAATCAAATCATAAATATAGAAACAATAATATTTTGATTATTTTATTAATAATTAGAACAAACTGAATCAGCATTTCTTGTTAGTCTAAAAAGTTCTTTTGTTAGTCAAAAGCATTAAAAACTTACAAATATATACACGTATAAAAACAAGTTTCGATAGCAAAAAAATTCAACAGAATAAAGGAAATGTTAACAATTCAAAAACATAACACATAGAAAAAATTTCAAATGTTACATCAACATGCAAAAACGTTGATTGGAAATCATATTAAATTTATTTAAATCATTGATCCCCACACATGTACATTCACACTTATGTTTGAGTTGGTGCTTCGTTGTGAAGTGTAATATATTTTTCTCTTCTTATACCAGGGCTGCCAGCACACATTTATAATAAATTTGTAAAACTCTAATTTGAGTAATGCTAGGAACACCATTGGGACGAACGATGAATTTCGTTCACGTTGACGAATTCGTCGATAAGAATTATTATGTATGCAAAGAGAGAGAGAGAGAAAATTGTTTTTTCGTCGTTCGTCGGCGTACAAAATAGAAATAAACCTATCTCAGAGTTCGTCACACACGACGATTTTCGTCCTACGGTGGTGTTGTGTTCATTTTCATATGCGCAAATGTGTTTTATTTTTATGACGAACAGCGTGACCATATTAGCTTATTTTGAGCTAAATTTAGCTTATTTGTTTCAGATTTAGCCTTAAAATTTTCATTTAGCTCTTAGCTTATTTTTTAGCTTTTTTTAAAACTCATTTAGCTTTTTTAGCCTTTTTTAGTCTAAATTGCGTGTTCTCTAAAAATATATTAAAAACATAAACAACTTATAAAAATTATAATTTTTTAGCATTGTAAAATAGTTTACAAAAAATACAAAATGTAAATTATACGACAATTTTATAACAGAAATGGAAAGAAGAAAAATAGTAGATAATGGCAGAATGGTTAGAATTCCAATGGAAAAAGTTAAATTCATATTAGTGGGCAAAACACTTTTTGAGTTTTTTGGGTATAAAATTATTTGACTTGAGTTGAACGCTCATTCAGCGGCATCAATTAACTTAAAACAAAAACCTGAAATAGCCTTAAGCCTGGATAACACTATGTACCGATTTTCGTCGGGCCACCTCAATAAAGTCATAAGTAATAAGCCAAAATGGCATTATTACTCAATTAATTCTGGAATAAGTCTATATGGGCTTATTACCAATGCAGTGTGGCGCAATTATGTCCTTGTATTTCAAGTAGTCGATAAATTAGAGCAAAATCTTTACTTCTGACTTTATTTCACTGATCTGACGAAACTCGGTACATTGCGCAGATAGTGTGATCCATGCTTTACCTTAAATAGCATTAATGCACTTAAAAAAACTTTCGTATTTTAGTATAAATGTTTTTACATTTTTAAAAACTTTTTAAGATTATTTTGGGGAAGTTTTTGTTTTGTTCTTCATTAAATCTAAAATATAATAATTAATAAATAATTTCATTAAGCAAATATTCTATATGTATAATAAAAAAATATGTTTGTGTAATATTTAACGTTAGTTTAGCAATAAGAAACTATTGAAAAGTGATCAAAGAAGTGGAAAAAAGTTTAGCTTTATTTTCTAGCCTAAAATGTAACTTTTTAGCTTATTGTAGCTTTTTTTCAAACGTGATTTAGCTTAATATTATTTTAAAATCTGGTCACACTGATGACGAAAGTTCGCACCGAAATATTCGTCGTTCGTCCCAGTTGTATTTCTAGCATAAGTTACACCTGTTCAAAAAGAGATTAATTGGCGTTGGCTGAATTAGTTAGCATGTTGACTACGAAACCGAAGGTCCTGGGTTCGAGATCGGTATCCAACAGTCATTAACAAAAAAAAAATATAACACCACGCAATTTTCTGATGTCTATTAGTGTCCCTTTGTTTGCAAAATCTGGTTCAAAATTTTGTGAGAAGAGCGGATGTCTGCGACGTGCTCTAAGTGGACATTTTCCCGACATCCTATTTCATTATTAACTCCCATATTTTTACTTTACATTGGTATCAATATAACTGAATTTGGCCAAAATAAGTGTGTTTAAGCCAATTTACTTCCTAACCTTGAATTTAAAAGTTTTTGGCTACAACGCGATGAGTTTGAGTTCAAATCTTGCCAGCAGTAGCCAACTACAATGCACATTTTTCTGATGCCTGTGCCCGTTCACATCACGTAGCCCAGCAAAAATATATTTGGTACAAGTAAGCACTAAGACAAAAAGAAACGCGGAAAAGTACACAGTGCTTCCCCTCTGCCTTACCAGGATGCAATAACGTGAGTGAATGATGAAATATAACACAAACACTACGAAGTTGGTTGGCTGTTTATAGTGCATCCTCTCTCGCTTACCTGGAGACAAAATTGGGTGCGAAGGATATTTTTACTTCGAGTTTCTTTGAGGCTTCTTTCTGCACATCCTATATGCATTCAGAAGCTCATACCTGGAGAGCTACCATGTAGAACACCATGAACAAAAATAATGTGATACCGAAGCAGTTTGGCAAGCGAGAGTTGTGCTCTCTCTCTCCCTTACCAACCTGCTTCCAGGTAGACCAATATTTTTGCTGGGAAGCTAAATTTTTAATAAAATGTCTGTTTACACATTAAATTAACATTGTTTAAACTTGAAATTACTTTCGGCCTGTCCCACAATGAAATCGTTCGATCGTCAACTTGTATTGCAAACCACAATAACATTAGAAAATTTGTTGTTGTTTTCAATATAAGTCTTCGATCCAATGATTTCTGGTGACATCGTGGAACAGGCCGTTTGACTCAACATGATGTTTCGTGTTAGTTTAGTATCAAATGCATGTTGTGTCAACTTGAAATAAATTATTCAAGCATGATCATTCATTTTTATTTAACAGTACATTAAATTGAATTCATGTGTTCTTTGAACTTGAAATGACTTTGATTCAACATGACTCAGTATCAAATTCACGTTGTTTTAACTTGAAATAACTGATTTAACATGATACTAAATTTGTATTTAATAGTAGTTTAGTATTAAATCCTTTTAAATTTATTTCAAAAGGAAACATTATGTTGAAGATTATTGTAAATCATGTTGAATTAACATGAAACACTTATGAATCAAAATCATTACCGAACAATTTTAAATTAAGCTTGTTTTTGACGATTTTTTTAATGAAATTTTTCTCTGTGTACGCCTGGATGCACGATTTTATCTTCATTGTTATATTCTGAGCAGTAATTGTGCTATTTATAATTTTTCTAAAATCTTAGATATATCGCTTATTTACTCAAAGAACGTCATAACTGAAAAAATGGAATTTTCATACAAACATTAGAGAAAAACCTAAAGTTCTTTTTTCATTACGATGTTTCTAAGTTAAAACCCTAAAACTCCTTTTCTGTAAAACTAGTTCTATTTCTAGTTATGACGTTGTTAAAGTAAATGGTCAATATGTATCTCGAATATTCGTTATCATATCCCATTACTTTATTTTCCGCATATTTTACATAAATTGAACACAAAATTTAGTGACAATTTGTATGCTGCATTCATATGCAAATTTTTGAAAAAAAAAAATAAAATAAATGGAGTAATAAAATTTATAGTTTTATTACCAATGGCTAATAGATAAAGATTTGTGTAACACATAAAATATATAAAATAAATTAAATAAAACATGAATTAAAGCAAATTGAATTAGTTATAGCAACACACAAGTATTCAGTTACTATTTATATGAAATTTAAAACCGATTTCGTTGGAATTCTTAAAAAAAAAATTATGCATAATTAAAAAATTTAATATTTTTTTAAACTAAAAGCATTATTTATGTTAATTACAGCGTTAGACATGATCAGTGTATATGAAATCTTTAGATACAATTTTCATTAGTTTTGCATTATTCTACAGGAAAGAGAACGGATGACAAAATGGTCACATGCCTATTTTTTCGGTCACAAGGACTGTTTTTTTTAAAGAGAAGTAACACTCAGGCCATGAATGCCTACTACTCTTACTAAGTGTTACTAGGGATAGTGAGAGAAAAGACAGGTGGTGAAGGAAAAGATAGAGGAAAGCTTCATTCTTTTACAGCTATGCTTTTTGCACGTTTTTAATAATACACTGTTGCAGCGCCTCTGGTGTTAAACGGGGCGTATTAAATTTCTTTTGGTAATTCTAACAGCGAATCGGTCTGAAAGTTAGAATGATGGATGCATGTATGTATGTGTGTGTGTGTGTGTGTGTAAACATCGCACAACTTAAAAACGGGCCAACTGATCGCAAGCAAATTCGACGTTCCTCTAGATATCGTAAGATAGAAAATTTTAAAAAATTTCGAAAAAAAAACATTTTCACAAAATTGTTGTTCTTAAACAAAATTTTAAATTAAATAACCAACCCGAGCAAACACAAAACAGGTAACGGCTGTCAAAAAATAGAAAAACACTTTACTTAAATCATTCATAAATAATGTGGTCTCCAACAAGTATTTGCCTAGAAGTTAGATATGTGTTCGTTTATTATCATAAATTATACTTAAGATCATTTATTTAACGTTAAGTCAATATGAATCTATAATTTATTATCTTAATTTTTTCTTTTCATTTTGAGTGTTAATTTGGTTAAAGGCAAGTTGTAACAGCGGCTTCTAAATGATTTATAATGAACTAGTTATTGTAATTTAAATACATAAATAAATTAATAAATTGAACACGTCTAAAGTATAGACGTTTATAAATTTATGAACTTTAATTTTTAGTAAGTCAAGAGCTCAATAGGTCAAGTATGATTTATTCGAAAAAAAAACTTGAATATTGTTAACAGGCATATCATATATTTCCATAGTAATGATTTTGATGCCCTATTTTCAATTTAAATCGATTTTGTTTTACCTTCTTGAAAATCTCCTACATTTTGCTTATGCCCAAAAATTGTAAAATCTAAAACCTGAACAAAAAAAAAAAAGAAGAGATGTGTCTTAGGACAACTGGTTATAGCTATGCTGCTTAGTTACATATCTAAATAATTTCATGTGTGAAATAACAGTGCAATAAAATTGTACTATATGATGATGACAAATTTTCTGCAACTATTTCAAAACGTTTTCATTTATTTCCCATTATTTTCTTTTCTAGCGGCGCACAGTGTCGTGAGTTCATATAACGAGCGGCCAAAAATAGAAGGACTTATTGCAAAGAAATGAAATTGGGCACACATGTTTTAAGTGGTTAAATATAATAACACATAAAATTTGGTCATTTAATTTCCAAGGATTCGTGTCCTTCCCATATATCCTGAAATAAAATATTACCATAACAGAGAGAAAAATAATTTTAACTTAATGAAATTGTATAAAGACACTAATTTTAACATATTTAATGCTTCGTAAAATTTTTGTCAATGTAGAGAAAGGATACGCATATCTCAAAAATGTCCTTTTTTAAAAAAGTTAAATGAGCAAAACAAATTGTCTTCACTTATAGTGAGTTAAATAATTAACTAGATATAATATATAATATAAATCACACCTACAATTTCGCCATTTAAATTTCAAGGACTAGTATGCTTCCCAACTGTCCAGGAACTAAATAATATACTGAAAATATTCATATTATAACTTAAAAAATATTTTAAAATTAAATTGTAAGGGGGGGCAAAGGTGGACGAGAATACAAAAAATTTTTAATCTACTTACTTGTAGAAATATAATGTGATAGTATGAAAAATATATTTTTTTATATTTTTTTTTCTATAGAAAAAAACTCGTACTTTTTTTCATTTACAAATGTTTTTCTTTCCATTCATATTATAAAAAACTGCGCATCGCATATCAGTTACAAAATATTCCCCCTTATTCTAATTGTCGACATCGACGTCACTTTAACACAATACCAAAAAATTGGGGCTTGTTTACTCGCTCTCGAGAACAATTTTGTGCAACTGAGAATATATTCCTGTTCCCTAAGGTCTAGAAAAAATGATAAACCTGCCGACAGGAGTCAGTAGTTTTCGACAACGGCTACACAAGCCTTAATTTTTTGGTGTTGTGTTAAAGTGACGTCGATGCCGACAATTAGAATAAGGGTGATTAAAAAGATGTATTGTAGCCATATTATAACAACATTCCCCTTATGTTTTATTGGAAGTTGTAGTGCAATATCTAAAAATTTGTTTAATTAACCTGTTAAAGTTAGAATGTGTCCGTACTATATTTTTAAATAGTTGCATACTGGCCTAAAACTAACTGTTGACTTTCAATCATCAAAACTCTTTAAAAAATAAATCTTTTTAAACAAATTCTTTTTTATTTTACTTAATTAGAATATTGCACATGCAACAAAGTAAATTGTTCGTTTTAATTCAATACTATTTTTTTTCATTTTTGGCCGCCTTCGCGACAGTGTGCGGCGTACGATTAAATTAATGTATTGTTTGTGGCCGATGGCAGCTGTTAGTTAGCTTACAGCCGATCGACTGTGCTCCCTGTAAATTTATTTAATAATAATAATAATTAAAAATGGAATAAAGTTATTTTAAAATTCTGCTTGAAGGTTACTGTAAATCATGTTGAATTAACATGAAACAGATAAGATGCAAAATCACTGTAGAAAAATGTTAAATCAAGCTTGTTTTCGTTTATTTTAATCTACAATTTTTCTGTGTATATGCCTTTGTGCTTATTCTCATGAGAAGGAGATACGCAGTGAGAACTGCAAAGGGTCATTAGATGCCATTAAATTTTTTTTCTTTCAAACTCAAAAGTTTCGTTGCAAATATTTCCTAGTATGAACGGGGACTAACAGCAGCATACCGAAGAAAAAGAAATCAAAGAAACAACACAATATTAAAGCTTAGACATTGCTAACCTTCACCTGGTGTTTGTTAGTGCTGCTCTCTCTCTCTCTCTCTCGCTCTCACGCTTTTTTCATGTCCTGATACCTGGTACAATTTAAGGTATAATTTATGTTTTATTGTATTTCAGATGACATTTAAATGAAGATAAGATTAGGCCACATGTCGTTACTTTTGTTCTTTGTACCCAAACGGCTGCTGCTGTTGCTTCTTTAACTGTCAACAGCTATGAAGTAGTTGTTGCCGCTTTTATATGTATTTTGCTGGCTGTTTGGCTGGCTGGCACTGTTGTTGATCATAAACAAAATATTTTAAGGTCTCGAAAACAGAACTTTTGTTTCCTTTTTTTTTTAACAAAAAAAAAAAAAAAAAAAAAAAAACAGAAAGGAACTGTAGAAATATTTTAAGTAGCTTTGCTCGCCAGTTCTTAAGAAGTAAAAGATACTCGTATTTATGTTAAAGCACTGTTTTTTATATGTTTACAAAATCTGCTCTATTCATAGAATTTAATTTTAAAAATTTTAATTTTGAATTTTAAGACAAAACCACCATTTTTTTTTGCAAACTTTCCTTATGAAAATCTTTTGTTAATATCTTATTTTTATGTATATCTGTTTATGGGTGCCTGTCCAGCATGTGGCAGATTTTTGTTTTTCATTTGAAATTAACATTTGGGAATCTTACATTTATTGAGCCCCAGTTTAGTTTTGTTTTGTGTGCAGTATAAGTGATCACGCTTTGCAACAATACAAATACATTCACATAATAAACTGACATATTGACAAAGTTATGGCTCTTAACTGATAAATAGGTGTGGAGTTTATTATTTATTTCAAAAGAATAAAAAAAAAATTTAAACATAAAAAACGAGCTCTTTTCACTTTAGTCATTGTTCATAAAGTATTAAAAATTTATTTCAAACTATAAATCATTATAATTTATTTTCAAGTTTAAAATTGGGGCCGGTGTGGGCATGCTTTTAAGGTTTGAGGGGCCGTTGAGTTTTGGAAACTTATATGTATATACCAGGTTAGGTTTAATTAAAGCTTTAATATTATGCGTATCTATGGCTCTTATTGTGAGCAACTTTTGTTTCAAAATAAAATTACAGCCACATAGACTATATATTAATACAGAAATCGTTTTTGTGTGATTATTTTTAATAATTAAAACACGCAGAAAAATTAACAATGTAAAATCAACATGCAAACACTTTGATTGTAAATCATATGATTTTTGCCGCAGACTCTGAGTGTTTCTGCAGACAAGCCAAACTAGCTTCGCAGTTTGTGTTTGTTTGTTTTTTGTTTTAACTGTAAATTGAATTTCAAAAAAAAACTCACGTTAAATCATCCATTAAATCATGTTAATTTAATTAAAAATCCATTAAATCATGTTAATTTAATTTAAACAATGATGGAAATTCTTTTCTAAAGACAATTTTTGAAGTTAAAAGTGGTTTGCATAAGCTATTATATTATATGTTCACAAAAGTTTTCCAGCTTTAGTAATAAAGGGTGTTTTTTATAGAGTGACACTAGTTTAAATCATAATAAAATAAGGAAATATATTTTTTTTTATTGGAACATTTTTTTTATGAAATTAAGGTTTAAATATGATTTCTGCCGTGTGGCTGGTGCGTAGAAGGCGCAATCTGGAGCACCAATTTTCAACAAGTTTTGCGGCCGTATTTCACCGATAACTCTTCGAATATTGATTTACAGGTGTTCAATTGTTTGTGTTTTATCAACGTAGAAAAGTGACTTAACATGACCACAAATAAAATAATCCAATGAGGTTAAATCATACGATCTTGGTGGCCAATTAAGTGGGCCATTACCTGAAATTATTTTTGCATCATTGAGTAAATCAATTGTAGCGCCCGCTGTGTGGCATGTAACTCCGTCCTGTTGAAACCACATATCAGCAAGATTAATGCTACGTAAATGAGGTACGAAAATATTTGGAATCATGTTCCTATACCGTTCACGATTGACAGTAACATTCTGATCATCATCGTTTTTGAAGACGTATAGGCCAATGAGTCTGCCAGCCCATAAAGTGCACCAAACAGTAATTTTCTGTGGATGTAATGGTGTTTCGACAAAAGCTTGTGGATTCTCTTCACTCCAAATGCAACAATTGACATTTAACCAGAAATGGGCTTCATCGGAAAATAATATTTTTAAATTTTTTAAAATCTTCAAAAATTTCAAAAATTTGCACGCGTTGCTCTGGTGTAAGTAAATTCATAATGAAATTTCAAAGCAAACTAAACAAAAAGCAACTTTCAGCTGTTAAATGGGTGCTCAATTGAAGCAGTGATGCCAACTCAAAGTTGTAACACTTTAAAAAAACACCCTTTCTTAATTTTTTGTTATGTGCATTAGTCAAACAACTATATTTAACCCAAATATGATTGTGTGCTGTGTTAAGTAAGTATTATTATTTTCATGCTATCAAGCGGCTCGTTGGTCTAGGGGTATGATTTCCGCTTAGGGTGCGGGAGGTCCCGGGTTCAAATCCCGGACGAGCCCAAGTAGAATAATATTTTTATTTAATCAGGCTTAGTGCCAAAAAAAATACTTTTCAATCCGGTCTTAAAAAATGACTTGCATTAACTATATTAACATTATAATAAAATTTAATACGCATATTTTTCAAGCGTTGTTCGGTTTGAATCCACCACAATGGTCTTCAAAAATATAATGGTCGAATATCGACTATCCATCGTTTAATTTCTATTTTTAAACAGTATCTAATAGGACAAAAATATATCGTTAAATAGCAAATAAATCATCTCAATGTATTTTTAATAAAAAATATTTTACTGAATAAGGGCAATTTTCATAACTTGCGCTTACACACAGAAAATTTCAACTTAAAATCTAGGTAAACAAGGTTAATTTAATTTTTTTCGGCAATGATTTTGCTTCATATGTGTTTGATGTTAATCTAACATGATTTATAGTAATTTTAAAAGAAAATTATTCTATTAGAAATAATATTATTTCACGTTGATTTAACATTTACGTACTGTTAAAATCTAAATGAAGGATCATGTTGAATCAAAGTTATTTTTAGTTGGAACAACATGAATTTAATTTAATGTAGTAATTGTAGTTTATTAGTTATTTAACTTACTTGTGTCTTTGACACAGGTATCAGAAAAATGTTTGTTTGTATATAAAGGGTCCGCCAGATAACTTTTTTTTTGAAAATGCTATAAAAAAAACTACTGAAGTTTTTCTCAAATTTATTTTTTTATTTGAAAGTACAATCCTTCCGCTTATTAATGAAAAATAATTTCATTCAAATGGCTGCCTCGGCTGGCCATGATGCAGTAGCCTACACGATCGGTCCAATTTTTAAGCACATTATCGATTGTGTGCAGCTGTATTTCACCAATGGCTTCACGAATTTTGTCCTTTAAAGCGTCAATTGTCTCTGGCTTGTCGGCGTAACACTTGTCTTTGACGGCACCCCACAAATAATAGTCCAACGGATTCAAATCGCAGCTGAGAGGTGGCCAAACGACATCAGCTCTGCGGCTGATAATGCGATCTTCAAAAACAGGGCGCAAAACATCGAGTGTAGCTTCGGCTGTGTGGCACCTAGCGCTGTCCTGTTGAAACCAAATGTTGCCAATAACCTCCTCTTCAATTTTTGTGAACAAAAATTCGTTCAACATGGCCCGATAACGATCTGCATTGACTGTAACGATCGCCATTGCAATATTTCCCAGCGTTGTTCAAGCGTATACACAACCATATGCGTTCAGCGGAAGGATAAAACTAATTATCTGTCAAATCAGACATGAGCTAAGTGTTACCATTCACGAAATAAGCACTAGTTGAAAAAAAAAGTTAGATGGCGGACCCTTTATATTGGCTTCTTCGGCCAAGATTTGAACTCGGGAACTCATCGCGTAGTAGTCAGTGTGCTTACCACTAAAGCCACAACAACTTTAAATATTGTTTAGATACACACTAAATAGTATATACCATCATGAACAAAATGTCAATTCAACATTATTTAATTGATAATTTAACATACAATTTATTTGAAAAGTTTTAGTTTTAAAAAAAACTTTGACTTGTCTCCAGGATTCGAACCTGTGATCCTCCGACTACAAGACTGCTACACTGCCTACCTGCAAGCAGCAGTTTGTCGGCTGTTTACAAACATCAAAAAAAAAAAAAATCAACAAAAATACAAAAACAACTCACACAGCTAAGCAAAAAAGTGTACCCAGTTGGCCAAATCGTCGCAGACGACATTGTCTTTGGCGATTAATGTACGACATGTCGCCTGTCGTTCATAACTATCTGCGCGATAATGACATTGCAATGTCACACGTTTTGTCTTCAATAAAACTTTTTTGAGGACAATCTGAGCGAAAATGTCCCTCGTTTTGTTTTCAATAAAGCCGTGTTGACGACATTCTGAACGAAAGTGTCATACGTTTTGTCTTCAATGAGACTTTGTTGAGGAAAATTTGAGCGACAGTCTCATAAGTTTTACCTTCAATAAAGCAGTGTTGACGACAATCTGAGGGACATTGCCGCTCATCTCTTCTTGTGTGACCTCGCCGCTATTTGTATAAAAATTTCGTCAACGATTTGTATGGACCTGTCCTCAATATGTCTTCTAAAACTTACGGTACAAGACCCGTCGTCAAATATGTCTTAAAGACGTGGCCAACTGGGTATTGCAGCTATGAACAAAGCAAATAAACACCAACACACTTAAACAACATATCATTTCTTGTAAATTTAAAACCAACATTTTTGCATGGTGATTTTACATTGCTATTTTTTTCTGTGTTTAGTTAAAGGTGGGATTTTGTCTCCCCGATTAATAGCTTTGCATTATTACAACTTTTATTTTTTTATTCTTATAATAAGCCATTTATCGGGCAGACAAAATACTGCCTTTAGCTAAAGGCTAATTGGGATAATGGCCCTAAGTGAAATAATTGTTTGGGATTATAACTGCGTTAATATAGATGTTCAACTTAAATTGTAACAATTCCCCCCAAAAAAAAAAACACTAATTATTAACTGGACTGTGACCCGGTCAAAAATACTTTCGTGGCAACACTCCCTTCTTGAATAGCTGTTGTTGTTTTTAGGGTTCCGTACACCAAAGGTGAAAAGGAACCCTATTGTTTTCGCTAAGCTGTCCGTCTGTCCGTCTGTCCGTCACAAGATATTTTCTCGAGAACCGTAAGAGCTACGGACAGAGTTTGTAGACCTTTGGCCGCTACAACAAATACATGAGAGATACAAATTAAAGGCTGTTCCAAAACGAGCAACGAAAGATGTTAAAATCCTATGTAATATGCATACAATTGTATGTATATACACTTGAAATTTGTACAGACTACAACAATTAATTAATTAATTAAAAAATTTTAATTAAAGGGTGTGCCATCAGTTTATGCAATTTGGACTATGTAATTTCGACAACTTGTGTATCCTAGAAACCGTAAGAGCTAAACTCTTGAAATTTTCAAAAACGGTAAAACAAAAAATCCCAAAATTATAAAATCGCCAAAAACAAAAAAAAAATCGCCAAAATGAAAAAAAATCGCCAAAATGAAAAAATCCTAGAAACCGTAAGAGCTAAACTCTTGAAATTTTCAAAAACGGTAAAACAAAAAATCCCAAAATTATAAAATCGCCAAAAACAAAAAAAAATCGCCAAAATGAAAAAAAATCGCCAAAATGAAAAAACGCCAAATTAAAAAAAATGTCAAATTAAAAAAAATTTCTAAAACGAAAATAAAATGCAAAAAAAGGGAAAATCGCAAATATTAAAAAAATCGCCTAAATGAAAAAAAAAATGCCAAAATGGAAAAAATCGCCAAAATTAAAAAAAAATCGCCAAAATGAAAAAGGCCAATATGAAAAAAAATCGCCGAAATGAGAAAAAAGAGAAAAAAAACAAAAAAAAAAACATAATTTTAGCTGAAAAAATGTCAAAAATGCAAAAAGAAGCCATAATAAAAAAATGCTCAAAGCCCAACGTACGGAACCCTTCGTGCGCGAGTCAAAGTCGCACTTTACTGAATTTATTTACATTTATTTTCTTTACGTACGAGTACTTCTTACAACTACAATTCGAGTTGTAAAGTAGGAAAATTAAGAACATGTGGATTAAGGAGTCCTTGTTTCAACTTTGCTATTTGTGCAACTTCTCATTTGTTTAAATGAAAGCTTAACATAATAACTTTAGTTATTCTACGAAAATTTTTGAGTAAAGGTTCCCTGATGATTTTCATTAGCAGCAGAGAAATGAGCACAGGATCCAACTAAACCACTCAACAATCAATTTCAATGTATTTTTTATTAAAAAATATATTTTACTGAATAAGTAAAATACTTATTTGGGATATTTAGTGCGTTAACTTAAAAATATTTTACGCCACACAATTTTATATTTCTCCTACCTGATTTGTTTTTGTGTCTTTATTTTTTCTTTACTTATTTTATAAATGACTTATAATATTGATTTGTAATTGTTCTCCGTAAACCTTTTGTACGTGTTATTTTTTTTTTCATTTCTTTCTTTCAATAGCTGACAGATTTATCGTTTTAATCATGAGAATTTATTTTCAATTCGGTTTTAATTAAATACTTAATGTTGATTAACGTCTAATAGTTTCTAAACATTTCATTGGGTTTGTTGTTGTCATCGTCGTCGTTGTTATTTGGGTTTAAGCTTTATCTGTTTGCGCTGTATTATGTCGAAATTATCATAAATATTAAAATGCAAATTGTAGTGAAACGCTTGCAGGTTTAAATATTTTTTATTTATTTTTTGTTCATTAAATATTCAAACAGTTGGCACACAATACAATCAATTTGTACTATTATTATATTTTTAATTTATTGTTTGTTCATAAATAAGTATGTATTATGGTGGTGTGTGTCTGTTTTAAATTATCGTTAGTTAAGGTTGTTTCTTTCTAATTTTTTTTTAGTGAAAAAAAAAAAATAAGTATGAAAAGAAAAGACAAATCCAATATAATTGTTGTATTAATAAATCGATTTATATATTAATAAATCATGATTGCAGTCACACATTCAAGTGCCATTTTAACACTTGTGTGCAAAAAAATATTTTAACTTTTTTTTTTAAATGTTTATTAATATGTGAGGGAATGTTTGCCAAGTGTAAATAGTGGGCGGAGAATATATGGTTTGGCTTTTTTTTTATTAATGCATTCATAAGTCTAATTTTGAAGAAGACTAATTGTTTCTTTTTTTATTTTTAACACTTTTTGAAATAAAAAATTTAGGTTTAATTAATTTCAAAATTAAAATATAAAAAACTGTTAAGTACAAAATCTCCATATAAGGAGCTTAGGGCCTCAATTTTACTTGAGGTTTCGTTAATCTATGCTTAATTTAAGCTGAGTAGCTGATTGGGCTTCTGCATCCGATCCTGTATCTGCGGCTGCAAGCACGTCTCCAGGACGACAGTTGACAATGGAGATTTATCTGCCACCGTTTGTGACGGTTATACCGCCCATGGTCATAGTCTTCAGAGCCTCGTCAGCCAATAACAGGATACGCCATGTGTAGGGGAGGTTGATAGTTGTGCAGGAGAGGCTGTGGGGGCGCATCAATACACCATTAGTACCCCAAAAATCTCAAATATGATTCGTAAACTAAAGTTTTTGTATCCCTCAATGAAACGACTAGTTTCAAGTCCTTAGAAAAATTTATATTTAAAGATTACAACCAATGTAAGCATTTGAAAATATTTTGTAACCTTAGAAGTATGGAAACATTCTTCTTCCCGTCAGCTTTTATTTTTATTAATTATGCATTCTCTTTTAATTTCCATATTGTTAAACTTTATTAAACTGTGGCATTTACTAATTAATAGTTTCTGAAACAAATTACTAGACAAAAAATTCATATAAACGATATGTCTTCATTATTAATGCAGTAAATCAAAAACTCATTGGCAGTAATTATTATAAATGGTATGAGATAAAAAGTATTCAGTTAAAAATTACTAGTATTAAAAGCTAATTATTTATATTTGTATAATAGTTAATAATAAACCGGTTAAGGCCTGGTACTTCTGCTTGAATTTAACGTATAGAATTTTTTATACCCTTTACCAACAAAAATGGTAAAAGGGTATATATAGGTTTGTCATTCCGTTTGTAATTTCTATAATATCAATAAGCGATCCATAAAATATATATATTCTGGATCCTTATGCATAGGGAAGACGAATAAGCGATGTCCGTCTGTCCGTCTGTCCGTCTGTCCGTCTGTCCGTCTGTCCGTCTGTCCGTCTGTCCGTCTGTCCGTCTGTCTGTACGTGAAATCGGTTTTCCGAAGCTCCCAGAAGAGCTAGAGACTTCGTTCTTGGACTGGTGTGTCAGAAATTTTCCAAAATAGATTGGTATTGAAATTCAGCAAAATCGGGCAGACGATTGCAGAGCTGGAAAACTTAAACTTCATTTTGCCATATAAAAGTAACTACCGAAAACAAATTTTTATTTTTTTTAATAAATGTACATATTTTACACTTCAGTACGACTAAAATTGGAATTTTAAATAAAAAAAATACAAAAAAATTAAAAAGACGTTTCCAGGGTTGGAAAACTTTAACTTTTTGTGTTATGTAAAATTAACTATGTCTAAAACTATATTAGTATTTTCTCGAGAACCGTAAGAGCTAGAGACCTGAAATTTGGACACAGTATGTAGACCTTTGGCCGCTACAACAACAAATACATGATAATTGGAAATTAAAGGGTGTTCCAAAACGAGCAACGAAAAATTTTAAAATCCCATGTAGTATATATACAATTGTACACTTGAAATTTGTAAGGTTAGTGTATTTTTATACAGACTACAAAATTTAAAAAAAATTAAATTAAAGGGTGTTCCATCAGTTAATGCAATTTTGACTATGTAATTTTGACAATTTGCTGTATCTTGGAAACCGTAACAGCAAAACTCTTGAAATTTTCAAAAACGGTAAAACTGAAAAGATAAAAAATTATAAAATCGCCAAACCCAAAAAAATCGCCAAAAACAAGAAAAAATCGCCAAAACGAAAAAAAGCATCAAATTAAAAAAAATTCTAAGACTAAAATAAATCGCAAAAAAAACGGAAAAATTGCTAAAATGAAAACAAAAATCGCCAAAATGAAAGAAAATCGCCAAAATGAAAATCGCCATAATGAAAAAAAATCACCAAAACGAAAAAAAAACCCTAAAAAACAGAAAAAAATCGCAAAAAAAAAAATCGCCAAAATGAAAAAAACCCCAAAAACAGAAAAAAATCGCCAAAATGAAAAAAAGCCAAAAACAGAAAAAAATCGCCAAAACGAAAAAAATCACCAAAAAAAAAAATTTCTAAAACTAAAATAAATCGCAAAAAACGGAAAAATTGCTAAAATGAAAAAAAAATCGCCAAAACGAAAAAAAAACCTAAAAAAACAGAAAAAAATCGCCAAAATGAAAAAAAATCGCCAAAATAAGAAGAAACTCAAATAACAGAAAAAAATCGCCAAAATGAAAAAAAATCGCCAAAATGAAAAAAATCACCAAAACGAAAAAACCCCTAAAAACAGAAAAAAATCGCCAAAATGAAAAAAATCGCCAAAAAAAAAGGAAAACCTAAATAACAGAAAAAAAATCGCCAAAACGAAAAAAAGCACCAAATTAAAAAAAAAAATTTCTAAGACTAAAATAAATCGCAAAAAAACGGAAAAAGTGCTAAAATGAAAACAAAAATCGGCAAAATGTAAGAAAATCGCCAAAATGAAAAAAAAATCGCCAAAATGAAAAAATCACCAAAACGAAAAAGAACACTGGTTAGTGTTGCCGAATTGCGGGTAATTACCCGAATCAGGTGTAATTTTTATGTGCATGTGTAGCGCGTGGGTAATTGCTCTCAGGTGTAATTTACGTGTAATTTGAAATTCGTTTGTTTTGTATAATAAATCGTGTGTGTTCTAGCTTTCACATCGTTTTCACATGTTTTCTTGTGAGTGTGGATGTTAAAACACATAAAAAATTTATACAAAACAAGAAAAAATAATTCTTCTAATATTTTGACCTCTTTTTATTATAATTTTCTCTGATTTTATTATTTTTTTTTTTGATTCGAAATTTATATTACAGATGAACATTATATAGAAGAGTTATTTGCCATCGGAAACTCATTTTGAGAAAATTTGATTTCCATTTTACTGCGGCTGATACCAAAGCATAAGTAGACCTTAAACAAGATTTTTGAAATGTGTCAAATATTTATTTTAATATTGGGTGTAATTCCTTTCAAATCGGGTAATTTTGACTCCTACGAGGTGTAATTTTAAATATATATTTTGGTAACACTGCTAAAAACAGAAAAAAATCGCCAAAATGAAAAAAAATCACCAAAACAAAAAAACCCCAAAAACAGAAAAAATCGCCAAAATGAAAAAAAAGCACTAAATTAAAAGAAAATTTGTAAGACTAAAATAAGACGCAAAAAAACGAAAAAATTGTAAAATGAAATAAAAATCGCCAAAATGAAAAATATCGCTAAAACGAAAAAAAAACCTAAAAAACAGAAAAAAATCGCCAAAATTAAAAAATATCGCCAAAAAAAGAAAAAAAATCGCCAATACGAAAAAAAACTAAAAAACAGAAAAAAATCGCCAAAATGAAAAAAAATCGCCAAAATGAAAAAAACAAAAAAATCGCGAAAAAAAACCCAAAAAACAGAAAAAATCGTCAAAATGAGAAAAATCTCTATAATGAAGAAAAGCCCAACAACAAATCGCCAATACGAAAAAAAAACTAAAAAAAAGAAAAAAATTGCCAAAATGAAAAAAATCGCCAAAATGAAAAAAATCACCAAAACGAAAAAAAAAACAAAAAAATCGCGAAAAAACCCAAAAAAACAGAAAAAATCGTCAAAATGAGAAAAATCTCCAAAATGAAGAAAAGCCCAACAACAGAAAAAAATCGCCAAAATGAAAAAAACCTCCAAAAACAGACAAAATAGCCAAAACGAGAAAAAAGCGACAAAACTGAAAAAATCGTTTTAACTGAAAAAAACTTCAAAAAAGCAAAAAACCTTCCTTTCGTGCGCGATTCAAAGTCGCACTTAACTGATTTTTTTAATATTAAAGGAATTAAATGAAACTAAGTTTTTGCTTATTTCGTTCTTGCTTTTTTCACTTAACATATTTTATGTATTTTTTAAAGAACTAGATTGGTATCAATAATCAGAAAAATCCAAAATTATGACTCCAGGGTTGGAAAACTTACACTTTTTGTGTTATGTAAAATTAAATAGGTCTAAAAATTTTTTTCTTTTTCTTTATAAATTGAATATATTTTATGCTTCTGAAAGAAAAGTTTGGTGTATGAAATTTGAAAAATGAAAATTATAGCTCCAAAGATGGAAACTTTAAAAAAATGATAAATTTTTTCACAAAACAAATATGTATGTACGTGTCTGTATACTATATATATGTACGTACGTTGGTAAAGGGTATATAAGATTCGGCACAGCCGAATATAGCACTCTTACTTGTTTTTTATTTATTTCTACATGGCAAGAAAATTGTGTAGAGAAATCTGTGGCAATAAGGAATAAATTCAGTAAATTGTGACTTTAATTTGCACACTAAGGATTGCGTACGAAAGCTATATAAGCTTTAACTTAAATAATCGAATATCCTACCTAATATAGAAATTTGTAAATTTTTTAGCTTAAGCGTTTTTTTTCTTTTGCTGATTTTTTTGGGGTTTTAGAGACTCTTTTAATTTCAGCGATTTTTTTGTGGTTTTTTTTTTGTTTTAGCGATTGTTTACGGTTTTTGGCAATTTTTTCGGTTGTTTTTTTTAGTTTAGGCTAAACTAAACTTTTCTTAAATTGAAATTTCTTTACTGGTAGTTAAGCATATTTCATTGGTGCTTCAAATCATCAGTAGACTTCAAGCACATATTTTGAATAGCCAAATTTCAATTTAAATAAATATTTGACAGTGTGTCGAATAAAACATTTCCTAAATGCTAAACTTTTTTCAGTTTTAGGCGATTTTTTTAAGTTTTGGTGCTTTTTCTTAGTTTTGGCTATTTCTTTTCGTTTTTGGGATTTTTTTCGGTTTCCAGAATTTTTTTAGTTATGGCTTTTTTCGGCTTTGGCGATATTTTCGGTCTTAAGCCTGATACTCTGTTCACAATTTCGTGCGAAATGCTGTCAAACTACATATAAAAGTATTTGGTATGAAATATTTGCGAAATAAATTCGCAAGAGTAGTACTCTGTTCTTGGTGTGAAAAACACGGAAAATCATGTCTTTCCATGCAAAATTAATCTGGAATCATTTTAGTTTAGCTGCGAAACAACATTAGCAGTACTTTTTTCGCACGGAATTTTAACAATGTTACATACTTTCAAGCAATAAAAGCGAGAAATTTATTTAAAAAACCGCGAGTTGGGCTACATTTAGTACATGTCAAAATTTTCACGCGAAATAACGAATGGCACTGAAAATTTTTCACAACTCCGAACAGAGTACCATGTTTAGGCGATATTTTCGGTCTTAGGCGATATTTTCGGTCTTAGGCAATATTCTCGGTCTTTGGCAATTTATTTTAGTTGTAGTAATTTTTTTTAGCTCTAGCGCTTTTTTCCGTTTCAGCGATTTTTTCGGCGGTTTTTTTTTTTGGCGATTTTTATGTTTTTGCGTTTTTTTAGTTTTAGGCGTTTTTGCTTAGTTTTGACTTTTTTTTTGTTTTTGTGTTTTTTTTTAGCTCTGACTTTTTTTCGTTTATTTTATTTAGTCGGTTTTTGGCGTTTTTTTTAGTTTTTGGCAATTTTTTCGGTCTTTGGCGAATTATTTGAGATTTAGCGATTCTTTTCAGCCTTGGTGTTTTTTGTTCATTTTCGTGAATTTTTGCGATTTCTTAGCTTAGGGGATTTTTTAGTTTTAAGCGTTTAAAATAGTTTTGGCGTTCTTTTTCGTTCTCGTTTTTTCTTTTTCGTTGTTGTTTTTTTCGTTTTTGGCGATGTTTCCGTTTCTTGACGATTTTTTAGATATGACGCTTTTTTCGTTTTTTCTATATTTTAGGGTTTTGGCGTTTTTTAGTTTTCGCGATTTTTTCGGCAATTTTTCAGTTTTAGCGTTATTTTTAGTTTTTTCTATGTTAGATTTGGCCATTCTGTTCAGCTTTGGTGTTTTTTTCTTTTTAAGTTTTAAGCATTTAAAATAGTTTTTGTGGTATTTTTCGGTTTAGCCTTTTCTTTTTCGTTTTTGGTTTATTTTTTCGTTTTTGTTTCTTTCGTTTTTTGTATATTTTAGAGTCTTAGCGTTTTTTAGTTTTGGCGTTTTTTTCCGGCAATTTTTCAGTTTTAGCGTTTATTTTAGTTTTTTTCTATTTTATATTTAGCGATTTTTTCAGCCTTTGTTTTTTTTATTTTCCGTGAGTTTTTCGTTTTTTGCAATTTTTTAGCTTAGGCAATTTTTTAGTTTTATGCGTTTAAAATAGTTTTGGCGTTTTTTTCGTTTTTGCTTTTTCGTTTTTGGCGCTGTTTTTGGTTTTTGGAGATTTTTAAGATTTTACCCTTTTGTCGTTTTTTGTATTTTTTTTAGGATTTTGGCGATTTTTAGCTCTGACGCTTTTTTCGTTTTTTGTATTTTTTCGGTTTTTAGCGTTTTTTTTTAATTTTGGCGTTTTTTTCTTGCTTTTGGCGATTTTTTCGGTCTTGGGTGACTTATTTAAATTTTAGCGATTTTTTAGCTTTGGTGGTTTTTTTCCAGTTGTGGCGATTTTTTTGCTTAGGCCATTTTTTAGTTTTATGCGTTTAAAATAGTTTTTTATGCGTTTTTTCGTTTTCGTTTTCATTTTTTTTTTCGTTTTTGACGATATTTTTTAGCTTGGACGCTGTTTTCGTTTCTTGATTTTTTTTTTTGGTGTTTTCTAGTTTTGGTGATGTTTTCGGTTTTTGGTATCTTATTTTAGTTTAAGGGTTTTTTCGGTTTTTGGCGATATTTCCCTTTGGCGATTTTTTTTCGCTTTTTGGCGATTTATTCGTTTTGGCGATTTTTTTTATTTTGGGATTTTTTGGTTTAAGCATTTTCAAGAGTTTGTCTCTTATGGTTTCCAAGATAAGTTGTTAATATTATATAGTAAAAATTACATTTACTGATAGAATACCCTTTAGTTTTAAATTCTTAAATTTCAGTGCTAATTGTTGTAGTCTGCATAAAAATACACATACACAGACTTTGCAAATTTCAAGTGTCTATATATAATTGTCTGTATATTACATATATATAGATATATATATATCTAAATTTTTTGTGGCTCGCTTTAAAACACCCTATAATTTTTAACTGTCAGATATTGATATTAATAAACAAACAAATAAATAAATAAATAAAAATTATTATTGTTGTAGTGGTGAATATTTGAGTTCCGTAGCTCTTACGGTTCTCGAGAAAACAGCCTGCGAGAGACGTCAGAGTGACAGACAGAGTGACAGAGTTGGAGGGACATCGCAGCGAAAAGAATAGGGTTTCTTTTCATTTGTGGTGTACGGAACACTAAAAATTGCTTCAGTAGAGGAATCGCATGAAAATTAGTTTGTTAATTAATACACCTATTGTAAATCGAAAATTGTTCCGAAATTTTTGTTTAATTTTTTTTTACTTATATCATTATTAAATAAATAAAAGCTTGGTCAAACTTTCGGTTTTCGGCGTTTTTGGCGATTTTTTTTTTGGTTTAAGCCATTTTTTTAATTTTTGGCACTTTTTTCGCTTAAGAGATTTTTTTACGGTTTTTGGCGGTTTTTTTCGTTTTGGCGTTTTTTTATGTTGGGATTTTTTTAAAATTTATCCCATGGCACGAAAACTTGTTTATTAATCTTTTGTAAATCGAAAATGTCTCAAAAATTTTTCTTTAATTTTTTTTTGGTTATAATCATTTTGTTTACATTGCCACCATTTTAATAAAGCCAAGTGAGTTATATTTTTAGCATAATGAAAATTATTAAATAAATCTTTTTTGTTTTATTTAAACTGCCACCCTAAATGAAATTCAAAATAAATAATGAGTTTCCTGATCATTCTATTCAAATATTTGTAAATTTTTATTAGAGAAAAATATAAACATATACACACATACACCCACCCACGCACATTTAGTGGCTCGCTACAACTCATTTAAAATTCCCCTAACAAAATTTTGCAACTGTTTGCATGCACTTGCCAACACTCAACATGTCATATCATGCTTCTACGAGTATCTGCAGCGCCCACCTTTTACAAAAGTTTGAAGTAAATAAAATTATATTTTGCTATGCAAATGCCCAACTAGGCTGAGAAAGAGTGTGCGAGGGAGATAGTGAGGGGATGGGGGAGAGAGAGGGAGAAAAACTAAAACTCGTTGTGCACTTACATACATACATACGTGTAACCTGAGGCTATTGACGCTCAGACTAAAATATGCAAAACTTTTTAAAATTGATTTAATATTCACAAAGCGATTAATTATTTTGTCATAAGGCATAAAATAATGACAGCTCATTGTCAGACAATATGACTAGGAAAATGGAAAAAGCGACACACAGAGTTTATCTCGTTGTGAGTTTGTTCGTTTTTGTTGTTGTTGTTGTTGTAGTTGTCGTCGCTGCATATTGAAAATGACCAACTGCAAAGATTTTATCTGGTATTAGGGATACAATTTGTTTTAAAATGTGTGCGGAGAAAAAAATTGTGTGGGTGGGGATTTTGTTTTTTTTTTTATAAATTTATTTATGTTAAGCATCGAATCACTCACTCATGATTTGGGTTGTAGCAAATTACAGTTAGAAAAATAAAGCATATGAAATGTGAAATTGTTGGAAATTTTTTAAAGTAATTTTGCGACAAGTTAAAAAGGTTTAAGCAAACTGATTCTTGACATCAACTTTTTTATAAAAATATTTATAAATAATTTAAAAAATTTATTTGTTGTTGGCTTAGCACGTATTAATTTTGACACGCGTTAAATAAAAATAAATATTAACAAACTTTTCACTCGCTGCACAATAATATCTAATTTTACAAACTAAGGACATGCTAGATGAAGACATGTCATTGTTACGATTATACTGTGCAATTTCGGAAATAGTTCTAGTTTTTGGCTGTATCTTGAACATAGTTACAGAAAATCAATCAAGTTTTTAATAAAAAGGATATATATAAAAAATTGTCCTGATGTCCTAAAGTAATGTCCTGGCGTCCTAAAGAAATGTTCTAGCGTCGATTACAGTAAAATTCATTAAAAATATTGTACGTATAATCTTAATAATAATTAAACATTTTTAATTTCATGCTGATTAGAAATGTAGTTAAAATTTTATTTTTAGAATTAAGGATATATGAGAGATAGATACATACATATGTATATCCTTGTGCTCATAATAATGAACTAATACAGAGACATTATTTGCGTAATATTTAAAAAAGTTGGAGGCCGTCGCTGGATTTTTATCAGAGTCATCCATAAAAATAATTTTTAAAATAAAGGACATATGGAAGCAAGACATGTCCTTTACCCGAATACAATGCAACTAACCAGGGACATTATTTGTATAATTCTGGAAATAGTTACAAGTTTTTGCTGCAATCTGATTACAATGGCGACTAAAATGTAATATTTAGTATTAAGGATATACAGAGGGTACAATTGTACTTAAGCCGATTATAATGCAAATTTGCAGCAACGTTCTTTGCGGAGTTCCAAAAATACTTACAATATATTGCTGTAATCTTATGAAAATTTAAGTTAAAATTTAATTTTTCATATAAAGGATATACGGGAGGAAGACATGTTTTCACGCCGATTATTTTTAAATTCTCCAGATACATTTATTTCATGATTTAATAAAAACTAACAGGATTTTTGCTGCAGTCTGATCGAAATGGCAGCTAAAATGTTATTATATAGCTTAAATTTAATTTTTGTTGTCAAGTATACATAGGAAGGTATAAATATTTTCGTGCCAACTATAATAAAATTAGCCATAATACACACGTCTATATACTATAGACCGCAACATTTTGACCGCAATGTCAGCTAAGAAATGATTTTGAAAATTAAGGATATATGAAAGATAGACAGATCCTTTCGTGATTAAATTTAATTAAAATTAAATTTTTCAAAATAAAGGATATATGGGAGAAAGTCGTATTTTTGTACCGATTAAACTAATTAATTTGCAGGTAGATCAAGTATGTTATATTGAAAGTTGTTATCAACTCTGTTGCAACTTGCTAAATATTTTAGTGGAAAGTTAGTTTTTGGTTTTAATGGTATGCAGAATTTTTTTTGCGAAGATTATAAGGAAATTCATCGTAGTCATTATATTTACGTGGAATTTTAATAGTACTTACAAGTTTTAGTTGCATACTGATTATAGTTTTGCTAAAAATATAATGTTTGATACCAAAGATACATGGAAGATAGACATGTTTTTAGTTCTAACTATTATAATTAAATTTGTTAGAGACTTTATTCATATATTTTTGGAAATTGTAAAAAATTTTCGCTGTATTCTAGTTGAAATTTTTGTTAAAAGTAAATTTTTTTATATCAAGGATATATGGAAGGTGTACATGTCCTTGCAGCTATGGCAAATAAATTCAAAAAAAGTGTTAAGCGACTTATTTAAGAGGCACTTACAATTTTTTCTGCATTGTAAATATAATTTGAGGTAAAATTAAAATTTTCAAAAATAAAGGATATATGGGAAAAAGTCGTAATATTTTGCAGATTCAAAAATAATGTTTAGGGGAGCTCAAGTGAATAATATGGGAAATAGTGAACAACTTTTGTTGAATTATTTTTGAAAATTAGGGCCGAAAGAAAGATTTTTTTAGCTAAGGATATATGAGAGCTGAACATATGCTGAAGTCGATTGCAATCAAATACACTAAAGATAATTATTGTGGTATTTTAAAAATATATCAAAGTTTTTAATTTGTATTAAAAAATATTAATTTTTAAAATTAAGGTTATATGGGAGGCAGACAAGTCCTTGAATATTTCTTTTAAAATTTTTATTTTATTTTAGAGTCTTCAAATATTTTTTACTGGCTCATTGTACAAATAATCCTCCAATAACATGTATTTTACTTAAAAAGTCCTTCAAGTCAAATGATGATTTTCAAAAGCGAACGACCAGTGTTGTTTCAATCATTATAATTTATTTATTGCAAAAGTTTTTACAATGTAACCAGCAACTGAACGTAACCCATATCCAACGTATAGACATTCCTAATACCCACTTTATATGCACCATACAAATAACTCGCTTAAAGCTATTTGCAAGCAACAAAATATGACAAAATATTTGAAGGGTAACACAACACTTAACAGATGACAGTTTTCCGTATGTACTCGTATGTGGGTGGGTAGTTTTAATGAATGGATGACGTTGGTGTTTTGTTTTCTCAATGAATTTGCAACTTTTATTTTATTCACTTTCGAAATTGGCCATTTTGAAAATACCCTGAAGTCATCATCGTTCAGCATGTTAAATTCAAAATAAAGAAAAAAAAGCAAATCCTTGCATATAAGCAAACCATTGCAAACAACTTTGTGTCGAAAAAAAATGTGTTGATGTGGTGTGGTTGTCAATTACGTTGGTATTTTCAATCAAAATAAATGCCTTGCAATTATTTTTCTTTTCGATGCACAACTGATTTAAAATGTAAGTTAGTTGAATATGTACGGAAATGTGTGCGTAATGCCAGCAGCATAATTGGTTTTATTACACCCTACATTATGGGCGACGAAGACAATTTTTAATTATTATATTGAAAAAGTTTTTGATATTCAATAATCCCTATGAACGTAGATGATAATTTTCACTAATAAAACATCTCAGCTGCTTGGAGTTAAATTGCCTTTTTGAAACTTAAAAATAACATTTTAAATAAAGCGTTAAACATATAGACCACTGCAGGCGGCATAGCAACACGACAGACCTGCCGTTTGGCTGTGTAAGCGTCCCCGCGTATTTATATTGACAAGGCCAGCAATATCCTAAGCAGCTGACCTTGATGTATAAATATTTATTGCAGTGGTGTTACTTTGAAATTTTCTAAATTTATAAAATTACAATTGCTTATAAGAAACATAACTACGTTTCGCTTAAAAATATAAAAACGAATCAATTTATTATTATTGAAATATTCTTATCGTAAAATAATATCCAAAAATATTAAGCTGTCATGCATTCATTCACTCCACATTTTGTATTATATTGGCAGCCCTATATTTCTCCATTGTCGCTTACAAAAAAGAAAAAAAAATGGCGAAAGCGACAGAAGTGGTCGTGTAGCTGTGCCGCTGTGACGGCGTCAAAATAATAATTTTATCAGTTTGTAGTCAGTAGCCTGTTATAGTTTATGCCTTTAGTGCTTAGCATAGGTCTTTAAGAAGTCGGCTTCAAGGTTCTTTTTGAAAATTCCCTACTCATAGCCTTAAAACACAACATAATTAAGCGACAACATAATTTTGTTAATCCTACACAAAATCCATTAGCTTACACTTATACATATCTATGTGCTTATTAGAAGTCATATGTACACACATACATACATACATAATTTATGTGATAGTGTGCTTAGAAGAATTTTAAATCATTAACTTATCAAATATATGGGCTCGTGTGAGCTTTATTCAATCCCTTAAGAAATTTATGAATTAAAAATTTATATGCAGTCAAAAGAAAAAATATGTTTGTAATTGAAGTTATCAGGATAATTAAATATTCACCTGCGCAGTATAATTTCTTAGGAAAAACTGTGGAAATGCATAGGTTTCTTCTAAGTTATGGCCCCATGAAACTTGGAGTTTGTTTGCATTAAATTTAAAATCGAAAATCGAATAACTATAACCTGGCTATTTTTTTCTAGCACTTTGGTTTACTTTGTATTGGACAGCTTTTCAAAACATACTAAAAATGCTATTTTTGGCAAAAACAAATCGCTCAAATCTAGTTAAAGTTTTCTTCAAATACACATACTATGATACTAGCATTTCCCAGTTGACCAAGACTTTCGTTAATGTTATCGATTTCGAATATATCTCGAACATTTATCGTGCACAAATTTCGAGAATGACACTCAAAAATTAATCGAAAAAAGTTTACCTGTCGCTTAGTATTGGTCCAAAAAACATTGGATTTCATAAGTTCGCTACCAATATCAAAAGTGATGAAATATCGAACTAGTATCGATATCGCAAAAAGGCAGCAAAAAACGTAAAAAAAGTAACTTTATTTTTAATATACGATTTTTTTTTTTTACTTATTTTATTTATTTAAATTTTATTTTAATTTCTTACTTTACCCTGCAGGATTTGAATATGGTAGCGCCATTCTAACAGACTACACACATCCACTAAACTACCGTCACACATTTGAGAAAATATCGAGAAAAGTTCACTATAGCGAACATTCGAAATTTTTAAATTTGCGAACAAGTATCGAACAGTTTTGTTTCGAAATTTCGTCGCGTTGGCGAGCATTCGTTTATATCGAACCTCTGGTCGAATGGGTTTTGAGGTATACAGTTTTGAAAGCTCTTATAAATTGTTCTTGTTTGGCTGTAGTGCTCTCGTCGGCATAAAAGCACCATATGCACCATATACTGTAGAGATTCAGTGATAAAAGATTTGTCCATTTGATTGAACTTGCACTGCTGATGTCAAGGACACAAGTCAGCTATAGTGAGTGACCACATGTAGGGTAAAAGTCGTTATAAAATTGCCAAGAGTTGCCATAAAAAATTATATATCAGCCCTAATATTAATTTCTCCCGGAGAGCTTTTTCTCTTCCCAATCATTTGTTCTCGGGAAAAAAATCCTGGTATCTTAAATAGCCGGGGGAATAAGTAAATATGTACTGGAGAGTGAAAAATCTGGAACAGCTGTTTAATTTTTACAGTTTATTTTGCACTAGCGCAAGAATTCAGGCGGTCTAATCTGTACTTCGAAAAGAAAAAAAAAATGCTTTCGCATTTAAATGTTATAAACATAAAAAATCTAAAGTATTTTATTTCCTTTCGATTTACACAGTAGACTTCCAGTAATATATATTGAATGCAAATTTTTGGGCTGGCCCACGATGTCGACAAGACAGTTATGTGCTGTGCTTATAAAAGAGTATCGGACGAAGCTGCGTTGGTCACATCTGGTATATTTCTAATATACTTGTAAGCTAAGGAAAGTGAACTTGTAACGAGTGGGCCATCTATCGGCTTAAATTTGAACAACCGGTTATTTCGAATCTGGCAATACAAAGACAATTGTACGAAAATTATTTGCCAAAATAAGCATATTTTCGAATTAAGCTCATTTTCGAATTGGTGGGTACGTTAATATGCAAAATTGCCGTATTTGGGGTCAGAAAACCCACACCTGGCTTGACAGAAGCCAATGCATCCATTACGAGTGACTGTTTGGGGCGGCTTGTGGAGCGGACGCATCATTAGCAGAGATTTCTTCGATAGTGAGGACGGTGCAACCATCACGGTCAATGGAGACACTTAGCGCACCTTGATAACCGATTTTTTTGTGAACGATCTTTGGTTTCAACAACTTAACTCAATTTTTCTACCACCTTTTTTCCTCTGTGTAGACATACAGACAACATCAACGTAAAGCTTTTTAGAATAGCTTCCTATGAACTCAAAATAGCGAGATCTGGAAAAACTTTTTGTGTAATGTATAGCTTCCAAAATGCAAGCAAGCGATTTGTGTAGAAAAAAATAATGAAAAATACAAATTTTTTTTAATGATTTCAATACAAATTTTATACACAAGTCGCTTGCTTGTGTTGTGGGAACTACACTTAAGAAAATCTAAATGAAATCAGTAAATTTTTCACTTAATATTAAGGAGTTGAAAAGAATTCGAGAACCAAAAAAAATAAAGTTAACCGGCGTATTCGCATTGAGAATAAATTTTGCAAAATCAAAAATGTATAGACGGTTCCTAAAGTAAAAACGCCTATTAAAAAATATTTACTAAATAATATTGTAGAGTGAAATAACTTCGAGCTAACCTGAATATAAATGAAAATACGGAAAAACAGAAATGGATAGTTATATGTACCAATAAATGCATTTACTGATTATAAATCAATGATTGTTTCTAAAACAAACCATTTCTCGTATTCTATTTCTTTAAAAATTTATCTTAAAGAGCTGATGTTAACACATGCGTGGTAGAACATAAAAATGCGGCATTTAAAAATACTCCTACCAAGCTTGAGCCCGATTAAGAAATTATTTCTCTATTAAGAATTCACTATAGTTCAATTATAAAGCAAAAATTAATGCAATTAAATTTTTAACTACTGTAGATTAAATCAAGTATAAAAATTATATCAACATTATTATTTTCATCAATGTTACAAATTTATTTAATTTTTTCAATGGAAGTAACAAAGTTTTAATAGATATTATGAAATTTAATAGTAGCGAGTAATATTAAAGTTTGGGTTATATATTTAGAAAGTTAATTATGCTGGTGCCTAAACGTCAAAAATCAAGCGCTTTTAGTAGATAATATTGAAGTAGTGCATAAGAGTATTTGCGGAAGTTAAATACGTTTGCGTTGGCATTATAAATATATACAGTAGACCGTATCAGAAAAAAAAAAGTTTTCCGTACACCAGCCCAACGAATATAAAGTATTGTTCCGACATTTCAAAAAAAAATTTTTTGCCGAACGTGGGGGTTGCCTTTTTAGTTTTTTCGTTATATCTTCCATATTTACAGTCCGATCTTAATGTTTGATATAGCGATTTTTTTTTGTCTCAGTAAGGCCAATATTTTTGCTCTGGTGTCCATTGACCTCAACCAACCTCATTTCCTACCACCCTAATGTGACACCCTAATATTTAAGTATTTCGATATATAGATCACAAAAAAAAATTTAATTTTTATCTAAAGTGTGTTTTTTACTTAAGGAAAATCTTAAATAAATTCCATGTAAATTCTCAAAATTTTTTAGTTTTTACAGAAATTTAATTTGATTGTTTATTTGACTACTTTAATGCATTTGTGTTTCAAGTAAAAACCCCTAATTTTAAGGGAAACGTGTTTCCTACTTAACGTAAATTTAACTTGAATTTCATGTAAATTTAACATGAATTTTCATTCTTCGCTTTTTTCTGTTAGGTAAATAAAATCACTTGAAAGCAAAACATTATAAGCCGATTTCGTTCAGTTTACCGTGGAGATGCCTGATCAGAAGAATCCTTTTTCTGTTGTGTACTCGTTAAGAAAGACTTGATCCAAAATATTTTGTTGTAAATGTTTGGAAATTGCTCATGTGTGACCATGTGTACATAAAAAAATGCTTAATTCGTGACGTTAAAGGCAGTCAGACGCACTCTTCGCTGCTTGTTATCACACAGTTTATTTATTTTTTTTTTCTAATAACGGAAAAAAGAACCAAATTATTTTTTTTAGTGCGTGATATAAGGCACTTATTACCCAAAGATAATTTTCAACTATGCAGAAAATTTTAAAGAATTTTTTATAACATACGAGTAAACATTTTCTACTCTTATTTATTTATTTATTTATTTGTTTTTCTTTCTTTATTTTTGTTATAGTTTGAACAGTTTGAACGCATAACGAAGTTATGTTTGAAAATACCAAAAGCAGAAAAACTGAAAGGTTATACGAAGTGTAGAAGAGGAGGAAATTGACAAATGATATTAAACGAAGTTAAGGTAAGTTACAATTTTGAAAGTTTTTTTGTGTATTAGAAAATAGCATTCAATTTTTTAAAATTCCTCTCATGAACTCAAAATAATTCAGATTATGTGCACATATCTTTATTAGGAAAAAAAGGTGTGTACAATCTCCTACTATCGCATATTTTGTTAAGGCTGTTTAATATTTGCAAATGTACTAAAGGTTATATTAAGAGGAATAAAATAATTAGAACTACTGGCTTGAGCATCATTTAGGCAAGCTGTTGTTCTCTTGACATATTCAATCAATTGAAAAATTAAAAAAATAAAGAATTTCTCTAGCTATTCCTACACATGAAATAATTATTTATTCCTCAAGTGTTACAAACTAAATGACAAATTCAGTATACTGTACAATTAAGCCATAAAAGGAGGTATGCAAGCGAGCATAAAAATCTCTAAAGGAACACACTATTATTGTTGTCAGCAAAAGACAACCAGAACAGCACAAAAACTAACAATATCGTTTTAGATGCATCAGTGTTTGATTTCGCGTGAAATTCACTCACGACTTGTAATTATTTAATTTAATTGTTCTGTTGTGTGTTCTTAAATGTTTAGCAACATTTTAAAAAGCAAAAAAAAAGTGAAAAAAAACAAAAATGAACATGAAGCCGGAATGGACTGCTTATATTGTATAAAAAAAAGCAATAAAGGAATAATACAAACTAAAGCATCAACTATTTTTATTTTATTTAAATATATTTTTTTTTAAATTTATAAAAATCGGTATATTTATTTATTCATGATGTTTGTAACATATGTAGCATTAAGTGGGTTAGGGGTAGCTTTAAATATAAAGTGAATTCTTCTGCTACGTGAAGAAAAAAAATTATAATTAGTAATCATTACTAGATGTTAAGCAACTGCAATGAGACTAATTAAGCTTTGGGTTCCCAAGAGATAGAGACTGGTTTTGAGTCCTAACACTTTTTCTGCAAAGCAGGTACACCGAAAAAATTTCACTTCATAAATCCAACGAAACAATTTCTTTTATATATATTTCACAAATCTAATGAAAATTTCACAAATTTTATAAAAGAATTTCATTGGAATTGCTTCGTTGGTATTAAAGTTTCGTAACAATGTTTCATTTTGATTTGTGACAACAATATTTTTTAATTATTAAGAAACCCATTTATATTTACAGTTGTTGCTTGAAATAAACATATGTATATAAGTGCATACCTTAAAGCAATTAAGTTATAGATTAAATTCTTTTAAACTAAAAAAATAAATAAAATTTATAGCAATTTAGAATTTCATAATAGTTATGAAATATATTCGTTGTCCCAATGAAATTATGTCATTGTTTTAATGAAATCATTTCGTTGTTTTAGTGAAATTATTTCGTTGTTTTAATGGAATTATTTTGTTGTTTAAATGAAATTATTTCGTTGTTTTAATGAAATTATTTCGTTATTTTAATGAAATTATTTCGTTGTTTTAATGGAATTATTTTGTTGTTTTATTGGAATTATTTCGTTGTTTTAATGAAATTATTTCGTTGTTTTAATGAAATTATTTCGTTGTTTTAATGAAATTGTTTCGCTATTTCGATGAAATTATTTCATTCCATTGATGACACTATTTTATACATTTGACGAAGTTTTCATAAAAATTATTTTAATGAAAGCGTAGCGTGTCGTTGGTTGAATTTTAATGAATGTTTTCATTGGATTAATGTCGAAATTTATAGAACTGATGAAAAAAATTCTTTCAGTGTATCGCTTTAATATGATAATAGTTAATAAACACGACTTAAATACTTCGTGATATAGAGCAAAAATTAGGAATCAAATACAGGTCCTTGAGGAAAAAATCATTTTATTTTTCAACGTATTTTTCTTTGAGGTCTACACACACGAGGCAGAAAATTCTTAAAGCCATTTACTTTAAAACCTTTAAGATTTTTGTTTTAATCCGACAAAAAATTTTAGTAATTAAATTTTTTTTGTAACTGATAAAATCAGAAAAACTGTGTACAAATATCATATAATATCATAATGAAGAATTAAAAACAAAAAAAATTTTTAAAATGGTTAATTAAAAATATTTTTCCAGTGTCATTAACTGTAGTTTTAAATTACAAAAAAAAAAATATTTTTTGACTGGCTCACAAAATAAATTTTCCAGTACCAGCAACTATAGGTCTGTTCATTTACTTTCCCAGCAGAAACTAGCAACGAGAGAGTGACAGAAATTTACAAAATTACTCTCCTAAATATGAAAAAAGTAAATGAACGCCTTATGCTAGGAACACAACTGGGACGAACGACGAATTTCGTCCATGCCGACGAATTTGTCGATAAGAGATCGCTGCGTAAATTCCTCTTGTGAAGCACAACAACCACGAATTTACTCAGCGAATTCCTTTCTTATCAGGCCTGTTCTGAAAATTGCGGTGATTTCAAATCACGTGATTTCAAAAGTAAACTATTAATAGCTGACTTCATAGTGGGTTTTTATTGCGTTTTTAAGTTTTTTCCATTTATAATATAATATTTTCTTCCAACTTTCAAAGATATAAATCGTGAAACTTACAAAAGCAATGATTTATTAATTTTTTGAAACCACCGTGATTTGGCATGTCGTGATTTGCAGAACAGACCCGTATGCTATAAACACAATTGGGACGAACGATGAATTTCGTTCACGTTGACGAATTCGTCGATAAGAATTCGCTGAGTTAGTTATTGTGTATGCAAAGAGAGAGAGAAAATTGTTTTTTCGTGGTTCGTCGGCGTACAAAATAGAAATAAAGCTATCTCAGAGTTCGTCACACACGACGAATTTCGTTCTATGGTGGTGTTGTGTTCATTTTCATATGCACAAATGTGTTTTATTTTTTATGACGAAAGTTCGCACCGTAAAATTCGTCGTTCGTCCCAGTTGTGTTTCTAGCATTATATTTGATAAAGTTGGTTGTTGTGTGCAGGGTGACCGATGAAATTTTTCAAAAAGTGGCACCAAAAGGGGATTTATCAAAATAAAGGGGCAAAATTAAAAAAATAAAGAGAAAACTACATTAAACTTTTCATTTTTAATGTATTTTTATATAATTCACTATAAAAAAAGGGAGAAAATAAGTGGCAAGGCAGTCGAAAAAGGGGCAATTTGCCACTTTAGTCGGTCAAACGGTCACGCTGGTTGTGTGTACAAGGACAGAGAGAGAGAGAGAGAGAGATAGAGAAAATTGTTTTTCGTCGTTAGTCGGCGTACAAATTAGAATAAATCTTTCTCAGAATTCGTCACGCACGACGAATTTCGTTGTAGGGAGGAGTTGTGTTCATTTTCATATGCACAAATGGGTTTTATTTTTTATGACGAAAGTTCGCACCGTAAAATTCGTCGTTCGTCCCAGTTGTGTTCCTAGCATGAAGCACAACAACAACGAATTTACTCAGCGAATTCCTCTCTTATATTTGATAAAGTTGTGTACATAGACAGAGAGAGAGAGAGAAAATTGTTTTTTCGTCGTTCGCCGGCTTACAAAATAGAAATAATAATGCTAGGAACACAACTGGAACGAACTACGAATTTTTCGGTGCGAACTTTCGTCAGAACTATGGATGGCAATCATGATACAATTGTACTTTTTCTTATGTATTTTGTTTGATAATATATTAAATTGCAATTTTATTTAGAACTTGACATTTAATATGAAATTCTTTACACAGTTTCATATATTTTTTATATTATTTTTATGCATTTTTCATAGTTTTTTTAAAATATTATTCATTAAAAAATATACAAAAATGGCACTTTCCATCTCTGATCATATCTAGCCTTATTTTTGATTTTGTCGTAAGCGACATGTTATCGAAAATATACTTTTTTATTGAAGTTAAAATGTTATGGGTCTATTCATAGTTTCGATCTATCGAAATGCCAAAATTTTTGATAACTTATAAGATACATGCTGTACAATTTTATTGCAATTTGCGGACAAAATCTTATTTAAATATTAAAAAACCTCCTAAAAAATTTTATTTTTGTCGTTTACGATTAAATCGAAAATAAGGCTCGATACTCGCATGAGAAACAAGCAATATTTCCCGTGAACAAGAAAAGATGAACAAAATTGCAAAATAGTATACTGACAAAACAACAACGCAAACATTGGCGATCACAATTTTAGGGAAAGGGAACACATTTCACGTGATCTTTATTCCCGATAAGCGTGATTATTTGCCATTAAAATTTAATTTATGTGGCTTAATGAAAAAAAAAACAATAAATTAAGAAAATATCCTTCCTTTTTTTAATAAAGTAATTCACATTTTTGAAAAAATTAATTTGACAACAAAACACACAACAGCTGGTTGGATAATTCTTGCAAGTAAACAATTTACTAGTAACTAATAATTTAAAGGATTTTTTTTTGTCTCTCAATTTTTGTGTCTCTTTTGATGCTCTCTCCTTGCAAGCTTTCTTAAGTTAATGAACACTTTCTTAGTAACAATTGTTACAAATTCGTAACAATTTTTAGTAAATGAACAAACCTATTATAACACTTAAGACTACCGTTTGAATACCCTATATATCTAAATAAACATTTCTTTACTTTTCAATAAGTTGAAACTATAAAGTTTCTTTCTTTCGGCTTTACCGCCACTTTATTTCAAATACGTACACACAACTTGCAGCGGAATGCAAACACACTTAGGCTGCCTCATTTTATTGCTGTTTACGACTGTGTCGTACAATGCTTGTGCTTAATGTTCTACGAGATGACTGATAAGTTAACAAGAAGTAAGAAAATTGGCGCGTACAAACAACAGCAGCTAAAACAAAAAAACAAAAAAAAAAAACGAACAAAGAAACATCTAACCAAATAAAGCAACAAAAAAAAAAAAAAAAAACAAAGAATACATGAATGTTAACAATAACACACAATCGTTAAGTATTTAAGGTTATTTATAATGATATTTAAGCGTTAAAATATTTCATGGCACAAAAAGCTCAAGAAAAAAAAAAAATTATATAAAAGAAAAAAAAAAACTAATAATAATAAGAAAAAAAAATCCCCTCCGTGACAATGTTGGTTTGACAACATTGCCGTGACCAGGATTCGAACCTGGGTTACTACGGCCACAACGTAGGGTCCTAACCACTAGACGATCACGGCTATTGGAGATATGCATCACAAATGGCATAATATGTTTTATTAAGCACGCTGCTGTTCTAGTGTTTTGTTCAAGTTGTTGGTGTAACACTTGTGGCTGGTGTTTTACGTTTGTTTGCTTTGTGTACGAATATGTATGTCTAACGTATGCGTCGGTAGTTTTAGCTTTTTATTATTTTTTTTTATTATTTCTTGTTTGGTGAGCTGAAGGTTTTTTATTTTTATTTCTAATCAGCGTTGCTACATATTTTGTGAAGAAAATCATCAGTTGAATTGAATTTTTATATTTTGTTATAAAAGTTTGTATTGATATACATAAATATTTGTGTGTTGGAAGCAATATTTTCGATAATTATTGTCATGTATTGTTTTTGATTACATAAAAATTTTATGAAAATCTTACCGAAAGCCGTCAAAAATTTTTATTAATGCCCTTTACCAAAAAATGGAAAAGTGTATATATAGGTTTGTCATTCCGTATATAATTTCCACAATATTAATAAGCGACCCATAAAGTATATATATTCTGAATCCTTATGCATAGGGAAGACGAACAAATGGTGTCCGTCTGTCCGTCTGCCCGTCTGTCTTTTTCCAAAGCTCCCACAAAAGCTGGAGACTTCGGTCTTAGATTTGGATTTGTATTGAAATTCAGCAAAATTGAGCAGACAGTTTCAGAGCTGGAAAACGTAAACTTTATTTTGCTATATCGTGGCTGTTTTAACTAACTGACCTAACTAACATCATTTTCAAAAATTAGTTAAGTCCTCTATTAGACTTTTTGAGTCATAATAGACCTTGTCCACAATTTTTATGACTGTAAACATTACTGTCGAGCCTATATCAGTAAAAATATGTCACACGTTTTCATAAGAATACATGTAGAAAACAATAAAAGCTCCTCTTCTGTAAAATTTACAAAATGTCAGTTAGGTCAGTTAGTTAAAACAGCGACGATATAAAAGTAACAAGCTAAAGCTAATTTTCCTTTTATTTTTGTTAAATAAACTTGTTTTATATTTCAGTACGAATAAAATTGTTCTTAAAAATAAAAAAATTAAAAAGACGTTTCCAAAGTTGGAAAACTGTAACTGTTTTTGTTATATAAAAGTAACTTACTAAAACTAATTTTTCCTTTTTCTCTACAAATTAAACATATCATATAATCTTAAAAGAAAGAGATTGGTGCAAGAAATAGGAAAACTCATAAAAGATGATTCCAGGGCTGGGAAACTTACACTTTTTGTGATATCTAAAAGTAACTAGGTATAATTAATTTTTTTAATTTTCTTTATGAATTAGATATATATATATATATATATGTATTACGTTTTGGAAAGAAAATTTTGATGTAGAAAATTATAAAATTAAAAACCACAACTCCAGAGCTGGAAACTTTTTACTTTTTTTCTGGATATTTAAGTAACTAAATAAAACTACTTTTTTAATTTCCTTTTCTCTTTGTTCATTAAACATCCTTTATATGTATATTTTTTTCTGAACTACTAGATTTCTATAAAGAATCAGAAAAATCTAAAAGGATGATTCCAGTGTTGCAAAATTAATTTTTTTTTTGTATATTAAAGTAACTAGCTAGGTCAAATTATTTTTTTTCTTTTTGTTTACAAATTATTTATAGTTTATGTTTTTAAAAGAAATGGTTTGGCCTAAAAAGTATAAAAATAAAAACATAGCTCCAGACCTGGAATGCTAAACGTTTTTTCTGATATATAAAACATTAGTTTTAGTGAATAAAACTAATTATTTCTTTGGTAGTTAAATATATTTTATATTTTAGAAAGAAATAAATTAGTATTAAAAATAAGAAAAATTAAAATTATGATTCCAGGGTTGGAAATTGATAAAAAAAAATTTGTTGGTTAAAATATAACCTTTTTTTAAATAATTTTCAATTAAACATATTTCATGTTTTAAGAAGATCTTTACCCAAGATTTTTTTTTATATTTGCTAAAAATTTTTATGGATATTTGAATAATCGAAGAAGGTTTGTGCCATGTTGCTTATTATGCTCTCAGCACAGTTGTGTTTAAAATGGAGATAGAAATAAAATCTATCGTTAAAGAACAGTCATAACTACCCAGCAAATATTTTTCAAGATTTTGTAATGGGTAGCACTCTTTTAATGGTTTACAAAGTAATGAGTGGTACTTATTTATATCATTACGTGAAAGTACTAATTGTAGTACTTTCCAGTTAATAATGAAGTTTATATAGAGAAAAATTTTTAACAAAATTCTATTTATTTTTATTAGCAAAAAATTATTTTTGAACAATTTTAGGCAAAAAGTAATCCACAAAATAACCCATTAAATTTTGAATACTTTTAGGCAATCAGTAATCTATTAAGTTTTGGATATTTGCAGGCAAAAAGTAGAGGGTACCGCATACTTTTTGAACTTATCAAACAAAAATAATGGGTTATTCAGTCAAATTGTATGTACTTACGACTGAAGAGTACATACACTTTTTTGCATTCTAGTAAGCAAACTTTTTTGCTGGGTATAAAATAAATTAAAGGAAATGTTTCATTTCATTGCCATGAAAACGTTCCTTTGTGCTGAAAAAATTAAAAAAAATTCTTTTATCACAAACGTTTACATAATACCGCGATATATTCCTTTTACAATGGGATGTTTAAATTGAGACACTAAACAGTTTTGCAACATAAAATATTATTAAATATGGGAAAATATAAAACAAGTTAGTTTACTGGGTATGGTGGTACAATACTAGGACTAGTGAACAAAAAAATAAAAAAAATTTATTTTATTCTTTAATATCAAAAAATTCAAAGTTTCCATTTCTGGAGCCGTAATTTTAATTTTTCTAATTTTATACACCAAACTTTTCTTTCAGAAGCATAAAATATATTCAATTTATAAAGGAAACAAAAAAAATTTTAGACCTATTTAATTTTACATAACACAAAAAGTGTAAGTTTTCCAATCCTGGAATCATAATTTAGGATTTTTCTAATTCCTTATACCAGTCTAGTTCTTTAAAAAATACATAAAATATGTTAAGTGAACAAAGCAAAAAGGAAGGAAAAAAAAATTTTGTTTTATTTAGTTACTCTATTATCAAAAAAAGTTCAAAGTTTCCATCTCTGGAGGCCTGGTTTTAATTTTTATAATTTTATACGCCAAATTTTTCTTTCAGAAGCATAACATATATTCAATTTATAAAGGAAAAAATAATTATTTAGTTCTATTTAATTTTACATAACACAAAAAGTGTAAGTTTTCCAACCCTGGAATCATAATTTTGGATTTTTGTGATTATTGATACCAATCTAGTTCTTTAAAAAATACATAAAATATGTTAAGTGAACAAAGCAAAAACGAAATAAGAAAGAACTTAGTTTCACTTAATTCCTTTAATATTAAAAAATGTTCAAAGTTTCCATCTCTGGAGCTTTTTCTAATTTTATACGCCTAACTTTTCTTTCACAACCATAAAATATATCTAATTTATAAAGAAAAAGAAAAAAGTTATTTAGACATAGTTAATTTTACATAATACAAAAGGTATAAGTTTCCCAATCCTGGAATCATCCTTTTTTCTGATCTCTTACACTAATTTCTTTCTTTCAAGAATATAAGATATGTTTAATTTATAGAAAAAAAGGAAAAACTAGTTTTAGTAAGTTACTTTTATATAACAGAAAAAGATAAAGTTTTCTAACCCTGGAAGCGTCTTTTTAATTTTTTTATGTTTTTTTAATTTAAAATACCAATTTTACTTCAGGTAAAATAAGTTTATTAAAAAAAAAATTTGTTTTCGGTAGCTACTTTTATATGGCAAAATAAAGTTTAGGTTTTCCAGCTCTGGGGAGTTTTTTTTAGAGGTATAGAACTTCGAATTGAAATAAAACACAAGAGAATCGTTTTAATGTTCATCAATTTGGCTTTATTGGAAGGATAATTTTATGCCATTAATGTTTAAATATGATTTCGGGCATGTGGCCGCCGCGGCTGGCTCGAATAAAGCCAATTCTACAGGTCCAATTTTCAACCACTTTTTCGAGCATATGGGGCCGTACGTTGGCAATAACGCCACGAATGTTGGCTTCCAAGTCCCCTAACGTTTCTGGTTTGTTGGCGTAGACGAGCGACTTCACATATCCCCAAAGAAAATAATCCAATGGTGTCAAATCACACGATCTTGGTGGCCAATTGACAGGTCCATTCCGCGAAATTATGCGCTCATCGAATGTTTCCTTCAATAAATCTATTGTGACGTGCGCTGTGTGGCATGTAGCGCCGTCTTGTTGGAACCACAACTCATCCACATTCAAAATCTTCAAAATCTTCCATAAAGTTGATGGACAAAGCTCCAATTGCTGTGCACGGTGGCGAATCGATTCATTCGGGTCCTCTTCAACACTTTGCTCTACAGCGGCAATTGTTTCTTCGGTGCGCACTGTTCGACGTCTCTGCGGATGCGTATTATCACATAGAGTAAACGTAGTGCGAAAACGATCCATGGTTAACCGAATTAATTGCTCTGATGGACGATTATGTCGACCATAAAATGGACGGAGCTTGCGGTAAACTTCGCGAACTGAACCATTATTTTCGAAATAAATTTGCACGATTTGCAAGCGTTGTTCTTTTGTCAACCTGTTCATGATGAAATGGTATACCAAACTAAATATTAATCACTTGACAGCTGACAAAATGGCCGCCAGTTAAAAAAGTGATGCCAACTTAAAGTTCTATACCTCAATAAAAAACACCCATTATATACTTTATGTGTCGCTTATTAATATTGTGGAAATTACACACGGAATGACAAACCTATATAGTATACTCTTTTCCATTTTTCTGGTAAAGGGTATAAAAACCCGTCTGTGTGCCTCTACTGAAAATTTGTAAATTTTGAGTTGTTCCCCCCTCACCTCCCGTTAAGTGAAACAACTGTGATATGTATATATGTCTGTATGTATATGTGCCTATATGGGAATACTATAACAACTTTTTGTTTCCTGGTGATAAAAAGCAATAAAAGCTCATCTGCTATAAATATAATTCTGGCAAACAAACACTTCATATTCATGTTGGATAAATAAATAAATAAAATCTCTAACATTCGACTTCTCAAAAAAGAAAAATCATTTATTTTGTATTTTGATAGTAAATCAAAAATATTGCATATAAATTGGAAAATATTTCTGCACATACATACATACACATCTACATACGTACCAAATACCCACTGGACCAAAGATTCGATAAAAACGAATGTTCACTAAAGCGAAGAAATTTCGACACAAAATTTTTCGATATTTGTTCGTAAAATCTAAAAAAATTCGAATGTTTGCTAAAGTTTCGAAATTCGAACTTCTCTCGGTAGTTTTTCGAATGTGTGCTAGTCTGTTAGTCTATTGGTTCGAGCCATGAGAGCCATGAGAGCACTGTAAGTTAAAAAAATAAAATAAGAACACATACTTACACATGTGCAATAATTAACTGAAAAAAAACCTGCAGCGTAAGTTAAGGAATTAAAAAAAAAGAATAAATAAAATAAGTAAGTTAAAATAAATGAATAAAAAAATGTCATTACTTTTTCTGCTGCCTTTTTGCGATATCGTAATAACTTCGATATTCTCTCACTTTTGATATTGCTAGCGAAATTCGGGATCGAATGTTTTTTGGGACAAAAATGAGCTACAGGAGAACTTTTTTCCATTCAGTTTTGAGTGTCACTCTCGATAGTTTTGCGCGATAAATGTTCGATATATCGTCCCTACCACGTCAAACTATCCGATATGCAAATTTGTACTTGTCAGAAGAGCTCGAAAAGTCGTCAGTTGTGAATTTAATATGGGCGTATTCCTAAATATGTCAAGATTAAAATATTTCTTATTGCGTTATCTATCGTCCATGAAAATTTCAGCATTTTGAAATGAGTCATAACCTAGAAATTAGGATACCAAAGTAACGTATCTAAAAAACGAATTTTGCATATTGGATAGTTTGACGTGGTAGGGACGATATGTATATTCAAAATCGATATCAATAACGAAAGTCTTGGTCAACTGGGTTACATACCATCACATTCGTTCACAAATGTTAAAACATTACGGAGTTTCAGTTTATTTATATTCCATTTGTTTTAATATTTGATAGTTAAATTATGTTGGCTCTTGTAGGTGATATGCAGGCAGGCTCTTGTTATTAAGTTCATTTTTATTTTATTTTATATCTCCTCTTGGTTTAGGCTTTGTTGAGTTCCAACCTTCCTTAGTAGTACTTGTTAGTTACTTTTGTTATTGATTAAAAAAAATATTTTTTTTTGTAGATGGCCTGCATACAAATCTAAAGATATCTTATTGATATTGGCAGTTTTTCAGGTTTACATCAAATAATTTTGTGCTCAAATTTTTTTTAAAGAAATTATCTTAAAATACCTACTTTTAACTTTTAGTTTTAAGGACTCAGAAAAAATAAACTTGATGGAATAATTCCAAAATTGAAACCAAACTAATTATGATTGACATGGGCTGGTGTTCAGATATGAAGAACACCTGATTCTGCTATTAATAAGAATTGTTCTTATTTTGAGAACACACTTTTGTAATTTTGTCAATTTTGATTTCCTGGTTTTGTTTTAAAAAAAGAAGTTTCTTGATTTTCTACATTTTGTTTTCTATTAGAGAACTTTCGGTAACTTTTAACTTTTCATACTGCAATTTAAAACATTTCGTTGTTGATTTAACATTGTTTGATATTTTTGATTGTAACATTCTTGCAATGCTCTAACATTGATCTGTTCTTGTTTTAAAGACAAAAGTTGCCGAAAAATTAACAGCAGTCGCTTGTCAATTTAATACAACAACAAATATGTCTATTCAGCAAACAGATGTTTATGGTCAGGGCGACTTAAATACAATGTTGCCTATATATGCACAGAGAAGAAACTGCCTCATAGAATAGATAAGAATTTCTCTATGAAACGTTTTTAAGGCTAAGGGGTATCCCAGCAGAAAGAAGCGAAGATTTTTTCATAGAGATTCCTTATTGTTTTTATGTGGTAAATCTTATTAATTTTATCAAGAAGAAAACCACATCAAATCAAGAAGAAATCTTATTATTCACAACTTCTTTTACTCAATTTCCGTTATTTTTGGCACCAAAAAACAATGCATAGAGAAAAACTTCTTAATTCTATTAGGTTTTCTTATAAATTGTAAACTATAGGGATTTCTTATTGATTTTATTAGGTTGCCTTATTGATTTTCTTAAAAAGGTTTCCTTCTTGTTTTTATTAGGCTATCTTATTGATTTTTTCAATAAGGTTTTCTTCTTGATTTTAGTAGGTTCCTATATGAGTATGTGTAAAGCATCTTATTGATTTTTTTAATAAGAAAATCTTCTTGATCTTATGAGGTGTCTTGTTATTTCATATCTATAAATAGACATAGAGACAATTTTTTCATGATCTTTTTCATTTTTGTATAAGAATGTTTGCACAATAATTTCAATGGGTATTCACAATGCTTCTTAGCATATTGGGTAGAGTGCTTGTCTATCAGGTAGAAGTTTGCTGGTTCAATACGCGATTTTTTTTTTATTTTTTTATTGAAAAAATCAATAAGATAACCTCATATAAATTACAAGATTTCTTCTTGATTTTTCAAAAAGGTTTTCTCTATGAAATTAATAATATTTCCTTATTGAAAAAAAAAACCATAGAGATTTCTTATTAATTTTGTTCTATTTTGTGGGGTATTTAGTAGGCACTGTTTGCTGTGTGTGTGTTTCGAACAGCTGTTTTATATGTTTAAGGTTATGGAACGTTTAATTTAACCTTTAGACATATGATATTTTGCAATCATAGCTCTCCTTCTGTTTTGTTAACACGTTTTTATAATCTAGAAGCATGATTTTTATTTCATCACTAAAATTTCATAAAATTATGGCCATTTCAAAATAAACGCAAAATCATGATGTTGGTTGAAAAAATAGGCGCAAAAGTTTTTAAACTAACATACATACATATACTATACTAACAGACTAACATATCCAATATGCAAAATTCGTTTTTTAGATTCGTTACCTTGATACCCTAATTTCTAGGATATGACTCATTTCAAAATGCTGAAATTTTCATAGACGATAGACAACTCAACAAGAAATATTTTAATCCTGACATTGTTAGGAATACGCCGACTTTAAACTCACTATTGACGACTCTTTGAGCTCGTCTAAAAAGTACAAATTTGCATATTGGATAGTTTGACGTGGTAGGGACGATATGTATGTATTTTCTAATAAAAAAATTTATAACAAAAGCAAAATTTTTTTTTCGTATTTCATGTATATTTAAAATTTAAAAACTTTCAGTTCATATAACTAATGAAACTGCACAGTAAAACGAAAAGGCAAAAAATTTTTTTAAAAACTTCAAAAGTTCTTAGTATTTTTTTTTATTAAAAAGTTTTTTCGTTTAAGCGATTTTTTCGGTTTTTTTTGCAATTTTTAGTAATTTATTTGTTTTATTTCAGTGATTTATTTTATTTTTTGGCGATAGCCTTAAGTTAGACGCTTGCTTTGTTTTCGGCGATTTTTCGTTCTGGCATTTTTTAGTTTTGTTGTTGTAGCGGCCAAAGTTTTACATGTTCTGCAAATAATTCAGCTCAGTAGCTCTTAAGGTTCTCGAGAAAACAGTCTGTGACAGACAGACGGACGGACAGACATCTTGGCGAAAACAATACGGTGGCTTTTCTACTTTGGTGTACGGACAATATCTTAAAGCACAACTGTACTTTTATATTGATATTTAAAATAAATATTCATAATATTTTACTCAAATAAATATATTTTTTGTTAAGATTTTTTTATATTTATTTTACATTTCATTTTATATGAGTACCACTGTGATTTGTAGGAATTTATTGTTGCACAAGCAATAAGAAAAAAAATCATATAAGCCTTTTTTTTTCAAAGAACTGCAATATTTTTTTTAAAGCATGTGTGATGCATTTGGTGAATTTTGTATACACATTTACGCAACTTGATTTAGTAGTTTTAGAAAACTCTGATATATTTCATATTAGATTTTGCATATTCTATTTACTCTCTCTCTCTGTTGAGTGGGTTAGAATTTGTTTATTATTATTTATTTAGTTTTATTTGAAATGCAATACAATTTGCTTAAAATAAAATATTTCAAAGGAACATAACAATTGTGAATTTTTGTTTTAATATTTGCTATTTTTTTTTCAACAAAATATATTCCAGGTACTCGTATAACGAATATGAAACATTATTTTGCAGCTAAATTGAAAAATTATACCGGTGCTTGCCCAAATAAGTGCTTGAGTTTTTGTATTTAAGTGTACATATTTTAAAAATCTTTTTATAATTTTCTGTAGAGGAGGAGATTTGCAATAAAATTTGGAATGCTTAATAGATAGAAGTTTTTTTTTATGAAAATATAAAAGATTTAATAGATAAAAATTTCACAAAAACTATAGTCAAACGCAGAAGAATGAAGAAGAATGAACATTTTGTGGTAAAAAAAACGAACATTTTGAATTTAATGATTTAGTTATAAAAACGAGGGTATGACAATAATAATGAAAAAAAATTAGAACGACCGCCACGTCTATGCTTGCAGGACCATATCCTTTTTATGAAATTTTCTATCAGCCATTCGCTCATATCCTGCATTTTCTCGATAACTCTACGAATTTCATGCCTAAAGTCTTGAGTAGACAAAATCTCAACATCTCAATATCAACAATATCATCAATATCACCAATATCATCAATATCACCAAAGTCATCAATATCATTAATATCATAAATATCATCAATACCATCAATACCATCAATATCACCAATATCATCAACATTATCAATATCATCAATATCATCAGTATCATCAATATCATCAGTATCATCAATATTATTATTACTATCATCATTATTATCAATATCATCAGTATCGTCAATGTTATCAATAACACCAATATCATCAATATTATTAATATCATTAATATCATCAGTATCCTCAATATCATCAATTTTATCATTACTATCAATATTATCATTATAATCAATATCATCAATATCATCAGTATCACCAATACAACCAATATTATCAAAATCATCAATATCATCAGTATCATCAATATCATCAATATTATTAATATCATCAATATAATCAATATCATCTATATTATCAATATCATCTATATTATCAGTATCATCAATATCACCAATATCATCAATATTATCAGTATCGTCAATATCATCAATATCATTTGTATCATTAATATCATCAATATTATTAATATCAACAATATCATCAATATTATCAAAATCAGCAATATCATCAATATCATTAGTATCATCAATATCTTCAATATTATCATTACCATCAATATTATCAATATAATCTATATCATCAATATCATCATTATCATCAATATTATTTATATCATCAATATCATCATTATCATCAATATTATTAATATCATCAATGTCATCAATATTATCAATATGATAAGTATCATCAATATTATCAATATTTTTAGTATAATCAATATCATATGTATCATCAATATCATCAATATGATCAATATTATCAATACCATCAATAACATCAATATCTTTCACTTTCGCCTATATGGAATCATATTCATTAATCATCCTTCGATATCTCAGTCCATTCACCATAACACTTCCTTTAAGCTTAAATCAGACATGCCATAACCCTAACCATACAAAACAGCTGATCGCACGAAACTAATGGGCAACACTGTATTTGGTTAAAGGTGAAGTGTCATAAAGCCATAGCCATAACCATATAAACCAATTGAATTTGATTTTGGTTATGGCTATGGCAATATGTTATGTCACGTCTAGTTTAAGCTTTAAGGCTTAGTTATCCGACTGTAATGTAAAGTAACTGCAACAGTAGGAAACAGCTGATCGATATTGTTATGTGAAAAGTAATGAAAATGTTTATGGAGATGTAATGTAACGTAACCTACTTTTCATATAAAAGTATCGATCAGCTGTTTCCTACGTTACAGTTACTTTGCATTACAGTCGGGTAACTCGGCCTTTAGTTTTACTTTCCACAAATTAAGATCTAATGGACCTGCCAGATCAAAAACTGCACCAAACAGTCGCACGTGCAAGAGTTAAATTATTTATTTTAACATTAAAGATTTCTTTAATTTAATTTTTATTCCCACCATATGTGAGCAATTTATCATTATTTAATAATTCGTTAGAGGTACGATTATGACACTGTTTTACCAGCACAAAACATTATATTTTTGGACATTGCTTGTTTGGAATTTTAAAAACCGTCATTTACCCACACCCAGAACACATAAAATACAACATTTTGTTGTTTTAATAATTATGAACATTTGTTATTTATTTACGATTAATATCATTAAATTCCAGCTGATAGTTAATTGCTACTGAGATAAATTTTAGAAATATTTAATTACTTGTTAAGAAATAAAACAAATTCATAAAAAAAATCTTAAATCATAAATGACAATTTATATATTCAGATACTACGGTATAGAAAGCAATTAATTATATTTAACAATGTCAATCACTTTATCAAACACACTAAACAAATACAGGCGATTATGACACGCAATGATGCTAAATTTAAACAAACGTGACCCTGCCCACTTTTCTTAAATAACATATAGTTTTTTTTTGTAAATTTCGTAGTAAGTACATTAAATAAAATATTAAATTTAAAAAAGGAGCTGCCCAAATTTCGTTAAAATCGCTTTTACAAAAGTATATAAGATCTATAAAAAATTAAATGGGCACAACCACGCCTACTCTTGCAAATGCCAGATCGTGGCGTTTTAAGAGGTCAGGGTGTTTGTCAAGTTTCATATGAATCAAATAAGTAGGAGTTCGTAAAATTTTATAATAAATTTTAAAGGGCGTGGCCCCGCCCACTTTTACACAAATTAGACTGCGTCATTGTAAGGGCCTAAAATGTGTTTTAAGTTTCATAGAAATCAGATGGTTAGGTGACCATAAAATTCTAGAACAAATTTAAGTGGCCGTGGTTCAGCACAGTGGGACAATTTGCTCATAATATATGCTAACGTTTAAAAATTTTTCTTCTTTGGGTCTAGGATCGTGATTTGGAACGTTTATTTTATGCAACAACATATAAACTTTCTATTTATTATTTGTTATATATCACGTGTTGTCATGTCATAAAAGTGGGCGATTAAAAAATGACAGTTGTGTTAAAGAAAAGTTCATCAAAATAAAAAACTGTACTAACAAAGAGTATAAATGCAAGTAAAAGCAATATAATCACAAAAAATCGTAATTCCTTTTCAGAAATATCTCACTTTTTTTTTCTTCAAATAATAACACAACTTTTAAAGCACAATTAATGTCCATATTGTCGTTCACAGGTGAAATCATTTAATTCCTCTGGGAGTCAACCAAACGTGCTTAAATCAAACAGTTTTTCTTTAAATAATTAATTAGTAGCTACGCTTTTTTGGGCACATGTGTGCCAAAAAAATTTATACATACATACATACAGTTTCCCACCCCCGGATGAACCAACTTTTTTTTCTAGCATCATCAACTAAACCCGCAATATAAGCAACACATTACAACTATATCATTTAACCAGGGATGAAAACTCTGCCAACTAAACCCTAAAAAAACATACTCCCAGCTCTGCATCGAAGCCCGAATCGTCATATGTATACTACTATGCAGATTCGTATTCCAGTTTAAAAATAATTTGGAATTTCGGGGAAGATTAAAAGTTTTTTTTCGAGTTTTTCGTTTCGACAGACCTGTAGAAAAATTAAAAAAACTACGCAAACAGCAGTCGTGAAAAAAATTATTTTTTTTTGCCAGCATTTCGTGCGGCAAAAATTTTTAAATGAATACACTTCTCTTTTCCTTGGGAGTATAAATCATAATCACATATGATGAAGTTATATTTTTTTTAAATTCAACTTTGTTGCATAGTAATAATATTAGCCCTTTAATATTAAAGTATTTATTTCCAAGTGTATTTTAATTTTTAATATATTTTTTCTACCGACAGTAAAATATTTTGTAATAATTACAAATCAGTAAGCAATTATTTATTTTAAATTAAATCAGCCAACAATCGCTGCTGGTAGCAAATACCACTTGATATTTTGGACCGCAGTTACATACATTTAACACACAGGCCAGGCTCCTAAACGGAATCAGCAAACACGTATTCAGTCACAGCCACATCCAGTAGGTGTGTGTGCCATGACAAAATACGAAAGCCCACATATCAATTTATATGGATTGTTTTTAGCATTAAATCTAACCAATTTACCATCAAATTATTTATAAATTTGTTTAATAAATACAAAATAACAAAATAGAATAAAAAAAATATTCAGAAAAGGTAATCAAACACATAAATTATTATTATGAATGAGTTGGCATTAAAATTCAGTATTGTACATTATTTGTATATTATTTGTGCAATTGTTTGTTTGGTGTTTGCAACTTAATACAAAACAGTTCAATAAAATCAAATTTCTGCCTTATTAAATTCCCATAAAAATTAATAACAATAAATATAAAATAATAAAACGAATGAATGGAATGCATTGAAAATATATATTTGTTTTTGGCGAACACGAATTATACAGACACTTCATAGAAGTTAAAATATTATAAAATGTAAAATATAATCGTGATTATTTGAAAGTTTTCTTCTTTTTTGCGAAAGCAGCTGCTGATATACGTGTGTATATACTCGTATGTATATGTAAGTCTAAATTACAGGAAATAGCTCCCGCTTTCAGAATGTGTTTAAATCTGGCAACGTCTTAATATTGCAATTGGGCAGGGTTCGCAGTGTTAATTTATCCCTTTCATTAAAATAAAAATTAAACAATACTGAAAAAAAATAATAATACAGTGTACTGTCTTCTTACGGACAACTCTCTTAAGCGAACATTTCCCATAAACGGACATTTTTTGCCGTACCAAAAGAATCCTTTGGGATTTTTTAAATTTTCCCTCTTGAGCGGACAGCCCTCTCCTCTTATAACCGGACGCGGACACTTTTTTCCCACTCCAAAGAGATTTTGGTTCCCAATAACCGGACATCTAACAAAACTGCAACACTGTTTTTCCGTTTACTCTTTTCACATATTCGTACAGATGTTGCTTATTAAATTGCTTACTGATCTTCAAATACACATCCAAGGTAATGAAATTAAAGCAAAAATACGTCAAGCTAAAATTTCAGAGTGTTTTAAATCCATTTGAATACCTTGCATAACAAGTTTTGTTTTTTTTTACTTCTCGCTAAAATGTTAATAAAATTTTTTTGTTTTGGAAATACAATTTTTTAAAGATTAATACATATATGTATTACAAATTATTATTTATTTTTTTTGTACTTCTCTCATACGCGCACACTTCTCATAAGAGGACAAAATTTTCAGTCCCTTAGGTGTCCGCTAAGGAGAGAGTACACTGTAATTTGTTTAATAAAAAATTGAAAAGGTGTGTGTGACATCAAAAAACATCAAGTTGTAATCATCTGCCCCTGTGCTGCCACCTTGTAAAATTAATACGCCACTTTTAAGCACCCATTTTATATGGCTGATGTAATTTTCCGTGTGTTCAAAGGGGTGAATGAATCGTTTTGTAAGAAAACTCAGTAACACTTTTTCCGGAGAAACATTCTTTTGGGGAACAATGGGCGAATCTACCTTTTTTCGTGGTGAGAACTGTCAAACATTGTATATATTTTTCACACAAACACAGTGCCTTTTCAAGCCGTAAAATACCAATGCCAATACCAATACTAATACCGATACCAATACCAATACCAATACCAATACCAATACCAATACCAATACCAATACCAATACCAATACCAATACCGCTACCAATACCAATACCGCTACCAATACCAATACCAATACCAATACCAATATCAATACCAATACCAATACCAATACCAATACCAATACCAATACCAATACCAATACCAATACCAATACCAATACCAATACCAATACCAATACCAATACCAATACCAATACCAATACCAATACCAATACCAATACCAATATCAATACCAATACCAATACCAATACCAATACCAATACCAATACCAATACCAATACCAATATCAATACCAATACCAATACCAATACCAATACCAATACCAATACCAATACCAATACCAATACCAATACCAAAACCAATACCAATACCAATACCAATACCAATACCAATACCAATACCAATACAAATATCAATACCAATACCAATACCAATACCAATACCAATACCAATACCAATACCAATACCAATACCAATACCAATACCAATACCAATACCAATACCAATACCAATACCAATACCAATACCAATACCAATACCAATACCAATACCAATACCAATACCAATACCAATACCAATACCAATACCAATACCAATACCAATACCAATACCAATACCAATATCAATACCAATACCAATACCAATACCAATACCAATACCAATACCAATACCAATACCAATACCAATACCAATACCAATACCAATACCAATACCAATACCAATACCAATACCAATACCAATACCAATACCAATACCAATACCAATACCAATACCAATACCAATACCAATACCAATACCAATACCAATACCAATACCAATACCAATACCAATGCCAATACCAATACCAATACCAATACCAATACCAATACTAATGCCAATATCAATACCAATACATATACCGATAACAATAACAATACCAATAAATCTTGTTAACTATAAAGAAAATTGAAGTATAAAAGCTTGGCCCACGATGTCGATAAAAAACTGTGGATCTATTACCCAGTTGACCAAGACTTTCGTTATTGATATCGATTTCGAATATATTTCGAATATTTATCCTTTAAAACTATCGGGAGTGACACTCAAAAATTAATTGAAAAAAGTTCACCTGTCGCTCAGTTTTGTCCCAAGAAACATTTGATCTCGAATTTTAGCAATATCAAAAGTGAGAGAATATCGAACTAATTTCGATATCTCAAGAAGGCAGCAGAAAAAGTAAAAAGTACTTTTATATTTTAATTTATTTATTTTAGCGTACTTATTTTCTTTATTATTTATTTTTTAGTTCATTAATATACACGCTGCAGGCTTTGAACATGGTACCTCCATTCCATCAATTGTTGCACATATGAAAGTACATATCGTTGGTCACAAATAGAAAGGCCCTAACTCAAATAACTGTAACTCTACAGGAGGAGGTGAAAACATAATAATAAACAGTACAAGTGCTTGTACAACTGCTTTGTAAAACTGCTTGTAAAAGTTTTATTTTTTATCCTATTGCAATAAATTTTTGTGACGAGGTGTACTTGGGTGAATTTTTGGGGCCTTTCTACTTGTAACCATCGATATGTGTTCTTATTTTATTTCTTAGCTTACAGTGCTGTCATGGTTTGAACTTGGTAGCTGTTAGTCAGGCTAGCACACATTCATTCGGCTGCCGTCACACATTCGAAAAACTATCGCGATAAGTTCGAATTTCGAAGATTTAGCGAACATACGATTTTTTTTTATTTGCGAACAAATATCGAACAATTTTGTTGCTATTGAGCGTTCGTTTTTATCGAGTCTCAGTTCAATATTGAAAAAAAATCAAATTTTGTTTTCGGTGCTGGTTTCTAGCGACATCGTGGGACAGGCCATAAGTTACTGTTTTTCTCTTGTTTTTTTTAACATCTCTTAATACGAAACAACAAACAATAAAAAGTCCTATTGTTTTAAATGTTTTACATTTCTATAGAATATTGTAACAAGGCACGAAGCATTCGAAGAACACCAACTGAGCGTGGAACAAATTATCTCCCAGATATGTACTACACCACATTGTTACAAATGCTGCAATAAATAAAAATATCTACCACAGAATCTATCAGTATACGGAAAAAATAAAAATTATAGAATTTCTGTTAATAATTTTGCAAAATTATTTGAAAATTATATTGAGTGTGTGTATACGATTTGCGTTAATACGTGTTCATAATTTTAATTCGTACAAATTGTTTTAGTTGTTGTTTTGTTTGTGGCATTTTTTTTTGGTCAGAACGTTGTTGGTTGTTGTTGTTGCAGCTTTAGCTGCTGTGTTTAAGTTTCTGTATTTTTGTAATCATTTATTTATTATTGCATGAGCGCAAAACCCTCATGACCATTATAAATATTTGATTTGTTTGTTGTTATTTTAGAATTACACATGAGTGCCAGCAGAGGCACAACACACACTTGCAACAGCAGCAGCAGCAGCTTGTGTGTTTATAAATTGTTAATGAAAAAGAAGTATAAAAAAAATTATGCTAATTTTTGCGAACAAATAAAACCACACAATAACCAATTTCAATTATTGCCATTAAATGTTAAATCTTTTTTCAAATTGGTTACATAGAATTTTAATGTGTTTGGAGGTAAAATGGAAAACCACTAAAATAAATAAATGAAATTTTATGAAAGACGGTGGGTATCGTATATTATTTAGGTTTTGAACAATTGTGGGCATGTGGCATAGTAGAGATTTAAAACACTTTAAATTAATTTCTGTTTATGGACAAAGATACGAGTAGCAAGCACTAATGATAATAGCCTTAGGAGTTGTTTTATTAAAAATTTTGTGTGCAAGTCAGGTGCAGTTTTGCAGAAGCTCTAGTTGAGCTTAATATATATAATACTTTTGCGAGCGTTCTTGAAAAGCAGCCTCGTAATATTAAGTCGGCTTTTCCACATGGTATTGTACACAACAATAAACAAATTATTTGAGTATTTTGTGTAAAATTTGTTTAAATAGACAGACAACAATATTTGGTTGTCCTCGATAAAACGGGCAATGAAATTTTTTTTAGAGTGCCGTATACCAAAAGTGTAAATGAGCACGCCTATTGTTTTCGCTACTATGCCCATTACGGTGGCCGGTATTTTTTTTTATGATTTCTTATACTCTCACCCCCCCAAATCGGTTCAGTTCTATTTAAAAAAAAAAAATACAAAAAAAAATTCATACCGACAACTTGGGTTTTAGGGGGTGCGCCCGGGGCTCAAAGTTGACCCTTAAGCCCATATATTCAATGTAATTTTTTTTTTTTGGTTTAGTTTTCTTTGGACTATAAGTATATGTACGAAATAATTTAATATATTTAAGCTCTTATTGCACATGCTTTAAATATAAAAAATTTCCATAAAAATATAATTTTCTTATATACAATTTTTGGTATTTTGTTGGTTATTTTATTCATTATTTTCTAAAATATTAATTTTAGCAAAAAACTTTCTTTGAGACTAATGTTGTTGACTTAAAGAGCTAAAATATTGTCATATGTCATAATGTCAAATGATTTTTTTAAAATATAGTCATATGGGAAAATTACATTGAAAAATGGGCAATTTATCGGTATGAAATTTTTTTTGTATTTATATTTTTTATACAGGGTGTTTTTTTTTGAGGTAAAGAAGGATAATTTTATGCCATTAATGTTTAAATATGATTTCGGGCATGTGGCCGCCGCGGCTGGCTCGAATAAAGCCAATTCTACAGGTCCAATTTTCAACCACTTTTTCGAGCATATGGGGCCGTATGTTGGCAATAACGCCACGAATGTTGGCTTCCAAGTCCCCTAACGTTTCTGGTTTGTTGGCGTAGACGAGCGACTTCACATATCCCCAAAGAAAATAATCCAATGGTGTCAAATCACACGATCTTGGTGGCCAATTGACAGGTCCATTCCGCGAAATTATGCGCTCATCGAATGTTTCCTTCAATAAATCGATTGTGACGTGCGCTGTGTGGCATGTAGCGTCGTCTTGTTGGAACCACAACTCATCCACATTCATGCCATCCAATTCGGGAACAAAATAGTCGGTTATCAGCTCCAATTGCTGTGCACGGTGGCGAATCGATTCATTCGGGTCCTCTTCAACACTTTGCTCTACAGCGGCAATTGTTTCTTCGGTGCGCACTGTTCGACGTCTCTGCGGATGCGTATTATCACATAGAGTAAACGTAGTGCGAAAACGATCCATGGTTAACCGAATTAATTGCTCTGATGGATGATTATGTCGACCATAAAATGGACGGAGCTTGCGGTAAACTTCGCGAACTGAACCATTATTTTCGAAATAAATTTGCACGATTTGCAAGCGTTGTTCTTTTGTCAATCTGTTCATGATGAAATGGCAAACCAAACTAAATATTAATCACTTGACAGCTGACAAAATGGCCGCCAGTTAAAAAAGTGATGCCAACTTAAAGTTCTATACCTCAATAAAAAACACCCATTAAAACTGAACCGATTTTTGGGGGGGGGGTGAGAGTAGAAGAAATAAAAAAAAAGTTCTCCATACAATTAACGGCCACTCTAATATCCATCTATCCGTGTGTCTATCACAGGTTGCTTTCTCAAGAGCTACGAACCTTAAATTTTCCCAGAGTATGTAAAACTTTGAGCGCTAAATAGCAATTATATGCACAGTTAAAAATTAAAGAGTGCTGCAAAGAGAGCAACGATAAATGTTGGAATCCTAGTGTAATATATTGACATTTGAAACTTTTAAAGCTAGTGTATTTTATGCAGACTACACAAGTTAATACTGAAATTTAAAAAACCAAAATTAAAGAGTATTCTATCAGTTAATGTAATTTTGACAACTTGCTGTATCTTGGAACTCGTAAGAGGCAAACTCTTGGAATATTCAAAAACGCTTCAACTAAAAATCCAAAATAAAAAACAAATCGCCAAACTGAAAAAGCTCTTAAATGAAAATTATCATGAAAAATAGATTAAATCGCTTAAATGCAAAAAAAATCGCCAGAATTAAAAACAACGTCAAAACAAAACAAAAAAAAATCGCTTAAATAAAAATAAATCGCAAAAAAGAGAAAAAATTGCCAAAATCCCCAAAATTAAAAAAAAGAAAAACGCCAAAACTAAAAAAAATCGTCAAAAAACTAAAAAAAGTTAATTAAAAAAAATTACAAAAATTAAAAAGAATGTTTAATAAAAAATATCATCAAATAAATCGCTCAAAAGCAAAAAAATTACCATACGTAAAAAAGTCGGAAAAGAACTAAAAATTGCCTGAAAATGAAAAAATCGCTTAAATTAAAATAAATCGCTAAAAAGCGAAAAAAATTTAATAACCGAAAAATCCCTTAAACGAAAAAAATGCCAAAACTAGAAAAGTTAGTCAAAAACCGAAAAAGATTTATTATTAAAAAATACATTCGCTAAGAATTGAAATTATTGAACTTAAGCCTGAATAAGAAATTATTTCTGATTAAAATTCACTACAGTTCAATTAAATCTACAAAATGTCTCACAAAATACCAAAATAAAAAATCGCCAAATAGAAAAAAAACGCCTAAATCAAAAATATAAGCAAAAATAAATTAAATCGCCCAAATGCAAATAAAAATCACCATAGGTAAAAAATTCGCAAAAAAACTAAAAAAATCGCCTAAAACCGAAAAGAGTTGTTAAAAGGAAAAAAATCGCCAAAACCAAAAAAACACCAAAAGAAGAAAATCGATTAAACTAAGTAACAACAAAAAAAATCGTAAAAAATCGAAATAACGGTTAAACTATAATAAATCGCCAAAAGTAAAAAATTGCCAAAAACGAAAAAAAAATACGCCAAAAATAAAATGACAGTGATGCCAATTTAGCGCGTTTCGCGCTAGATTTAGCGCGTTTTAACTACGCCAAACGCGCTTTTTTTCGTCTTAGCGCGTTTAATAAAAAAAGCGCTAACTTAGCGCGTTTTGGATAAAGTCAATAACATCATTTCAGTTAAATTTTTTTCTTTTTTGTATAAAATTACCAATTTTCTAGTGTCCAAAACTCTGATAAAAATTTTTTAATTTCGTTAATGAGTCAGCTGTTGCAAATAAAATTCCCTTGTCAAAAAAAATTATTTGAATCGCAAGATTTTTCGACATTTTATACGAGTATTTTGTTACTCGTACAAAGTTTGTTAAAGAAAATTAAAATAAAAACTAAGGATTTCGATTATTTGGTGATTCTAGATTTAGGATATAATTTCCAAGAAGCAATATTGCAAAATCTGAAAAAGAGTTGCTTAAAAAAGAATATTAACTCTTACATACATGGACTTTTATTAAAATTTAATTTAGCGCGCAGAAAAATAGCGCGTTTTGGCTATAAATAGTTGACAATGCTGTAACTCAGCGCGTTCTAGCGCGTTTTGAAAAGGTGAATAGCGCGTTTGGGTTGTAAATAGTTGGCATCACTGTAAAATGAACGCCAAAAACAGTAAAAATCCCAAAAACTAAAAAATGCTCCAAAATTAAAGTCGTCAAAGAACTAAAAAAATTTGCCTAAGACCGAAAAAAGTCGCAAAGAAAAAAAGAAAAAAATCGGTTAAACTAAATAACAACCGAAAAGAATCGCCGAAAACTGGAAACCCCGTTAAAACTAAACAAAGCGTCAAAGCAAAAAAAAATCACTTAAACGAAGAGAAATCGCCTAAAAGCGAATAAACTGCAAAAACGAAAAAAACGCAAAAAACCGAAAAAATCTCTAAAACAAAAAAAAAAAAAAAAAGCGTCAAAACTAAAAAAAGTCTCCAGAAACCCAAATAACGTTTATTATTAAAAAAAATCCCGAAAATAAAAAGAATTGATAAAATAAAAAATATCACCAAAAATAAATTTAAGGCATACAAGCAAAAAATCGCCTGAAAACAAAACAGGCGGCAAAATGAAAAAAAAATTGCAACACCCAAAAATCGCCAAACTAAAAAAGTTCGCTAAAGTAAATAACAACCGAAAAAAAACGCCAAAACTAAAAAAGCGACAAAACTAAAAAAAAAATCGCTTAAGTTAAAATAAATCGCCAAAAAGCAATAAAGTTGCAAAAAACTAGAAAAACGCCAAAAATTAAAATAACCTGAAAACCGAAAAAACCCTTAAAACGAAAAAACCGCCAAAACTAAAAAAAAAACTACAAAATAATACAAATCGCTAAAGTTAAAATAAATCGCCAGAAAGCGAAAACGTTGCCATAAACGAAAAAACGCCAAAAATTAAAAAAAACCTCAAAACTGAAAACACGAAATAAAAATGAAAAATAAATTCTACTTGATGTAAGATATTCGATTATATAGTTAGGCCAAAGTTGGTGTAGTATTACATACATATGTATGTGGTGTTCGTACCAGTGCGACTCAAAGGCGCACTTTACTAAATTTATTTTGTTAGGATTTACTTTCTTGTTATTAAAATTTTTATTGCATAAAACTTAGCCACTTTAACTTGAATTTAGTTTTCCAATAACAAACTATTATTTTCATTTAACTCTGATTTACTGATTCAGCGTGTCGTAATATTCATTAAAGAGACATAATTTAAAAAAAAAAAACATAACACTTTGTTGCATTCATAAATTAAAATATATTTTTCTCTACTAAATTCTACAATTTCTTTCTCCTTGTACTCGTATGTATTTATTAATTGCCACCATAAATTTTATTAAAAATATTATTTATTTGCCTTTGGGCGCAAAACGAACGTTGTATAAAACGTACGTTTTGCAAACTATAAAAAAAAAGAAAATACTGTGTAAAACCTTTTAAAAAAATGGCCTTTAATATTTGCGTCATTTCTTGGTTTATTACATCTTTTAATGTTTGACTAGCAAGTTTTGTTGTTGTTAAGTTGGGGTTGTATTTTAGAAAAAAAAAATAAATATAAAAAAAAAAACAAATAAATTACGATAATAAATTGTTAAAAAATGTTGTTAGTCCATAAATTATTAATATATTTCTTTATTTTTCTCTTTATTTTTTATTTTATTCTCTTTGTAAATTGTCATTTGTTAAAGTTGTCAGAATGTTTGCAAATTACAATAATTTTAAATGTTTTAACTGTCAGTTGCTATAGTGATTTATAATATTGAAATGAAATACCGATAAGACAACAGTAGTTGTTTTATTTATTTGTAATTATACATGTTATTTTTTTTTATAATATAAACATTTATTGAAAGTTGCACAGACATGTTCATGAGTGTGCTTATACGCCTGTCAAGCCCTTTTATGGGTGGAAATATAATAATAATTAGCTAAGAGTTCGATTAAGCAATTATTATTTATATATATTTTAGAGTGGGTCAATTTTGTTTTGTCAATAAGCGTCTAGGAAAAATTAAATCTACACAAAATTGTAAAAATATTCTTAGGCTAATAAACTATAATGGGTAACATCAAACCATAGCTCCCGCCGAGAGACATCAAAATTCAAGCTATTCGTTGGGTGAAAACATTTTTAGCCAAATAACAAAAGTAACATTTAAAAAATTCTCGCTTCTGATTTTGATGCAATTTTGTAGGAATGATGCCTTTGGTTCTTGTAATTACACAATTTCAAAGTTAACAAAATGGTCGGGGTAGCGCCCAATAAAATATATTATAATATTTCACGTGGTTCTACTTAACCGATTTTTACAAAACTTACCACACATCTTGAGCTCTAAAACAGACACAATCCTGCATTTAAAAAATGGGCGGAATCACGTCCATTCAAATTTAAGATTTTATTTTAAGTGGTTCTACTTTTCTGATTTTTACAAGACTTAACATGCACCCTTAGCTCTGAAAAACACACAATCTTGCGTTTAAAAAATGGGTGGAGACACGCCCATTAAAATTTAATTTTATATATCACGTACTTCTTCTTATCTTCTTCTATCAGATCTTTGCATTGAAGTCGGTTTTTTTTGGCAGAAGGAATTATTTTACCATATTTTCGGTTTGATTTTCAAGGAGCGATACGTTGCATTGAAAAGATACTTGATAAAAGCTATGAAATAACAATAAAAATGTGAGACTTCAATAAAACTTTTATTCCCAGATTAAATTATATGCCCAAAGATATCTACTCTTAAAGAGAACATTTCCCTGCAACAAACACAAGGTCTGGTAAAAAATCGAAAATTGGTGGTAACTGTGTGTGTGTGGGAGATGTGTTACATGTAAAAAAATCTGTAATTATTTATTCTTAAATTCGGTGGCTAAAAGGAAAAAGTGCTTAAGTCGAGATAAGCTGATTTTGAGTTAATGGCAATCCTCATAGTTAAAAGTGCCTGTATGTAAAATATCAATTGTTTTATACGATTTTTTTTGGAAGTTATAGCGCAATGAATGAAAAGTCGATTTTTGCCGTTTTGTGCATTAAAAGTGGGTTAATTATTTCTGTAATATAAAATTATTTTGCAAAAATATCAACCATATATTTTTACTTATTCCAAAGGTAATAATATAAGTAATATTACAAAGAATTTCTTTTTCTAAATTATCGTTATTGAAGGAACCAGCTCATTTCGAAATAGACCTATAGATCTAATATACACCCTTATTCTAATTGTCGACATCGACGTTACTTAACACAATACCAAAAAATTGAGGCTTGTTTACTAGCTCTCGAGAAAAATTCTGTGCTACTGGGAGTCTATTTCCGTTCCCTAAGGTCTAGAAAATAGCATAAACCTGCCAACAGGAGTCAGTTGTTTTCGCCAACGGATACACAAGCCTTAATTTTTTGGTGCTGTGTTAAAGTGTCGTTGATGTCGACAACTAGAATAAGGGTGATACAAATTTTTTTTTGCAAAAATATCAACCGTATATTTTTACTTATTCAAAAGGTAATAATATAAGTAATATTATAAATAATTTTTTTTCTAAATTATCGTTATTGAAGGAACAGACAGATCGTTTCGAGATAGACCTATTGTTGTTATCATTATCAAATTAAAGGCCTTTTTTTTCTCAAATTCCAAAGCTGGAACCAACAAATTCATCATGCCACCTTAATTGCATGTGTTCTGGCTTTCACATCGTTTTCACATTTTTTCTTGTGAAATCGGATGTTAAAGCACATCATACGCCTGTTTAGGTTGAAATTTAGAAAATAAAAATTAATAGTATGTGTTCTTGCATCCGATTTTAGATGAAAACGATTTTTAAATGGATGATTTCAAATTTTTAGCTTTTTCGTTTTCACTTTTGGCAAAAAAAAAACTCGTATTCTTTTCACTTGTTAATAGTTTTGTGAAAAGAATACGAGTTTTTTTGTCAAAAGTGAAAACGAAAAAAGCTAAAAATTTTAAATCGTCCATTTAAAAATCGTTTTCATCTAAAATCGGATACAAGAACATATACTATTAATTTTTATTTTCTAAATTTCATCCTAAACAGGCGTAGGATGTGCTTTAACATCCGATTTCACAAGAAAAAATGTGAAAACGATGTGAAAGCCAGAACACATACAAATATTTAAATATTTACAATTTAAATACTTACATATTTAAATATTTCAAAAAATTTTACATGCTCCCGACGAAAGATAAAAAAAATACAGCAAAAATATTGAAAACTCCCATTACAGGGATTTTGCGAATTTTTTTTTGGGAATTGCCGGGAACTCAGAGGAAAATTCTACCATAACACGGAAGAAGTGTACGATGCACTTTATTAAGCGAGCATTAATTTTGATACCAAAATTTAATAATATGCAAGCGTTGCTCAATTGTAAGTCGATCGATTCATGGTTAAATTATAGACCAAACTGAACATGCTTAAGAGAAAGATGATACGTGAAAACAGCGATAGATAAGAAAAATACTGTAAAAATACTGATAAATCCCATTTTTGGGATTTTGTGATTTTTTTTGGGAATTGTCGGGAAGTCAAAAGCAAATTCTATTGGTTCTTACAATAAAATGGAAGACGTGAACAATGCACTTAGTTAACCGAGCATTAATTTTGATCATGAAATTCAATCATCTGCAAGTGTTGTCCATTTGTAAGTCGATTCATGGTTAAATTAAAAACCAAACTGAACATGTTTAACAGCAGCATGATACACGAAAACAGCTGAGATGCCCAAAACAGTGTTGCCAAAGAGAAAGTTGCTACAAAAAACCATACCTTTTTAGCCGACTGCGCAACGCAAAGAAGGGTATTGTGTTTATCAGTCTATATATGTGTGCACGTATGTGTGTATGCATGTATGTATGTATATATCGTCAGCTAAAATACAAAAAGGCGTAACTAACAAAAAATTCAAAATTGAGTTTTTGATTGACTATTATGAATGCCATTAAACTACATGTCTTGACAAATTATTACACTTCTGCCATCAGAAATGAGGCTTTTATTAACAAAAAACAAGTTCGTTTAGTTTTTGTTTCAGTTGTTTGCTTCTCCTGTCAAATCATATTTTTCTTAGTTACGAACTTTTGCATTTTAGCTAACGATAATATATATGTGTGTTACTTTGCGGCACTATAAACCGAACGCGTAGACCGATTTTGATAATTGTTATGCCATTCGATTTGCTTTAATGCCGGGAGTGCCACTAAGGATATGTAGGTCGTCAAAATTCAATATGGCGGCCAACAGACGCCATTTTGTAAATATAAACAATTTTAAAAGGTCTGCGAACTATGTCAAAATGGGTATCATTCGAAAGGTATTTATTTTAAAATCATCTCTTCTCTTCCTCATCTTTCTCTTATGATTTTTCATTTGGTATGATCCTTTAAGATATTCAACGATTCAAAGTTGGTCGTACTTTTTGTTTAAATACTTGTTTTGTAACTTTCTGGTACATATTTGAAGATTTTCTAAAATCATTTCAATTTTTTTTTATTTTAAAAAATTTGTTTCTAGTTTATTTATTAGTTGCCTAAGCAGCAACAAAATGCATCTAGATGTGACTAAAGCACAACAAACTGTTTCCATTTAATAAAAATATTTTTGCTGAATTAAAAAATTTTCCCTTTTGTTCGTATTTATCATAAAAAATTTTAATACTTGTTCTATGCAGCAGTCATTAATATTTCAAATGCAATAATAAATCTTACAACATTTTCAAATGATTATCTATTAAATATCATTTGTGAGAAATCATTCATAATATTTATATTATGAAACGCTGTCTAGTATAACAAAATCCAATAAACAATTTGTACCCACCATAAATTACTATTTAACTTTTAAACGAGTAGTTATTAATATATTTTTTTAACAGAGATTTTATCTGGCTTCCATTTGATTAACGTGCGAGTATTAGAAAACGAAACGGTGTTGATATGAGTATAGAAATACAAATAGACAAATACAATTTATATGATTAATTTTATTTAGCAGCAAAAAAAACCTCCAGTGAATTAAAATTATAGAGTTAAGGGAAAGTTTAAACTTATTATACCATTAACTATTGGAACATTTATTAGCAGTGATTTATAGCTGTCAGAAATTGTAAACAATTTGCAAAGATATGATAATTAAAAAAAAACTTCCATTAATATGTGTGATTATGCTAATGAATATCAAATTGTTTGAAATACTAACTTAGGGGACTTGTGAATGAACTACAAAGAGGGCCGGATGGAGCTGAGAAAAGTGGCTGCTGAGAAGTGTGAAAATTAAAAAAAAAATTTTTAACAGATATTTCTTATACACTTTTTTTTAAATAAAAAACTTATTTATATCATTTGTTACTTAAAAAGCTGTTAACTAAGCAAAGTCAGTTAAAATTTTTGTGTCATATATAATAAATAAATAAATCTTTTCAAAAATTAAAAAAGTTTTTCGAAGGTTACTATACAAACCTGGAACATATATTCCATTGCTGCGGTTAAATATTCTTACAATTTTTATACCCTCACTTTTCTCATGTAGCGCCCTCAGCAACAATGTTTATTATGACGCTGTAATTAAGCAAATAATCTCTCAGATTTCAGCTTAAATCTTTAATATGCAAATTTAGTAGTTTTAATTACACACACATATTATTCCTGTTAGTCAGCAATTCATTAGATATTCCATTAAATCACTATAAATTGTAATAATTAAAATACAATACATTTATTTTATTAATACCTGCGATGCTTTTTTTTTTGTTTCACCTTTCACGTGGCAAATAAGTAAATAAATAAGCTGCTGGGTATTATGCGCTTAAAATAATTACAGTAATTAAATGTTTATTATTTTCTAATAAATATATATTATCAATAAAAACTATCATAATACGGGTATTAACATTTCTTATTTCATTTATATATATTTTTTATATTTTTGCAAATGATTATTTACATGTACACTTGTACGTATACGTAATATTTATTTAGTGCGATTTAAATATTAAGTATACGTTAATTTAGTTGTTTTTCATGAAAAATGTTTTATTATTATTTATCTATAACCAGGAAGAAACACGTATGGCCTGTCCCACGAATTGTTCGAAATGTCCTACACTTATATTCAAAACTAAAACAAATTTTAAGATGTTGTTGTTTCAAATTTAAGTGTGCGACAATTCGAACATTGGCGACATCGTGGGTTAGGCCCGTAGTGTACTTAAAAAAGGTATGTTAGCCACCTAAAATATGACATTAAAATTGAGAAATCTACACACAAAAATAAAAATAAAATATGCTCTTAATTTTAAATGTTTTTCTTCAAACGAAAACGTAAAATTTTATTATAGAAAATAATAAAAAATAGACTTATCTCCCTGAATTAAATGTTTCGAAGTTGTCTGAAGGCAGACCTATCGTACTGAATTCGTTAAGACGTTTCGGTATTTTGTCAAAAGTCCGACTTGTCATAATGACTTCTTTAAGACATCAATTTTCTTTTGAAAACATCTAATTATTTAATGTGACTTTGTGCGCATAATAATCTTAATTTTGATAGACCATCATACAAAAGAATATAACCGGCAAATTTTTAAATTTATTAATATTCGTAAGGGTAGCCTTATAGTAAAAGAAAAAGTAAAAATTAAATTTTCCTCATTTTTGCAGCTTCAAACTTCAATAATTATGGCAATTCTTTAACGGCGAGCGCTCTAGGACAATTATTACCAAAATCTTTTGGATAGAATTGGATGATATGAACATTAAAGACAAGTGCTTTCAACAGGTTAGCGCTATAAGCTATACAGCTTATTAGACTTGGGTCGAACTCGTTCACTAGTTCATTTTTGCCACAAAACAATGATTTAAACCATGTAATTTAAATGTGTTTGCTCATTGGTTTGTGTCAAAAATGAGCTACTGAAAGAGTTCGATACAAGTCTACTACCAACTAGACTTGGGTCGAACTCACTAGAGCTGGGTCCAACTCGTTCATTCGTTCATTTTTGCCACAAACCTATGATCAAACCCATTTAAATTACATAAGTTTGATCATAGGTTTGTGTCAAAAATGAACGAGTTGGACCCAGCTCTACCAACTAGACTTGTATCGAACTCTTTCAGTAGCTGGTTTGTGGCAAAAATGAACTAGTGAACGAGTTTGACACACGTCTACAACTAACCAACCAACCAACCTAGTTGGATACTAGAGTTGTCTCCAGCAGCTCTTTTTGAACTAGTTTGAGGGCGTTCGAATTAAAAGTTGTTTCAAACCCATTTAACAATCATTGACGCTTTTGACCGAACTTGTGTCCAACAGCTCATTTTAGTTCTAAAGAGATGTTGGACACAAGACTATTGGATCCAGCTCTACTTCTTAAAGCTGGAGCTGATTGGGCAGTCAAAAAATAAAAAGTAAAAAATAGGATAATTTTCAAACATTTGTTGTTTCGATTGCAGTTTTTTTTAGCACTGGCTCATGCCACACTGTCTTGGCCAGCGAGATAGTGCGATTTGACCCCGTTAGACTTTTTCATGTATGATTTTCTTCTCTTGCAGTCTATTAGACTTGTGTCCAACAGTTCTTTTTGAACTAGTTTGAGAGCGTTTGAACTAAAAGTCGTAATAATCATTGACGCTTTTGACCGAACTTGTGTCCAAAAGCGAAGGTGGGGCTCTGCGTTATGTACATCTATTCATTCATTGTTTTAACTTCGACAGCGACTCTTTGAATTTCAGTAGCAGAAGTATCTGTTACTCACACTTCTGCTACTAAAATTGTGTTGTGATTGGGCAGTCAAAAAATAAAAAGTAAAAAATAGGATAATTTTCATGACACATTTTGCATTCTGCACGAACGATTTGAGGGTCTGGTTATCTTACGTCAAGGTAATGTGAGTTGGCCACCGAGATTGTGCGATTTGACACCGTTAGGTTTTTTATGTACATATAATTTTCTTTTATTGCAGTCTATGCAAATAGGCTACAAGCCATAGTGGCCTTCAAGGCCGATTTAATGCAGGCTATTAAACAAAATCAACCTGAATTGTAACACAAAGTCATGGCAATTGTGTAATTTCTAAAGCGCGCCATGCAACAAAGCCATGGTGAATTTTTACACTGTGTCAAATTCTTTACATTTATTATCAAATTTATTATCAAACTAATAAAAATTTCTAATGAAATATCACTCACACTCTGTTTTGCATAAAATTTAGAGTTAAGTAGCGCTTATTTATATTGTTACGATTGTTTTTAAAACATTGCTTTATTATTATACTCGTAGTTTGTCTCTTTCGTCTGCATCGGCTTATATGTTTGTGTGGTTGTATATTTCTTAACAACCAGAAGGTATATCATGCTTCTTGTTGTTGTGCTTTGAATGTTTACTGCAACATGGTCTGGTGTGTTTGTGTATTTATGTTATAATAAGTGGATCATTTTCATTGTTCACAAAATCATTTTATAGGAAAAAAATTTGTATCACGCATGTTTACGTATATTTTCCTAACAATATATTTAGTATCAAATATCACTTTTGATGTTTAAGTTGTATCAAAATAATAATAAAATGGTATCAACTAACTTTGTTATCCCTATCCGTTTATATTTAAATAAACTCATTTACTTTTATGGAAAACAAATATTTCTTTCTAATAACACAAGTACATTATTTGCTAAACAATATCCGTATAACAACAACATATTGCAACAGAAAAATCAAAATATTTTCTTGCACAATCAATTTGTTTGTTAGCGATACAATAATCAGCCACCGCATTACCACTGCCAATTATAACTATGCCACATAAACCTTTAAGTAAATAAACACAATTGTCAATGTGGCAAAATACTGTTATACATAAACACAAACACATACACACTTAACCAACCAATTAAATACTCATATAAATGAAAACACTTATACATACACACACATGTACGTGAGTATATCTAAATACTAACCGCACTGTATGTGTGCAGATTGTTTTGTGGCGATTGTGTCCCCATATCCTTTCAATTGCTCTTACTCTTATCCCACCGGAGAAGTGGTGTGTATTATATAATTGTGTAAATTTGAATATTGTCATTGTCCTTTTTGGCCAATATAGGTTCATTATGGTGCTGGCCATTTTATTGTTTTAAGTTTATTGTTGGTATGCGCTTAAACAAACGTGTTTGTTTATAAATTTTGCAGCCTTTTGTTACAAAAGGCCTCATAAGCTCATTTTAATGATAATTAATGCATAAATATGCACGCAAGCACACAGGCAGGCTCTACTATACAGGTATTTGTGTGTAAATTAAACAATAAACATGGGAAATGCTAAATATCTTTATTATTTGCATGATCATAAAAGTTTAAATGAAAGCTACTAGAGATATTAAAACAACCTTTGTGCACCGTAAGGCAAGAGTTCAACATTTTTTGTTTGCTATTTATGTTAACATATTTTACCGATAAAATTAGTTTAGCTTTAATTTGCAATAAAATTATAATAATAATAATAATAGTGCAAGTTGAATTGATATGATACGATTGTTGTGCCAAAGGGGTTTTATATATGTATGTAAGTGGGATTTTTTAATTGACTTAATAAATTATTTCCTGCAGAATTATTGAGGACTCTATGGGACTCTATGGGGGAAGACCTATTAGATAGTTTATATACTGAATTAATTAGTTGACTTCTAAGGCCATTGCAACTTAATTCAAGTAGTTTTTAATATTTTAGTGTGGCTCACTTAGCATTCAGAAATTTATTCATATTAACAATGCGTATCAAATATCGCACTTGTTTTGATTATGGATTTTTTTTTAATTTAAATTGTTTTTTGTTTTTTAAGTTTACATATGAACTATTTCATTATGGGAAAAACAATTTATATGTATCATTTTCCAGCAAAAATACATTTGGCACAAGTTAGCACTAAGATAAGCGCTTCGAAAGCGTGGAAAAGCACTCACTACATCTCCTCTGCCTTACGAGGGTGCAATAACGCAAGCTAATGACTAAATATAACACAAAAACTACGAAGTTGGTCGGCTGTTTATACCCAAATACCCAAAGGTTTTTATAATGCATCCACTCTCGCTTACGTACGACGAAAACTTGCAAAACTTTTAAGATCATGTGGAGCTCCTATGATCCTAAATCGACAAAATTCCTTTTATCACTAACCAGAAGCAACTGTAGACTTCTAGTGGGGGTATTAATTGGACACTGCTGGGTGGATTCGTAGGATAAATACTTGACGGTACCTGCAGGAAATTTAAGGAACCCGTGGTATTGAGACAGTGGAACATCTACTGTGGCACTGTCCGGCTCTAAGCCGCACTAGATATGACATTCTTGGTGATCACACTTTTAGGAGTCATGAACTTGTATCGGGAATGGATGGAATTTGTAGACTACTAAGGCTTGTTAAATCTGTGTTGGAGTCATTCGATACAGGCACCATGGACTAGGCTGCATACTTACAGGTTTTCTGTCATCTGCTGGTATCGCTAAGGATCAATCCTGGTCTATGCGAGGTCCTTGACCACCCATACTAACCTAACCCAACCTAAACTTACTAGGATACAAATTTGGATGCGAATGAAATTTTTACTTCGAGTGTGTAGGAACATAAATATATGCTTTGGTAGGTGAAAGGGTAGTGTTCTAACCTAACTAGGATAGACTCCTGATTCAATGCGCGAACAAAACGTACAATTACAGTAGGATTTCAACATTATTCCTTGCTGACTTAAGAACATCCTTAAGGTTTTAACTGTTATATATTTGTTGTTCTAGCGGCCAAAGTTTTGCATATTATGTGAAAATTCCAGGTCCTTGGCTCTTGCCGTTATCGAGAAAATAGACATACGGACGGACGGATGGACATCGTAGCGAAAACAATAGGTTTCCTTTGCACTTTCGCGTACGGAACGCTAAAATAATAATTATTCAAAAATCTTTGCGTCACAATTTATAGAGCAAAGAATGCACGCAATTCTAAAATTAATATTTTAACTCACACTACAATTAAAAAACACACACACACATGAAGAAATTAAAATCGAAAAGCGGAGGAGAAACAAATTCAAGAATTTCACTCATGCAGAAAACTTTGTCGCACCTCATATAAATTTGATTTAATTTCATAATTGTGCGCTTAATGTTTTCTGCTTGACTACGTACGGAAATGTCAAATAGTCGTAGCAAATGTATGTTTCGCATGAGAATTTTAAATTATTCAAAGTGTTGTTATTTCTTCATCCTTTTTTTTTTTTTGCTTTTCTCATGCACATTTCTTTTGAAATTCATTGTTAGCGTATGGATAGAGCAGCAAGAACAGTGTGTTTTAAGGAAACAAGAATCAAAAAACAACTTGTGAGTTCTTAAACGCATCAAATGCTAGAAAAGGGAGAATAAGAAAAAATTAAATTTTCTGAAACAGTGGGGTGCAGGAAGAAAGTAATAGGAGTACATGAAAGCTGTAATTTTATAGTTTTGTTTACATATTTTTTTAACAACTTATTTATTTATTTATTTACATAATAATGCAATTACAGCTGTTGCTAGTCAGCTTTTACTAGTGCTAGTTTAATTGAACTAACTGCCAGTGTATCGAAAATAATAAAAAAAGTAAACAAAACACAAAAATTTAATTTATAGCTATGCTATTTATTGCGCGACACAGAAGTAATAAATTTACTTATATTTTTCGTTTCAAAGGACGAAAAGAAAAACAAATCAAACATTTTGTTTCATGAATTTTCGTATTTTGCTTTTGAGTATAAAGAAATAAAAAGAAAAATAAATTTCAATGTCAAAAAAATTTGCAATAAAAATAGCAAAAGTCGTATAATTTTGCTATTTCTACAACTTTTTATTTTTTGACTGCCCAATCACAACCTGTTGCTCATACTTCTGCTTCTGAAAATTCAAAGTGTTGCAGTCGAAGTTAACACAATAAACGAATAGATATACACAACGAAGAGCTTCTGCTGTCGACATGTTCGTAATGAAGCAGAAATGTGTGTGTATGTGTTTGAATGTATGTTTTGTGTACATATGAGTGTGTTTTCCTGTATGTACAAGCCGTTAGCTAAAATGCAAAAAGGCGTAACTAACAAACAATTCAAAATCTTGTTTTTGATTAATTATCATGTATGCCTATGCATGTCATGACAGAATTTTTCACTTCTGCCCCTGTGGCTGAGTGGCAGCGATGCTAGCCTCTCAGTCCAGAGGTCGTGGGTTCGATTCCCACCATAGACCCTGGGTGTTTTCCGCAGAAAAGCTAATCGCTTTGCGGGTTTTGTTTTGTGTTTGTTAAAATGACGTTTTTGTTTACAAAAATAAGAGCACGTAACTATAATACATATCTTTAGTTTTATTTTTTAAGTATTTGCCTCTCCTGTAAATTTATATTTTATTTAATAACGCCTTTTTGCATTTTAGCTAACGAAATATAATAGTAAAACAAAAAACAACAACACAATACACAAATGAGCAGTTTTTTAACAGCTGATAAATTTATAACTCTAACACTATGGATTACTTTTGTTACCAAAATCACGTCCTAGCTACTGTGTGGTGGCATAAAGAGCATAGCTCTAAGAATTCTAGTAGCAAAATAAATAAACTTATAGTCGAAAAGAATTCTAGTAGCAAAATAAATAAACTTATAGTCGAAAATTAAAATGTATAAATAATCTATAATATTACTTAATACGTATTATCATTTGTGCTTAATTGCAAAATAAATGTTATCCAAAAAAAAAAAGGAAAACTTTAGCCTCTCTTTCGCCAAAATTTCCCGCAGTGTATATTTTTATTTAATAAACTAAAACATTCACCTATATGTACGTAAGTAATTTTCTATATGTGTGTATGTGCTTAAACACACATACGTTTAATAGTGTATTTGTATATACCTTGTCGGAGAATGTGTGGTTGACTACAAAAATAGTTAACTTATAGTTAGCTTTTCTTAGACTCCCTAAAAGAATTTGATGAGCGCCAACAAATTTATTCTCAGCTACTTTAAAAATCATTTCAGTTTTATATTAACATTTTGCTGTTGTTATTTTAGATGGCAGCTTAGCCGAGTGGTAGCGCGTTGAGTACACAACGCGTGATGTTAAATGTTCGAGCCCCAGAAAAAAATTTTTTAATTTACTGACTACCAAGTGATTTAAAAAAGTCAACTTTAAGTTAGTTGAAAACTAATGCAGAGTGAGCCAATTGACTACCGCCTAGGACATCGCAATGTTAGAATAGTCAGTTGATTACATTGCAAAGTAATCTAAGTGTCAGTGAGTACTAGTTGCGAAATAGTTAGCTTAAAGTTAGTTTAAAGTTAGCCAAATGTCCGACAGGGTACTTATATAAATCCAATGTGTGTATGTATATCTTTATATGCCGGAATGTTTATACAAAAATTTTACATGCATCACATGTCTATGAAGCATTTCATGCAAACAACATGTTGACGACAATGTTGACAGTGGAATGAATGGTAGTGGTAGCGTAGCGATGATGACTCTCTACTATGTTGTTGTCAGGCGAAGAGAAAAGTGTACAACACTGTAAGTGACTGTGATGTTTTAATAGGAAAAACGAAACGAAAAGCATTTATTTGTCTTCTTCAGCGTCTTTAACGGGGGTGCATTCACTTTGGAAACAGTGATGGCAACTAGAAATTTCAATTATTTATAGTTTCTAATACATTTAATAACATAATAGTGTTAACTAAAGACTTTCACGGTGTTCTTAATGAATTAATATTTTTTTTAGATCTTATACAATTTCTAGAATTATACAATATTGTATATGTATATCTTATTTTTGAATAGAGATGAAGATTCATCTACTAACTGGTCGGTCACACGTATTAGGGGAAGTGAGGCAAGACATAAATATAGATTTGGAAAGCTCGTTCCTAGTACAAGGTTATCCTGTTTTACTCAAGCTTATTCAAATAAAAATAACTAAACTAAAAATCATTAACAAATAGAGAATTTTTTCTTAATCATCTTGTAAGTCACAGGTGGCTGCAGAAACGAGGTACTGGTTACAGCAAAAAATATTCTCTCTAAAAAAATAAGAAATAGCTAAACTTTAAGTTTACAAAATTCCATATTGTCATCACTGCTCGCTTTAACTTTATAGACTTAAGAATTTTATTTCCATTGTCTTTTTAAGTTGCTAAACTCAACCTACGAATGAATAATTTATTGTGGTTCTAGTGTTTTGAATTTTTCTTATATGCTTTAGAAATTCTCATTGCTGATTTAAGTAATTATTATGAATAGAACAAAAAATTACTGTCTTAACAAATATTTTTACTTGAGAATTTGCAGTGGTTTGAAAGGTGTCTGCAGCGCAGCACTCATTGTATACGATGGTAGTGATATAAGATTTTAATATACAAATTTTTTTTAATAACCTGAAAAAAATATATAAATTATTACACAGAAAAAAGTTTTCACCAATTAATGTTGTCAATGAAGAATTTAATAGATTCAATTAAATTTTTAATTAATTTGAGTGGAAAAACTTAATTGATATTATCAAATTGTTTATAGGTGAAAATTTAATTAATTTTTTAATTGATATTACAAATATTTCAATTGATATTACAAAATCATTCATATTACTTTTTTGTGTTTTTATTGTATTTTATTTAAAATTTTTCATACAAAATTTTCCTGAAATGGATTTCAAATTCATTTTATTTTTTATGAGTATGGGGGTTATTATATAAATAAAACAATAATTTAAATGTATATTTAAAAAAAGGCCTTCACGAAAAAAAAATTAAGGAAATTCAGTAAAAATTATTAAAAAGGAAAAAATTTTAAAAGTTGTTTATATGTTCAGATGACTTTAACTGCCTTATTCATAAAAAAAATTTTTGGTTAAAAAATGGTTTATAAAACTAATTTTCTAGGGCAATTTCATTAATAAACCTGTAATAAAACCAAAACTTTTTATTAATAATCTAAAATAACAGGGCTTTAAGGAAAACGATTTCTTTTAGAAGAATAAATATGAAATATCGCAGCACTTCATCCTGCTTTTTATTTCACATAAGACTTTAATATATTTTTAAAATAGCATGAAAAACAAATTATTTAAATTATTCTCGTGCTATACAAAAAAAAATTATTTAAATGAATGTGTAAACAATTTATTTCACGGAAAAATTAGTTAAGCTGAGTAAAAATTTTTAAGAGGGAAGAAATTTAAAATATGTATTATTTTTATTCAGAATTTTGTGTTATAAAACTTAGAAAAGGAAGTGGCTTAAGGGGAAATTTTTTTTCAAAGCACTTAATACGAAATAATTGTAGTGCTTCACCCTGCTTTTCGTTTTATAAAAAATTTTAATATATTTTGCAATATAAATAAAAGACTGTGTTTACAAAAAAATTAAGAAAATTCGATAAGAATCAGTGATCGGCAATAAATAGCTTTTTTGCTATTTATACGTACTGATGAAATTTTAAATATAAGTGAGTACACATCATTTAAAGTCAACTACTCTGATTTAAGCATACGTCGACATTATAGTAATAACACATTCACACTCATAACTACCCTCAGTTTGATTTCTAATATCAGGAAAATACTTATACTACTCACACTGATTCGATTCACTCAACTCATACATGGATGTTTATTTAAAAGTTTAGTCATTAAACAGTTTGCAATTAGTATACAATAGTAGTAAATAGGCTCGTTTCTTAATTCCTGCAAAAAAACAAAAAAAAAAAAAAGCAACAGAGAAACACATAACCTCATAATGAGAATCTTAATGTTCGTATGCGAAGTTCACATTTTGAATCACACTTATTTTGCATCGTCCATAGGCATTAAGTTAAGCAGAATCGAAATCAACAACGTCAGAAATGTTGTTAAGTATGAGTTCGATGCGCAATTCAAACGTTCGAGGGAATATGATTCATAGACAACATTGCAATAAGTATGAGTACAATAAATTATAAGCCTCTACTCACGTTTTCACTACTCATTGCTGTTCTCTGATAAGAATTGCTGAGAAGGAACAAATTGAAAAGTGATATAATTATTGTGAAGACTGCTTAAAACTCATTCACTCACTCATTTCACTCAATAGGAAATATTTTAGTCGTTTAGTCACCCTGCTTTTATCAGTTTATGTTTAAACATTTTAACATTTATGATCAGAATAGTCTGGCTAGAACAACGCAACTAATTAAATCATACTCACAGAAAAAATACCAATGTCAAATCACCATGTAAAATATTTGATTTAAATTTACAAGAAATAATATCGCTTATTTATTTCAATAGTGTCACAACTCAAAGAAACCAGTTTTGCAGAAAACGCGTTTTAAGTTTTCGATTTGCATGCAATTCAATGAAGACATGACAACATATTGTTCTCTCAGGAGGTGATGGTACAAGCTATTTATATAAAATTTTTACACAAGATAAAACACTAAATGCCGCATTATTCTGCATTATTAACTCAAAAAATTAGTTTTTTGAGTTATGACACTATTGAAGTAAATGAGCGATATGTTGTTTAAGTTTGTTGGTGTTTATTTGCTTTGTTCATAGCCGCAATATATTTTTGTGGTTAGTTTTGTGAATTGTTTTTCTTTGTTTTTGATATTTGTAAGTAGGCGAAAAACTGCTGCTGGCTGGTAGGCGGCAGTGTGATTGTCTTTTAGTCGCCGGGGTAAATTATATACAAACAATCATTTTTCTGATGCCTGTGCGAAGCACCCGTAAGTTAAATAATTAGTAAAATAAAATTACTACATTAAATAAAATAAATGTTGTTTCAACTTGCAGTAACTTTGATTCAACGTTGTTCTTCATGTTATTTCAGTACCGAGTTTATGTTGCGGCAATTTGAAATAACTTTGATTCAACATGAATCCTCACTTGGATTTTAACAGTACGTAAATGTGAATTAAAGTTATTTCAAAGGGAAACATTTTCTTTAAAAATTACTATAAATCATGTTAGATTAACATGAAACACATATAAAGCAAAATTATTGCCTAAAATATTAAATTAACCTGTTGTATGTAGATTTTAAGTTGAAATTTTTCTGTGTGCTTATACTTTGGAAATCAATAATCAATTGGCCCAACTTATAGACGATACTTTATCGCAAAATTGTGTTCAGCGATGCGGCAAAATGTTGGCTTAACGGTTTTGAATAAAATTCCGCGAGAAATTTTTCCCAAGGAATAATTGCAACTAATGGCAAGTAATAGGGAAAACAGAAAATTCTAATTGGAAAAGGGAAACATTTCTCGCGGAATTTTATTCATAATTGCCCTGATTGTCGCATATGTAGTTACCCCAATCCACAACAGATCCTAAAGACTCTATTGCATACAGTTGCAGTTTATAAGCTGGTGGGATCATTGTATGTAATTTCTTCATAAATTCAGCCGGTGCTTGCGTTCCGGTCAATGGGCATCGTTACCACATCATGATCAATGATTTTTCTTTTTAAAATATAGATGCCATTGAGCCGGGCCTGATGTGATTTCAGCATGCGCATTCCTCGAGTTGTTGAAATAAAAATTTGACACTTCGTTGTTTTCGTGAAATATTCCTGTCAATTCCTCTCCAAGGTCTTGCGATATGACACCTTTCAATTATCTCTTGTCAACCCACAAACCGGCAATAAATGACGACTGGAAGGCCAACATTATTCGTGTTATGCGTGCCAGCAATGCTCGAAAAAGTGGCTAAAAATTTAACATCCAGAATGAACTTCGTGGCCATATGCCCGATATCAATTTCAAATGTTAATACTATATATTTAACTTTGGAATAACACAATTTTATTTGCATTAGTACTTAATTTTTTATGTTATTTTTTACAATTTAAAATTCAACATTTATTACCTGAATAGTTGGGCCCACTGTCACTAAAATTCTTTCCTTTTCTTTACCTTTCAGTATGATCCTCGTTCAATATTTTCGCTGGAAAGTTTTGTGAATGGAAAATAAAAAAATTGCAAATTTCTAGAAATATAAAGTGAGTACTTACAGTTCTGAAAAATTGTTATTAATTTGTTAAACAGAAAAGCTTATTCACCAATTAATATTTTCAATTAAAAATTTTATTGATGCAATTAAATTTTTAATTATATTAATTAATTTGAGTAAAAAACTGAATTAATATTATCAAATTGCTTATAGGGGAAAATTTAATTAATTTTTTAATTGATAATACAAATATTTTAATTGATGTTACAAAATTATTCCCATTTCTCTTTTCTGTGTTGCTTATATTATTTTATATCAGACATATCTGTACACACAAAAAAGTAATATCAATGATTTTGTAATATTAATTAAAATATTTGTAATATCAATTAAAAAATTAATTAAATTTTCACCTATAAACGATTTGATAATATTAATTAAGTTTTTCCACTCAAATTAATAAATACAATTAAAAATTTAACTGAATCAATTAAATTATTAATTGAAAATATTAATTGGTGAATACTTTTTTCTGTGTACATTTATGGAGATACAAATAAAATTTCAAGACTTGAAACTTTACTTACAACACGCTCAGAACTGCAGGGTGTTCTGCATGTTTATAAAAGAAAAACAAGAAGAAGAAAAGTTATAGTTTAGTGGGTGGGTGTTCCTTCCTTCAGTCAGCTGCAGTCAGTCATATAGCGTACAAGTCACTGATATAAAATACAAAACAATGATGAATGGTTTTGTCGCCTGTCATTTAGTTTAGGAATTATGTTTTATGTTTGTGCAAGTAAATATAAATTTACTAAAGTGCAACTGCCTGTTTTGACTTGAAAATTTACATTTTTCTATGCATGTGGTTTTTATTTGCATGTGCAACTCTTTTGTTTCGTAGTCGTCTTTAGAAATTATTATTATTATTATTTTTATTTTTATTATGCGATAAGACATGTTTTAAAGAATTATGTTAAGTTTTTTTTTTTGCTTTCATTCACTCGTTCATTGTTGCATACCACATGCACCACACCACACACTATTGTTATATTAATAATAGACTTTAAACTTTTGTTTTTAACTTCCCTTGTTGCCACATTAAATTGTACAAAATACTCTTACCACACTTTTTGTTTAAGTTGAATAAAGTTTGCTTTATGAGAGAAGTTAACTATGACTTTGAAGTTTTTGTTTTGGTAATGGTGGTGTGGTTTTAACTTCAGTTGAAGAACTGTATGAAAATTTTGATTAGTAATGTAGATATATTTTATTTTATTTTTTTGTGATATAATGCTGAGTACACATTATGCTATATTTTGTGTTATGGCAATAGTGTATACTAATGGCAACGTTAGTCATTTCTGATATTATTCGGTGTATGGCAATGCATTACAAAGGGAAAACATAACATGAAAGGCATTACACTTCTTTTAAAAGAGATACATACATTGCAGAGATCTGCATGATTACGAAACAAACGGCTTAATTTTGCCTCTTTGAAAGATGAATATTTTTCTAGCACTTAACATTAAAAAACTGAAAGTTGCTAATGCATGATTGATATTCACAAGACTATTGTTAAATAAATGCATGTCATTGCTTGCAAGTTCTGTTTATTCATATGATTCACAAAAAGCAGTGAATCATTATGATTGTTTTGAATACTTCTTAAAAAACCTTATTAATAATAAATTTATAAATTCATTTGCTTAAATTTTCTTAAAACACTTTTCAAAAGTTCTTTAAATTTATTTTAAAAATCTATGAAAACATATACCCACTGTTGTTATTAACTTAAGACTTCGTCTGTCCAACGAGCTTTTGTAAGTAATTTGATTATCATACAAAAACAATTAAACAACAGCAAGAAGTTTTTATTTACTTTTGCAAACAGCACTTAAAAACAAGAGTTAGTCAATGACAATCAGTTGTTAGAGATTTAACACTGCAAGCAACATCATTAGTATATACCCTGCAGGAAATGGAACTGACAAAAGACTAGTCACGTGACCGGTCCCCAAGTGATAGGGACCAGTCCGAGTTCTAACACTTCCTATGAAGCGGACCATGGGGATGGCCTAGGATGGGGTTAATTGATACTTTGTATGCACCTTGTGACTTGTCACTGAACTATCCCATAGGGACCTATTCGATGTATAATAATATAAATATAAATTATTTATAAATGTAATTTCGACATTTAACTGTAACAATTACCGCTTATAAATTTTTGTTATTGTTACAAATTCAATGACATTTTATTTTTAATCTGAAAATTTTTTGAGATTCGAACCGACAACCTCGTGCATGACAGGCTGGCACACTACCCACTCGACCACAGGGCCACTCATATTTCGAAAGTATAAATACCATTTAAGCTTAGGTTAATATCTAAGTTTAGTTACGGGACTGGTTCCATAGTCACATTGAAGGGAGCAATTAACATTATATTTACACTATTTGATAGGTCCTGTATTCGAGCACATCGAACATGTTCAGTGCACTTTACTACAATACTAGACCGAGGCCGAATTAAATTGGCTCAAGATCAAGACGATACATCACGAAAATTGTCAATATGTCACCATTTGAACGATATTACTTTTTTTACCATACACTAATACGTAAATTTAATAGCACCCACATTTTCTCCAGTTGTAGGACGAGTACGTTTGGATCAATTATCACTAAATTTTCTGCAGGGTAATAATGCAAAAAAAAAAAACTAAAAGCATTGTAAATATAAGTGGACAGCAAAAGTGAATCAACTTGCCCAGTTCTCTGATAGATACCACAAAATTATAACAAACAAACAAATGCCAAATGTGTATTCAGCATAACACTGCACAGTCCAGAATACATTCAAAAAGTGCGATTTTGACGTCCACACGAAGGGTTCCGTACGGACACTACATATGTAACAGTGATCGGCAATGAATAGTTTTTTCGTTATTCATACTGACTCATGAAATTTTAAATATGAGTGAGTAGACATCATTTAAACTCAACTACTCTGATTTACGCATACTTCGACATCATAATCATACCACACTCACACTTATAAATCACCTCAGTTTGATTTGTAATTTCAGAAAAATACTTATGTATATTTTTCCCATTGATTCAGCTCACTCAACTCATGCACAGTGTGACCAGATTTTAAAATAATATTAAGCTAAATCACGTTTGAAAAAAAGCTAAAATAAGCTAAAAAGTTACATTTTAGGCTAGAAAATAAAGCTAAACTTTTTTCCACTTCTTTGATCACTTTTCAATAGTTTCTTATTGCTAAACTAACGTTAAATATTACACAAACATATTTTTTTATTATACATATAGAATATTTGCTTAATGAAATTATTTATTAATTTTTATATTTTAGATTTAATGAAGAACAAAACAAAAACTTCCCCAAAATAATCTTAAAAAGTTTTTAAAAATGTAAAAACATTTATACTAAAATACGAAAGCTTTTTAAGTGAATTAATGCTATTTAAGGTAAAGCATGGATCACACTATCTGCACAATGTACCGAGTTTCGTCAGATCAGTGAAATAAAGTCATAAGTAAAGATTTTGCTCTAATTTATCGACTACTTGAAATACAAGGACATAATTGCGCCACACTGCATTGGTAATAAGCCCATATAGACTTATTCCAGAATTAATTGAGTAATAATGCCATTTTGGCTTATTACTTATGACCAGGGAAACCGCAAATATGCAATTGCATGTTTTTTCTTGTATCACGTATTAATGCGGGGATAAGATATTTATCCGTTTCAGAACTTTTAATGAATTTTGGCATCGATTTGTTAGTGCATATTTTTGCATATTTTACCCTTTAAAACATGTTTATGCATATTTCAGTTTTAAACGCATAATTTTAGCATATTTTCGAATTTTTAGAGCATAATTTACGCTTTTAGGGCATATTTTGATACTTTATAGAATTTATTTTATTTCAACTCGCACTTGGCACCACCATCCTTAAAAAAACACTCCATTCCGAAAAAAAAATTTTATGAATTTTTTATTTTTAATTTTCGCCATCTAAATCTCTGTTCCAATGTTCCATGTAGTGTATCATTCTTTTTATAAATAACGCAGTTTTACGGACGTTAATTGCAATACAAATTTAGTTTAGCTATGTGTGATTTACTCTGCCCTGAAAAGACCTTGAAGGAACATTGTAAATGTATGAAAGTTCATTAAGATGGGACAGAAAAGATTTTTATTTGAAATTCTAGGTCAATATTTTGTTATTTATTGCAATAAAAACTATAAATTAAAATCTTTTCTTATTTATCCAAAATACAGTTCCAAAGCCTTAATTCTGATATCGTGATCTTTTGAAATTAAAGTTAAATTCTTATGCATCCAATAAAAATTAATTTGTATTATTTGTTTTAGTAAAAATTTTTATAGTAATTTTGTTTTAGCCTGCACTTCAAACCCTGTTATTCTTTGTTTATTATGTTTCCGTTTTTTGGTTATTTATTTTTTTCTTATTTTATATGCAAATGTTGAATTTTTGATTAAAAAATATATTTTCATTTACAAATAAACAAATTTATTATATTTTTAAGAGCATATTTTTTTACTTTTAAGCGCATATTTACAAGTTTTTAGTGCATATTGAATGCGCATAAAACACTTTTTTTAGAGCATGTTTGTGGTTTCCCTGCTTATGACTTTATTGAGGTGGCCCGACGAAAATCGGTACATAGTGTTATCCAGTACCCCATTTCTGTAACTCGTGAGAAGTTCTCGCATCGAGAAAAATTAAATAATTATATTGGTTGTCCTATTTTACACAGGGTTACTCACATAAAAACTTATATAAACTTACAAAAAATATCGACAAATACAGTTTTTTTCTTACTCTCCCTGTGTTTCACAGGATGATAACAATTTTTTCTACTCAAAAAGTTCTCACATTCCTTACAGAAACGAGGCACAGGCTTGAGGCTATTTCAGGTTTTTGTTTTAAGTTAATTGATGCCGCTGAATGAACGTTCAACTCAAGTCAAATAATTTTATACCCAAAAAACTCAAAAAGTGTTTTGGCCACTAATATGAATTTAACTTTTTCCATTGGAATTCTAACCATTCTGCCATTATCTACTATTTTTCTTCTTTCCATTTCTGTTATAAAATTGTCGTATAATTTCCATTTTGTATTTTTTGTAAACTATTTTACAATGCTAAAAAATTATAATTTTTATAAGTTGTTTATGTTTTTAATATATTTTTAGAGAACACGCAATTTAGACTAAAAAAAGGCTAAAAAAGCTAAATGAGTTTTTAAAAAAAGCTAAAAAATAAGCTAAGAGCTAAATGAAAATTTTAAGGCTAAATATGAAACAAATAAGCTAAATTTAGCTCAAAATAAGCTAATATGGTCACGCTGCTCATGCAACAGAGAAGCACATAATCTCATAATGCGAACTTTAATGTTCGTATGCGAAGTTCTCATTGTGAATCATACTTATTTTGCATCGTCCATAGGCATTGAGTTAAGAAAAATCGAAATCAACAACATCATAAATGTTGCTAAGTATGAGTTCGATTCACACTTCAAACTTTCGAGTGCATATGATTCATAGAAAACATTGCAATAAGTATGAGTGCGCATAAGTACAATAAATTATAAGTCATGACTAAACTCTACTCACTTTTTCACTACTCATTGCTGTTCCCTGATATGTAATACTAAACGAATTGAATATCTTACCTGAAGCTAGATTCAGTAACTTTTGGCGAAACGAAAATCGTAATATTTATTCGTTTGCCGTAGCGATGATGTGATACAGTAGTTTCTTTCTAACAAAGGTGTACATCTGTGTTTCATTCAGCATTCAGTAGATCATGTGGCAGCTCTGTATACAAAAAGCTAAAAGAAGAATTAAAGAAACCCTAAACGAACTTGTGCTTGTGACTTTACTTATTTTTATTTCAACCGACAGTGAATATTGTTAAAATATGTTACTGGATAGATATTGTAGATATTATTAGCGTAATAAAAGTTACTGAATCCTGGTACTGATGTAGACATTTTAAAAACAGTTTTAAGTACCCGGTAAACTCTTTTTGGTTTATGGCGAATTTTTTACAATTGGCGTTTTTTTAGTTTCGGCGATTTTTTTCGTTTCCGGAATTTTTTTCGCGGTTTTTATTTTCGGCGATTTATTTTCGTTTTTGAGATTTTTTCGATTCTTGGGGATTTATGTTAGTTTTTGGAACTTTTTTTAGTTCTGGCTATATTTTTTCCTTTGGACGACTTTTTTCGGTTTTTGGTGATCATTTCGTTTTGAAAATTTTTTTAATTTATTTAATTCGCAGGTCTTACGGTTTTCGAGAATACAGCTAGTGACAGAAAAATACACAGATAGACATAAGAGTGGTTCGAAAAAAAAGTTGTGTCAATCACCCCTTAGGATTAAAGATAATTTAAAAACAATCCACAAAAAATTTTCTTATTTTTTTTGCCACGCCTGCCATTTGTAGTCCGATCATAACATTTTGTATACCGGTGTTCATGGATCTGCAAGGGCTACATTTCTGTCTTTAATAATTTTTTACTACCACAGTATATTCTAATAAGTTTTTAAAAAAGGAGTGATTTTGGGATTTTTCCAAGTTAAAATTTACATTAATAAGTTGACAAGCAAAGCACTTTCAAAATAATATTTACCTCACAAAATGGCAACATAAAATGGTTGGTTTACACCAACCAGAGTCAGTAAGCTGCCGCAAAGCAATTCTAGATACAGTGATCACTCGTAATACATAGGTCCACGGAAAATGATATAGCGAAGAAGTTGCTCTATACCATTCTGTGCTACCTCCGATAGGTCGTATAGTTAGTATGTGTTTTCCTCGAAGTTTGTGTAGCGTAGTGTGCAATGTTGGGCACTTGCAGATCAGGTGAGAAACTGTATATTTTGTGTCCAAGAAGACTAGTTTATCTGCCGATCGTTCAGTTGCTTTGCTATTTCTTTTGAATGTTTGTCGTGGAATGACCACATTTGCTTTGCGACTCTACACATACTCAGCCTATGGTATCAATATTTTGATTTCTTAAGACAGTGTTTTGAAGGTAGTATTTTTTAATGTTGCCAAAGGACACTGCTGCCAACAGGTGTCCCTAGTGAATCCAGTCCTGGCTACTTCGCTCTTCACCGCTCATTGCCTATGAACTTACTACGTTCGATGTCGATTTGACAGCAAAGTCTGAATAGCACATCTTTACACAGCTTGATTAACACTTAAAATGTTTACCTTTTGGTTTATTTATTTAATTTAAGGAATCTCAGCCTAATCAAATCATAAACTAGAATTGAGAATGTTTCAAGTGATTTTTTCCCAAAACACCGATTTTACCCCGAGTATTGCTTTTGCTCAGTATAATTTCCATCTCTTTTATGTTCCTGCTTGCTAGTCCTTATTAAAGCTTCAAAAAAACAATACAAAATAAAACACAAGAATATAATAATTCAAGTTTATTTCGTTTATTTTTATTACAATATTATTATATATTGAGAAAAATATTCAAATATATTCGTCTACTTTCATATTCCGAAATCATTTCTCGTCAGCTTTGGGGGTAGACGGACCTGCCATAGCAAATGCCACTTGTAAGGCTATTAAGATTATTGGCCAGAAATTCATTGTTTTTCCAAGACTGTAGTGACTGTTTGTGATAAAATTGCACTGAGCTTTTGTGTTTATATACAAAATAAAACACAATAAATTTTCAAGCGTAAATGAATAGAATGGTCATGGATATTAAGAGATTTTTTGCTTTTAATTCTTTAAATTTTTTTTTTCAAACCAATTTACAGAAGTTGAAATATAATATCATTAATTTCAATTAAACATGCAACAAATTGAAAAATATTTGGTGACCTTTAGTGAAGTCTAAAATTTTTTAATTGCCAATATCATTAGAATATAATATTTTATGAGCAAGGTGCCTAAAACAAATATTTAACTTGTCTGGTAAATTGATACATATGTATGTTTATGTATGTATGTATGACCACCCTTTTTATAATGTCTAAAAAATATATATGAATATCTAAAAAATATATGAAAACTTTTCATATTTTCGAGTGATTCCTATAAACAATTTTTAACTTAGAATGAAATATTACAGGCAGCACACAAATAAAAGTCAATTAAAAAAACGCTTCATTAAAAGCAAAAAAAATCTCTTAATATCGGTGACCACTTTATTTATATCCGGTTGAAAAATTATTCCGCTTTATTTTGTATATAAACACAAAAGCTCAGTGCAAGTTTATCACAAACAGTCTCAACTTTCTTGGAAAAACAATGAATTTCTTGCCAATAATCGCAATAGCCTTACAAGTGGCATTTGCCATGGCAGCTGCAAACGAAAAACCGCCACCATATGATTTCGGAATGGGAAAGTAGAAAAATATATTGGAATATTTTGCTCAATATATAAAATGTGCTAATAAAAATAAATGAAATAAACTTGCATTATAACATTATTGTGTTTTATTTGATATACGAATATGTTTGAAGCTTCCCTGCGGGGAAGGGTCCTATGAAGCGAACCAGTCAATCATGTAGATGGCCTAGGATGGGGTTAATTGATAATTTGTGTGCACCTTGTAACTTGTCACTGAACTATCCCAAAGGGGTCTATTCAGTGTAGAATAATATAAATTATATATAAATGTAATTTCGACATTTTTTGAGATTCGAACCGACAACCTCGTGCGTGATAGGTTTGCACACTACCCACTCAACCACAGGAACACTCATATTTCAAAAGTATAAATACCAGTTAAGCTTAGGTTAGTATCTACATAAGTATAGTCACGGGACTGGTTTCAATATATTTATGCTATTGGATAGGTCCTCCATTCAATCACATCGAACTTGTTCCGTGCCTACACAGAGAAAAAACTGCCTCATAGAATCAAGAAGATTTTCTCTGTGAAACGTTTTTAGGCTAAGGGGTATCCCAGCAGACAGAAGCGAAGATTTTTTCATAGAGATTCCTTATTGTTTTTATGTGCTAAATCTTATTAATTTTATCAAGAAGAAAACCACATAAAATCAAGAAGAAATCTTATTAATCACAACTTTTTTTACTCAATTTCCGTTATTTTTGGCACCAAAAAATAAACAATCCCTAGAGAAAAACTTCTTGATTCTATTAGGTTTTCTTATAAATTGTAAACTATACGGATTTCTTATTGATTTTATTAGGTTGCCTTATTGATTTTCTTAAAAAGGTTTCCTTCTTGATTTTATTAGGCTATCTTATTGATTTTTTCAATAAGGTTTTCTTCTTCATTTTAGTAGGTTGCCATATGATTATGTGTCGAGCATCTTATTGATTTTTTTAATAAGGAAATCTTCTTGATTTTATGAGGTGTCTTGTTATTTCGGTTCTATAAATAGTCATACAGACAATTTTTTTCATTTTTGTTTAAGAATGTTTGCACAATAATTTCAATGGTTATTCAGGCTGCTTGTTAGCATATTGGGTAGAGTGCTTGTCTATCAGTCAGAAGTTTACTGGTTCAATACTTGGTGAGTAAGTTAGTTAAGAATATATCATGTGTATATATGTATGTATGTATAAATAAATAACATCTTCAACATACTACATACATACATACCTATGTAAATGGTAAAGAATTTAAATGAAAATACATAAGTACATAGAATAAAGACGAAATTTTTTTTAATTTTTATGAGGTCGCCTAATAAAAACAAGAAGAAGGTTTTCTTGAAAAAATCAAAAAGATAACCTAGTAAAAACTGGAAGATTTCTTCTTGATTTTTTCAAGAAGGGTTGCCCTATGAAATTAATAAGATTTCCTTATTGAAAAAAACCATAGACATTTCTTATTATTTTATGAGGTATTTAGTAGGCACTGTTTTCTCTGTGTAGGCCGATTCCCAATTAAATTGACAAAAGATCAAGAAGATACATTACGACAATGGTGAATATGTACCCATTTACAGGATATTTATTTTTTTCGACGTGCACTACTCCCCACTTTTGGATCAATTGTCACCAAATTTTCCGTAGGGTTGCTAAACAAGGATTAACAAGCAGAAAGACACACTTACGACAACCAGGCAGCACTTCTGCATTGTTGAAAGTACACGTAAGTGATTTTCATATAAATTTTCTAGGCCAGGTAGCACAATGTTTCCTATATAGAAATTGATATGATATGATGTTTAAGAAAGGACTATTTCTCTTATTTTAGAACGAATTATTCGATGTTACTATAAAAAATCTATTTTATAAATTTTAAAATAAAAAATAGATTTTTCTGAATGAAAACTTACTCATTAGTTTTCTAAAAAATCACAAAAAAATAGAAAGCAACACATGCTTACCATTTTTATTATTCATTCATAAAGTCACAATAATAATTAATATTAATTAATTAAAAAAAAGTCAATAAAATCTTGTCTTGTGATCCGGAAGTAGTGAAAGTTTGATAATTCCTAATAATTTTTGCATAGCGTTTTGTCATTGCAAGAAGTTCTCTTTTTTTTTATCCATATTTAGTATATCGAGAGTCCTGTGCATGACGTTAAGTAAATCTGATTTATGGTGTGTTTTTATTTTCTTTTCCTAATTTTTTTTTAGGCTAGGTTAGGTTGAAAAGAGGAGCCATTACGTTAATGTCTGGGGACATATACATAAGCCAGTATAGGCCCGTTGTGCGCTCTTATATAAATTAAAAACGAACCCCACCTCTTAGGGAACGCAGCATCGTTTACGTAGTTCCACACATTTTTCCAGTCAATACCTCTAAGGTCTGTAATGCCCGATAAGGTGTCATCCTCAAAATAACAGCATCTCGGCTGGGCGAAAGCTGTACAATGACAAAGGAAGTGCTCCATTGTCTCCATATCCTACAAGCATGCCCTGCATTCGTTGTCATCCGTGGCTGAAAGCCGATACAAATGCCCTCGTAGATTAGAGTGCCCCGTTAAGATACCGGACAACATTCTCAACTCGGAATTGTTTAGCTTCAATAGGCCCTGGGTTTGTCTTCATGCGGGTCGCCCCATAGAACGTTGGTTAGATTACCCACAGTATCACAATTTCATCGTACAATGTGGGCCATCTTCACCGAACTGAATCGTCTCCGGCTTGAAAGGCTTTGCATTAATTAGAGTTACTGTCCGTAACGTTCTGGCCTTTTTCGCCAGTGCAAAAATACACACATAGTGAGTGATATTTTTGACTTAGCAGGAATCGATTATTAAGAACATCCAGTTAATTAATTAGGAAGCTATTTCACTTATGCAATCTACGAGGGACATTTGTGCCGGATTGGCGCCACGGATGACAGTGAATGCAGGGCACGCTTGGAGGACAATGGAGCACTTCCTTTGTCATTGTCCAGCTTTCGCCCAGCCGAGATCCTGTTATTTTGGGGATGACACCTTACCGGACATTACCCACCTTAGAGGTATTGACTGGAACTACGTGAACGATACTGAGTTCCTATAAAGGTGGGGATCCTTTTTAATTCATATGAGATCGTACGACGGGCCTATACTGGCTTATGTGTATGTCCCCGGACATGAACGTGTGACTCTTCACTTCAACCCAACCTTTCCTAATCTAAATGAAATTTCTGATAAGAAAAAAAAATAAGACACGAAAAATCAGATTATCAGATGCGAATCATGATAGGCGCGTTGACAGGTCACTGCTCGGTCAGAGCAAAAACCAGCATTTGGGAAATTTGCACTTCAGATTTTTGTAGGATGTGCGGGGATGAAGAGGAACCAGAAACCATTGAACATTTTATCTGTCACTGCCCGAAGCTGCAACGTCATAGGCTTAGATGGCTGAGCAGACGTTTCCATGAAAGCATTACTGATGTCGGGAAGTGTAAACTAGAGGAAATCAGGGGCTTCATCATGGGGATTCGGTGGCTTAATGATGGATAGTAGGATCTCTTCTGGCTATAAATGGGAGGGGTAAATATTACCAGTAATGGGCAATAGAAGGGAATGACAATGGACCCAGTTGGATCTCCGAGTGGAGGTGCGGTGTAGCACCACCCTTCCTAACCTAACCTAACTTTGTGAGGCGTGTAATGGCGAGTATACACGATACTACAAATCGTACGATAAATCGTACAAGTATGAAATTAGTAACGTGTATCATGCTGTCGTACTTATGAAGTATACTTTGTAGTATGAAAATCTAAAATTTTTGATTTCTGTGGGCGGAGCTTCGCTAAGTACGATAATAAGTATTGTGTATCATGCTGTTGTACAGCGAAATTAGTTTTATGAGAAGCTGATTTAGAAAACGCAGTGTTTCTGAGGCTCAATTTTAAAATTAGCTTTATGTAGCGGATATTTTAATTAAAAAAAGAACATACATAAAACACTATTATAGCCATTCTCTACAACATGCTCCTTATGTTTTTGCATTTTTTTTATTCTTTTCAATTGCAGTTCACTTATTATTAATTAATAAATCCACTACATTATTCATTAATCCGCGTGTGTATTGGCTTAAAAGTTATCTTTCAAATGAATAAGTATGATTTGTAGTAACGTGTATCTGAAAACCCGTACTACAACTCATACTACGCAAATTACGGAATTAAGTATCGTGTATACCCTGCATAATATTTCATTCTAAGCTAGAAAATTTTAATAGGAATCACATTCATATATATGTTTTAGATATTATATACCTACAGACAAGTTAGTAGTGTTTTTTTTCTGGAAAGAGTGTAAAATTTTTTAACTTTTTATTAAAAAAATACAATTTAGCGTTCGTTTAAACAAAAAATTTAAGTTCGAAAGGGATGATACAATAATTTCTAACGAAATGTGTACTTATACTATAATCATTTTATTGCGAATTTTTATTGAAAAATGTAATAAGTGTAACATTTTTTTAAGAAAAGAAAATGCTATAAATGATTGTTTTAGACACCGTGCTCATAAAATCTTATATTCTTATGATATTTGCAATTAAAAAATTTTAAACTTTACTAAAGGTCACCAAATATTTTTCAAGTTGTTGCATGTTTAATTGAAATTAATGATATTATATATAAATTTCTGTAAATTGGTTTGAAAACAAATATCTAAAGAACTAAAAGCAAAAAATTTCTTAATATCCATGACCAATCTATTCATTTACGCTGGAAAATTTATTGTATTTTATTTTGTATATAAACACAAAAGCTCAGTGCAAATTTATCACAAACAGTCACTACAGTCTTGGAAAAACAATGAATTTCTTGCCAATAATCGTAATAGCCGTACAAGTGGCATTTGCTATGGCAGCACCGCCAATACCGACACCGTATGATTTCGAAATACGAAAGTAGAAGAATATATTGGAATATTTTCCTCAAATGTTGTAATAAAAATAAACGAAAAAAATTGTGTTTTATTTTGTATTGTTTTTTGAAGTTTTAAGGACTAGCAAGCAGGAACATAAAAGATATGGAAATTATACTCGGGCGAAAATCGGCATTTTGGCGAAAAATCACTAGAAATATTCTCAATTCTAGTTTATGATTCGATTAGGCTGAAATTCTTTAGATTAAATAAATAATACAAAAGGTAAACATTTTAAGTGATAGTCAAGCTGTGTAAGGATGTGCTATTCAGACTTTGCTGTCAGATCGACATCGAACGTAGTAACTTCATAGGCAATGGGCGGTGGAGAGCGAAGTAGACAGTCCTGGATTCACTAGAAACACCTCTAATGCATTGTTAGCAGAAGTTTTAGTAGCAGAGTCCTTTGGCAACATTAAAAAAAATACTATCCCCAAAACAGTGTTGTAAGAAAGGAATATATTTATACAATACACTGAATATGTGTAGAGTTGCAAAGCAAATATGGCCATGTTTCCACGACAAACATTCAGAAGAAATAGCGAAGCAAAAAAAGAAGAGCAGCTCGTTGTTGGCTACTGGACGATCGCCAGATAAACTAGTCTTCTTGGACACAAAATAAACAGTTTCTCATTTGACCGACATTGTACACTACACTACGAGTACACAAACTTCGAGGGAAACACATACTATACGACCTATCGGAGGTATCACAGAATGGTATATAACACCTTCTTCGGTACATCATCTTCGGTGGATCTATGTATTACGAGTGATCACTGTATCTAGCATTACTTTGCGGCAGCAAGCAGCCGTGTAAACCAACCAGAGTCAGTAATTGTTGCCATTTTGTGAGGTATATATTATTTTGAAAGTGCTTTGCTTGTCAACTTATTAGTGTAAACTTTAACTTGGAATAATGTTTTTTAAAATTTAATTATTCGGGGCAGTTTTATGATTTTTTTGTCACAAAACTAAAATAAATCTCCAAAATTAAAAACGACAAAAAAAAACGCACAAAACCGAAAAAAAACGCCAAAACTAAGAAAAACCACCAAAACTCAAAAAAGATCTTTAAAAACTGAAATGTAGTTTACAGGTACTAAAATTTTTTTTTAAAATTGTCTACATCGGGACCCTCCGCGTGCGAGTCGAAGTCTGAATCTATTTTATGATAAAGGGAACATTTTGTATTTTAGACACAGAGAATTCGCCTTCATTGTTCAGACAAGCCCATATAATCGTTTTAGTCGAGTGAAGGATCTCCTGGCGCTTCCAGAGCGCCCAGTTCTGCTTATTAACGTGTGCACTTAGATTAAAAAAGCTACTGCTTTATTATTTTTTTTTTTTATAAAATCGCTTAATGCATAGTCACAATAGCGGCGGAATTCCCCGATTTATTTGCGTATTATAGGGCTATTTCATTTACACACTCACACCAAACACCCACACACGCCACATATTTTCCATGCCATTTTATGTACACAAATGTATGTAAATATCACGAGTATCATTCGTATATATTTTTGTCCGACTAAATATTCATACTCTGAGTATAATGTATACTTTTTACTTGGTAATTAAATTGTAACTATTTTTAAGTTCAATTTGGTTTTAGAAATCAGCACAGTATCATTAAACAAACACATAGAATGGTTCAATTTATAAGAAAAATATTTGAAGAAATGAAATATTGTTCTGTCCTGTTTATTGACGTTTCTCAGGCATTTGATATGGGGTGGCATGAAGGCCTAGTTTTAAAATTGATGACATATTTACCAATTAACATTGTCAATCTTTCGGAAAGTTACATTCTTGCCCAGAAGTTCACTGTTGTGGAAGGATACTCAATGAGTGTGCCCGAATCAATCTCATCCGGTGTGCCACAGGGGCCAGTTTTGTATTCGATTTATACTTGTGATAATATCCGCACTTCTGCATTTGCCGATGATACAACCTGCCTTATGCATTAAACACATTCACCACAGCAGAATACACGATCACACGACTTCAAATGTGGCTAGCAGCATTTGTCGCCTCGTAGCCAGCTACTTAATTATTTTGGAGATGACAGCAGCACCATCTGCACCTGATATTCAAGTACAAATACATAGTTCAGTATTGCCACTTTCATATATTTTGCATTTATAACAAGTAAGAGTGCTATATTCGGCTGTGCCGAATCTTATATACCCTTTACCAACGTACGTACATATATATAGTATACAGACACGTACATACATATTTGTTTTGTGAAAAAATTTATCATTTTTTTAAAGTTTCCATCTTTGGAGCTATAGTTTTCATTTTTCAAATTTCATACACCAAACTTTTCTTTCAGAAGCATAAAATATATTCAATTTATAAAGAAAAAGAAAAAAAAACAAAAAGTGTAAGTTTTCCAACCCTGGAGTCATAATTTTGGATTTTTCTGATTATTGTTACCAATCTAGTTCTTTAAAAAATACATAAAATATGTTAAGTGAAAAAAGCAAGAACGAAATAAGCAAAAACTTAGTTTCATTTAATTCCTTTAATATTAAAAAAATCAGTTAAGTGCGACTTTGAATCGCGCACGAAAGGAAGGTTTTTTGCTTTTTTGAAGTTTTTTTCAGTTAAAACGATTTTTTCAGTTTTGTCGCTTTTTTCTCGTTTTGGCGATTTTGTCTGTTTTTGGAGGTTTTTTCATTTTGGCGATTTTTTTCTGTTGTTGGGCTTTTATTCATTTTGGAGATTTTTCTCATTTTGACGATTTTTTCTGTTTTTTTGGGTTTTTTTCGCGATTTTTTTTGGCGATTTTTTGTTTTTTTTTTTCGTTTTGGTGATTTTTTTCATTTTGGCGATTTTTTTTTCATTTTGGCAATTTTTTTCTTTTTTTTCGTTTTGGTGATTTTTTTCATTTTGGCGATTTTTTTTCATTTTGGCGATTTTTTTCTGTTTATTAGTTTTTTTTTCGTTTTGGCGATCTTTTTTCTTTTTTTGGCGTTTTTTTTTCATTTTAGCGATTTTTTTCTGTTTTTTAGGTTTTTTTTCGTTTTAGCGATATTTTTCATTTTGGCGATTTTTTTTTCATTTTAGCAATTTTTTCGTTTTTTTGCGATTTATTTTAGTCTTAGAAATTTTCTTTTAATTTAGTGCTTTTTTTCATTTTGGCGATTTTTTTCTGTTTTTTTGGGTTTTTTTCGTTTTGGTGATTTTTTTCATTTTGGCGATTTTTTTTATTAATTTGGCGATTTTTTTCTGTTTTTAGGTTTTTTTTTCGTTTTGGTGTTTTTTTTTCATTTTGGCTATTTTTTTTTCATTTTGGCGATTTTCTTTCATTTTGGCGATTTCTGTTTTCATTTTAGCAATTTTTCCGTTTTTTTGCGATTTATTTTAGTCTTAGAAATTTTTTTTTAATTTGGTGCTTTTTTTCGTTTTGGCGATTTTTTTCTGTTATTTAGGTTTTTTCTTTTTTTGGCGATTTTTTTTCATTTTGGCGATTTTTTTCTGTTTTTTAGGGTTTTTTTCGTTTTGGCGATTTTTTTTCATTTTGACGATTTTTTTCTGTTTTTTAGCGTTTTTTTTCGTTTTGATGATTTTTTTCATTTTGGCGATTTTTTTTTCATTTTGGCGATTTATTTCTGTTTTTTTCGTTTTGGCGATTTTTTTTTTCATTTTAGAATTTTTCCGTTTTTTTGCGATTTATTTTAGTTTTATAATTTTTTTTTAATTTGGTGCTTTTTTTGTTTCGGCGATTTTTTTTCTGTTTTTGGCTTTTTTCATTTTGGCGATTTTTTTGTTTTTTGGGGTTTTTTTCGTTTTGGCGATTTTTTTCATTTTGGCGATTTTTTTCATTTTGGCGATTTTTTCTGTTTTTTTTGGGTTTTTTTTCGTTTTGGTGATTTTATTCATTATGGCGATTTTCATTTTGGCGATTTTTGTTTTCATTTTAGCAATTTTTCCGTTATTTTTTGCGATTTATTTTAGTCTTAGAATTTTTTTTAATTTGGTGCTTTTTTTCGTTTTGGCGATTTTTTCTTGTTTTTGGCGATTTTTTTCGGTTTGGCGATTTTATAATTTTTTATTTTTTCAGTTTTACCGGTTTTGAAAATTTCAAGAGTTTTGCTCTTACGGTTTCCAAGATACAGCAAATTGTCAAAATTACATAGTCAAAATTGCATTAACTGATGGAACACCCTTTAATTTAAATTTTTTTAAATTTTTGTGTTAATTTTTGTAGTCTGTATAAAAATACACTAACCTTACAAATTTCAAGTGTATATACATACAATTGTATATATACTACATGGGATTTTAAAATTTTTCGTTGCTCGTTTTGGAACACCCTTTAATTTCCAATTATCATGTATTTGTTGTTGTAGCGGCCAAAGGTCTACATACTGTGTCCAAATTTCAGGCCTGTAGCTCTTACGGTTCTCGAGAAAATACTAATATAGTTTTAGACATAGTTAATTTTACATAACACAAAAAGTTAAAGTTTTCCAACCCTGGAAACGTCTTTTTAATTTTTTTTGTATTTTTTTAATTTAAAATTCCAATTTTAGTCGTACTGAAGTGTAAAATATGTACATTTATTAAAAAAAATAAAAATTTGTTTTCGGGAGTTACTTTTATATGGCAAAATGAAGTTTAAGTTTTCCAGCTCTGCAATCGTCCGCCCGATTTTGCTGAATTTCAATACCAATCTATTTTGGAAAATTTCTGACACACCAGTCCAAGAACGAAGTCTCTAGCTCTTCTGGGAGCTTCGGAAAACCGATTTCACGTACAGACAGACGGACAGACGGACAGACGGACAGACGGACAGACGGACAGACGGACAGACGGACAGACGGACAGACGGACAGACGGACAGACGGACATCGCTTATTCGTCTTCCCTATGCATAAGGATCCAGAATATATATATTATATGGGTCGCTTATTGATATTATAGAAATTACAAACGGAATGACAAACCTATATATACCCTTTTACCATTTTTGTTGGTAAAGGGTATAAAAATTAATTATTCTTTTAAAATATACATATTGCACGTAAAAGTACAAAAATTTATCAATTTATTCTTTACATCAATTTTTGGATATTGTTTCTGGTAAATAATATAAAATAATTGTACGATATCATTCATTCAATATTTTGTATTATATTGGCAACACTGGATTTGCTCATTGTAGTTAAAGAAATAGAAATTAGTTTTACCCGTTTTAGACACGGAAAGTTTTCTTTGCAAAGTCTTAATTCAGTTGGGTGAAAGACATAAAGAGATAGTATTGCTTCCTCTGTCTTTCACACAGCTGAATTAACCCTTTGCAAAGTAAACTTTCCGTGTCTAAGAGGGGTATTTAATTGGAGCACAACGAAAAAATAAGCATAGACAACAACCTGTCGCCCTGTTGCCCTCTTACCTTGCTGCTTTCAAAAGAATCATTCTCATATAACCATGTGTGTTCTATCCTTGACATTTGGTAGTCGGTAGCTTGCTGTGGTGAATGTGTTTAATGCACTGGTATGCACGAAAATCCTCACGAGACATCCCGTTATCTTTAAGAACGTATTACCTAGCTAGAACTATGGTTAAACTTAATGTGAAGTGCCTTGGTATACACCTTGATTGAAGCCTTACATGGAAACAGCACATTGACTCTAAGCTAACACAAATGAAACCTAAACTAATTCAGATACATTGACTGATTGGTAGAAATTCAACTCTCAGTCTAGATCAGTGTAGCCCAAAAACTTGTTAAAACAACAAAGACTAATCGTTTTTCACACACACATACACACAACCCGAACGTAAATAAATTTCTCTTTGTGGGCACCACTGGTCTAGATTGTAAACTTTTAATATACAAGTCGCTTCTGAAACCTATGTGGTGCTACGGAATTCAGCTATGGGGGCACTGCTACAAATCTAGAGAAAATTCAACGAAGGCAAAACAAAATTTTACTGTTGATAGCAGCGCCTCCATGGTACATCAAAAACTCAAATTTATATTATGATTTAAATATGCCACAAGTAACTGAAGAAATTGCAAAATACGCAGGCAAATATCTAACAAAGCTCAAGTCTCATCCTAATCCGCTTGCTCGTAATATCTTGAACTTTACTGGACACATACGCTTAAAAAAGAGGTGCACAAGGGCTATAATACTCTCTAATGCTCTCACACTGTCAATTAGTAAAATACAATATTTAAGTTTAGCATTTTTAACGCACTAATAATCTCAAATTATTATTTTACTTATTCAGTAAAATAGTTTTTATTAAAAATACATTGAAACTGATTATTGATTTGAATATTTTCAAAATATTTAAATGAATTTTACAAAATCTCCCAAAAATCTTGTGCCTTTATAAGGCCTTCAATAATGTTTAATTTAAAGTATCAAATATTTCTTGCCAAACATATAACAAAACTTAAATAAAGCCTTGACGTTGTGTGGCGAAATGGACATTTATATAAAAAAATTTATAGTTGTCCACCCTGGATGATACGAGTAGCACGACCGATACACACGGTAATTTTCTTTTTTTTTTCTTAAATTTCTTTTTTGTAATACATTTCTCTACTCCTGTTGTGCTGCTTGCCAGCTGTCAAAAAGTTATAAAGGTTCTTTCATTTCATATATAAAGCAGTAAATACCAAATTCATGGCAAACGACGAAAAATACACAATATATGAGGTTGCAACTGTCAAAATACAAGGATATTCAACGTGAAAAAATATGGCTTCTGTTATGCGATTTGAACGGCTAACAATAACGAAAAAAAAACAGGCAAAAAGCAAATAAATGAGGCAAATATGTGTGAGAGTAGTAGTGGCGAAATGGCGTCCATATTTTCATTCACATTTAACGCAAAAATTTTAATTTATTGACACCGTATGTGGGCAGTGAACGGTAAAGTTTTCTCATACTCTTGTGTTGTTGGCATTTTAGTTAAAAATGGCCTGCCATTACAGGTGGTGGCCAAAATAATGTGAACTATTAAACTTATTATTTTTTTATTGTTATTATTATAGTAGACTGACTTACTTTTGAGATTTAATACAAAATAATAAATATTTTTAAAATGTATATAAACGAAAATTCTGAACTGGCACATACTTATTAAAGTTACTGTTTTTACCTTTAACTGCAGTCCGACTTACTGCCAAGTATTCGGTTTATTTGCATTAAAGTAAGAGTTGAGATAACATTACAGGAATTGAATTAGTGCTGGTTGAAGACCAACAGTATTCGTTATAAATTAACTCCACTGTTTTAATTTTGATATTCATCAATACATGCAATGCATACAGTAAGTAAGCTTAAACCTGCCTTTTACTCGACTGCGAGACGCAAGGTTAGGTTAGGCAGGAGACCCATTTGTATCCATTGTGATTCCCTTCTATTGACACCCGTTAATAATAATTTTGCGCGAACTAGAGAAGGGCATTGTTTCTATCAGCCTGTGTATGTATGTAAGTATGTTGCTATACGAGCTAAGGCTAGGAAACTTTAAAAAGATATTGGCAGCCCGAGCTGGGCAATATGCACGATTAACAGCAAGACTTAATTTTTTGCTTGCCAATACGCCTACGTGCTAAAACCTACCCTCGTTTACCCCTCTTGCAACCATACTAAGTATTACTTCGGGGAGTGGTGATTCAGCGAATGCTGCTTGCTAATAGATTATATCCCTCTTTCCCTGATTTTGATTTAAAATATACTGATTCTACTACGAATCTCTTCTAGCCTGCGTAGTTCTAGTAGAACTAGCCTTACAAAATTATGCACACTAGTCCAGTTATACAAGGATTCTAGCACAATCGGAACTATGTTCTCCGCTCTAATGCTACGCCCTACACTAGCTTCTAAATACGACATCCAATTGTAAAATCGTGGACAGACAAAAAATACATGCTCCAGATCCTCTACAATGTTTCCGCTACAATTCGGGCAAAACGGAACATTGTCGTGCCTGAAACGGCATAAATACGACCTATAACAGAACTGTGTTAGGTAGTAATTTAAGTCACCATGTCCTGATGTCGTATATCAATGTGTAAGTCCATCTTGCCTTTTCAATTGTTGACCAACGTTCTTGCCATTTGCGTAAACATAAATCTGTATCACCTTGCCTATCTAAGACTTCTTAATCGATGGGCATTATACCTGCAATGATAAAATCGGCTTCGTTCGACACAGTTCGAAGTGCGCTACGTACTATCAAGGAAGCCAGCCTATACACCGGCTATATCAACCTCACATAGGTAAGGTATCTCAGTGAGTCTAACCATATAGGGTGTGCGTATAAGATAATGTTCCTTACAACACCAGCGATTAGTTTCCTCTGAAGAGGAAACCTTTTGTAATAAGCATAATCCGAGATAGCGCTAATCAGATTTTTGATGCCTTGGAAGCTATATATCGTAAGTGTTTATGAAAGGATGGAAGTGTATTTCAGGAATGGCTTGGATTTTATGCAACAAGTGCCAACATTAAGGGTAATAGTTTCCCTAGTTTTCCCTAGACTACTTATCAAAACTGCTTCTGTCTTAGGGTCAGCTAGAGATAATCCCATTGAGCTAAGCCAGGACTTTACGATCTGTACACTGGCATTTGCAATGGCTTCTGCCTCTAGTAATTCTTTGGCTTCACATACTAAAGTTATGTCATCTGGGAATTCAACTATTTTCACTTTTTCAGGTAAACTTAATATTAATATTTCGTCGTACGTTACGTTCCACAACAGTGGACCAAGTATGGCTCCTTGGGGCACTCCACCAATAATCTTGCACCTCCTTATACCTATATATCTCATAAACTAGCTCCCTATTCTGGAAATTATCCTGCACTATTGCCAGCATATATCCTGGGATGTCTAGTCGAGCCGACGCATCCCAGCTTGCAGTGTTGAACACGTTTTTTACGTTTAAGGTCACAACTACACAGTACTCTTTTGTACCATTCCGCCATACTTTCCCTCGGATAGCGAAAGCAGCAGTTTCTACTACAACTTTGATAGTGTCCTTTGTTGACCTTGCTTTCCTGAAGCCCAATTGGTTGTCTGATTGACCACGGCTAGCTTCAACATAATCTTTAAGTCTTCTACATATTATACTCTCAAGCAATTGTGCGTGTTTATGTATGTATGTGTATGTGTTCCTTTGCGGCACTTTGTGCCGATTTTAATAATTTTTAGGTCAAGTGTGTTACTAAAGATATGACAGTATTCAAAATTCAATATATGGCGGCCAACAGACGCCATTTTGTTACTGTGAACAAAATAAATAGTTGGGGAATTATATCAAAATGGTATGAAATATATTTGAAAACCATCTTTAGATTTCTCTTATGTTTTATTTCGAATTACCATTTATCGTTAAAAAGTCTTTAAAGTTGGTTTCAGACCGGGATTTTTATTTTTAAAATTTTTATTACTTCGCAATAACTTAATTGTTCCTTCTTTATTGTAAATTAAAAATATAACGAGTATCTATTGCACAAATATATTCTAATTTTACTACAAAATGGACCTACAACTCTTTGACTTTCCTCGTATGTACACATACATATATATGTATATGCATGCCTATACAAGTTCGAATTTATATGTATTCAGTACATACATATCGTTACCTTAATATAGAAAGGCCTTAACTAATTGAAATCGAGATTTTTTTCCATTTTTCGATACAGTAGATGTTTCCCTATCGAACTATACAAGAAACACGATTCCAAAAAAATTATTAGTTGAGACCTTTCTATATTATGGTAACGATATATGTATGTATGTATATAATATCTACTGCATTTTCTTTTTTTCTTTTTGCAAACATTTTGGAAAAAGGTTTTTACTGCAAAAGGGAAATAAAATTTGATTTACTGTTGCATTTGTGAGATATTAACTGCTACAACGTCTTTTTTTCATTTTTCGTTCTTCTTCCACACATATTTTTTGTGTTCGTTTTATTTCTGTTGCTTGTTATAAATCATAAGAGCGTAGGTGAACGTAAAGGTACAAACAAAAGAGCCATAAATTTGAATGGCAATAACGGAAATAAGAGAAGGGTGGAAACTATTTTAGCAGAGTGTGTTCATACATAAATATGATTTTCCAGATAGGAATTTAAATTTCTTGGTTAAAGTGTTGTTGTAGCTGTTGTTTTTTCTTTACATTTTATTTTCCAAAATGTTATGTTAGCTGATATTTAAAAAAAAAGTAACTAAATAAATAAAAATAGACATACATGTGTCCTTTAAAATTTGCTTTCTATTTTAATTATACTCTAAAAGAATGTGATGGAAAGTTACACATGCAGAATTATTTAAAAAAAATTTAAAGAAATATTTGGTATTGGAGAAAATTTAAAGCATATAGGAAGCACTATGCAATCAATGTTTGAGAAGAGGCAAGTATTTCAAAAAAAAGATAAAAAAAATTTCATTTGAAATTTGAAAATAATAACGAAATTTGAAGATTGCAACACACACAAAATTGTATATCAGAAAAATTTAAACATTTATATATGTGACGCGCAAACTAGAAAGGGACCTAAGGGTAAAAACCGGTTTTGTTCAGGAGAGCAATTTTAAAGATTTAAATACGTGTATCTCTGGTGTACCATCACTGAGCGTGTTGGTATTGGTTTCATTTGAAAGCGCCACATTTCATGACGTCAGGAACGTGTTGGTCAACCTTGAAAACGCGTGTAGGTCGTCCATACCTCTTGTTTTGTGTAGTTGGTTTTAACAGTTTTCTACCTAGAGCGCTGTTTCCATGAGCTTGATATCAATTTTGCTCGCGTTTTTTCAAATCCACGTTTATTTTCTGAAATTATTAATTGTGAATTATAATAAATACTCATTTATAATTCTTTTAAATCGTGAATATCACTCTGTTCATAAAACGCGCATATCTCTGGGAGGGAACACTTTTGGGGCATGGGATCGGTCTCATTCTATGCTCAGATGTTGTCCACATCAAAAAAAATGAAAACTGATTTTTTTTTACCCTTAGGTCCCTTTCTCTATGCGCAGTCACATATGCATGCAAAATTTCAGCTCAGTCGGAAACCGGGATGTAGATCAAATTCAATTTGCAAGATTTGATTACAGACATACAACGGATAGGTTGAAACTAAATAAAAGCTGGTATAAATGTTTCTACTACCAGAGTAAGTTTTCTTAAATTGACTCGATTTACAAAACAGGAGCGTATATTGTTAGAATTAAGAAGTATAATATACCTGTTTGCAAATCTATCACACTTAATAATATGGAGATGAAAGTGTCTAACATTGCGAGTTATTCTTGATTCAAAGCTGAGTTTCAAAACTAATATTCTAGAGAGAGTGAAGAAAGCAACAATTTCATTCGATCTATGAAAAAAAAAAACATTAAAGAAAACAGAGATCTTACTCCAAAAATCAGTAACTGAATCTATACTGCAATATACGTCGAAATCTCATGTATGGAATCATAGTGTGGTGGCCGTCCCTGGAGAAAAAGATATATCTACATATCTTACAAAAGCTGCAAAGACTTGCATCCTTATATATAATCAGTGCTCTTCGCACTACTCCTACGGATGCTCTGCGGATGTTCCTGCACCTACTACCATTGGATCTAGTAGGAAAGGAGATAGCAGCAACCTCAGCAATCCGTCTTCTTTGTACCTGTCTGTGAAACAGAAATGGTACCCGGCCACTGTAGAATACACTAACGTCTTTATAAAACCTGGAGACCTGGCAAAAGTGTTGATTTTTATACGAACGGCTCCAAAACACAAAACGGGTATGGGTTATGGAGTCTTTTCAGGGCATTAAGGTCTTCGTATTGCAAAGCAACCTCCGGATCCTTGCAGTGTCGTTTAGGCAGATATCCTTGCTATAAAAGAAGTTGCGGATTGGTTGAAAGTGAATGCCACTTCAACAACTTTGATTAACATACACACTGATAGTTGAGCAGCTATTATGGTCCTTGAATTCCCGCTTCTAAAAGCAACAAGAGCCCTCGACTGCCGATCATCTCTAAGTGAGATGGCAGAGCAGTTTGATATTAGGATTATCTGGATCCCAGGGCATAGAGGCTTTCAGGGGACTCTAGGGCTGATAAGCTTGGTGGAACTGGAACAACTTGATTTGAAATATGTGGGTTTACCGCTACTGTCTTGCAAACTCAGACCTAGGCGCAAGACAGAAAATGAATAAAATAATAGGTAGTTATGAACTCGTCTGAATAGGAAAAATTTAAAAAAATAGGAAAGAAATCTTGATTCTAGTATCCGTGGTAACCGGACACTGTCTCATAGCTATGCATGCACAAAAGTTAAAGGTAAAACACAGTGATTTTTGCCGCAGCTGCCAGTATAACGATGAAGAGGAAAGTGTATAACATTTGTGTGCATCACTTTCCCGGACTTGCAAGAAAGAGAATGGTCACAATGGGCGCTCTTGAGTTCAGGGAAGTTTCTGACGTCATCAGTGTTGAACTGCAACATATTTTAGTAGCTTAATATTGAAGTCTGGTTGGTTCGACGGTGGGGACTCCGCATAAGCAGAGTCACCGTGGTATCACAATATACCAAAACGTTCTAAGTGAGTCCAGGTTTCCGACTGCTACCCCAACCTAAACTTACGTAACCTAGATCTTACAATTGTACTGACGTTCTAGTTTTACACCTTTATTAAAGCTTAAAATATTCAACTTTAAGCTTTGAGTTCAAATAAAAGTTTCGGAAGTATTTTTTTCCTTAATGCCATGAGTATAATCACATGGCATGAGGTTGTGTGCAATCGGTTGGATGTTTATCAAATCGTTCTGGTTTTCTCTCTAATGGACACCGCAGACGTTTCTTTGAAATATAATCACCCTTATCGGGATTAAAAGGCGAACATTGTGTTCACGTGAAATATTTTCCGTGGACAAAAAAATGCCGCACAAAATTACAAAATAGTATACTGACACAACAACAACGCAAACATTGGCGATCACAATTTTTGGAAAAGGGAATACTTTCTTTCACGTGAACTTTTATTCCCGATAAGGGTGAATAATCACCTTCTCTGTTGGGAGCTTGTCTGTCTCAAGTTACTGTCACAGAAAAAGCAGTTTGGTGGGTTTTAGGAAAAGTTTTATATGGTCCTTCGGAGCCATATCTGCATAATTTTATTGTTCTGGGCATCTCAATAAGACAAAGAGCCTCAGCTTTTTTTTATCGAACTTAACTTAACTTAACTTAAGCTCTTTATGTTGGCCTTGCAAATCCTAAGCGAAATATTTTCAATTCGTTCCAACTAATACTTATTACTGACTGAGCTTTGGGCTTAACTTAATCATTTGCATTTCTAATGTGGGGCACAAACGATTAAACAATCAGAAAAGATTTCAAATTATTCTTTAGTAAAAAAAAAAATACTAGTTTTAGACACGTAAACATTCACCCTTATTCCATTTGTCGACATCGACGTCACTTTAACACAATACCAAAAAACTGGGGCTTGTTTAGTCGCTCTCGATAACAATTTTGTGCTAATGACAATATATTTCCGTTCCCTTAATTCTAGAAAATGACATTAGCCTGCCAACAGTAGTCAGTTGCTTTCGAGAACGGGTATACAAGCCACAATTTTTTAGTATTGTGTTAAAGTGACGTCGACGTCGACAAATGGAATAAAGGTGATTAAAAAGCTAACAGCAATAACAGCCAACAACATTTTAATCATGTTTCACCTTTTGCAATAAAAAAATAAAATCATTTTAGAAACTAAAACCATGGCAAAAAAATAAAATTAAAATAAAATGTAAGCAGAAAATTATTTATTTATTTCATTTTTTTGTTTCTTTGTGAAAATTGAAACTAAAAAGCAAATACCAAAAAAAAAAAAATAAATAAATAACTTGTACGAGTATAAAATTATGAGCTTACAATGATCATGACTGGTTAAATGATGGCGTCAGCTGCAATTTTCTACATCCAACAATTTTCAACGGACCATAACAGTTTAAGTCGTTGGTCTTCACAGTTGTCTTGGTGTGTTTTGTTGGCGTTAATTTTTCTGTTAAAGCACACACGTCTCTGGAGATTTTCTTTTGAAGATACAAATCAGATAAAATACGAAAATACATACTTGCACAAACAGACAAGTACTTGTACTTGTGTTTTTTTTTGTCTTCTCTATTTTTGTGTTAAAATATGTTGGTGTATTGCATAGTGTAGTCGAATGAAATACGAAAAACATTAACTTGCAGTAAAAATTCATTTGGGGAATTTTTCGCTTTGCAACAAATATGTACTGATATTTGTTACCTTGTCTTTAATTTGCTGTTTTTAGTTCTGCTGTTTGCTGTAGGGGTGAAAGGACTACAACATTTTTTTTTATATAAATGGTACTATAACAACTTGCAAGTCCATATGTTCCTTCTAAAGGCTGAAGAAGCCAGGCAAACAATAGACCATCCAGCACAATTATGTGTTCTTTTTAATATCGGAAACAATATAATTGGCCGAAAATGTCTTTCTGTAAAGATCTTTTCAGTACATTTGTATTGTTAACCGAGTTCAGAAAAAGGAGGAGATTAACAATTCGTCTCTATTATTGTTTCTTGGGGATATTACTTCATAACTCGGTACATTTTGGACCGATTGCAAGAATTATTTTGTTTTTGTCTGAGAGGGTATAGCTTCCCATTGGTTTCCTTTAAAAAAAAGTGAGCGGGGACACATTCACATTTTTTTTTATTTAATTTTATGATATTCTGCTTATTTGATTGCTGCGAAACCTATGAAACACTTTTGGTTCTTGTAATTACACAATACGAAAGTTGAAAAAATGGGCGGGGTTACGCCCATTAAAATTTATTATATAATATCAAGCGGTGCTACTTAACCGATTTTAACGAAATTTACGACACACCTTGAGCTCTAAAATTTAAACAATTCTGAGAGCGTATAGCTTCCCATTGGTCCCATTAGTAAAAGAGTGGGCGGGGACACGGCCACAATATTTTTATTTAATTTTATAATATTCTACTTATTTGATTGCTGCGAAACCTATGAAACACTTTTGGTTCTTGTAATTACACAATACGAAAGTTGAAAAAATGGGCGGGGTTACGCCCATTAAAATTTATTATATAATATCAAGCGGTGCTACTTAACCGATTTTAACGAAATTTACGACACACCTTGAGCTCTAAAATAGACACAATCCTCCATTTAAAAAATGGGCGGAGTGACGCCCATTAAAATTTAATATTTTATATTAAGTTGTTGTACTTTACCAATTTTTGCACCCTGAGCTCTGAAAAACACACAATCTTGCATTTAAAAAATGGGCGGAAGCACACCCATTAAAATTTAATTATATATTTCACGTACTTCTTCTTATCTTCTTCTATCAAATCCTTGCATTCAAGTCGGTTTTTTTTTTGCAGAAAGAATTTTTCAATAGTCACATGAAGGGTATTTAAGATTCAGCTAAGCCTAACTCAACTCTTTTATATGTTAACATTATTTTGATTTGTTTTTATTCATCATCATAGATCTTTATTAAATTATTCAGAAGTATTGTATATGAATTTGTAAATATGTGTTTAAATTAATTAGTTTGTTGAACATAAATCAACACTTTCATGGGTTTTAATAATTATGTGAGACATGCAAGACTCATTATTCATATTTTTTATACACCAGCAGAATTTGTAAATTTTTTTTTAGGACATTTTAAATTTAGAACGGAAATATTAATAATGTTTAACTGTTAGACAACTTAGAGAAAAGTGTTTAAATTTTTTCAGCCTTATTTATAAAAATTTTTTAAGATTTATAAAGGCATTTGAAGGAAAATGTTGTATGAAAATTTGTTTTAAAACCCCTTTATAAAGTCGTGCTAAAAGTTTTATAAATAAGACTGTTTAAGTTTATATATAAATACACACACACACACACACATATATATATATATATATATATATATATATATATATATATATATATATATATATATTTGTTCCTTTTTCTCCTACAAGGAGCATATGACCGTAACAAGATTATTCCAATATAATCTATCTGATGCACGATGTTTTATTTCATTCTAACGTAGGTGAAGATGGGATATTTCTATTTCGACTTGTCGTTTCCAGGTATGTGATGGTCTTCCTATTCGTCGACTGCCTTGTGTATTCCAGTCTTTGGCTTATTGTGCAATATCTGTATGGATGTCCAATCCCGCACCATTTACGCTTTCGATGTTCCAGATGGTTTGGTTGTTGTTTGGCTTCTGACCATAGCTCGCTATTCGAAATTGTTCTGGGCCAATATATATGTAGGATCTTCCTCAAGCTTTTGTTTACAAAAACTTATACGGATTGCATGTTACGTGATGCTGCATTCCCCGTTTCACGTCCGTACAACAGTGTGGACTTAGCTTTTGAATTGAAACAGATTTAGCCTTGTGCGTCTTGATATGTCTGACGAATTCCACATTGCTTTGAGTTGTCCAAATGATTGCCTTGCCTTGTTTATGCGGCTTGAGATGTCAGCCCTCGAACCACTACTTTTGTCCACTATGCTTCCCAGATAACAGAATGATTCTACATCCTCAAGCCTCAAGCCATTCTGCACTGTCAGTCTTTGCTCATTATTAGAGTTTGTTCTCATTGTTTTAGTGTGCAATTTCTTCGACTAATGACAGCTTAGTCTGCATGTCTAAAAATGTATGTGTGAGTAGACAGATATCATCGGCGTAATCGAGATCCTCCAATCTTCCTTGGAGACCCCAAGTGATTCCCCTTCTTTGGCCAGTCGCATTATTCATGACAACGTCAATTAAGCAATTAAATAGAAGAGCGGATAGGATACAGCATTATCGTACACCTGAATTAATGCTAATTTTGTTGTTACCTAGTTGCCTTTCAGGCAAAACTCGACAGATTGCGTTAGCATATAGACCTTTTATGACTCTTATTAACTTAGCAGGCACAACTTTGCATTCTAATGAATTCCATATCGCTGAGTGAGTTAATGTATCAAATGCCGTTTTTGAAATCTATGAAAGTGAGATACAGAGGTGATCCCCATTCCACAGACTGCTCTACGATTACTCTCAGGCTATTTACATGACCGACACAGGATTTGTGGGCACGGAAACCGGCTAGTTCTTTTCTAAGGTCAGGAAGAAGCGCAGTTGATAGCGTTTTGTTAAGTATGTGCGCAATTACCCTGTTAATCATACTTAAAAGTGTAATACCTCTCCAGTTTTTATTAACTTTGAGATCCTTTTTTTGTGGTAAATTTACTATTACGCCTTCAGAAATTTCCTCAGGAAGGATTTCCGTACACCAGAATTTTCTTACAATAGGCAGGAGTAGCCGAACACTAGTTGTTGCGTCAGTTGTTAGCATATCTGGAGAAATATTGTATACCAGGCGATTTTTGTTTCTGAAGCGGTTTGATGGATTCGCATATCTCAGAAATATCTGGGAAATTGTTGGGGATATTTTTTTTTATCGGATGAGATTCACAAGAGCATATCGGTTGTTGTGTTGGAACTGATGAACATAACATTTTACCATAGAAATTTTCCCAAAATTGGAATTGTTGTTGCTTAGATGTTATAAGTTCTCCATTATCGGTTTTTAATGATTTTCTCAAGGGTTTTGTGCTTCCGGTTAATTTCTTTGCCGCACGATAGAGATCTCGCGGCCGGTGCGTTTCGGCAGCAGCTTGAGCTTCTTTAGCAATACTGTTGAACCAATTTTGTTTATCATGCCGAGCACTTCGTTTTACTTCATGATTAAGGCGATTGTGCAACTGCTATTGAGCTGTTTTAACGGTTTACAAGATATGAGCCGAGGCCCCACATCGTTGGGGGCCCATAAAAAAATTTAATGACTTGCGGCAAAACTGGGAGACACGGGTCTTTTTTTTGTCTTTTATCACGTATTGGTGTCCGTATATGGTTATATTTCCATGACTTAAAAAATTACACCCATTGTAATACTCGAATTGCAGAATCATGCAATTTGTTTTCTAAAACTCTAGAGCACACACAGTGCATTGTGCTGACCAGAGAAACACTCCCTAGCGACAAAATACCCAAGATCCAGCCTACTGACTAGCATACTATGCACATCAGCCAGATTCGTTGCGTCCATGCATTAAGGTAAACAAACATAAGCTTTTTCTGAGACTCCTGGTGGTATTTGTTCAACTTAAAGTGCATTTCCATTTCAGCAAAATTTTGTTAATACTTTCGAAATTTCGGGCAAAAACTAGTAGATTTCCCATGCAAAACAAAATCTACTTCGTCACTAGATTTTATATAAATCGACTCTAAATCTAGTAGAACTTAATGATGCACCTATGGTACTTTTCAAATTTGTACTAAAAAGTCAGCCTGTGTACTTGAAAAGGTGTGTGAATTGGCTACATTGCAGTTGTTTGGTTGTAGTTTTGGAAAATTTTCACTTAATGGGTTTTGTTTTGGATAAACAAAATTGCTAAATATCAAAAAAAAAAACTTGATGTAAACGGTATAAATTTTCATAAAGATTTTAATTGAAGTCTGCTGGATTTTATTCAGGTGTAACTGCCCTTTTAAGTAATTCTTTTACTAAGGCCTATGAATTTTGTCCTAGGTATATTTTCAATTAATGTAACAATAAGGATATCGAAATAATAAATTGTGCATTTGCTTTTGAACTTAAATTTTAATCACTTTATACACAAAGTTTAGTTTTCTCTAATCACTCTATACTCAGCTTTAAATTAGTCCAAAAAAAAAGAACGCCTTAATATCTTTATTTCTCTTTAATTAGTTTTATTGAAGTTTTTATTTAATATTTCTTTGTGATTTTATTTTAAATTGTTTAAAATACATATGTACGATCAATTAATTAGTTTATGTACTTAAATAATTTATTGGAAAAAAGAAAACATTTACATTTACAATGTACAATTTGTTTTTTTTTTTTTTTTGTTAAGTTTTACGTTATTTAATATTTGGACATTAAAGTGTTTATATTTTATAGTAATTAATTATTTAATAAATTAATTAAATATGGTACAATAATGCTTAACTAACATCACTAGCTTTTAGTTTCACAAAATGGAAAAATTAAAACAAAATATTTAAAAACAAAAAAAAAAATCTTTTTTTTCTCAACATTCAAAATGTGTATGCATGTGTATTATTGACTGAAAATATTGAATTTTTTTTTCTAGTAGAAACTTTTAATTTATATTTTATATTCACTTCTACTATGGATGTGATGAGCCCATTCTGGGACCATACAGAGAGTAGGGAGAGAAATATTGAGCCAGAGCAGGATGTTGTTGCATTTGCAGGCTGGCCAATGAGCCGGGCGGTGCAGCTGCCAGTGAAGGTGGTAACATGGACGGTTTGCCGTAGGGATGATAGCGCGCTGCTGATAGGGGACTTAAAGGTGGTGTAGGATATGTACGTTGAAAGAGGGGATGATTTGGCGGTATGCCTCCTTGAGCGGCAGCAGTCAGTACAGATTCGGGTAGAGAAGCGGTGTGTGTACGCAAATGTTGAAACAGTTCGTCGGAGGTGGCAAAACGTTTGCCACAATACGGTGTATCACCGCCTATCCAAGAGCAAACATAAGGCATTTGTGAAGCAGCAGCTAGAGCAGCCAACTGAGCATGATATGAAGAGGCGGCCGCAGCAGCCGCCACGGCACTTGATGAGCCACCACTGGACTTGCCCTCCCTTTCACATTGAGGACAACCCGCCGGACAGGGTTGGCCGGCAGCCTTATTCAGAAAATGAGGACTGGAAGGACAGCCTGTGCAATAAGGATCCCGACAAATGTTTTGCGGCATTTCCAGACCTTTCAGTCTTGCATAATTCAAATAAGGATTTAAAGCAGCAGCCTTAAACATGGGATGATGAGGTGACATTAAAGCACTAGCAGTCATTAAGTCCATGGTGTAGGGCATACTAGCCGGATAGCCGGAGTAATAGGAAGCTGCCGCACTGCCACCACTTTGACTAGCGGCTGCAGCGGCCTGTAAAGCTTTAACATAACTTGCCTCCTTGGAAGCAGCCACATAAGCAGCTTCTGTGGTGGCCTGCAAGCGCGATGATGCTGTGGTGGCAGAATGCGTGGGACTAGTTGCTGAGATAGTGGAAGAGGCTGTTATGTTATTACTGCCTCCATTTATAGCAGATTCTTTGGCTTTTTGATGTGCTGGACTATTTTGATTTCGTTGCTGGTTGTGGTGGTGCTGCTGTTGATGTTGGTGCTGCTGTTGCTGTTGCTGCTGTTGTTGCTGTTGCAGCTGCTGTTGTTGATGCTGTTGTTGTTGATGCTGTTGTTGCTGCTGCTGCTGCTGCTGTTGCTGTTGTTGACCTTGTAGCTCTTGCTGGCTAGAGCTTACCATCAAAGACGGTGTTCTTCTGGGGCCACCGTTAATAGCCGGCGATTCCCCTCTTTGTGAAGTGGCCGATTGATTGGAATCACAGCGATTTTGCAAACCATTTTGTCCTAAACTTGAGCTGCTAGTTTTTGGCGTCTTTACTCTGATTTGACTATAGTTTTGCGTTAGATTCGTTGCTTGCTCACTGTCATTGTCCAGGCGTTCTCTTATGTGGTTATTATTGGTTTCATAGGGCTTGAAGCTGCATTTGACAGCCTGTTGCTGAGGTTGCTGCAATTGCTGTTGCTGCTGCTGCTGTTGCTCCACTGAACCCGTTGACACTGACGAATGGCTACTGAGCGGCGATGATTTGTCACGATTCTCCAGCGATGAGGAAGATGATGACTTATGAGCTTTGGTGGCCTTTTCAATATTTGCTGCCAGCAGTTTGGGATTCGTGGTATCGGCACCAATTGCACTGCATGTTTGAGCCAGTAAAGCTAAAGGGCTGCTTTTGGTATCCAGCTAAAATGAAAGAGAGAGAGAGAGAGAAAGAGGGAGATGAGAATAAGATATAAAAATACAATTTTAGAAAAAAAGTGCAATAAAGTTTTTTATTCAATAAATAAGAAATATATTTTAGATGTACATATACTTTGAAAGTTCTTAAAAAGTTAGGTTAGGTTGACGAAAGCAGCCATTACGCTCATGTCAAGGACATGAGACAGTGTAGCCCTGTTGTGCACTCTTTAGTAAATTAAATTAACCCCCTCCTTCATTGGAACTCAGTGTCGTTAACTCATTTGCAAGTCAATAGCTCTAATAGCGTGTTTTAATCGGAGAAAACTCTAGTACTTACTAGATTTCTAGCAAAATCTGGTAGATTTCCCATACAAAACAAAATCTATTTCATCACTAGATTTTGTCGACGTCCACTTAAAATCTAGTAGAACTTGGTGCTGCAATTATGGGTTTTTGTTTTCAAACTTATACTAAAAAATTAAGCCAATTACTAAAAAAAGGTGTGTGAATTAGCTATATTACGGTTGTTTTGTTTTAGTTTAAGAAAAGTTTCAGTCAATGGTTTTTGTTTTGGATACGATATAAAAATAAATCTTGGTGTGCACTGTACAGATTTCGATAAAGATTTGAGTTGAAATCTGATAGATATTGTGCAAATGTAAATGCACTATAATCTGGGTAATGTCTCCAAAAAGTGGGATATGGGATGGTTGAAAGTTGGAAATAAAGCAAGCGCTCCATATTTTCAATGCTCTCCCTACATGCCTTGCATTCATGGTCGTTTGTGGCAGCAATCCGTTATAACTACCCTCGTAAGTTAGAATGTCCCATTAAGACGCCTATCAAATTTCCTAGTTCCCGATTTTTCAGTTTTAGCAACCATCTTGTTTTTTATTCTTGCGAGTCGCCCCATAAAAGTTTTTATTAATTGTGAGTAAAGGAAGCTATAATTTTTTCTTCATTTTGTAGTTTCATTGATGCTGTTGTATAATATAAAGCTATTTAACCTTATTAAAAAAATACACTCAAAAGTCTTAAGTTAAAACTCAAGGCAAAAAGTTTTCGCTTTCGCTTTTTAAATTTTATGGAAGAACCGATTAAAATAAGTGGCAGAGTGAATACAAGAAACACAACTACTTCATTTAAGTAAAAATAAAAAAAAATCACTGTGATAAATAACACATAAATACACAAAATATCAACATTAAGATATAACTGGCTGATATAACAAATTTAGTTTGTTTAAATTTGTTTGCAAGCATACATATTTTCATCTCTATATATGTACATACATATGTACATATGGATGGTCTGAAGTAGAAAAGCCCTAACTCCCATTTTTTACGAAATTGAGTTTTTCAGTATATTTCACACAGTTTGTACAAGCAGTTGTACTGTATCTATTATGGTTTTACCTTCTCCTGTAAAGTTACAATTATTTGAGTTAGGGCCTTTCTACTTGTGACCAACGATATATACTTATATATGTATATGCCATTTGCTAGAAAAACCCATGAAAAATACATTAAGTCATAAATTTTGTGACTTATCCATAAATACATACAATCTATATTCGCAGCAGTGTAAGAAGCGGGAGACCAACAAAAAAAAACCAAATATAAAATAATTGCGTCATAAATTAGCAAACAAATAAAAACATAAAAACTCGAAACCATTGTTGTATATGCATATATGTATATGTATGTATGCATGTATGTATGTATGTATGTATGTATGTATGTATGTATGCATGTATGCATGTATGTTGTAGCCCAGATACTTTCCAGCCACATCTATAGAAGAACAATGCTTTCCACTATCTTCACTTGATCTTCTCTGCTGCCGCTCGAGAGGAAAATATAAAACATAAATGAAGAACAGCAACAACAACAACAACAACAACAACAAAAATCCCAAATAATCCAACAATAACAAAGTGTCTGAAGTACTTAATGGTAATAAAAATTCGCAACACCAGAACATTAAATAGAATTATATGCAGTAAATGAGTTACGAGTCATGATGACGCTCTAGCTGATACCAACAATACTTCTCGCGCTTTTAACCGCAAACGAAAACAAAACAACTAAAGCAGCAAACATATTTCTGGTCCTATAAAAAAAGCTATTTGTGTATATAAAATGCTGCATTTAAAAAAAAAATATGTGTTTGTTGAATTATTATATTGTTGGTGGCACTTAAGAATAAATAGCTCTTATCTTTTAACCCAAAAAAAGAACAAACTGAAATGAGAAAACATTCCCAGCAAAAAAAAAAGGCACCAAAAAAGGTTAATAAATGTAGTGATGTAAATCCGGATTTGTATATCGATTGTTTAATATAAATAAATTCAGTGACTCGCACACGAAGGGGGTTCGTACGGATACATCCTATATATGTAATGCTATACGAAATTTAGCCTATATAATCGTTTGTTTTTCGTTTAGTCGTTTTTTTTTGGTTTTACCGATTTTTATTAGTTTTGGCGATTTTTTTAGTTTTGGCATTTATTTCGGTTTTTGACGATTTTTTCGGTTGTTATTTTAGTTTCAGCGATTTTTTTAGTTTTGATGCTTTTTTTTGGATTTTGGCGATTTTTTTAGTTTTCAGCGACCTTTCTACTTTTGGTGATTTTTTTTGCATTTTAGCGATTTATTTTGTTTTTTGTGATAATTTTAATTTAGGGAAACTTTAAATGAAATGAATACTTATATTGTTCCTTATAGGCTTTTTACACTGACACACATTTCGGTGAAACGCATGGAAGATGTAAAAAATGTGAAACATGCGTTTACATTGACAACATCTAACATCTACCATCTACCATCTACCATCATCTCAGTTGTCAAAAATACAACACACGCTACATAGGTTTTGTTAAGGTTTATAAAAAATTGGATTTGATGAACCATTAATAATTGGACTAGTTGTTGCTTTGCAAGAACAAACCCAGTTAATAATGCTGTGTATGAAAATTATAAAAGCTTTTGCAAGAAAAAGATGAAGATTTTTTTAAAAGGTACATATATGTACACACATATATGTATGTTTGTAGTTTTTTTTTTCTTAGTTTTTGAGCAGCGTTACCACTAGTGGAAATATAAATTACACAGCTGCAAGTCTTAAATAGTGCAAAACTAAATGAAATATTGCAAAAAATGCAAGAAAAATTTTAATTTTTTTATTAGTTTGTTGGTAACTTGAAATTTAAGGCGACATAATTTTTTAATATATAAAAATCCTACAACAAATTTAAAAATATAAGACAAAATTCAATAATTCTCAAATATTTACTTCAACGAATAATAATTTAACCACTTTCCTCTTAACATTTTGTCAAAATTTCATAAAATATCCTTTAAACTAGGCGTTTGAGAATAAGGTTATCAACCTTTTTCTTTCCTTAATTTAAACTTATTTAACTATAGGTACTGAGCGATACTTATACATTCTTTAGCTTTTTAAGCATATGTACATTAGGCTTATGCAGCAAATAAAAAATTACAAAACGCGAAAGGCTCACTGGGTTTTATATGCAGGAAAAAATTCTAAGACAAACTGCGTTTTTATTTTTTTGATATCTTAAAAAAGTTCCGCACCAAATAATTTTCTGCAGCAGAAATGTGGATTTTTTAATTCCAAAAAAATCTCATATTTTCGTAATGACAAACAATTGTTTGTTAACAAACAATTGTTTGTTAACAAACCATCTACTAGTACCCGAATTTTATAGATTTTGATACGCTTATCACGAATCCGCTGTTTATTTTAAAATCCATTAATCATTACTAAAATATGAGATTTTTTTGGAATTAAAAAATCCACATTTTTTCATGCAGTAAAAACGCAGTTTGTCTTAGAATTTTAGCCCGCATATGAGCACCCAGTGAGCCTTTGTGTTTAAAAAATACGCATAAGCATAATGTACATATTTAAATTAAACTATTTTTTCCAGTTTCTTTTTGTTATTTTATGCTAAAAATGAGCAATTTTAAAATTGATGCTGCTGTATTACCTGATATCAAATTTTTGGGGTATCAGTTTTAAGTAAGTTCAATTTACTAAAAAAAGACTTTCAACAGAAGCGTTTAAAAATTTTAATATCACATCCTTTAAATTTAGAAAGAGAATATCGCCAGCAGAGTTTTTACTTTAAAAAATTTAATAGATTAAGGTTTTTAGGGTGTAATTTTTGATAATTTACCTTAACAATTGAAAATCGGTTTCATTTCAATGATTGTGCAAATTTGGTTGTACTACATCAATAAAATTATAAAGGTCATCATGAAAGATGATTTTTTTAATTTGTCTAATTATTTCAATGTAAAAGTTACTAAAATTTTTATACATTACATTTGTGTGTCTCGGAACAGTATTTTAAGCAGGATTTATTTCGAAAACTAACAATCTTCAATATAATCTTAATACGTGATATAATTAATGGCTCTCTAGTGGAAAATATCGTAAAAATTCTGAGAGTTTGCATTACGTTTATAGTAGGATACAAGACTTATTAGCAAATCTTCTAAACATGGTTAATATAATTTGGTCTTTATTAAAAATATTATTACACTTTTATTAAGACTTACAGGAATATTGTTTTGTTTATATCTTTATAATAAACTTTGTTAGAGACATTGGGATTTCCCGCAGCCATTAAGTTTCGTCTGTAGAGTTTTGTAGAACATATAACTCGATTTTGTCTTAAGTCGGCTTATGATGTTATCGCTTTAAAAATATAAATGTAAATGCCATTTAAGTCAAATAGTGCAAAATTACACAAAAAATTTATCGTGCAAAAATAGTGCAAAGAACTTTATTATCACATATTCTGCACTGCGTTTACACAGAAAGTGGCAACGCTGTTTTTGACACAACAATGCTGTTTTACTAGTGATGGCACTAAAATTAACGAAAGATGTTAGATGAAACAAAATGAGATAGGAACATCTCTTAAAGATGTAGAAAGATGTTGGTTTTTAGTACTGTATATTTCTTATGGGAAGATGTTAACATTTTCTAAAAAAAAAAGCCTATTAAGGCTGGTACTCTGTTCAAAGTTGTGAAAAATTTTCAGCACCATTGATTATTTCGCGTGAAAAGTTTGACATGTACTAAATGTAGCCCAACTCGCAGTTTTTCTTTTTATAAATTTCTCGCTTTTATTGCATGAAAGTATGCAACATTGTTAAAATTCCGTGCGAAAAAAGCACTGCTCATGTTGTTGTTTCGCAGCTAAACGAAAATGACTAAATTTTGCATGGAAAAACATGATGCCAGATAGATTTTTTAAGATCAGAGTACTACTTTTGCGAATTTATTTTGCAAATATTTCATACCAAATAGTTTTATATGTACTTTGACAGCATTTCGATAGGAATTGTGAACAGAGTACCAGGCTTTAAGAAGAACTCTACTTTTGTTCATTACATCTTTAAAAGACAGGTGTTGAAAATAGTAATAAATATTGTAAATAAGTAAGCTGCATAAAAAAAGGTGAAAAACGTATTTAACTGATTTATCGCCTAATGCCAGCCATACACTACACAAGTTCAGTGCTCAAGTCTGGCACAGCGTAAATTAAGCTTGTGACACACACTATACAAGTAAACTGTGCATTTTTTTTATTTTAATTCGCCATAATGCTGGTGATTCTTTGTATAATTTTAGGAACTCTGTCCAGAATACTTGTTCTGCGCTCATTTTTTGTTGTGAACTCTTAAAAAATTACTACACAACTAAGTGTTTGCAACATACACTACACAAGCTTACTGTACAGTTTTCAAACTTGAGCAAATATCAAAATCATATTGATATTTAATCAGTTCAATGCGTAAATAGCACAACTACTCCCATATACTACACAAACGCACTGTACAGTGCCAGACTTGTGCAGTGAACTTGTGTAGTGTATGTTCAACATAAGACATTTCCCTAAAAAAATCAAAAGATAAGGTCAATATGTGACGGATGTTTTGTTTTGGGAGAAAATCATGATACATAGAATTTTTTGTGATTTAAAGCTCTCAGTCCACGAAAAATATATTTTGTGTGATTTATGTATTCTATGCTATTTCATTTAAAATTTCATGTCACTCTTCTTATACAGCAGCTTTTACCTTTGAAAATTAAATAAAACTTGGCATCACTGAGTATCAAAATCAGCTGCCTTGTATGACGCTTAATAAAGTAGAAAGTAAACTAATAAACTGGTTTTACTTTCTCGACAGCTGCGTAGGATGAACGAAATCGTGGAATGTGTAAGAAAGTTGATATTAAGCTTTTTACATCAGCGCAATCTGCACGTTTCAACTAATCTGCTCATTGTAGCATTTTTCATTTCAAAATAGAAGGTATTCATTCAACGACAGCTCATTATAATGCCAGGAACACAACTGGGGCGAACGACGAATTTCGTCCACGTCGACGAATTCGTCGATAAGAATTTGCTGCGTAAATTCGTCGTGTGAAGCACAATAAAGACGAATTTACTCAGCGAATTTAGCTCTTATAATTGATAAGGTTGGTTATTGTGCGTGCAAAGAGAGAGAGAAAGTTGTTTTTTCGTTGTTTGTTGGCGTATAAAATACAAATAAATCTATCTCAGAGTTCGTCACGCCGGTGTTGTGTTCATTTTCATATGCACAAATGTGTTTTAGTTTTTAAGACGAAATTTCCCACCGAAAAATTCATCGTTCGTTCCAGTTGTCTTCCTTGACAGGAAGCGTAGAACACGTTTTAAAGTTAACATAACAAGTTTTCATTTCATATCATAAGTCACGTTTTTAACGCAGTATCTAAAAATTTGAAAATAAAACAAAACTTGGCATTACTAGCAAAGTCAGCTGACTTCTTCGCATGCTGCTTGTGGTGTTTAGCAATGTAGAAAGTAATTATGTTTTCGCATTTATACATACAACTGCACTGATATTGCTTCTTTGACATCCCATATGTAGAAGCCGTTTTCTGGTTAGCGCATTTCATTCTACGCATTTTAGTTTTTTTTATATTTAAAATTACATGCCACGCATTTTACGCAGCATTGTTAACATTGCAAATAATATAAAACTAGGCATCACTGACTTGTAAGCACGTCGCACGTCGCAAAAAGCCGATCGTCATTTCGCATTCGATGAGCTGTCAGCCTGTGCTTTGTGCTACTAGACTTTCAACATAAAAACTTTCTGATAATACTTTTTGGGCAGATGCGTAAGACACGAAATATTTTAAAAGAAAAAAAGAAGATGAGAAGAAATCCTTAAATAGAAATTAATGAACCTAGTGTCCTTTTCAAGTCAACCTAGTTTGATTGTCTGATAGTCAAACCAGTTTTCACATTGTTATAGCAATTCACAACTCAAAAAAGGATGGAGTTCGTAGTTGTCATGTGTGTGTGTGAGTTGGGTTGTCTCCCAGGCGATCAAACTGAGTTGACTTCAGAACAACATTAAGGTCCTTAAGCTAACCGCACAGCGTGAATGGAAAATTTTCTGATTGGAATAATCAAAACTTCTCTTTATTGCATACAAATTAAAAATAGAGAGATACAAGAATAAAATTATTATGAAATCCCAGAAGCTATCGAGTGCAGTCCAATAAAGGAAAGGTTTAGATCATATTAACAATAAAAAAGCAGCTTAACGAGCAAATTTTTCTTAAAAACATTAAAAATATTTCCTCAAAGTATGCAATCTACTTTCATAATTTAATTTCTAAATCAATATTTTTACGAGGAAACTTTCCAAGCTCGTGAGCATTTGGCAGCAGCAATAAAGCAAAAATGTTCCTGCTATAAAAGTCATAAAATTATGAATAACATTAGCGCAAAAAAAACAACTTATTTCTTATCGCTACACCAGACTAACTCTCTGGTTATTTATAAGCGCAAATAAACATAAAGTTTTTATCATAAAAAGCAAAGCAAATATATATTTATGAATATTTTCGATGGACTAAAGGCAAAACAGCCATAAAAATAATTTTTATAACTTCTAAGTCGTCAGAACTACGTAGACAATTACTTATGAATGTAAATATGTGGATGTCGGCATTTGTAAGACTGTTCAACACCAGCGTTCATACTGTTAATAAATTTATATAGCAAATACATATATTTATATTATTATATTGCTGTAGTTATTATAGTCGTATTTTTATTTTTGCAAATAATATTTCGAGTGTTTTTTATGGTTTATGTTATAAAATAATTTTTTATGATTTAGATTTAGTTAGTATTTTTTCAATATTAATGTTTTGGGGTGCGATTAAAGTATAGTTGTTGATATAAAGTCACGTTTTATTCTTAAAAAAAATTAAAGTCATAAAAAAAGTTTTATAAATGAGAAGGTTGTTCTTAGAGTGTTTTTGTTATGACATCAGTTTTAATATATTAAAGGTATTATATTAAAATTAATGTTATTTTTAGATAGTAAAAAATTTTTGTTTTATATAATTTAATTTTATTTATTTTATATTTTTTTTTTGTTTTATTTAATTTTATATATGTACTTTTATTTTATTTTATTTGTATTATTGTGCATGTTATCTTTGGATATTAAAATATTTTTATTTTATATAATTAAATTTTATTTTATTTTATTATATTTATTTTATTTTGTTTTATTTAATTTGATAAAATTTTATTTTATGTGTTTAGCTTTTTTAATTTAATTCATTTGATTTTATTTATTTTTATTTTATTTCAATTTATTTAATTTATGTAATATAATTTCATTTAATTTAATTTTATTTTATTTAATATTATTTAATCATGTAATTTTATTTTATATTATTTCATTTTATAATATTTTATTTTATGTTATTTTATTTTATTTTATTTTATTTTATTTTATTTTATTTTATTTTATTGTATTGTATTTTACTTTATTTTATTTTTTTATATATTATTTTTTTATGTTTTATTTTATTTTATTTTAGTTTATGTTATTTTATTTTATTTTATTTTATTTTATTTTATTGTATTGTATTTTACTTTATTTTATTTTTTTATATTTTATTTTATTTTATTTTATTGTATTTTATTTTATTTTAGTTTATTTTATTTTATTTTATTTTATTCTATTCTATTTTATTTTATTTTATTTTATCTTTTTTTATTCTATTCTATTTTATTGTGTTTTATTTTATTTTATTTTATTTCATTTTATTTTATTTTATTTTATTTTATTTGATTTTATTTGATTTTATTTTATTTTGGACTTATCTTATTTTATTTTATATTATTTTATTTTATTTTATTTTATTGTATTTTATTTTATTTTATTGTATTGTATTTTACTTTATTTTATTTTTTTATATATTATTTTTTTATGTTTTATTTTATTTTATTTTAGTTTATGTTATTTTATTTTATTTTATTTTATTTTATTTTATTGTATTGTATTTTACTTTATTTTATTTTTTTATATTTTATTTTATTTTATTGTATTTTATTTTATTTTAGTTTATTTTATTTTATTTTATTTTATTTTATTTTATTTTATTTTATTTTATTTTATTTTATTTTATTTTATTTTATTTTATTTTAGTTTATTATATTTTATTTTATTTGATTATATTTTATTTTACTTTATTTCGGTTTATTTTGTTTGTATTTTGTTTTGTCTAATTTTGTTCTATTTTATTAATTTTTATTTTGTCTTAGTTTATTTTATTTCATTTAATTTGTTTTTTATATCAAACTAGCTTAACCCCGTGTGCTTCGATTCCCCTCCCCTCCCCGCAAAAAAAAAATAAATATATGTATGGCATTGTCATTGCCATTGGATTTTACCACGCCCCTCCGCCCCAGACCAAAAATAAAAAATCAGACTCAAAGTGTCACCCTCCTGAATATTCTGAAGATTCCCTGAAAATTTCACCAAAATCGGCCCAGCCGCTTTGGAGTCCATACGTTACATACATACACACATACTTTTTTATATATATAGAAGAAGATAGAAGATAATAAATAAATATAAAGTACTTATATATTTAACTAAACTTTTTTTTTGAGCTCTAGGTGTGTTTTATATTTGTATTGTATTAGTTTAATATTTTGTTAACTTTCGGTTAACTTCTTCAGGATAAAAAAATTAAATATCATAAAGAAGTTAACCGAAGGTTAACGAAATAAATGAACTAATAAAATACAAATATAAAACAGACCTAAAGATAAAAAAAAAATAATTTAATTAAATACGTATTTATTTTAAATTTATTTTTAAAACAATATCAACATAAGATTTAGAATTTGAGTTAAAATTTTCTTGTAGAAAATTAAAACAATGTCTTTTTACTGATGTATCAATAACACTCTATATGAAATAGTTTGTCCTCTATTGTTAGTTCTTCTAAGCCATTGTTTTAATATTTCCTTTTTCTATTAAACATTTATCATTTCATATTATTTGTGCGTCATTGCAATCATAAAATTCATATATTGGTTATTTAACTAATAAATAAAAGCAAATAAAGTTTCTAAGTTTGCAAACATTTGAACTGGTTGTTGAAAGAAGAAGTATATATATTTTATTTTTCGTTATTCACAGTCATAAAAAGAAATAAAACAGCTGGTGCAATAGAATTCATAAAAGTTATTTTTAAAAAGCACACAAACAGACACTGGTAATATACATATGGCTAGAACCAAAAACCGCCATAAAATACAAATGGCCGAAATATTGTTTAGTTATATTTAGCTAATTTTTATTACTACACTTAATGAACATGATTGTAAATTACATATACTCGTACTAGCTTTACCCTTACCTTTTTTAAAATATATTTTGTTAAATATTAACTTGGAAAATATTTGATCCTGTGCAATATTTTATATATTCCTTCATAATATTTTGTTATAAATTTCATTGTAATAGAAGTTATATTTTGAATAAAAATTAGCTACATATTTTATTTTTTCATATTGGCTTAAATAAAATTATTTATTTGCTTGCTTACAAACGAGGGCAGTTATAAAATTAGTTAAGCTTTTTAGATGCATTGTACGACTTAATAAAATTGATCCCCTTAATTTTTGAAAAGCAGCTTATTAACAGTTTTAAGGGGCTGTCCCACGATATCGACAACGTTCGACTTGTCGCACATAGCAATTTTAATATTTTGCTGTTGTAAGTGTGCGACAAGTCTAACCTTGTCGACATCGTAGGACAGGCCATAAGTTTTTTAAAGTTTACATGAACCAAGAACATGAACTGATTCATGATAATTATTACCATTAGGTTCATGCCATGAAATATATTTTTCAGAAAGTGCGAGATGAATAGAATGTAGTGGTGGGTTAAAATTAGGTAATGCGACCATTTTTAGTGTCAAATTGTATGGAGGAACTCGTTAACACCTAATTCAATTTCATCACTTATGCTAAATTCATGCCAATTTTTGCTTGTATAAGCAAACTTGTGTCCAATACGATGATCCCTTTGTGCTACCTGTACTCGTAAGTTGAAAGTAGTAGAAAAAAAGGGGGATAGGGAATTAAGGCGGAGGATATAGATGAAAACTTTCTTTAGAATAAGAGATAAGAGAAGTGGGTCAGGAAATTGTATAGTGTATACACATGCCATAGAGAAGGTTTAACGACCTTACCAGTCGCTGCTCCTAATGTATAGACTTAGGTTTTTGAGTCCCATTTCCGATAACTCGGACAGGCTATTGAAGGATATTCTGCGTAGGAATCGCAGGTGAGGGTCCTGCAAAGCGGGGCAGAAGCAAAGAAGATGCGAAATGCTTTCCTCCTTTAATTCATCATTGCAACTGCAGCAGTAGTCATTATACGGAAGACCCATACGTTTATTGTGCGCCTTCAAAAGTGCAGTAGCCGTTGTTAGAACATGGCCGATTATTTTTTAAAAATAAGACTAACATATTTATATATTTTAAATTGTGTTTTGATATATCCCAGCTAGCATTTTTTTATGAAACATATTTGGGACCTTTTATAGCTATGCTATGTATTTCACGACATAGGAGCTAGGACTTGATTTTGGTGACAAAAATTATAGACACAATTGCAATTATAAATTTATTTTTATTGAGATTTCTTTGTACTTAAAACCAGAGTACGAAAATAAAAGAAACAAATCATTTGATTTAGTTTTGTTTCGTTCTTTGAAGCAATCAATTTGTTTTTGTATAGTTTTTGTACATGAGCATAAGCCAGACAACACAGCCGGGAGACTGTGAGCCGGCTAACAGCCGCCGCTGGCTACAAACAATAGATACATTTAATCGCACGCTGCTAGAAAAAAAATAATGGGAAATAAATGGAAACGTTATGAAATATTTAGGGCAAATTTGACATGATCATATAATATCATATAATATAATTTTATTGAATTTTTATTTTACACATTAAGTTTATTTTATATAGCTAAGCAGCATAGCTATAACCGGGTGTCCTGAGACACCTCTCTTAAAAATGATTTGAAATGCGCTTATTTTCTCTTCATAAAATGTGCCTTTGTTGGTAGGAAATGGTAGGGTACATGCGACTCCTTTCAGAGAGGCCTTTATTATGCTTTTTTCAGATCACTGCTGACTCATTTTCGCGTAATTTGCTTATTGTAGTTTCGATAAATAATTTTTTAAATGCAAGCATGAATCATTATCGAATCTTTCTTTAAGCCCAGGAGCAACTTTTATCAGTTCTTGGTCATCAAAAGTACTCGAAGAAGATCCAGATGACTTTTGCCAAAAATAATTTTCCAAATGCTGGTATAAACCGTATAAATCATACTCTCACCCACACACACACACACACACACGAATATGTGTGTGTGCACATGGGTTAGAAAATATGAATCCCTTTTTGTAATTTATATAATGATCAATATATACAGCATGGTTTTAGGGTGTTTAATAAATTATCGAAGTTTTTATTACACACAATGGCTTCGGCCATAAATAAAATTCTATAAATAGCTTAATAAATTGGCCAATAAAATACACCCCATATATTTATTTTATATTTGCTAACGCTTATCATTTCTGGGTATTAATGTGACGTCGTATTGCTTATCCATATGGAGGCAATAAAACGATAATTCTTAGCACGATTAATTAAGTTATCAGTCTTATTAATTGTAAAATTATAAAGTTTGTTTTTTTTTCTTAATTCTTTGGCTTTACATTTTCGTAATTCAGTAAAAAAATGGTCCTTTTTTTATTAAATTTAACAACAAAAAATTAATGAAACCAAAAAAAAATTGGTTTATCTTAATACAACTTTCTTTCTATTCAGTTATTTTATAATATATGTAAGTGTTTTTTTTTTTTGCTTATTAATTTAATTTTTATAATTCGTTTTGCACAAAGTAAAGTACAGAAAATTCTTACACCAATGTATGAATAAAGTGTTGTGCCCCATTGTGCACACCTCTGCCTTAACTAAATATCAAGCGATTGTTATTTACAAATCTTTATAAATTTGATTAAACACGTTTGACTATATAAGCTTGCTTTTTTCTTTGAGCAAACATAAAAATATTCTTGCTGTATTAAATACTTTTTGTGTATTTTCTGCGCATTTGCTAGTCTGTACATACATCCTTTTAAATATGTACAAACTTATTATGTAAACGCGTCTGCCGTAGGAGTTTATTTGATTAAATGACTAGGTAGAAAAGTCCGACCGATTAATTCGTCTTCGACTTCGGTATGGGCCAAAAATTTTAAATTGTTACCGAAAATTGTTTGCCAAATTTTACCCAAGGATGTATTTGTTTGATAATAGATTTGTGACTGTTCAGAATTTGTGGTTGAAGTCTACTGATGATTTGGTTAAAGCGCCAATGAAATGCTTATATACACATGCTAAACCACCAGCAAATAAATTTCAATTATTGGATAATACCTTCAGTTAAAACCTCAATTTGGAATTTTTAAGGCCGGTACCAAGTTCTGTTTGAATTCTGGATTTTAACTAAAACAGTATTGTCTTGAAATGGAAAGAGAATGGAAATTTTATAAATTTAGAGACTTATACAAAAATGTTATAACAACAAACGAATAATTTTTTGTCAACTGAGACACACATTTTTCAATTTCAAAGCAATTATTTTGTCAGAAAATTTCATTGAATTTGATCTTATTAATATTTTAACCCCCATATTAATAAAAACTAAAATGAATTTGAAATCCATTTTAGGAAAATTTTGTATGAAAATTTTTAACTAAAATAAATTTCAAATTCATTTTAAATTTTTTTAATAAAAGTGTTATAGAAAAAGGCATTGCCAAGGAATAAATATGTATATCGATATATATTACAGTTTTCGGTTCGCAAAAAGCTACTGAATCCAGGTCTGGTATCTGATATAAAACAATCGACTTCAAGTCGCGCTGAAGTATTTAGCACGTTGGCTACAAAACCGAAGATTCTGGGTTCGAGCCCGTTGTCCGAAAGTCATTAAAAACAATAACAGCACCACGCATTTTTCTGATGTGCATCAGTTGTTGTAGGAAAGTACAAGTGATGAAGGCATAGACACTGGTCACTGAACTTTACTGGCGTCCTCCTTCGTCGGTATTGTGTATCAGAATCATCGGCATAGTAAAATAACCAATAAAATGGCTACCAAACACAATTTCAAAAAAATTTAATACGTTAAATTTAACACCAGAGGCGCTGCAACACTGCATTATTAAAACCGTACCAAAAGCAGAGTTGTAAAAGAATGAAGCTTTCCTCTATCTCTTCCTTCACCAACTATCTTCACTATAACTATCCTTTTCCTAAATAAGGTAACACATATTAATAGTAGTAGGCATTCCATTGCCTAAGTGTTACTTCTCTTAAAAAAAAAAAACAAACAGGTGTTCTCTCAACCGCACGATACAGTGAAACCGAATTTAAGTTCGAATAAAATATTCTAGGCCTCGAAAAGAATAAAAGAGCATCATTCAGTCAATCATCTTTCAGTGGAATTAGTTTTTTGATATTGATGCGATTTGAAATAGATGAAATGAAATCGATCCATTTTTATCACGTACTAGAATAACTTGATTGACCTTATGAATATCGAAATTTTAGCTTCTTGTGCATTCGAACGAACTTGCACCATGATTTTTTTAATAAAATTTATGAGCTTGCCCAGAAATTCATCACTGCTCTGCGTAAAAATCCACAATGCTGCCAGCATTGCAAATGTCATGAGTTCTAAAATACAACTATGCAATATATGATGAGCCAAAAACCAGCAGCCATCATAAAACTTGTTGTTGCAACGGATGAGTGAGAATTCAATTTGTTATTTTAGTTCTAGCATATTTGATTTGAAACCCTTATCGAAATCTGTATTGTTTAAACTAAGTTTTTTTGACACTTCTGAAGATTTCGTATCCCAGACAAAATTATATGTCTAAAATTGCCGACTTAGTTCAGTCACACACCTTCAGTAGGAAATTTTGTAGAGCGTAGCTAATTCACACACCTTTTATGCAAATATAATGTACAGGATAGTAAAAAATAAATAAAAATACTAAATTTTGGGTAGATTTCCTACAAATCTAATGACATAGTAGATTTCGATTTGTATGGGGAATCTTTTGAGAAATAACTAGATTTAGCTTAAAATCTCATAAGTACTAAATCTCGAAACAATGTAAATGCCTTATAAAATAAAATAAATATATATCACCCTGATAATGTTGTATATTATTAACATATTTTATTACTTTTGAAATTTATTTTTTTAGAAATAACTTACTTTTTTTTTAATTGGAAAAACTCTTATTTTAGCGATTGCATAATTTCAATTAATTTTTTCTTTTATTTATTTTTTTTTATAAAAACTTATTAATTTTTATCTCGTTCGAAATTGTGATCAATAATTTTTTTGTCTGCGCTACAATTACGCATCTGCATCAGCTGATTAGGATCAAGTGACCAACCCAATCAACATACGCATCATTTGCAGCGTAGTGACGAATTTCCGAATATATCCTATAAAAGATGAATTAGAGAAAATGACACGAGAATTAGTTTTTACCTGACTTGCTTCCCCACGTCCCCTTTCGAGCCATAGAAAAAGTTTCAGGCAACTTATCTTTAACAGTTAAGTTTGTCTTCGTTTCGGCTGAGTTTTGAAAATTTACTTGAACTTCGGTGTCTGTCCCAGATTCGGCTTCGGTTGAACACTAGTGAATAATATATTTTTTGTGCTCTTATTTTTGCATTTTGTTTGCATTAACTAATTTATGGGTGCAAATTTGCACACTTTTTTTGCACTTTACAACTTTATTATGATTGTTTACAATCTTGGAAAAAGCAAACATTTTGTTTAAAAGACACACATCTGTTTAAATTATTACAGTTGATGTCTTATGGGAGTGTTTCTGTTTCCTGTGTTTGATATTTAACAAAGTTTTGTGTTGCTTGAAAAAATTTAACGTTTAAATATTGACATGTTAATTTTTCTTTTCACTTGTTGTAAATTTGCTAATTACTGATAAGTCACAAATTTATGTAAAAAAATATTTCTGTAAGCAAAATTGGAACATTTTACAAAATTTCCAAAATGCTTTATGATAATAGTAGAGAACTTTTTTTAAAAGAAAAAAAATTGTAGGGCCGAATTTTCTCAACCAAATCCTACTAGTCTTTAAAATACTCTCTTACCGAGGCATTATCATAAGAAGTGTTTTGGACTTTGCTATCTTTACTTAAAAAATAAAATACCTAACTCTTTATATTCACTGCTAGCTGAATTAAAATTCTAAGACATAAATAAATTTTAACTAAAAAATGTTTTTTTTTATAACCATATTTGCTCTCCATAAACTACGCAATTCACATTTCAACAACCAAAATGAACATCAAACACTTCAACTGTTAGAACATTTTCAAGTTGTATGCAATATTCAGAGTATCTTTACTCTTCAAAAATACTTCAGCAGCGTGCAAATAAAGAAACAACTCATTAAATATTGTACTTTATAATGCAAATATTGCAGGTGTGCATGTATTTAGAGAAACCTGCTTCAAAACGAACAATAGCACCATCAGCCAAATAAACAGGCGTCAATGTAAAATTTTAATTAAAAATAGAAAATTTAAATAAATATTGAAAGTATTTTGTTTTCAGATACTTAATGATAAGTATTTTTTTTTTTTGTTCTGTAAATATTGTAGAAGCAATATTTTAAACACATCATTTGGCTACATATTCCTGTTGTTGTGTTTTAGCGCAAAAAAAAAAAACTGAAAAAAATTACATGAAGTGAGCTGAGCACTTAAGTTGTCATTGGTTATAATGAGTGCACGGCGTTGTGTAGCAATACAACATACGAGTATAAGGCCAACGCAAATATTTGTATTAATAAAATATATATTGAAAAGATGTCAAGTTAAGAGAGTTTTGTGATGAAATATGAAAGCACAACTACTTTGCAGTAGTATGATAATTTTCTGCTTAAAAATAATCTTTAGGTGTAGTAATAAAAAAGTTTATATATGTAAATATTTCATTAAATTATTAGGGCAATATTAAGCTATAAATGTGTAAGGTATCATATATGTTAAGAAAGATTAAGATAGAAAAACATGTCGTGGGTTAATTTAATCAATTTCAATTATCAAGCTTACCTTATATATAAATTATTGTTGTTATTTCAATTAACCAAGTTTTTTATGGTTAATGTAACCCATTGTATGAGTTATTTTACCTTTAGTCATTTGCGCTACCTAAACGGTATTGAGACTCATTTCTAGGAAATTTATATGTTCTACAAAGTTGTTTGTGGATTGATTGTTTCCTCGAATTTTAAACGGTTTGCTACCTATAGAACTGAACAGGGGAAAAAAGGTAAAAAAATCGACTTTTTTTAATTTTTTTTTGCAATTTTGATCTTAAAGATGAAGTTTTTTTTTATTTCTTATGGTTACAATATTTGTTATTTATGACAAGAGCTACAACTGTGCCTCAGAGAGTAAATCAAAATTCCGAACGATTTGCAAGATATGAGCCTGAGAAAATGCAGAAATGACACCGAAACCCCAAATCTGTGGGGTTATAATTCCATGACTTAAAAAATTACAAACAGTGCAATTTAAAATATTTATTGTATTAATGTAAAAGAACAAATTTTTCGGTTAAAGCAACCAAGTTAAATTGTTATCGGCTATCAAGTAGGATGATTTTGTCTTTCAAATTTATTCAGTGGATTTTTTTTTAACAAGCAATTTAATAAAATTTACTACTTTCTTAGTTATTTTGAGACACATAGACAATTGATAAAAATAAATCCATAATTGTAACCAATTTCAGTTGTAAATTAAAATGTAAATAACAGATAAACAAACTATTCGCTTAGTTAAATGAACCATTTGTATTTGTTAGTTTACTGTCCTGGTAAATGATTGCTATGCTTGGGTAGAAATGCCATGTAATTTACAATATTTTTGGTTAGTTTAACAGATACATGTATGTAGTTGATAACAATATACCCAAACATTAATTAATGATAAATCATAGTTGTCAACATTACTGTAAATAAAAGTTGTTGTGGGCATAAAGCTAAATAAATAACTTATTCTTTTGGTTGGTTTTATTCAATTTAGTTTTAATTTAAACAACCAATTTAAACTGTTAATGTACTGTCAGAATTGTTAAAATCTCTCATTCCTTATTATTATTCTTGTGATGCTGTTTAAATTTTAAGTCTCTTTATGGCTGCAGTAGTAAAGACTGTGAACTGAATTTGGCAAACCTGTGATCAACTCTAACAGGAGCTAAGGAACAAAATTATAAAAAAATCATTCTGAAAAAACCGACTTCAATGCAAATGCAATGGTCATGCCTCCGCTCATTTTTTAAATGCAAGATTGTGTATTTTTCAGTGCTCAGGATGTGTGTAAAATTTTGTTAAATTCGGTAAAGTAGAACTACTTAAAAAATAATAATAAATTTTAATGGGCGTAAGCCCGCCTATTTTTCAACTTTAAAAGGTATTTGCTATCATAGAATATCATAAAAGCAAATGAAAAAACTTGGGCGTGTCCCGCCCACTTTCATATGTTCTAGAAAGTTGTTATTGAGATCCTAGTAACATTTTTGTAGTGGATTGTTTTCTCGAATTTTGATCAGCTTGCTACGTATGTACCTAAACGGGGAAAAAAGGTAAAAATCTAATTTTTAAAATTTTTTGGCGATTTTGATCTTGAAGATGATTTTTTTTGTTATTTTATAATTCCGAACGGTTTGTCTGAGCTATGAGCCTGAGAAAATGCAAAAATTACACCGAGGCCCCAAATCTTTGGTGGTCTATAAAAAATAATGCATGACTTGGGGCAAAACTGGGAGACAAGTCTTTTTGGTTTTGGTCTTTTATAACGTAGTGGAGTTCATATATAGTTATACGAGTATTTCCATGACTTAAAGAATTACAAACAGTGTTAGTTAATTTGAAAATTTAGTTTGTTTTTATAGTTAAGTAAATGTCTATATGCATTTCGTTCCCGCTTTTGGAACTCGTCAGTATTCAACCCAAAAAATTTTTGAATTTAGCTGACAAACTGCGTATGTTTATAGTAAGACTCTTAATAATATATTGAGAATCACAATATACAAACATAATAAGTTTGAAAGCCGCAAACAAAAATGTTACAAAACAAGCATCTTTATTCGATTTGTGCATCTATTTTATTTTCCACCATAAAAACAAGCTAAGTTTTCAAATTAAATAAATAAAGACTTTATCGTCTCTTTTCACAATGTATGATTAAGAGTTAACGTGAACTTTAACTGACAGTTCTTCATACAAAACTTGCAGTTAAAGTCTCTGTTATCTTTTAACCATACATTGTGAAAAGGTACGTAAGTCAAATAAATATACTTCGGTATTTCAAGTGATGGTTAATTTAACAAACTTTTTTGGTTGGTTTAAATTTTAATCGTCTACATTTGGTGTGAAAACCATTTCGTATGATTTTGTATAATAAACGCCATGTTAATAATGCTACGCCTGGGTGAATATTATATTATATGTATTTTTAATAGTGCGCCTAAAACTAAGGCTACCCTACCAAGGTTGTTTTAAAATTTTTTATGCATTACCCTTTGTGCTTTAAGACATTTTTAGTTCAATTTTTCTAACTGTCTTGCATTAGTTAATTTAACCAATTTTTTTTTGTTAGTTTAAATTTAAATCGTCTTCATTTGTTAGATTTACCTAATATTTTCTGTTCATAAGTTTTTACACAGATAACAAAATACTGGTCTATTATTCACTTTGGTGTAAAAACCATTTTGTGTGGTTTCGTTTATTTGCCGAACATTAAATTGGCCTATCTACATCGTTTCGGTTGTCAAGCTGGATTTTATATTCTTTAAAATAATCTTTTACGTATCCTTATTTGTATATAAAAAATTCTGTTTCATGTATAAAATATTTAAACATTTATTTAAATGTTTTTTTTTAATACATTTATTTATTACCTACTCCACCATTTCCTTTTAGCTACATTTAATAAGATTTCTATCTTATTCTTCATAAAATATATTTAATCGGATTTAAAGAAAAATTATGTTCTAAAAGTAAAAAAAAAACAAACTTAAGGGTAAAGCAAGAGCATCAAAAACGTGGTTTCTCTCCCTTAATAATAAAGAGATTTGTTGGCATTACAAAAAAAAAGTGAAATAGTATTAAAAAAAAATGCAAACACCAGACAAAACACAATTTCCGTTTTTATGATTATCCTGTAATTCATATTTATAGCTAGACAAGAAATTGTTGTTGTAGAAAAAGGAAATTTAAAATAAAGCAAGACGTTGAACAATTTACAATTTCAGACTGTAAGATGAGATGAGTAAATATGTATATGAAGGACTGGAAATATTATTTATGCACCTGAAAGAAAATCACATTTATTATTCAATAGGTATCACATATAGGACCTGAGAGTTAAGTAACTATTGGCTCTAAAATCAAAATTAAACTGGAAGATGTGAACTTAATACGTCCGTACAAAGGGTCCTTGCATAAGAGGGGCTTTCATTTTGATTTGCAAGAAACAATAGTATTTTAAAGCGAAATCATCGGATATTTTTTTAAATGTAAGGACGAAGGTATGCCATTAGAAATATATGGCCGCCATGGCTTTGCTTGAAGGACCATATTATTTCTCTGAAATTTTTGATCTTAGCTGTTCCTGGGCGAAGTTATAGGTTGAGTAAAGACAACTGCTGAAATGGTAGGCTGTTGAAATTTAAACGTCTTATGGGAACTCTCTACATAAACAACAATTAGCATCTATGTATAATAAAAATAAATATTAGAAATTACATTGTCTTTCAATTGTTAGTCATGTCGTTCACACTGCAATACATTTGAAATCCTATTAAGTCATACCAATAATATAACGCTTGACAGTTGCAAGAATAAAGATGAAAAAAATAAAGTATTTTCCTCGTGAAAATTTATATAAAAGCCTAAAGGCGGTATATGGACATACAAAACAAAAATTTATTCGAAAAAAAAAATAATTGACAACATTATTTTTAAATTTTTATGGGTTGCATGTGATTTGGTCATAAATAATAATAACAAAATTTAGAATGACAGAAACTTATTAAACACGCACGCAGCCATAAAAAATACTGGTGCAATTATTCATGTCATACAAACTATATATCGTTAGCTGAAATGCGAAAGCACAAAAACTACACATTTTTAAATTTTATGGGAGATATAAAAAACTAAACCAAAATATTAAATTTTTACCCGACTGCGCAACGCAAAGAAGGGTATTGTTTTTATCAGTCTATGAATGTATGTATGTATGTATGTATGTGTGTATGTATGTATGTATATATGTATATGTATGTTCCCTTGCGACACTATATAAACCGAACGCTTGGACCGATTTTGATTATTCTTACATCAATCGATTTGTCTTAATCCCGGGAGTGTCACTTAAGATATTTCAGTTGTCAAAATTCAATATGGCGGCCAACAGACGCCATTTTCTAAATACGACAAAAATAAAAAGTTGATGAACTATATCAAAATGCGTATCATTCGACGGGTATTTTAAAAGCATCTTTAGGTTTTTCTTATGATTTTTAATTTTGAAATGCCATTTAGGATATTAAACGGTTCAAAATTGGTCGCAGTCGGGTTTTTTAATTTTTTTTGTATAAATACTTGTTTATATTAATTTTTATTTCGTTTGATTGGTATGATGAACGTTTGAAACTATTTAGTGTAACGTGTTTCGATGTAATTTTCATTAATTGATTAAAAATGCGATATTCAGGACGATCTTGAATACAGTTCCGCGTGAATTTTCTCCCTTTTCCAATTAGAATATTTTGATTTCCCTATTATTTGCTATTAGTTGGAATTGTTCCCTAGAAAAAAATTTACGCGGATTTTTATTTATGATTGCCCTGATTGCATTTTTTTGTGTTAATTTGAAAACTAATAGTTTTTGAATATTGAAATTTTTTATGAAGACTACCAACAAAACTTTTAATTGTTATTTTTTATCTTTCTAACGCGGTTTTGTAGTTCAGCTCACTGTATGTATTTTTGGGGAATAAAAAAAAGCAGAAATTATAACAAAAGCATGAATGTTAAATGCCAACAACAAAGTGTTAACTAGATATAAGTTAAAAGAAAGTTATAAAAAAAAACAAATAAATTGGCTCATTGATTTAATGACAAATAGAAATCTATACAGTGTTTTTTATAGAGTGACACAAGTTTAACTCATAAAAAAACAAATACATAAATATATTTCAAATATCAATGAAATGGGCTTTATTGAAAAGAAAGTTTTAATAAATTAATGTTTAAATATGATTTCTACCTTTCGGCCGCCACGACTGGCTCGTAGAAAGCTTTATCTGGAACATCAAGTTTCAACAACTTTTCGCAGCATTTGCGGCCGTATTTAGTCGATAAGTCTTCTTTGAGGGTGGCGTTGGCTGAAGTAGTTAGCACGTCGACTACAAAACCGAAAGTCCTGGGTTCAATCCCTGTATCCACCAGTCATTGAATAACAACACCACGCATTTATCTGATGAGCATTAGTGTCCCTTTGTATCAGTTGTTGTAGGAAAGTTCAAGTGATGAAGGCATAGTCACTGGTCACTGAACTATACCGACTTCAGCAGATACTAGTCCTAATGTAACATCAGAGCGCCCTCCTTCGTTGTGTAGCAGAATCATCGGCGAAGTAAAATAATCATACAATGGCTACAAAACACAGCTTCAAAAATTTAATACGCCTCATTTGACACCAGATGGCGCAGCAACACTGCATTATCAAAAACGTGCCAAAAAGCAGAGTTGTAAAATAATGAAGCTTTCCTCTATCTCTCCCTTCACCAGCTGTCTCCTATATCACTATCCCTTTCCTAAAGAAGGTAACACCTAGTAATAGTAGTAGGCATTAATTGCCTGAGTGTTACTTCTCTTTAAAAAAAAAAAAAAAAAAAATATTGATTTCCAGGTGTCCAATTGTTTAAGGCTTATCGACGTAGACAAGTGTTTTTACATAAGCCCAAAGAATATAATATAATGAGGTTAAATCACACGATCTTGGTGGGCTATTAATTGCACCATTTTGTAAAATAGTTTCTTCATCAAAAGTTTCTTTGAGTAAATCAATTTTAGCGCCCGCTGTGTAGCATGTGGCTCCGTCCTGTTGGAATCACATATCATAGCTAGATTAATGCCACGTAATTGAGGTACGAAAACAATTTCAATTCATGTTCCCATACCATCCACTATTGACAATAATATTCTGACCATCATCGTTTTTGAAAACATATGGGCCAATGACTCCGCCAGCCCATAAAGTGCACCAAGCTGTCATTTCAAAATTTTGGAGATTCTCCTCACTCCAAATGCTTATTTACGTACCCATTCAACCAGAAATGGGCTTTATCGGAAATTAAAATTTTGAATTCAATTTTGAAATCAGTATCATTTTGTGGGCTTTTTGCTTGGGTTGTAAGTCAATTCATAATGAAATTTCAGGGCAAACTAAACAAAAATCAACTATCAGCTGTTAAATTGGTGCTCAAGTAAAGCAGTGATGCCAACTGAAACTTGTTACACTCTAAAAAAAACACCCTTTATAAAAAATATACAAAATAAAAATCTTGTTAACTTTTAATTTCGTTATTATACATAATAACATAACAAATAAATACAGAACTCAGAGTTTGGGAATAACGAATGAATCTCAGCCCTTAGGTTGTCGTTCTGCCATTTCCATTACCACAAGACTAAAAATGTATTGTTGTTAAATTTACAAACCCAAAATAAATTTCAATTGCCAAGAAAAACGAAAAATTTGTATGTATGCATACATATATGAAAACTATGACACACTAGTTTTTTTCTATATTTTTTTTCATACATTCATACGTTTAACGATTTGACATTTGGCAACCTTGATGTGTTGACATGCCTTTGTACGGCTGTCAAAAAATACAATAATGAACATTCATATATCTCGCAGCACAATAACAAAAAATTAAAACTAAGATTTTTGCTATTTTGTTGGCAACTGTTGTGCATAATATCATAAATACAATTTAAAAAAATTTTGCAAAAGAAGTGAAAATACGCAAAAGCAAAAAATTTGTTATACACAATTGCGTTTTTTTATGACTGATGAACACAATAAGGGGACAAACATAAAAAGCGTATGAAAGAGAAGTCAAATTATAACCAACAAGCACGCTTTTATTTCCACAAAAGCGTGATATGCGAAAAAAAAATATAAATAATTAAAGTGAAAAGAAAGCATGTCATATTTTTCTACACCTTTCTAATACTCCAAATAGAAATTTTGGCACGAAACTCACTGACTGTATCAAATGAAATGAATACAAGAGTAGCTTTTTTTCATTATAAAATACATAAATAATGTTACGAGTAGATTTAAGCAAATGGTTTTTGTGTAAAGAATTATTGTGGTTGTCATAATTCGACATAAATGCCATGCATATTTAGCTTTTAGGTATAATTTATTTATTATTTTAATTTTTAATATATTCTGTCTAGTAAGCTGACACATAATTATTCCGATCGTGCACAGGTGGCGCTTTTTTAATGGCCAAAAAGTTATAGTTTGTTTAAACACATACAAATCGCCACTCAGTAGTTTTTGGGTAAAGAAAAATAAAAATGCTAATAAATCTTATGAAATAGTGATCCGATTACAAACCATTCTCCCATTCTCACAGCATGGTGTATGTATTAGACCTCAGCCAGGAATACCTCAAAAGTTATATTACAACATTCTCTTACGTAATACTGTGAACCATATGAACACATATTTTAATTCTGTGTTATAAAATATATAAGTATTACACAGAGAAATAGACTAGAAATCCAGCCAAACCGGAGCTAAATAATTACTCTACCATTTCAGGCAGACCAACCAGATAAAATGTCAACAAAATATTGCAAATATTACGCCAATTTAAGGCATAAACTCGATCTTTACACAACAAAAGATTTTTAACAGCGTTGTAGGTGATCAACCTTAACACACAGTAACCCAGTTGTCTAATCGTCGCTTTCGATAACAAGCTGATTCGATCACGTTTTTTCAGGTTGAGATTATGGCATTCGATATCCAACCATATTATTACATTGTTGGATATCGAATGCCATAATCTCGAACTGAAAAATGTGATCTAATCAGCTCGTTATCGAAAGCGACGATTAGACCCCAGTTTTCGTTGTGTGGTATATTGTATAAGGGATTGTTTTTGAAAGCTTTGAGCCTTCTTCTGAAATTTTCGTTTACCTTATTTTATGTAATCCAATAAAAAAAATCTATAAATTAACATTTTTATATCTATATTTTTTTTACTTTAGGAACCACTGTGCGACCTCAAAATATATTTTTGCTTATAAATTAATTTATTTTCTTAAAATCCTTTTTCGTTTTTTAAGCGATGCTGCGAATACTTAATAACTCCCATTTTAATTAAGTATACGCCAAGCTGCCGCAATAAGAAATCACCAGCACGTACAACAAAATAATTTCGAAATAATAATTGCACAATTTTCACACTAATTTGCTTTAATGACACTTTTTCAATAGTCATATCACATCACTCATTTACTTAAATAGTGTCATAACTCAAAAAATTCGTTTTTTTTAGTTAATGATGCATTTCATATTTTATCTTGTGTAACAATTTTATACAAATAGCTTGTACTACCACGTCGTGAGAGAAGAATATTTTTTCATGTATTCATTGCGTTTAAGCTAGATTTCTGCAAAACTAGTTTTTTGTGTTGTGACACTATTGAAGTAAATGAGCGCTATGACTGGAGATCAGACCGTGGATAAGGTTTCACTCACGCTCACACATGTATAGACAACAAAATAATATTAAAATAATAATTGTACAATTTACATTCTCTCACACTTATTTGCCTTAATGGCGCTTTTTTCAAGAGTAACGTTGTGTAACTGGAGATGAGACCGTGAATAAATTTTTACTCACGCTCGCGCTCACGCATGCTCACTATACATTTTTTTTTTGCACGTGCTCACTCAACGTTATTTTATTTTACCACACGCTCACCTGAGCAAAAAAAGTAGCTAGGATTGCGAAAACTTGCAAAGGACTCACGAAATTCAAATTTAAAATTTAATGAAAGGTTCTGAAAAGTTTGTGTCTTCTTCTAATAATTTTGTAAACATTATTTTGTAATGCAAAATAGTTAATTTTTTTTACTTTAGGAACCACTATGCGCTTCCAAAATATAAAAAATAATAATCTAATAATTATTAAATTAATTAATTTATTTCCTTGATATCCTTTTTCATTATTTTGTGCAATAAGTTTTGCCATTTTAATTAAGTATACGTCAAGGTGACTCAATATAAAAATACCAAACTAGACACAGTGGTACAGACAACTAAATAGTAGCAAATTAATAACTGCACAATTTATATCGTGTTACACTTATTTAATTTCATAGCAAATATTGTGCAATACTCACGTTATGTGACTAAAGATGAGATGGAGAATAAATTTTTGCTCACGCTCACGCATGGTCACCTTACAATGTTTTTTACTCATGATCGCTTAAGAACGATGATTTCTTTGGCTGAGGCCCACGTAAGCATTAAGAAACGGAAATGGCTACGAAAACATCAAAAACATTTTTTAGCGATGGTATCATGAATACCTTCCACTCACGCTCACGCATGGTCGCTATAAAATTTTCTTACCCATGCCCGCTCAAGATTGATTTGCCTTAGGCTCACGTAAACAGAAAGAAAAAGTACTGAGTAAGAAAACTCGCGCTCACCAAGTACTCACTAAATTCAACTTTTAAAATTTTTGAATTTTTTTCTAGAGATGGTATCATGAATACCTTCCACTCACGCTCACGCATGATCACTATAAAATTTTCTTACTCATGCTCCTCACTCAAGAGTAATGATTTATTTGCCTTAGGCTCACGTAAGCATAAGGAAAAAGAAATGAGTACGAAAACTCACGCTCACGAGGTACTCACAAAATTAATTTTTAAAATTATTGAATTTTTTCCCCTGATCATACGAAAAAAAACTTATCAAAAACGTTTTTTAGAGATGGTATCATGAGTACCCTCCACTCACGCATGGCCACTAAATATTTGTTTTACTAATGATCGCTACAGATCTATTATTTGCTTTGCCTGAGGCTAACGTGAGAAATAAGAAATAGTAGTGAGGACTACAAAATGTCACGCTGACGAAGGACTCACGAAATTAATTTTTTTAAATTATAGGATTTTTTGTCTGATCATAAAATAAATAAAAAAATGATCAAAAACGTTTTTTAAGGATGGTATAGTGGGTACACTTTCAGTCACGCTTACGCGTGGTCACTTTAATTTTTATTTTTGGTCATGATTCCTAAAGAACAATGATTTCTTTGTGTGAGGCTCACATGAGTATTAAGAACAAATAGTGACGACTACAAAAACTCACGTTCACGAAGGAATCACTAAATTTCAACTACTAAAATGATTGAAGTTCCTTTCTATTCATATGATAGAAAAGGTATACAAAATAAGCTATTCTCAAGATGATGTCCTAAGTATCTTTCCACTCACGCTCATATACTCTCAAGTAGATTTTTTTGCCTCAAGTTGAATGTTGTGCAAGAAAAATTAGTAACGTCTAGGAAATTTTGCTGCCACGTAGAGCTCACGAAATAAAATTTTTGAATTAAACAAAAAAATATTTATATGTATACATTAAAAATTTTTTTTATTCGAATCTCATTTACTTTACGAAACAGTCAAGCAAAAGAACACTTACTCACTCTTACATTTTCCATACTACCTTTCATGTTGGCTTACGTGACTGAATTAATAATAATACATTCACGTTAATACGTCTAAGCGTGAGCACTGCTACTTCTTGAAAATCACGTGAGCCTTACTCATTTATAATGGTGACTAATACTGGCTTAGCAATTTTTCATAAATATTAACTTTATTCTCCCATCGCCTGCACTAAGCTGTTTGAATTAAATGTCAAAACTGAAATATTTAATTCGTTTAAAAAATCTCTGTATTTATATACCTTTCACATATTTCGTTTTCGCTGCTCCACTCACTGTCTTTATTTATTTCGTTCAATAAAAATTTGTTGATTTGTCTTAATAAATTAAATGTAAAATATTTGTTTTTAATTGTACAAATTAGTGTCAGTCATATATTTTGTTGCAAACATGTCAGGCAAAAGGCAAAAACACATTTAAGAGTTGTTGGCATAATAATCAAACGAAATGAACTGACAAGCTTATTGAGATGACGGCAGAGACCAATGACGTTAAAAAAATAAATAAATACATTTATATTCAAAATCAACAGCAGCTACAAATAAGGCTAAAGCTTTAACTGCATTTTTTTTTTGTATGACTGCAAGACAAAAAAAATAAAAATGTGATACAAAGTGATAAACTAAAACTATTTATGAGCTGCTCGTTATTATGTAGATAAATGTTTATATAATTTTTTCATTAAATATTATTTATAATCAACAAGCAATCAAATTGAAATCATTTTCATGAACAGCAACAACAACAACAACAACAACAACATCATTGTCATTATTGCGAAATGTTGAGTGTTTATTAACCTCGTTTATATGGTTTTCTCTGAGTGTATTAAAATATTTTATTTTCTTTTTTTTTTGGTGAATTGTTATACACATACTACGTCTCTTGTGTAAACATTTTTTTTTAAACCAACCAACCATTAATTTCATGGTAATCACGTTTAATGAACATTTGTTTGTTATTTTTATGATACACTTCTTTTGCCCCACTGCTGCCTTAATTTTTGCACGTTGGCTGTACACGTACATTTGTGTGAACTGTATAAATTTCTTGCAATTAAATTCATTGATGTTGTTATTATAGGCGTACTTGTTTTAAAATACACAAACAACTGCTAAAAGCTGTGTTATGTATATTAAAGAGTTGCCTCAATTAACGTCAAAAGTATGTTTGGGTTTTTAAAGAGATATCAAGACTAAAACAAGGTATACATTTAAATATTCTTCACTTGTAATCCGAACAAACAAAAATTATAAAAATATTATAATTGAAACCCCTAAAATTCAATTGTAAGCCCTTTTCAGCTGAACTCATTGCATAATACTAGTTAACTCCACTGTGCCACTGTTTTGATATCAAGGAAAATTCTTCGAATATATATCACAAGAGTACAAAAGCCTAAAACTATTCTGCTAATCGTTCTAAAGTTACTGTAAGAAATCATAATAATTAAAGGTGTTTTTTTTAGAGTGACACAAGCTTAAATCATAATAAAATAAGGAACTATAGTTTTAATATCAATGAAATAGGCTGTATTGGAAAGAAAATTTTTATGAAATTAATGTTTCAATATGCGCATATAAGGCACAATCTGGAACAACAATTTTCAACAACTTTTCGCGACATTTGCGGCCGTATTTCGCCGACAACTCTCCGAATTTTGATTTCCAGATGTTCAGTTGTTTGTGGCTTATCGACCTAGACAAGTGTGTTTACATAACCCCAAAGAAAATAATCCAATCCACGATCTTGGTGGCCAATTAATTGGGCCATTACGTGAAATTATTTTTCATCAAAAGTTTCTTTGTGTAAATCAATTGTAGTGCCCGCTGTATAGCATGTGGCTCCGCCCTGTTGGAGCCACATATAAACAAGATTAATGGCACGTTATTGAGGTACTAAAAAATTGCGAATCCTATACCATTCAACATTGACAGTAACATTCTGACCATCAACGTTTTTGAAGACATATGGCCCAATGATTCCTCCCAGCTCATAAAGCACAACAAACAAGAATTTTCTATGCATGCTTGTGGATTCTCCTCACTCCAGAAATGAGCTTCATCGGGTAATGGAGGAAGTGCACGATGAGTTTGACGAATAGAACAATTATTTTAATTAAAAATTTCATCAATTTGCACGTGCTGCTGTGGTGTAAGTCGATTCATAATGAAATTTCAAAGCAAACTAAACAAAAAGCAACTATCAGCTGTTAAATGAAACAGCAGTGATGCCAACTCAGAGTTGTGACACTCTAAAAAAAAAACACCCTATATTATTTGTATATTCGACTGGTCTCAGCTTGTATGGGATCTTTTTTTTAATTCTTAATATAATCTGCACTGTTGTAAATGCGAGCTTTGCTGTCATAAATACGGTCTTAATTTTTTAGCCCCACCCGACGGTGCCTAGTGGGGCCTAAAGTATCTACAGGGGCGGATTTTGTTTAAAAAAATTAAAATAATTTTACAGTTTCTAAACAAGTCGTCCAATTGTTATAAAATACAGGAGGCTTATTCTGTATTGCGATGCGAAAGTCAATGCGACTCGAAAACATGCAAATGCGAACACTTCCTATTCTGTGTTACGATGTTCGCAAAGTACTTTTTTTATTCGCATTTAAAATGCGAAAAGGTGGCAAGTCGGTATTCTGTATTGCGAAAACAAATGTCAGATACATGCGAAAATCGCAAAATATATTCGACGGCAAAACAGCATTCGCAAAGCACAAAAATGTAAGTGAAAAATAATAATTTTGTTTATTTATTCTTAAATTAATTGTTAAAATTATTCAGGGAAACAAACAACAAGACCACAAAATCGTACCAATTTGAAATAATGGCGGAATTTATGATGAAACACAGCCAAAAAATTTTAATAAAGCTGGAATAGAAATATTTTGCATAATTAATTGTTTTCACTGCTTCAAAATAAATTACCGATTTTGCTTCTAAGCAATCTTCTTTGCACCCTTTCATTTTGGTCATGCGCCCCTTCATCATCAAACCATAGTGTCACAGAATCCATTTTTGGTAAAGTACTCAAATATTATATAAATTAATGGTATTTTGTAAGCACAATCACAAATTTCTTTTTGTTTTGTAAATTTAACTTTGACGTTTATTTTAGACCAGCGTTGTTATTTCTGGCCAGCGTTGTTATTTTTGACTGGCGTTGCCACGATTTAAAATAAAACTCGAATGCGATTACGAAAGCCGTATAGAATACCAGTTTTCTTTCGCATCGCATTTCATTTGCGCATCGCATTGATATTCGCATCGCAATTCAGAATAAGCCTCCAGCATTTAAGGAGGTGTCACAAAGCTTAAGTGTGGAATTTGGACTATTTTTAAAAAGGATGGAGCCGTAAAGCCCCAAGGTGGGCAACCTTGGGTTAATGAAAAATGAAAACCAACGGCAAGGTGATGTTTTTGATGTGTTAAAAAAGATTTTTGGCAAGTGGATTTTTTGTTTCTATCCAAGAGCTAAAAAAAAGTCTGCTACATTTCTGGATTTTCGCTTGCAATTTAGGAAATATTCGAGAAAAATAAAATTTTTGAGTTTTTACCAACCTTGAGGTTCACTGTTCTGCTAATGGAGATGTCAATTCTTGTTTTATTTCAAAAAGGACACTTATGAATTAAGAACAAAATTTGTATCATTAAAAAAATTGGTATCAAAATTACAATCAAGTTAAAAGTTATACGCCATTTTAAATTCAAATTAAAAAAAATTGATTTCGATTTCGTTTTATGCAGAAAAAACGGGGTTAATTATTTCGCTATTGTAAAAGAATTTCGCATAAATAGCGACCCCATACTTATTCAAAAGGTAATACAATAAGAAATTTTACAACTAAATATTTTGCTAAAATTTTCGTTATTGCAGGAACCACATCGTTTCGAAATAGACCCATTTTTGGTTATAAATATCCTATTTAAGACCTTATTTCTCAAATTCCAAAGCTGGGAGTCTACTCTGTAATTCGAAAGAAAATCAAATGCTTTCCAATTGTAATGTTAATAGCATAAAAATTCGAAAGCATTTTCTTTCTTTTCGAAATACAGAGTAGATTCCCTGGACAAGATATGTTTTTAAAAATTTCCAAAAGTAGTATCTGCAGCCGGTTGAAAATTAGAAAAATACAACAAAAGTACTGCAGAATTAGTTCTATTTTTTTTTTAACAAGATCCCATACTGTGTATCGGGTACTTTAAGCCTCACTAGGGACCGTAGGATCGAGTTAAAAAATTAAGACCGCATTTATGACAGCTAACCTCATATTTAAGATAGTGCAAATATAATAGATCAATTAAAGATGAAAACATTTTTTGACCAGTCGTACATTAGAAAAATTAAACCAAACTATAATGAAAAACAAAACGAGAATTATAAAAATGTTCGTAGTTTATTTAAAAACAAACTCTTATGACCCTCACAAAAAAAAAGCAAATAAGAAGCCGAAAAAGCATTAAAATTTCTAAATAAATAAAGAGACAATCGTCTGCATGCTTCATTTTTAGGGCTCCGTACACCAAAGGTGAAAAGAAAACCTATTGTTTTCGCTAAGCTGTCCGTCTGCCGTCTGTCTGTCTGCCGTCCGTCCGTCCGTCTGCCGTCTGTACGTCTGCCGACTGTCTGTCACAGGCTATTTTCTCGAGAATCGTAAGAGGTACGGACCTGAAATTTAGACAGACTGCGTAGAACTTTGGCCGCTACAACAACAAATACATGAAAGTTAAAAATAAAAGGGTGTTCCAAAACGAGCAACGAAAGATATTAAAATCCCGTGTAATATACATACAATTGTGTTAAAATTTGTAAAGTTAGTGTATTTTTATATTCACACTAAAATTAAAGAAATCTGAATCAAAGGGTGTTCCATCAGCTAATGTAATTTTGACAATTTGCTGCATCTTGGAACTAAACTCTTGAAATTTTCAAAAACGGTAAAACTAAAAAAATCGCCAAATTAAAAAAAAATTCTAAAACTAAAATAAATGGCGAAAAACTGGAACAATCGCCAAAATGAAAATAAATGGAAAAACTAAAAAAAAACTCCAAAATGAAAAAAAACGCCAAAAACCGAAAAAAATCGCCAAAACGAGAAAAAAGCGACAAATTAAAAAAAAATTCTAAAACTTAAATAAATCGCTAAAAACCGGAAAAATCGCCAAAGTAAAAAAATTTATAAAATTAAAAAAAACTCTAAAATGAAAAAACGCCAAAAACCGAAAAAAATTGCCAAAACGAGATAAAAGCGACAAAACTAAAAAAATCGTTTAAACTGCAAAAAACGCCATATTGAAAAAATGCTCAAAACCGAACGTACGGAATCCTTCGTGCTCGAGTCAAAGTCGCACTTTACTAAATTTTTTAACTTCAATTAAAATCTTGTCAATTCATGCCCATAAGAATTATACATTTTTAATTCCCATTTAGTTTTAATCATCAATCATTCCATTTTCATTTAACAAGTAGCAGCTTATCTGCTTTTCAAATTTCTCGATTTCATAATTTCATTTCAAACATCAAGCATTTATTTATTTGATTAGTGTTTCAACATATTTTTGAATTGTCAGTTTAAGAAAAAATAAAAAACAAATAACTTATTGTACACTAAGTCTGCTTAGTAGTGCATTCCTTCAGTCATCTCTGGTCGACAATTAGTAATTTTTTTTCCTCAAATGTATATTAAACTTTTATAAATTGTTGCTATTAATTTTTTTTATATTTTGTATCTTGTTAATACAGTTGTTGTTGCCTTTGTTGTCGATTGTGTGCAATTATTTTTGTACATAAATTTTATTTTTCACTTAGTTTTAATTTTTATTTTTTTCACATATTTTTGTAATTGTTGTTGTAACTGTTGCTGTGTATGTGTGTATGTATTACATGGCAAACACTCCTCTATAAATTATATTGTTTATAACACTTATGGCAATTAAATTCACACGTAAATTGCAATTTCATTAATATTTGAAAGCAATTCTGCAAAAATTAAAACAAAAACAAATATATTTTTTAATTTAAAAGTGTACATATGTATGTATGTATATGTGTGTGTGCTTTTAAACTGCAAGCAACAATGCAGCAATTTCAATTCAATTGTATGTGAACATGCGAGTGTTTTTTTTTTACTTTTTTGTTGCATTATGAATTGCAATTATATTTGGCAGATCAATGAATAGTTTACAATAAATATCAAGTGCAATTTATTAATTCAATTTGTGTGTGCATTTTAAATGCTATTTAAGTACATATAGATAACAATTTGACGATTGCCTGAATCGACGCAAATTTGTTCGCTGAGAGTAGAGGAAAAAAAAAATAGGAATTGATTTAGCAGACAGGAAGAGGATATTGAAAATAGAATGAATAAACTTTAGGGCATAATTGAAATTGTCTGTATTGTGTGTTTTTAACTCATGCTATTTTCTTAACATTATGTAACAGAAGTAGACTGTCGAGAGCGCAAAATTGTTCTCGAGAGCGAGTGATAATCCCCAATTTTTTTTTTTATATTGTATTGATATGACGTCGATGTTGATGACTGCTATAAGGGTGCTTATTAATACAGGCATGTTCTAAATATCACCTTTATAATATTGGTCCTTTCAGGCGTTTTTAAAATCATATACAATAAATTTCCAGCAGAAATGATATTCGATGCTCTATGCAATAGAAAAATTAAAAAATATATGCATTACCATTATTACTTTTAAAATCACATCTGATTTGATTTTCAAAAAGGTGTGATAGTAAATAAATTAAAAAATTATAGGTACTCGCTGCAGTGGCCTTCGTCCTTTATTGTTTATTGGATTATCATTGTTATCTATAAGCAAAGATAAAAACAAACTTTGTATTTTTGATTCAATTTTCAAAAGAAATATGGGAAATTAAGTCATACAAATATTAAAAAGTAAGGTTAGGCTTAATTTCGCTGTGACCATCTTGTGGCCAGTCGGTGCATAATAATGTCAGAGTAGCAATAAATACCTACACTCCTACGTAAACCTGGTGACTATGACTTCCAGCACTATTCATAACGTTTCACAAAATGCAACAAGTCTGTCAGCAGCTCTTTCTTGAAGCAGTTCATTTCCAAAGGATAAAAGAAAATTATTAAAAATATGTCAAACCTCCGGCCCTTGTTGTCCCGAACAGTCTTATAGAAAATATTGTTTTAACTCTTACAGTTATTTCTTTCCACTTCTCCAGCAGTGCGAATTAATGGTAAAACTAATGTACTCATATGCTCCAGCGAGAGAGCAGCTTATTTAAAAATAAAAAACAGTTTTGTCCGGCTACTGCCCAGTGTGGTCCAAAAATGTGCTAGATATATAGCATAAAGCGACAGCCAAAACTTCCGTTCAAATGTTCAGCTGTTACTCTCCTTCGTAAACTTAATTTAGGAAGCCCTGACTACTCTTCTTCATTAATTTTTCTAAACACTCCCGTACTCCACCATTCAGATCCAAAAATGTTGTTAGACTCTACAACCCAGACCAAAAAATGCCCTTATACTTTAGAATCCACAACAAATAGACATACTACAGTAAAGAAATCAACAAATTAAATGAAAATAAGTGTGCAGTTTCTAAACGGAGTGTGCAATTTTGAAAAGATATAGATAAGTTTTGTACTTGTATGTCATATTCTTCAAGAAAACAGGGTCAGGTTGGTAAGAAGTTGATTATGGCAGTTAAATGAAAATTTTAAACACATGCAATTATATTAATTAAGATTGAATTTAAAGCACTATAATTTATATGAATTATTTAAGTTAAGTTATTTAAAAAATATTCTTTATACTATATACCTAAACTTTTACATTTTAAAAAACATTTTAACGTTTTGTAGGTTCGAATTTTTTTTCAAATTAAATAAAAAAGACACCAGTGTACAATTTTTATTGCATCAGATCACTTTAGTTACTCAACACTGATATTAAGAGTTTTTAAATACACAATGTTAAATTATTCATTGGTAGAATATACCACGATGTTAACTTTGCTGGTCTGTACACAAGACCAACTGATGCCACACCAGTTTTATACTTAACATAGGGATTTTAGAATAATGTTAACAACATGAAGAAAATCACAGCACATCAAACGTAGCTTTCGATTATGTTATTAGTTCGTATAAAAATTCGTTTTGTTGAGTTGTGTGAATGTACGTTAACAATAGCATGTGCGAAGAGCATCCCTAGCGCGAAAAAGAAGGACCAAGGATACCTTCTAGAATGCCGTTTTACTCCTTCTTTTGGGTTTACAAAATAAAAATTTCGCTCCTTTTCTTTTCCATACTCATGGAAAGAAGTGTGGAATATGTATCTCTACCTTTTATCCGTAAGAGCCGATGCTTTCTATGAGGCATTCTTTAGCAGTAATAGCAGAATAGTAATTGCATAAAAAAAATTACTAAACATGTTCTTAATAAGGCCTTAAGTAAGAATGTCTTCTAAGTTTTCCCGTTGGGTGATACTTTTTGTGTGTGTGGCTTTAATCTGCATTGGCTTACGTGTTTGTGTGATTGTATATTTCTTAATAAGCTGTGGAGTATGTATCTCTATATTTTATCCGTAGCAGCCGAGGCTTTATATGAGGCATTCTTTAGCAGTTAGACAATAATAGTAATTGAATAACAAAATTCCTAAACAAGTTCTTAATAAGGCCTTAATTAATTAAGAAGGTATGTGGTGTGGCTTTAATCTGCATTGGCTTGGATGTTTGTGTGGTTGTATATTTCATAATAAGCTGAATAATAAAAAAAAACATTTGTATAAGACCAGTTCGCGGCATTGTGCTGTTTTTTTTTTTTTGCAAAAAAAGTGTATCGTCATAAAAAATATTACTCGAAAACTTAAGCATTATGGCTGTGTATAGATTGAGCTTGACATCAAGAACTCTTAAATCTGTCACATGTTCATATGGATGTCTATACTATGATAGTTTCTAAAAAAACACTTTTTTAGTCTTGGCTTTGTATCGATTATAGCGTAATTTTTTTTTACTGGAATACTAATATCGGGTACAATATATGGTTAATATCGAAAATGAAGCTGATTAATCGCTCAGACACTAAATGCTATACATCCGATTTGCCAGATCTGAACTTTAAGTCTTATAAAGGGGTTAAAACACCTGCAATGAATATCACTGGAGAGTGCTTGTGTTGTCTTTATAACTGCTCACAGTATATAAATAATTATAATTTTTTTAACTTAAAATCTCGTTAATGGCAAAATCCTCATTATACTTCATTACTCTTTCCTTTAATAATAAATTTTTATTTGCAAAATCATCCTTTGCTTTATTAATTTAACCACAAGGTCATTTATAAAACAATTATAATTAATATAAATTATTTTACCCAACCGTACAGACTGTCCTAACAAAATCTCACTCACTTTGCGTTTAATTTATTATGAACTTGTTCAAAGGAAATTATACCCCCTCCTCCCTCACATTTTAATACATTTTAAATAAGGCGTGTTTATTAAATAAATGATTTTTATTAATTTTTCAACGTATGAAAGAGAGAATGAAAAAAAAACCAAAACGAGGAACATGAAATATAGTCTGTAGTATTTCGAAATCATTTTAATTTGCACCATAAATTTAAAGAAAAAAACTTTAAACAAATTAACACATTTTTCATTTACAAAAATTTCAAATAATTTCTTTTGTTAAACACAAATATTTGAGCCATAAATTTAAATTAATGTTAAGCTGTTAAAATAAACAACAGGCTACAAAAAACAAAACGACACACACAACGCCAACAAATAACAACAAACAAGCGAAGAATTATTATTTTTTGCATTAAATACTGTCACATCATTTCCACAATAATAAAATAAATATAAACAGTAAAATTAAAAAAAAAAAATAAAGTATATATTTTTTTTCAAAAAGAGACGTTTAATATAAAACAAAATGAACAGAGGAATATATAGTATGTGAGTTGTACCATTTGTCATACGCATTGTTAAATACACTTAATTTTGTGTGCCAAGTGGGTGGGTGTATATATGGCACTGGGAATGTCGGTGGCAGTGATGGTTCAACGAGTACAAAATATTAAAATAACAATAAAATATAAATATACATACATATACATATACATATAAAATATATATATAATTAAATATATACATATGTAGTTCTTGGGTTTTATTTATATTTGTGTTCTTTTTTTTGCCGACTTAAGGCTAGTGTGTGATATCCGGTGTGAGTTGTTGTTGTTGTTGCTTTTATTGCAGGATAGTAAACAAGTGTGTATGACAGTATGTGTGTATATGAGCAAATGCAGTGTTGCCAGCTGAAAATTTATGTTTGCGCTTGATTACGGTTTGCAAATAATCGCAGATTTTCATAATCGCGGTTACGATTAAAAAATATGCGATTAATCGCGATTAACCGATAATCGCTATTAAGTAAGAAAATAAGCTATGGCCCCTTTCAGATTAGGCAACTTTAATTGCGCAAGTATAATTTGCACTTATTTATTTTCTTTTGAACTTGCTTTTGTGTTCACATTCAGCAACTTTGTTGAGCAAATTTAATTTTCTTATGCTCGAATTTTCTTAATTTGTTGACGTTTTGTTTCATTTCTGTATCCATTGTAATTGTGAAAGTGATTTGAAATTTGATGTATACAATGGAAGTTGAAGAAAAAAATAATTTAGTTAAAGATATACTTGAATATACATAATTGCCATGTAGAAGTACAGAATTGCCAAGTACAAGCAAGTCTGTACTCAAGTCTCGGCAATTCTTTCCCCTTCAAACCGACCTTTCCTCTCACACCCACAAACACAAGACTTGCCCAAGTAAAGTTGCCTAATCTGAAAGGGGCCTATCCGTATCATAAATTTTGTTAAAACAAAGTCTTGTTTTTTTTTATTTTCTTTTTTATTTGATTTCGTATATTTATAAATTCAATTTTATAAATTTTTTTTAATATTTTCTATAATTTTTGTAATGCTAGGTCCCAATTTAAGACAAACTGCACCTATCTGGCAACTGAGTGAAAAATGTGTTAATCAATACTAGGGATGTAACGAATGTTCGCACTCGCTTTCGCATTCGCAAATAATTCGCTTACTTTTGCTATTTGCATTCGCTTTTGTATTCGCTAAAATGTATGCGAATATTTCAAGCGAATACTAAAGACAAAAAAAAAATGTATTTCTTTTACGAAAATAGTTTACGATTTTAAATTTAAAGACGAAAACTATTTTAGGCCAGCATGAAAAAGATACATGTAAAGCATTTATATTTTGGCGAAAAACTTTTCTATCAATAAGTTCTCATAAGTATCAAAATGAAACCCAAATTCAGCGGAGTTTTGAAAATATTTTTCAGTTTTGAAAAAGAAAAGACAGTGTTTGATTTGCGCGAAAATATTTTCTGCTTAAGACTAGTCTATTCAAACTTTTGAACTCCATTCATTACTTCGTACAACAAATTTTAAATCCAAACAATATTAACTACTCCTTGTTTGTTGTAAATTCCACGTGAAACAAGTGCCACTCATATTATTTCTCATGAAAACTTAAAATGTTGAAGGTATATTTCATATGTTTTTCCCAAGATGAACAGAGTAATACTTCTGCAAGATTTTTTCAGGAAAAATTCATTCCAAGTTTTCTTCATATCGTCAGCCCATTATTGGTTTGGAGCATACGCCAAAGAAAACAGAATGGAGAAAAACGACAAAACAATATTTATTAAATCTTAAAATAGTTGATATGGAGCAAAATTAATACTAAATATCTCGGAAACCATAATTAATTTCGCAAAACCTGTTTTGGATTCAGAAAGGGGATACTCAAAATATATGTATATACCCCATACCTAACTCATTTTTTTTAAAAAGTGGTCGGTGGGTCAAACCAATAATGGGCTGACGATATGTATTTGACAGCATTTCACATGAAATGTTGAACAGAGTACCAGGATTTAGGGCTAAAGTACGAATGGGTGGATTTTCTAACATTGTGTAAACTTATTTTCAATTATTATATATACTTACTCTTATATAAATTTATTTGCATGTGATATTTTAACGAATTGTAATATTTGCATTCGCTTTCGCAAAAATTAAAATGTATTATTCGCTTTCGCATTCGCATTCGCTAAACTGGTATTCGTTACATCCCTAATCAATACTAATGCAACTTTTGAGATAGTACGACGTTGCAGCAAATGAGCGTTATATACCTTAAGGTATCTTTAAGAAAATTTATAGTATCATCTATCATCTACATGCTTAAAATATGGAAACGCTTTAGAATTGCCCGGAACGAATAGGCAAACTAACGTTATTTACATTTCATTGGATCAATTTTGTTTGGCTACCAAATTGAATAAAAAACTTTAATTAAGTATTGAAAGAATCTAATTGTATTTTATAGGTGCTTTGAAAGATATTGTACACAGAGAAAACAGTGCCTACTAAATACCTCATAAAATAGAACAAAATTAATAAGAATCTTTATGTTTTTTTTCAATAAGGAAATCTTATTAATTTCATAGGGAAGCCCTTTTTGAAAAAATCAAGAAGAAATCTTGTATTTTTTATGAGGTTATCTTATTGATTTTTTATTAAAAAAAATTGCGTCTTTATTCTCTGTACTTATGTATTTTCATTTAAATTCTATACCATATACATATGCATCATACATATGTAGTATTTTGTAGATGTTATTTATTTATACATACATACATACATACACATTAGGTTATATTCTTAACTAACTTGCTCACCAAGTATTGAACTAGCAAATTTCTACCTGATAGACAAGCACACTAACCAATATGCTAACAAGCAGCCCGAATAACCGTTGAAATTATTGTGCAAAAAAAATACAAAAATGAAAAAGATCATGAAAAAAATTTTCTGTATTTCTATTTATAGAAACGAAACAACAAGACACATCATAAAATCAAGATTTACTTATGAAAAAAAATCAATAAAATGCTTTACACATAATTATATAGGAACCTACTAAAATCAAGAAGAAACCCTTATTGAAAAAATCAATAAGATAGCCTAATAAAATCAAGAAGAAAACCTTTTTAAAAAAATTAATAAGGCAACCTAATAAAATCAATAAGAAATCCTTATTGCTTACAATTTATAAGAAAACATAATAGAATCAAGAAGTTTTTCTCTATGGATTGTTTTTTTTTTGGTGCCAAAAATAACCTAAATTGAGTAAAAAAGTTGTGAATAATAATATTTCTTCTTGATTTTATGTGGTTTTCTTCTTGATAAAATTAATAAGATTTGCCACATAAAAACAATAAGGAATCTCTATGAAAGAATCTTCGTTTCTTTCTGCTGGGATACTCCTTAGCCTAAAAACGTTTCATAGAGAAAATCTTATTGATTCTATGAGGCAGTTTTTTCTCTGTGTACGTGTTTTGCAGACGGTAAAACTTTGTCTTATGTGGGATCTTGGACTATAAGCAGTTTAATTTGATTGCAATATCTTCTGAACGTATTTTATATATTTTCTTTCTTAATCATGAAAAATAAATTCGTTTTATAAAGGGTTCATACGAAACATTTTGTTTCAAAAACTGTTTTATTAACCTCTTATAAATTAAAAGTATTTTGCATGAATAAGGCCTATTAAATTTTAACTTTAAATTTAAAATTTTTATGAGTTAAACTTGCCCGGTATGAAAATTTAAACAGTTTAAAACAATGTTAGATTAGAAAAAAGTTCATTGGCGAAGGCTTTTGACATAAATTCCTTGCTTGTAAAAGGGTAAAAGTTTTAATTGTAATCGAGCGATTATTGGCTTCGATGATTATAGCGCACTTTTTGATTGCAATTATAATTGCAGTGCGAACCCTAGACTATGGCTCTTTATGAATTTTCTAACTTAAGAGAAAGCCACCAAAATTCTTTATTTGTTAAACATATCACAGAGTACGAAGAAAACAGAGCTTCGTCATTCATACCAGTTGTTGTACTAGGAACCAGTGATCGGCAATGAATGGTTTTTTCGCTATTCATACTGACTCATAAAATTTTGAATATAGTCATACCACACTCACTTTAATGTTCGTATGCGAAGTTCGCATTGTGAATCATACTTATTTTGCATCGCCCATAGGCATTGACTTCAGGAGAGTCGAAATCAACAGCGTCATAAATGCTGCTAAGTATGAGTTCGATGCGCACTTCAAACTTTCGAGGGAATATGATTCATAGACAATACGGCAATAAGTATGAGTGCGCATAAGTACCAGAAATTAACTATAAGTCATGATTCAACTCTACTCACTTCTTCAGTACTCATTGCTGTTCTCTGCTAGGAACTAAAATTCAGGTCTAAAATTAATAATATCTAATAATTTTTTCAATTATTTATATTCCCATTAAATTTTTAATTTTAATATTAATTTTCTTTTGTTTTATACAAAATAATAATTTACATTCAATTCAAAATTTAACAAACCATTTCACCCTGCCTTTTGCAAGACTTCGCTTCAATCCATTAAAATATCCTAAAGCATTTTCTCAATTTTTACTTGTTTTATATATAAGTTACATATTATTAAGACTGACACTTTATTATTATTGATGTTTATTAACTAATTAATTCGTTATTAATATGACCTTTATATTGAGTGCATATTTCAGTTGATTATTCATATTCGTTTTATAAAATTAACCAGTTGTTGACACATGGCATCAAATCATGAATGTACACAAGCATGATTTTTATTTTTGAGACGAAAAAAATAAATTATTTTGCATAATAATTTTTCTTGACTATCATTGAATGAATGCTGACAGCGATGCCGACACAATCACATCACGAATCGGTTTAAATAAAGAAAAAAACAAATTAAATTTTAATGAGATCCAATTGACAATTGACACCTGTAACTGATATTAATTAAATCATAAAAAATTTTAAAATATTTCCTTGTTTTAAATTAATTCAAATTAAAAGTTGCAGTTTTATGCAATAAAATTTATTTTAATTTTATTTATTTTTATTACACAATAAAAATTATAAATCTAATTTCCATCTTAAAAACTGCATATTCAATCAACTCTGTTTTAAAACTAAAAAAACAAACAATAAAAATTTTATATATTCAATTACAGAAAATGCACTTTGAAAAAGAAATCCTTTAAAAAAATGTATTAATTAATACTTTTTATTTAACCAGGAATCTACATCGTTACCTTAATATAGAAAGCCCTAACTATTTTTTTTTAATCGTTGCATTAGATGTTTTTCTATCGAAATATACAAAAACCTGCAGTTCATAAAAATAATGAGTCAGGGCCTTTTTAAATTAAGGGAACGATGCGTAAGTCAATTCCAAAAATTATTTATTTTAAAATACGTTCGTTTTCTTAAAACGAGTACTTTTCATAATAGTTTTTTTTTTTATCAAAAAGTGTGTTTTATAAAAATATTTCAACAAATTTACGCTACAAAAAAAAAAGGTTTCTACACAAAAAAGTGTTTTTTTTTATTAAATTTGTTTTTATTAAAAAATTTATTTTTTATAAAAACTTAGTCTGGGTATAAGAGGAACTTTCTATAAAAACAATTTTTTTTTTAATTTGCCGATTCTTTTTATAAGCTTTTTTTATAAAAGTTACATTTTTATAAAAATTCTTTAAGAAAAATCTTTTTTTATTATTTTGTTTTTTCATATAAAGATGTTTTTGCCAAATGGTACTTTTGCAAAAAAAAAGTACTTTCACAAAAATATTTAATTATTTCAAATAAAATACTCTTTTATTAGTTAAATTGTTCACATAAAGTTACTTTTCCAAAAAGGTACTTTTATAAAAAAGGTACTTTCACAAAAAATTTATTTTTTCAAATAAAATACTTTTTTATTAGTTAAATTTTTTATATAAATATACTTTTACAAAATGGTGCTTTAGCAAAAAAAAAGTACCTTTTTAAAAAGAGGTAATTTCAAAAAAAATTATTTTGTTAAAATAAAATAATTTTTTATTAGATAAATTTTTTATATAAATATATTTCTTTTCAAATCAGCTGGCATGATTACGGTTGGCATTAGTTGAGGGAATGGCAGGGTAATCTGTGAAATCACCGATAGGATCATTACTATAGGGAACTCAGTAATTGGCTAGAAAGCAGGACCAACAGTTCATGGCGAAGTAAGGAGGATTGTAGAGTCTCGAGGGGTTTTGGACAAAACTTGACTCAGGAATATCCAAACTGTTACTGGATATGTTGGCGTTGACAGGTCACTGCTCGGTCAGAGCAAGAACCAACATTTGGAAAATGTCACTCCAGATTTTTGTAGGATGTGCGGTGATGAAGAGAAACCATAAACCATTGAACACATTATCTGTTACTGCCCAAAGCTGCAACGTCATCGGCTTAGCTGGCTGAGCAGACGTTTCCATGAAAGCATTACTGATATCGTGAAGTGTAAACTAGAGGACATCAGGGGCTTCATCATGGGCATTCGGTGTTTCCATGACGGATAATAGGGTCAATTCTGGCTACAGGGGGGGGGAGTAAATAATATTACTATTATGTGGGCAACAGGAGGGAATTACAATGTACCCAATCGGGTCTACGAGAGGAGGTGCGGTATAGCACCACCCTTTCTAACCTTACCTAACCTACTTTTTCAAAAAGGTACTTTTACAAAAAAAAACATAATTTCATAAGGAAGGTACTTTTGTGAAAAATTTATTTTTTCAAATCAAATACTATTACAATAATTTTTTCATTTCTTATTTTATAAAAAGAAAGTTTTCTAAAGTTAGTTTTTTATGAGTTAATTGTTTTATATAAACAAGGTTTTGCAAAAAAGGTACTTTTACAAAAAATTTACTTTTACTTTAACAAATAATGAACTTTTTCAAAAAAGATTTTGTTAAATTACGTATTTTTTTTTAATAAAAAAGTACTTTTTATTAGGCCTTTTTTATATATTTAAAAAAAAAGATATTTAAAAAAAACACGTTTACATAAAAAAAGGACTTTTTTAAAACCAGTACTTTTAAAAAAACTTTTACCTTTTCAAACAGGAAACTTTTACCAAAAACGTATCTATTTTTTATTTATTTATATTTCTTTTATTTTCTATTTTGTAGAAACTATTATCTTTCAATTACTTTTTATTGATAAACAAATAGTACTTTAGTACATTTATATGAAAATGTACTTTTGCACAGAAGCTACTTTAAAGAAAAAAACTATTTATTTTAATTAAATTTTTTATGCGAGTAAAAGGAAGTATTCAAACGGTAGTGTTTTAATGTTTTAAAATTTTGTTCAAAAAAAGGAAAAAAAAAATTATAGTAAAATTACACTGTACAACAGCGAAAAATCCTCACGGTCCTGACAATATACGTTCGATAGTACTACCAAAGGGTAGTAAATCCCTATACTCAGTTTGGCGATTTTCGTGATCCATTTTTTTATGGGCCACTCAAAAATGGTGTCATCAATTTTTGAGGTATTTAGTATGCCAAAACACGTTCAGGGTTTACTGATATGTTCACAAAAGTTGTTCAGCTTTACTGTGCTACAACTTTGCCAAATATTGTTAGCAGCTGAAAAAATAAATTTTTTCCATAATTTTTGAACAAAACAGTGCACGAAGAAATAATTTTTTTTGGCATAAGATGAAGCAGGATTCGCTTAAGGCCGTTTCACATTATAATACAAGTATTAATACTTTTGACGAAAATGCATCCCTAATCTAATTTCTGTTTCAAAAATTTCAAGAGACAATAACAACTCAACATGTCAGTGTTGCATTTTCCACAAAAGTATTAATACTTTTATTATAGTGTAAAACGGCCTTTAGTAGACTCTTAGCTACATTATTGCTATATAGAGCTAAGGGCTAGTATTACAAAGTGTGAATCAGCTGTTGGCCAAAAACTTATGACACCATTTTTTGAAAGTGCACTGATTTTCGAAAACTTCGGAAGCCCATAAAAAAATTTGGGTTCTACTAACCTTTAGTAGTACTAACGAACCTTTACTGTCAGGAACGTGTGTTTTTTTTCCAAAAGTCTCAATTTGTTGTATAGTGTTATTTGAGACATTATGGTACTTAAGACTATCGCTTGAATCCCACAAATATCTTATTATATATAATACAAAAGTACGTTTATTTGTTATGGGTAAACTCTTCAATGCCCCAAAAGATTTTCGCCTTTCACCCCGCAAAATATTCGTAAAAGATCTGTGCGTGTTTATATATATATTCTATCCCGGTAAATGCTACGCCCCTTTCAGAAATAGTGATTCGTCCGACAGATGGCGCAATTTTTAGTTTTTTTGTGTTTTTGCACCGTAACTCAAGAACTACTGAACCGATTTTAACCAAACTTCATATACATGCTCTATAAGGCGTGAGTAGTGTTTCTGTGTAGTTTTAAGTTCGTCCGACAGATGGCGCCATATTTAGTTTTCTTGTGTTTTTGCACCGTAACTCAAGAACTACTGTACCGATGTTGACAAAACTTTATATACATGCTCTATGGGGCGTGAGTAGTGTTTCTGTGTAGAAGTTCTTCCGACGCCATATTTAGTTTATTCGTGGGCAAAATCCAATTTTCATATTGTACCACCAATTCCATATACAACACTAATGTTTGCTTAGGGCCAGCAACGCGGACCGGGGTCAGCTAGTTTTAAATATTTTATTTAGAAGACAACAAGTTCTCACAAAAGTTATTTTCCCATTCTGACTAGTTCATGTGGCTATCCCACAAAAATCTTTCAAGTCGTTATTAATATATTTAAGACCCACTTTAACTGCATATCAAAATATGTCACTTAAGTTGTTTTCGTAATAAATGTATATCATCCGTTTAAGCGAAAAAATAACACGTTTTTTATCACTTTTTATATGCAAAACAAATTTGCACCTAAAAGCCTTTAATTTATTTTGATTTCAATTTAAATGAGTACAAGTACTTCTCCAAAAGTCATAATGTAGACAAATTCAATGCGAAAAGAAATAATAAAAAACGACGTTAAAAACGTACATATTAATTTTCTACCTAATTATTTGTACATTTTAATGTGGCATTATTTTATGAAATTTACAACCGCAGCAATTTGTGGCATTTATTTGTGAGATTGTTTTTGTTGTTGTTGCTGTTGGATTTTATGATACTGGTTTATTAAGTGGTCATATTAAATTATTTAACATTTTTATAAGCTGTGCATTTGTGTATCTTTTATTTATTTAATTTATTTAAATTTTTTTATACTCGTATGAGTGTCATTGATTGTCTCATTTACAGTAAGTGTAAGATGAATAGGTCCGTTTTTTATTTAATTTGGTAGGTAGGTGTACGTGTGCGTTTTAAATAATTGACAGCGAGTATAAATAAATTAAATGGATTATCAGCAATAATTTCAATTAGCTAAACATTTTTTTTATATACATGTAAGTATATTTTTTTTGTATTAAAGCTTTTTAAACCGATTTGGATTGTGCTTTAATTTTCGCCACATCTGTTGCTCATATTTTAAACACTTAAGCATTGAACTGGGGTTTTTTTCACATTTAAGTGTTTAAAAAAATGCTGTCTTAACAGCAGTCAAGTTCAATTTAAAATTTAATTTTATGACATGACTGCTCGTCATACTACTGATTTTAAATTTCAGTTGTTGTTGGAATCAACACACAAACATTTTTATGTGAGTGTGTATCTTATGGTTGTTGCTGTCTTTATTTGTTTGCTGCATTTGCATATTATGCGTGGATTTTTAAGGTTTCTTGTATGTGCTTTGCTTGCTGCGTGTATATATGCGTATTTAATTCTATATTTTATTACACGTTTCTGTTGTTGCTGCGGTTGTTGGTGTCGTTCTTGTGTTAATTTCATTTAAACACATTCAGGCGGTTATGAGTGTCCGCATATTGAAACACTCATAGAGATTCGAAAATGTGCAGCGCCATGTACACTTATCGGGCCTGTTCGGAAATGCATCTATACGCTGCATCTGATGCGCCTGTGTGATTACTTTGCGCAGCTGATGCAGATGCGCAGACAAAAAAGTTCATTTGATTACAATTTCGAACGCGAAGACATTAAAAGTGGAAAATTAATAATTAACATATTTTTTGACTTGGATGAATGCAAAAATGAGTTGAAAGTATAATTAAAAATAATATTAAAAAAAAATTATAAGAAACAACAAATTAACAAAATAAAACAAATAAATAACAAATTATCTATTGCATCAGCAATTTTTGTGATTAGTTTTTGATGTTACTTTGCGCATCATATACATCAGTGATGCATTTTAGAACTCACCACTTTTGAAGTGTTGCCATCTGATGATTTTCAGAACGCACGACGCATCAGATGCAGCGCAGTGATGCATTTCCGAACAGGCCCATAATTTCGTACAGTTGCAATTTATCTCAGTTAAGGGGTAACTTTATTTATTTTTAACCCCCGACCAAAAAAGGGGTGTTATAAGTTTGTAGTGTGTGGCTGTGTATCTGTGTATCTGTGTGTCTGTCCGTGTCCACGTACAGCCTAAACGGATGGAACGATTTTGATTTAGTTTCTTATGCTTGAAAGGTGACTTGATCGAGATGTTTCTTAACCATGTTTGAAGAAAATCGATTAATCCGTTTAGAAGATGTCACATCTTTTCTAGATATATCGGGGGTTTTTAAAAATTTTAATTTTTGTTATTAATTTATTTATTTTTATTTCTAATAATACTTTTTACTAAATTTTTACTATAAATTTTGTGAACCGTAACAAATCCTTGATTTATGGGCAATATAGGGGAAATAAAGCAGAGAAATTGCTTAAGGCACCCGGTTATAGCTATGCCGCTTAGCTACAGCTAGCAAAAAAAAAACTTGTACAGCAAAACGCTCCGCTCTTCTAATCAAAGTAGCTCTGTTGCCTTGTAAGATTTTAAGCTTCACCAGATTTCATGCACCTCTCGCTGCCATTGAGCCCTATACCATCATATAATAGTCCAAATGCTTCACCGTGTTATTCAGGTTTTTTTTTATCGTTTAGGCTGGAGCTTTTCTTTGGTTTTAGCTTAAAATCTTACAAAGAAACAGAGATACTTTAACTAGAAGAGCGGAGCGTTTGCTGTAAAGGTTTTTTTTTTGCTTACTGTATATAAACCAAACTTTATATATTTAACAACAATGCAATACAATTATATTATATAATGATATCAAATTTGCCGCAAATATTTAAAATCCTTTCCATTTATTTTCTTTTCTAGCGGCGTGCGATTAAATTAATGTATTGTTTGTGGCCAATGGCGGCTGCTAACTGGCATACAGCCAATCGTCTATGTTCTCTGGTTTGTGCTCATGTGCAAAAAGAACACATCAAGAAATTGAGCAATCCCTCTTATTGGTTTTGTTTCACCCACTTCAAAAAACGAAGCAAATCTAAATTAAACAATTTCTTTCGTTTATTTTTCATACTTTGGTTTTAAGTGCAAATAAATCAAAACAAAAATAAGTTTATAACTGTTATAGTTTTGATTAATTTTGTTACGAAAATCACGCTCTAGTTGATGTGTCGTGACATAAATAGCATAGCTATAAAGAGAACATTCAAAACAACAACTACAACCTAATGTAAAAATCATTAGAAATTATGTAAATTCGCACTATTTCCGGATCAGAAGTTCGGGATGTTATTGACTTCCTTAGGAGATATATTTTTTTACTGGGATACTACGTGTTTTTTTCGCCACAAACCATTTAAAATAAAAACTTTTTACTTAACGCTTGATTAAGTTGGTAGTTTAAATAAATTAAAGTCTGTATATCAATATGTTGATATCATCTTTTTAACTATATAGGAAGTATTAAGGCACTTATTTTGATAAAAATAACTTCCAAGGGTGCTGCAACATTATATTGGTAATTTTAAAATTTTTTTTAATATTTTCCATTTACTTACTTGTTGGTTATGCGGTATCTAGAAATAATAAAAAAAAATAATAATTAGAATTAAAAATAATTTTAAAAATTATCAGCCTTATTTATAAAACTTATTAAGGCTTTATAAAGGCTTTTTAAGAACAATTTTATATGAAAAGTTGTCTTAAAAACCCTTAATAAAGCCTTAGTAATTTTTTTAAATAAGGCCATACGAATTTTAAATTCTATTATCTTAAATGCTTATGAGCTTTTTATGATAAATTTGTGTGTTATGAAGTCGCCTATTATTTAAGTTTCTGGGATGTTTTATTCATTCATTTTATAAACATACATACATATATACAGACATATATATATACGTATATGTATGTATGTCCACACGTATGTTTTTACGTCTGTCTCTATGTGTGTCTGTTAACTTAGTTTTGTGTCATTTCAATATTTGCGGCGGCAGTCGTTGCTGGCCTGCCTTCTTTCATACACATTAAGTTGGCATTCATTAAAATGTATTTCTCACTTCTTATTACAAGTGGATTTGCTTGGCTTTTTATAATTTTTCATTAATATGTTTTTTTTCTTTCTTGGTTATTATAAAAGTACATTTGTTATTTATGTATGCGTGTGTGTTTGGTTTTTTTTTTTCAATATTTTTATTCATTTCATTATGTATTTTTCTGTAAATATCTTTTTAAGCTGACAGTCGACTAAATTAATTTGACAATAATTAGCATTTCAACTTGTCAACGTTAATGAATATTCCGTTTGTGTTCTTGCATTTTGTATAGGCAATTCATTTTTGTTTGGGCTTTTTGGATGGGCTGCGAAAGTGTATCGTTGTACGATTGTGTACATAATTGTGTATATTTACCCAGTAAACAACTAATGTGACCTTAACTTGGGTGAGATCCGAATCAGTGATCGGCAAAGAATCGTTTTACGCTATTGATATTGACTCATGAAATTTTAAATATAAGTGAGTGTACATCATTTAAGCTCAACAACTCTGATTTACACATTGTCACGATGCCATTGATTTATAAGTATAGGTTGAAATACATAAATATGAATGCGACGTCGACATCATAGCCATACCACACTCACACTCATAAATCACCTCAGTTTGATTTCTAATTTCAGGAAAATACTTATATTACTCACATTGATTCAGCTCACTCAACTCATGTCTATATGTTTATTTAAAAGGTTAGTTATTAAACAGTTTGCAATTGGCATACAACAGCAGTAAATAGGGTCGTTTTCAATTCCTTCAAAAAAAAAACAAGGAAAGCAACAGAGAAACACATAACCTCATAATGAGAACTTTAATGTTCGTATGCAAAGTTTGCATTGTGAATCATACTTATTTTGCATAGTGCATAGGCATTGAGTTAAGGAGAGTCCAAATCAACAATGTCATAAATGTGGCTAAGTATTTGGTTGGATGCGCACTTCAAACTTCCGAGTGAATATGATTCATAAAAAAATTGCAATAAGTATGAGTGCGCATAAGTACAAGAAATTATAAGTCATGATTCAACTCTACTAATATTTTTACTACTCATTGCTGTTCTCTGATCCGAATCAAGTTTGTTTTAATACATTTTTTTTTTAATTAAAACAATTATATGTTGTTGGTTTAGCACATCTAGATGCATTTCGTTGTTGCTAAGCAACACAATAGTAGAATTCAATCACTTATCAAAAAAGCTTATAAAACCCCAAATACTTATAGACTAAATCTCAATAGATTATTGAGAGTTAGTCGTACTTTTGTAAGCTTTCTGGAATTGTGGCTGAAGTCTACTGAGGTGTTGCTTAACAGAGCTGGACGTGCTAAACCAACAACAAATAATTTTTTTAAATTCGCATTCATTTTAACACGCATTAAATAAAAATAAAATATTTAAATTAAAATGAAAATAATGAAAAGAAAAAATATATTAATTTTCAATTATTATATCAATCACAAAATTTCGCTCAGGTTTGATAAGTGTTGAGATTAATAATAATATCTGTTACATGATTTAATTTTGGCCTTTTGTTTGTTGGGTTGCTAGTTTCGAAAATGCGTTTGTCTTAATTACTGCAAGTGGTTTAGTGTTGAAAGTGTTGCAAACGTTTGACATATTCTGGCAGTTATTACTTGAGATCATAAATAATGAATTTAGCGTAAAGAAAGGGTTATACAAAAATTGGTGTATTTTTTATATGCATTTTCTTAATCTGTTAAAAATGTAACTGTCATTTGAAACCAAGTGAGCTGAAAACTTACTATCGTTTTTGAGCTTTAATATTACTTGTGTCCTTTATGTACTAATCATTTAAATCTAATACCATACTGACAGCTATAACTTTTAACACTTTATACTTTCTTCGCATAAGTTCTCTAACACTTAGAAAACTGTTGCAACAAATTTTAGCCTCATAATTATATTTAATTTTATTCAAGGAAATTTTGCGTGAAATTATTTTCCATAAGAAAACAAAAACTTTGCATAATGTCTCTGCAAAATTAAAATAGTGCACTCTTAGCGACACACAATTAATTAATTATTCGTACACAAGACGCATAAGTTGTTTTCAACCATTTTTCTTTCTTTCATAAAATAAAGCAAAAAAAGGCAGAAATAAAAATATCTTGAAAAATAAAACTGACAAACTAATTTAAAAAAACAAGTCAGAAACTTGGCAGAAAAGAAGAAGTAACCAAAAGTGACAAGTTGAGTTAAAGTGTGAAAAACATAAATATTTCTGCGGCAATAAGGTAAAACAGCTTAAGTTTTGCGAGAGAGAATTCAAACTTTCAAGTCGATTTTCACAAACCTTATTTCTATTGTAGCTAACTTTTGAAATTCCTGCTTCATATAATTAAAAAAAAAAGTAGGTTCGATACATAAATCATACATTAAATTTTAAATACTCGTATAGCGAAGAAAAAAGCTAAATTAAGCTTCTATTCCATATGAGATTAAGACACAAAAAAAGATAAGCAGCAAGCTATTGTACTATAACTTCCTGAAAAATCTTACAAAATAATTGAAGATAACAGGGGTACCATTAGCTCGAAATCAGCTTATCTCGACTTAATCACTTTTTTCTTTTTGGCATAGATTTATTTGACGCCCTATAAGACGGAATCCTTTAAAGTGTTATTAATTCTGTGGAAATAAGGCAAAAGTGCTTAAGTCATATCTTACTGTCTTGCAGGAGAGCACTTTAAAGCTTTCAAGTAGATTTTTAGAAATTTATTTCTTTTCCAGCTAAATTAGGAAATTGTCAGTAACCCTTTATTGTTTTTAAGCAAACATCGTTCTACACACTACAAGTTATACATTTAAGTTGAAATATATCAAAGTATAGCCTAAATTAAGCTGTCATTCCAAATGAGAGTGGAAGTCTAAAAAAGATAAGTCATAGTGATCTAACTTCCTGAAAAATCACACATATTAATTGTGATTTTGTACCTTCCTCATCAGCGAAACACATTAGCAAATTGAAATGCAATGAATCAAACCAATTCACATATTCCATTTGCAATAAAGTTACGTATATAAGGCAGACATCTACATCAACTGACACCACACACAGTGGACCAAAACACAGAAGAACGCTGATGAGGAAGGTTTAGTGGCCTTCGAAAACGGCTGGCTGTTCCGTTCAACTATGTGTTGTTGTCAGAATATTTACAACTAACTTTGATGTTATTTGTTCATTAATAATTATCACATGTAATTTGGCTTAAAAAGCGTTACGAACTTTAGCCTATTCAATTCATAAGAATATACAAATTTTTATATTTTATTGTTGTTTTCAATATAAGAGCCTGTACCACGATGTCACCAGAAATAGTTCGATCGAATACTTATATTGAAAACAACAACAAATTTTCTAATGTTATTGTTGTTTGCAATCGACCGGTTTTTGGTGACATCGTGGGACAGGCCGTAAATTTTAAGTCGAACGTTTTCTTTCGCAGGTGAAAAATAGGCCAAAAATGATTTTTTCCAATTGAAACGAAGAAAATAAAAAAAATTTAATAGTGAAAAGAAGACTTCTTATATATAAATTCAGTTATATTTCTTGGAAAATAGTGAGTAATGTTCATCGTTTTATATTTTAAAGTTATTTTCGGTTAAATAAAACATCATTTAGGCATGTATTGGATACACTAGAAAAAAGGGATCGTATCAACGTTTATTGGAAATTGGACCTTCCTCTAAGGGCTCAGTATTAATTGTTTATATAGGCCGCCTTCAGTTGCTTCGAACTCAGCTTTGTTTGCAAGCCTTTTTTTATTTAAACCTCAAGACACACCAGATCTATGAAAATAATGTTGTCATACAGTATATTTTCCCAACATACTATCTACCATTTACCATCCATTACTAGTTCTAATTGGCGGGCATTTAGTACAGTCGCAATACTTTCCCACTATTCTTTGAAATACTGCCCCTGTGGAATCCACTAGCAAGAGAAAAATTCTTTTTCCATATTATATTTTTAAATTTTTTAAGAAATTTTTTCAAATAAATATGTGTGCATGCTTTGATATTCCTTATATTTCACTTTTTTTACTATTTAAATTATTTTTCAAATTCGTTGAGGTATACACACAACAGAACACGATATCAAAAATACTGACGACAAAATGAACGGCAACATCAACATCAATTTTTCTCACAGAATACCAAACATATGTTGATAGTCAACGATAAATGGCAATACTATCTACGGGAATACCGATTTGCCAAAAAAAAACATTAAAAACGACCAAGTGTTATGTTGCAGACGCCAAATAGAATAAGGGGGATTATAAATGTGAATTTTATAATTTTTATGCTGCTTTAACAATTGGAATAAAAATTGCTATGTAGATGTATAGTATATGGTCCAAATTAATATATATATATAGTGTACTCTTTAATGGCTAAAATGCGCAAAAACTTGTACTTTTGGTACTATTTTTTTTAATTGCTTCTCGTATAAATACAGTTTATAGAACAATTTCAGTTTCTTTCAGTAAGAGAACGAAGCCACGGGAAGAGGCTATTAAGTTTATAAATATACTCTTCAAGCTTTCATATATCAACAAAAATATGCCAACATATATATCTGGCTTTAGTGAAAAGTGACAACAATTATCCAAGAGCTTTGCTGGCCTTCGGAAATCGCACAAAAAAAACTCTCTGTTCATGCAACCATATTTTGACTAAAAATATTTAAAGCAATTATTATATACGACATTCCAATTACTGCAGCGTGCTAATTAATAACAATACCAACTGATTAATAATTTTTGTTTAAACAAACTTATCGCCAGCATCTTTATTGAGAGATATGTAAATTTATTGCAAATGCAAATTTTAAGAAATGCAATAAAAGAGATATATTAATTTATAAAAACCAAACATTTGACAAATGATAAATTATGCAAGGCTGTTTGCTGTTGAACGCTTTTATCTACTCGCAATTTTATAAATTTGTTTCCTTTCTGTTTCACATTTTCGTTAATTTCTTGTTTCTTTTTTTCGCATAAAAGTATCTGCATGTATGCGCATTTTAAGACGTTAATGCTAATTGATGTGAATTCATGAAATTTTTCACATCTCTGGTAATGTTGTTGAAATTAAAATTAATTAAAAATATTGTAAATGTTGTCGAGAATTTCGCATGCGAATAAGCTGGCAAATGTATGTACATAGATACTCGTATATGCTAACATACAATACACGCATCCGTATGATTATTATTATTATTATTATACGAGTAGCACAAGTATGCGTTTGTTTGTATGTACAAGTACCGACTCTTGAATGAGTATTCGACGGTTTGTTACACTCTGCTGCAGCCAGTGTTGTTGTTTTTTTTTTTTTTTGTTACTTTATCTGATTCTAGATGATATATGGTTATTCATGTGCACGTTTGCTACTTTTGATTTTGAAAATTAATGTTGTTGTTGTTGTTGCTGTTGCTGTTGCGCTTAATGTTGATGCGTGTGTTAATTAATGTTCATTTACAATACATATTTAACAACATGTTGTTTGGTTGTCGCTGTTGTCGACATTGGTATTGTTTCTGTTGTTATTGTTGCCAGTTGTCATTATTATTGTTGCAATGTTGTGTTTATGTAGTATTTGCCTGTTGACATTTTCATGCAATATGTGTGACATATGCGAGGATTTAATAATTGTGTAAGAAGATTTTATAGATAAAAAAAATAAAAAATAAAAGATTTACAATTTTACAAGATAATGATGATTTATGGGAAAATTCTTCATTTGATTTATCTGCTTGAAAGTGAGTAGTAGCAAATTTTATAGCATGAAAATATTACTAGTTCTGTCTTTACTTGCTTACTTCAATAATGTCACAATAGCACACTGGGATGGCTTCATAAAATTTTGTAGAAAAAAAAAATTAAAGGAGTGGTCCTCGATTATTGAAAGTTAGTAAGGATCATTATAGTCACTAAATTAAGAAAAATTTTAAATTTCATAAAAATCGGACACGCCCATCGCCCACCGGCCATTCAGCTCAAAATTATTTTTCTCGTACAGTTTTTTCTATCTAGGCAGAAAGAAGTATTCAAATTTAAACATACCCTTTCCATAGAAAAAAGATGCGCGTTGAGTTTCATCAAAATCGGCCACGCCCACTGCCGCATCAAAACAAACAAACTGTAGAGAAGAATTCAATCAAAATTGAATACGCCCACAGTACGCTTGCCATGCAGCTCAAAACAATTGTTCGCATTAAATTTTTTTCTATCCAGGCAGAAGTCCTTAAATTTAAACTTATACTTAGCAAAAATTAAAAAAATATATACAGGTTGAGTTTGATCACAATTGAGCACGTCTACCGCCCATGAAACCAATAAACTATAGAGAAGAATTTTTTTAAATTTTTACTTATCTATCATTCGCTACAAAACTTTATCAGTTTATTTTGGAAATTGAGTGGTTGAAATAATTAATTTTTGTTGCCAAAATCCCACTGTGCATATTAATATTTCAACTTTCACTAGAATGTTCTTGTAATAGATTAAATAAATCCACAACATGTTTTCTTAAAATCTAGGACCAAAATGTCTAAATATGCCAACCACGATAAGGCCCATTAATTTTTGTAAAGAGTGAGAAAAATAGTAAATATTTCTTGTTTGCATGAAGGATGTTCTTGCAGTGTATGTAAGTTTGGTTTGTGCTAACTAACATCGTTTGGAACGCTTAACATGCAGGCTTGGGTATAAGTGTAATCCCGTTTGGGATTGTGTCAACGTAGTTACCCCATTTTTTCAACCTAACCTAACTTTGAGTTTGTGGGAATGAAAAATACAATGTTGAGGGCATCCGGAAGTATCACAAATAGTTTGATCAGGGATAGATCTGCGTCTAAAAAGTCGCATAGGTTTTGTACATTTTTAAAAGGGCGACAAGAATTTCCGCCTCAGAAACAACCAAACCACTTTTTAAGGAAACTCAGAACATAGCGTCTCTAAAGTCACAAAATAACCATAGACATTTTCTAAACTAGGACCACGAGGATGTAAGGGGAACAATTTCTGAGTCTCAACTCGATATTGGTAAAATTTAAAATATACATATATACCCTTTCACTTAGAAGGAGACGTACTCTATATAACTTGTCAAAAGAGCAAGGAGGCAGGGGATGAGTCCTACTCCTCCGAAACATTGAAATCGATTTAAGTGAAATTTTAAGAATAGATATTCCTTCATTTATAAGAAGACACAAATTCTTAGGAAGTCATCTACTAGACGATCTCTCAGATTTATCTGAGATTGTGTTGAATGACCTTATCAGATATCATTTAGGAATCATTTAGATTCTACTTGAATGCCTGCGTGTAGTAGGCAGCCACGTAAGCCAGACATAGTCTATGTACCTAATCTACCTAATTTCTGTTACTCTGACACTTTCAAATCGATGTAACTGAAGTTTAAAAGACGATGGAGATATATTTTAAAGTCGAGGGGTTTAGCGAAGCACACTAGGTGTAGCTAGTATATTAATATATGATTAAAAATTCTTCAGCTATATAAAAGTAAATAAAATCAGTAGGTGAAAAATTTACCCCACAGTGCTTCCGGTCCACATTGCAAACAACATGATGTACAGTAATTGCTTTCATATAAAGTTGTATGCAACACAATCAACTTTATGAAATATTTAAATGGATTTCAAACAACTTTATAAAATACTTAAATGGTTTTCAATAATGTTGTAAAATTGGTTTTGAAAAAAATTTAAAACGTTTGTGTAATAAATTGATAGTTGCATATTTAGCGAGTCTACACTTCTACAGTCATTCAAACTTAAAATGCCAGTTCTTTACCCTTCTTCATCACTGTCAACAATTGTAATTGTCATGATCAGCAGCAGCAGCAACAGCAATGAGAGCGAGCATTCATGTTGTACGAGTAATTGCACATTTGTTAATTTACAAGTTTTATTATTAAACACAAACATACATATCTACATATCGTTATCTTAATATAGAAAGGCCCTAACTCATTATTTTTTGAAATCAGGATTTTGGAATTTTTCGCCACATTACATGTTGTTCCATCGAAATATACCAAAAATTCGATTTCAGAAAAATAATGAGTTAGTTCCTTTCTATATTAAGGTAACGATATAAACATTTATATGTATGTATGTATAAATGTAATATTTAATTTTCGTTTAAAACTGTTTTTCTCAGAAATATTGCACAGAATTCTACATTTTATTGTTGTGGTGCCAAAGCAAAAAAAAAATGAAACTTATACACTTTTTGTTGTTGTGTTTACAATGTAACAAAATTTCATAGAACCACACAAACAATGCACACACATGTTATGGCTTTGACAGTTAAATGATGCTGTCATTTTGTCATTGTGACAAGTGTCATTTTATTAAATCACAAATAAGCTTGACAGCTAAGCAGTGTTTTGGTTTGATAATGATACAAAAATAGTTTGTTGTTGTTGTAGCTGTTGCTGATATATACATATACATACTTACACAGGTATATGTACATATACATACATATATACATACATATACATATAAAAACATTGTGACGATGGCAATTGCTGTAATGATTGTGATAATAATGATTTTATTATTAATAAATAGTGTTATTGTATTTATAGAATGGAAAAAAATATCAAATAATTTATTTGTCACTTAATTTTCACATTGCATTTGTAAATTTATAAGCTGAAAGCTTGATTTTAATTGAAATTAATGATTTTATTGTAGGAAAACATGAGCAAATAGTGTTTATTTTGAAAGTGTCTATTTTTATTGGTCATAAGTATTGAATAATTTTTTGAAATTTATTTTATAAAAATGAGAATTTACATTGATTAAACTTAATTAATTTGAAGTGTTTTAGTATTGTCATCACAGCGGTTGTTGCTGATTACTGTTTGGCAAAAGTATCAAAATTATTCACTATATATACTTCTATTGATTATATGTAGGCTGTTCTGATTTCCATTCTTTAAACCTATTGAAATTTTATAAGATTTAATTTTTTTTTATTGAAATAGCGTTTGTTGCATAGTTAAACAATAGGCTCTGTTGGGCAAATAATAAAATATACATTACATAATAATTTTTTCTGCTTATAACTCATGCAGTAAGACACTTAAAACAAAAGCTAGATGAGCTAAAGATTGATTTTTTAAATTTGTTATTTCCACTTACGACCTTGAGTGCCATCGCTATTTCCATGCTAAAATGTATCGTATTATTTTTTTTATCAATTATTTCCCAAACGTAATTGTTTGTGGGTTACATACCATTGATAAATATCAGGGCCCCGTTTCTCAAAAATACAAATTACAAATCTACAAATAAAATACACACAAAACAACAATAAAATTTGTAAAAATGTTGTTGTTTTGTGTGTATTTTATTTGTAGATTTGTAATTTGTAGTTTTGAGAAACGGGCCCCAGATCATGAACAATCAGACGTTGTCTCCACTTATTTCACCAAACGTCTCGCCTTTTTAACATTAAACTTGAAACCCATAGAGATTTGAGAAAGTTATTAAATCAGAAATATTCAGTAAAGTGCGACTTTGACTGGCACACGAAACGATCCGTATATAATCGAATATATTACCTAAGGTAGACATATTGCAAAAACTATTTTTTTACGATTTTTTTAAAGTAAGAAAATAACAAACATGTTGATTATTGAGTTTTTGTTTTAACCTTGATATCGATTGAACTTCTTATTTGTTTAAATGGAAGTTTAATATAATCACCCCTATCGTGAATAACAAGTGGAATTTTTGTTCACGTGAAATTTTCATTGCCCTCGAAGGGAAAAATGCTATCGTGAATCTCCCGTGAAATTTGTTTCCCGCTATCATTCCCAGTGAATGCAAAAAATGGAAGTAGATTTGTAAAGCTTACAAATTAATTGAAAATCAGACAAATTTAAGTTAAATAATAAGAAATACAGAAATTTTATGTTCCAAATGATTTTTGTTTTAACTATGAAGTTGTTTTTTATATGTATATTAAATCTGCAAGTACCACCGCGGTGCACTGCTATGCAATTTACTGTGTGTGAACCAAAGAGATTCATACTCCATGGAAAAAGGTGTTGCATGGAATTATTGTTAACAATCGTAAAGCTTACTTACTAATCTTGTCCTAAAAATAAACATTTATAAATTTTAATATATAGTTCGAAGGGAAATATCGAAATTATTTCATGTTAAAAATAAAGTTAAAAAAACCAAAGGAAAATTAAAAAAATTCACGTGGAAAATATTATTCACGACAAGGGGAATATTATTCACGATTGCAATTTGGTGAAAAATAGAAATATTTCGAGGGAAAAAATGTTCACGATAGGGGTGAATATCTCTAGTTGTTCTAAAGGCCCTGATGATATGCATTAGCAACAGTGAAATGCGCATAGGATCCAGCTAACCCCATAATCATTAATCAATTTCTATGTATTTTTAGTAAAAAAAAATATTTTACTGAATAAGTAAAATAATAATTAATATATCAAATAACAAATATTTTTTTTAGTTTTCGCGCTTATGTCGTTTTTGGGATTTTTCGGTTTTTGGCGTTTTTTAGGTTTTGGCGTTTTTTTTTTTGAAATTTTCAAAAATCGTTTTTTTAGTTTTGGCACTTTTTCTTAGTTTTGCTGCTATTATGGTTTTTTTCTGTTTGACGGTTTTTTTAGTTTTTGGCGTTTTTTTTCGTTTTGGTGATTTTTTTCGGTTTTTTGTAATTTTTTAGTTTTTTTGAGAATTTCAAGACTTGGCCTCTTAGTCCTGTTCCAGACTTGCAATTTTTGTTGCAGCAATTCCTAAATATACGAGAGAATTTTGTAATAGAAATATGTTTATACATTTTGTATTCCTCTCTCGCTCTTTTTCATTAAAAAATTGCAAGCCTGGACTGGGACTTACGGTTTCCAAGAAACATCAAGTTGTAAAAAAAAATTAGGCAAAATTACATTAACTGATTGAATACCCGGTAATTTTTTTTTAAATTGCAGCATTAATTGGTGTAGTCCGCATAAAAATACACTATCTTTGAAAATTTCAAGTGTCTATATATTATTGTCCGTTCAACATGGTTTGTTGCTCGCTTTAATTTTTAACTGTCATATATTTGTTGTTGTAGCGCCTAAAGTTTTACATATTCGGTGCAAATTTCAAATCCATAATGTCTTAAGGACAGACAAACGTCGTAGAAAACAATAGGGTAGAAAGACACCCATTTTGTTTTGGTGTACGGAAGCTTTAAAATTAAACAATTCCCAAATTCTTTTTTCGACGAAATAACACCAAAACAATTTTTTGCTCTACTGGCTTTATTTTTAGTTTTTTAATTAAATTATTCCAAATAAAATTCTTAGATCTTGGGATTTTTTCCCAAACAAAATAACTCCAAAATTGTATTGTATATGTTTTTTATATATACTTCTTCAGGCGTGATTTCAGAAAGCCTTAATATCCTTAATATCTTTTCTTTAAGCCAAAAAATTAAAATTTTAGTTTTTTTGATGTTGCAACAAAATCCAATGACAAATACTGTGTTAGGGGGAGGGGGCGGGGGGAGGTTGCTATGCCACCAAACGTTCTGGCATGTTTCACTACAGCGGAAGAATGTGAAATAAGGTACTAACTATTTAATTTGTAATTGTATTTTTATCATTTGATAAAACACACAAAAATATTAAATTTTGCCAAATATTGCATACCTATATATTATATGTATATGTAGTATATTATTACTATTATTATTTTTGTTTGAATTATTGTTATTGAACTCCAAAAGAATTATATTCTTAATGCAAATAAATAAATAAATAATTATTACGACTTATAAATATAATCTGAATTCCATTTAGCAAAATATTTAAATTTTCTGTTTAAAAATGTATTAATTAAAAAACGTCTTATTTTTCAAATTCATTATGTTAATCTTCTTAACGCAAATCCCAAAGCTGTATTAAAAAAACAAGAAAAATACAAAAATAAAAGCAAAACGAAAAAAAGGAAATATAAATAAAAACTCTTTAACAACATCAGCATTTGATAATTCCTTTTAAAGATGAATAATTGTAATGTTAACATCTTTATGTGTCAAGCGGCATCTTTATCATGCAGCTTTTTGCCACATTTTGTTGGCAGCTCTTGACTGCATTTCTGTTACTTTGCATATATTCATTTCCGATGTGGTCCGACATAAACCATAACTGATGGATAAAGAAAAAATAAAACAAAACAACAACTTGAGATACAACACTATACATATACTATAGAGACAAAAAAGCGGCATTAACAATTTGTGCCAGCTCATACCACCAAATAATGCACCTACCATGGTGATATTTTTTGCAAACATTTAGGGATATGAATGTTTCAAAGGCTATAGGTTTCTTTGCCATGAAAGGCAGAAAAAAAACTTTTTTTTTGTTCTCTTAACTGGTTGGCAGCTTTTTATGCTTTCTTTATTTTGGTTCATTCATTTTCCTCATTTAGTTCATGCTTTTTAAAGCTGTCAAGTTTTGTCGGTTTTAAGTCATGCCACAAAAATGTTCAAGCCTTCGCTTATTTTTTTATTATTTTTTTTTTTAATTTTTTTTTTTTGCTATTGTCTTAAATACAAAATGTACATGATTTGAAAGTAACTGCAGCACCAGCAGCAACAAAAAAAAAAAGAAAAAAGAAAAAAGAAGGAAATACAACAACCATAATACAAACAACTCGCATAAAAATAAAAAGCAAACTAAATAATATAAAACAGAAAAGCCGAACGTCTTTAGATTGTCTTGTTGTCTGTCATTTTGCATAATAAAATGCTCAAGAGCACATAAAAAACCCAAATTGGAATGGCATCAGCCAGCAATCTAACCAACCATCCGACAGTCCTTACGACGAAACAACCGTCTAAACAAACAAACCAACAAACGGACAACCAGCCACGACAGCAGAATTAACACTACCACCAACAACAACTACAACACTATACTACACTTAAAATATATTGCCACAGACTGAGTAGAAAAATAAAATTAATACTCAACTGTAAATATTTGCAGCAACTATGAAGCAAAATAAACCAACAACAATAACAGTAACATTAAAATTGCTTCCAAATAGAAGTGTTAAAAGATTTTTTCACTTCGATAGCACGACTGACTACAAGAAAATTGCTTAAAATGAATGAATGTTTAAGGAGGCAAAACATACAAAAATAATGTATGTACATATAAGCATAATGCAGCACAACATACGGTAGAAGACCAGAAAATAAGGCGTTCGTTCAAAGAAGAAGAAAAAAAAATCCAGCACGACACCTTGCAACAACGTGTTAGATTACTCACTTAAGATAAATGCCACAAAAGGTGCAATGAATACAAAGAAAAATATACATACATATATGTACATATATACACACAAAAATAATTTAACACTTATGTCTGCATTTGCAAGTATAAGTGTAGACACTTACAAGCGCATTTATTTAAATGACTAAGAAAGCAGCAGACCGACAACCAAAGGCCCTGGTAATGCAATGCTGCCTTATCTAGACCTAGTCCATGGGAAGAAAATTGTAAAGAGTTATAGAAATAAAGAGTCTTGGTACTACGTAATAAAGCGATCTTATTGATCATTGAGTGATCTAAATCAGGACTGTTCAAAGTGGCACCAGAGTGCCGAACATCAATCGGCTTCTTATACAAATGAATACACATACGCGAATACATTTCTCTCGGTGTTCTCTCAGTTGCCAGTCTTGATATAAATTAAGCAGCTGCTACTTATACTTGAAATCAAAGTTACTCATGGAGCATTAAAAACTCATTTCAAGAACTAACAGATTAGCTTAAACTACACACACATCGAGGCATAACTTACTTGGGTCCATCCGCGGGTCCGCTTATTTATTGCGCCAAGTGTCCTATATATCTTGGCTACCAAGGTTCGCCGCTCCTGCACAACACAAAAAATAAAAAACAAAAATAAATAAAATAAACAAAAAACAACTAAAACTAATTCACATTTATAAACACATACATACATACATACATACATACGTACTTGAAACGCTGACATAATGACGTCTCTTGTAAAACGTTAATTTAAATTGCAAATGCAGTTGTAAACTCCCAATAGGAAGAGAACACTTCAGCTTAAAATAAAAACAAAAACAACAGCAGAAAACAAAAGGTAATAAGAACAATTTAAAACAATTTTTTTAACAACAAAGTGGCAACTCCATTTAGTACTACAATCCATTAGTCAACATTGTTGTTTTTGCTGTTGTTTTATGTGTTTTTGTTGCTGCTGCTGTTACCGTTTCTTTTGCTGCTGCTGCTACCAACACACATTTTTATTGTTATTTACAAAAAGTTGTTGATGTTTAAAGCGCGTGTGTTAGATATTTTACTTCCCCAACTTAGACACAAAAGAACCATGATGATGCATTAGAATGAAATAATGGCAAAACAAGAAGAATGAAAAAAAGGAAGTTCACACAAATTACTCCTTTTTTGACAATACATCAAATTGCCAACTCTTTTATCATGCTGTTGCTTATGGCAGTTAGTTTTGTGTGCTGTGTGTGATGCAATTCACATTTACTTTTGTTCTTACACACCAGTGATCGGCAAAAAATCGTTTTTTCACTATACATAATTACTCTTGAAACTCTAAATATAAGTGAGTAGACATCATTTAAACTCAACTACTTTGATTTACACTTACGCACGATGACATTGATTTATAAGTATAGGTTGAAATAAATATGAATGCGACGTCGACATCATACTCATACCACACTCACACTCATAAATCATCTCAGTTTGATTTCTAATTTCATAAGAATACTTGTACTACTCAACTCATGCATGTATGTTTATTTAAAAGTTAAGTCATTAAACAGTTTGCAAGTAGTATACAATAGTAGTAAATAGCGTTGTTTTTCAATTTGTGTCAGAAAAAAAAGGAAACAGAGAAACACATAAACTCATAATGTTCGTACGCGAAGTTCGCACTGTGAATCATACTTATTTTGCATCGCCCATAGGCATTGAGTTAAGGAGAGTCGAAATCAACAACGTCCTAAATGTTGCTGAGTAGGAGTTCGATGCGCTCTTCAAACTTTTGCGTAAATATGATTTAGAGACAACATTGCAATAAGTATGATTGCGCATAAGTACAATAAATTATAAGTCATGATGCAACTCTATTCTTTTTTTCACTACTCATTGCTCTTCTCTGATACACACGCACAGTGGAGGCATTTTGCAAAATTATTAGAAAAACAATTGGCAAAATTAATAAAGCAAAGTTTGCGTTAATTTTATTTTATTTCGCAGTAAGCAAAATCAATGAAAACTGTTGCACTATTCTATTTCAGCCCAATTATGAATAATTCCCCGGGAGATTTTTTTTATGAATTAAAATTTTTTCGGGAAAAAAACTACCCGGGAATAAAGTAGGTAATTTCAATATGAAGAGGGAGAATTTGTTGAGAGTTTTTCCAAAAAATTTAAAAATTTTAAAAACAATCAAATTAAGAAATGATGTAAAACAATGGTATACATATTTATTTAGAACAAATAGTGTAATGCCATAATTCAGTAAGAATATTTAAACGTTTTTGTACTTTCGAGTTCTTGTTATTGAATTCTCTAAATTATTTTCTTCAAAAATGATTGTTGTCTTTGATAATGACAAATAAAAATATTATCGCCATGTTTTTAGAACTTAAAAATTAAATTAAAGTATTGTACAATAGTTTGAAAAATATATATGAAAAAGTATGTGTTGGCATAATGTTTGGAACAAAATCGTAAAGCAAATACACGAACCTTCTAGCATAGACAATAAATAATAATTGTTTTAAAGAATCACAACTGCTATTTGTTTCGTACAGACAACACGAGACAACCGTCGAACAGAACTAGGACACAAATAAGCACTGTAATGTTATATTAGCCTCTGGGTTGAGGCATTTTTATCCCAGCCCTTCGCACATCAACTTCAAAAATATAAAAAAATACACACAAAATTTTGCACGCCTCCTTTAAGTTCACATAAAAGGTAAATGTAAGATTTTTTTCTTGTAATATCTAGACCGATAAGAAAAACTTTATGAAATTCACAATTCCATTTGTACCTACAGTCATCTTGATCTGGCCGGTTTTATCTCCACTTTCTTAGCATAAACTTATTCCGAATGCTTGTGAATGCCTGCGCTGCTGTATTTGAACCAAAAATCTGGCAAAAAGGCAAAAATTAATTTAAAGTAATCTTAAGAACTAAGTAAAGCATTTCGATACACAACAAAATTTTACATCATATTGTTTCATTTTTAAGTGTAAGCTAATACATGTGTGCATGTAGTAGTAGCAACTTTAAACGCTTAAAGCTCTCTAAACCAATTTCAGTAAAATATAAATTTGGCACATCTGTGCCGAAAAACCTTTTTAAGGCCATATAAATCTTTTAAAAATCGGTGCAGCAGTACCGGCGTAGAAGGGGTTATAAAAAACGTGTTTGCCTATTAAATATATAGATAAAGGTAGAGCACCGAGCGTATACTTAATATAGAACTTTGCATGTTACTTGTACGCCTACTAGAACGTATTAATGTACTTGTAGGGATGAAAAATTAAAAAAGCTTCTAAAATGAAAATGAATTGCTTCGACCTCAGCAGTACTAAAATCGTATGAACTTCCAGAAGCCCGTTTTTAGAGTTGTAACGTTACAAGTTACAACTCTAAAAATAAAATACACACAAAATAAATAAAATAACAATAAAATTTGCAAAAGTGTTGTTGTTTTGTGTCTATATTACTTGTAAATTTTTAACTTGTAGGTGTGAGAAACGGGCCCCAGATATAATAACTTACTGATTTTTGATCATATTTCGACGTTTTAACGATCTGGGAGTCGATTCTGACTGATTTTGCATTGTTGTATGTATGAATATATATGTGTGTGTGTGTGTGTGTGTGTTTTTATGTCCGTGCTTATGTGTGTGAGTGTCTTATAAATTAAATTTTTTCAATAGATATGAAGCAAGTTTGCCGCATTTGAACGATGTTGAGCGCACTTAGATGTCGTAAGATAGGGAATCGATTAGATACGGTATACCTATAGGTTTCGAAAACTTTCACAAAAAATTTTTTTTAACAAATTTTATGTTGAAGATCGAATCAGATCTTAATCTCAAAAAAAGAAACGTCGATTGCTGTCAATAAAACTTTAGAGTAGAATTTAAGATTCAATAGATGTGGGAGGAATTTAGCAGCTTAAGAGTCTGAACACAATGCAACGATAATTTATTGCGGTGCGGTTTTTCATACGATTTTGAAGGAAAAAACCTCAGTGCGGAACGGAATAAAATTAAAATCTATTTTATTTTCTCTGCGGACTTTCTTATTCTCTAAATTTTTGACACTCTTTCTCTTTCTGATGTTGCCACAGTTTTTGAATAATTGGCGGTGTTCACAACATTGTTTTAACAAAAAACATGATTTTTTTTGTCATAATATATAAAAGTTTAAAAAATATATCAAATATATCTGCGAATGTATAAAATGTTAATCATTTTTTGTTTTTAGTTACTGCCATTACAAAATATTTAACACAAATAGTATTTTTTTTTTATAAAAATGTATACACAAAAAAAAATTAATAAAAATTTAAACAAACAATGGCAAGTATTGCCGTAGCCGTCTTCCGTTGTATTATGTTTATTTTTCTTTCCCGCAACGAGAAATCGCACCGCACCGCAAACATTGTGTTTAGACTCTAAAGTGTAAGCCACTTTATGACTCTGCTATTGTTTGTTTTGCTTATTTTCACAGCATCTACTACTTTGTTATTAAGTAGGCGCATTAAATTACTACGTATGGTATGGTTGGATATAAATTTGCTGAATCAGGAAGATAGTATGATTATATTTTTCAAGTAAAACTAGACTTTGAAAATTTCACCAATTTCCGAGGCTTTCCTCAAGTCTGTAGAGAGAGCCTGTTAAATATGCTGCCTTGACCATAGGCCCTTGTTGAAGACTAAGTTGTGTATACAATTTTTAGCATCTGAAATACTATTACCTAAATTAACCAGCTTTTTAACTTTTTTCAACATTTTTTCGTATGTTGCACATTTACTACCATTCGGTCCCACTATGCATCTATGGATATACTCGTATGTTGGAAGTTAATAAATAGCAAAATAGTAAAAAAAATTCCGTTTGTTGTTTTTCTATTACAATGTTTACTTTACTTTGCTTGGAGAATTTTCTGGTTGCAAATAAGTTACTTAATATTAGTTTTTCAATGTTTGATTCGGTATGAGTTTTAATATTGTTGTTAATGTTTGTACAAAAACAAGGATAATTATTGTCAACAGTTTCTATGACTGTTGCCAGTGTTACACAGTTGACATGGTAGTTTATACATACCTAAAAAGAAAAGAAGAAATTATACGAAATTAGTCAACTGGCAATTTGAAGTATGTTTATGATTTTTATAATAATTTTTTGTGTACATACATATTATATAATAAAAAAAATTTCAATTGAAAAAAACAATTTCAAAGTTGTGTGTAAAAGAAGACTTGTTGTATTGCTTAAAGTTGTATGTTTATGAAGAGAAAATTTCTGTAAAAAAAGTTAAACCAAAATAAGTATTTGTAAATTTTTTTTTTTGTTTTGAGAGGTTTTGTTAAAAATTGTCTCTTCAAAAACTATACAGCTTCATAGAATCAAGAAGATTTTCTCTATGAAACGTTTTTAGGCTAAGGGGTATCCCGGCAGAAAGAAATGAAGATTATTTCATAGACATTCCTTATTGTTTTTATGTGGTAAATCTTATTAATTTTATCAAAAAGAAAACCACATAAAGTCAAGAAGAAATCTTATTATTCACAACCTTTTTTACTAAATTTCCGTTATTTTTGGCATCAAAAAAACAATCTAGAGAGAAACTTCTTGATTATATTAGGTTTTCTTATAAATTGTAAACTATAGGGATTTCTTATTGATTTTATTAGGCAGCCTTATTGATTTTTTTAAAAAGGGTTTCTTATTGATTTTATTAGGTAGCCTTATTTGTTTTTTCAATAAGGGTTTCTTTTTGATTTTATTAGGTTCCTACATGATTATGTGAAAAGCATTTTATTGATTCTTCTAATAAGGAAATCTTGATTTTATGAGGTGTCTGCTTATTTCATGTCTATAAATAGACATAAAGACAATTTTTTCATGATATTTTTCGATTTTGTATAAGCATGTTTGCACAATTATTTTAATGGTTATTCAGGGTGCTTGTTAGCATATTGGTTAGAGTGCTTGTCTATCAGTCAGGTTTAATACTTGCCTCCTCTCAAGTAATAATACATACATATATATGTATGGTGAGTTAGTTAATTAAGAATACAATATAATATGTATGTATAAATAAATAACATCTACATACACTACATACATACATAAGTATATGGAATTGAATTTAAATGAAAATACATATAAGGAAAGCACAAAGAGTAAAGACATAATTTTTTTTATGAGGTTGCCTAATAAAAACAAGAAGAAAACCTTATCGAAAAAGTCAATAAGTTAACCTGATAAAAACTAGAAGATTTCTTCTTGATTTTTTCAAAAATGTTTTCTCTATGAAATTAATAAGATTTTCTTATTAAAAAAAAAAAACATAGAGATTTCTTATTAATTTTGTTCTATTTTATGAGGTATTTAGTAGGCACTGTTTTCTCTGTGTACTTTAATCTATTTAACAAGGCTTATGAATTGAGGAAATATTATTAATAAATGATACATATTTGATTTCATGTGTTTAAATACATGAATGCAATACTTTCTGCGGTCTGTGGCAATATATTGTATTTTTTTTCTTATAAATGTATGAATTTTTAATTGACGAAAAAACATTTTTAACTTTAGTCGTTACTAGTGCATGTCAAAAATAGTGATAACAAAATAATTTAATTTCTCAGTTTCTGCAGAAATATTTAAAACCCTGACTTTTGCATTTGTATTTTTTGTGGGGCATAAAAATTCTTACTTTCATTTAACACAGTGACAGTGACAATTTAAATTGCATTTCACTGAGGCACATGCACACATACAATCAAATATAGAAGCCAACAATTACCATATACAAATAGAAAAATTTGTGTTGCCAGAAGCGGAAGAAAAATGGGAATAAGCCAAACTAGAAAAGAGATAAAAAGTTAGTTGATTAAAAAAAAAATTTTTTTTAAATTATGATAATTTTGAGTTTCATCTCCTTATCTGACATTTTATATTTTACAATTTTAATCTGGAATCGTTTTGTTTTTGATTGGGGAACAAAAGTTGCCGTAAATGGTGGTGGAAAATAAAATAGATGCAAAATCGAATAAATATGTGAATTTTGTAAGGATTTTTGTTTGGGGCTTTTAAACTTATTGTGTTTGTATATCGTGACTCTCAATAACGTATTAAAAGTCTTATTATAATTATACGAAGTTAACTAAATTCAAAATCTTTTGGGTTGAAGTCTACTGATGATTTCCATTAGTGGGAACCAAATGCATATGGGCATTTCCACAGATATGTCAACTTTTTGTAGCTTGCGACAGCAAATATGCTTTTTGTTATTCAAATAAAACTAAACTTGTTTTTTACTTCTTTATATATTTGTATAGGTCGTCAGCAGCTCTAGGTAAGATTTTAAGACAAATCACGTCACGTTGTTCAAAAATACAAGGTTAATTGCTTGCTGTCGCATGCGACAGAAAAGTGGAATTTCTCAAAATCAAAAATTTCAAAAGAATTTATGTCAAATAAATATACGTCGGAATTTATTTTCTTATGAAAAATTGTTTAATAAAACTCTTAAAAACAAAAAATATTTTATATGTATAAAGCCTTTATAATGTAATTGGGTTTGTTTAAGTAACAATCTTGAAAAGCTCTAAAATAGCATAACTTTTTGGAATCTCAATAAAATTGAAAATAAATCACGCTAGGTTCGGTTATGAAGGATAGTGCTATACCGCACCTCCACTCGGAGACCCTATTGGGTCCATTGTTATTTCCTTCTGTTGCCAAAAAAAAGAGTAATATTTACACCACTCGCCCTTTGTAGCCAGAAGTGGCCCTATTATCTGTCATTGAGCCACCGAATTCCCATATGAGGCCCAGTGACCTGTCAACGCGTTTATAACGATTTCCATCGCCTTCCTATTCATCTGCAGTAGCAGTTTGGATCTTCATGAGTCAAGTTTTTGCCACATACCCCTCTAGACTCTACAATTCTCCCTACTTCGCCATGAACTGTTGGTCCTGCTTTCTAACCAATTACTGAGTTTCCTATAGTAATGACCTATCGGTGATTTCACCAATCTGTCTGACAATCAGTCATCTAATGCCTATTCTAGCCAGCTCATGGGCAATTTCATTTCCCCCAACACTGCTGAGGCCAGGAATCCAACATAGTCTGGCACTATATTTATCCATAAGCAACTTGAGGGCTTTCCTACATGATTTTCCTAAAATAAATTAAAAAATATATAATATAAAAACTCCTGATCTAAACCCTAAGTTTTAGCGTTAAAAATAGCCAAGATTTAACCTAAAAAAAGAAACTAAACCGGCAACACTGACGAGAGTTTACATGTAAAAATAACCATTTGGTGCGATGTTAGTCATTGCTGCTCAGTACATTTGACATGACATATGACACGTTCACAGACATCTAACAGTTTGCTAGAAATTCTTTACAAAAAAAAATCAAGGAAGTTAAGTTTGTTTAAAAAGAGTGTGGTTTTAATGTTTTCTATAGATACTACATTTGCATATTAAAAATATGTCTTGGAACTTTACTTGATTGTTTTAAAAAGAAGCCGCAGGATATGAAGTTTTTCATTTCAAAATAAAATTTTTTTCTACAAGAACATATACATACATACAATTTTTCATTTTTATTTTTCAAATAATTTTAAATATATATAATTGATAGAATAAAATTTTTACTTTTGCAATTTAATTAAGTTATAAGTTAATTTAGTTAAATTTTTAATTTGCACTGATTTAATTAAATTTTTAATTAAATCAATTAAATGTTTAATTGCTTTAATTAAATTTTTAATTGCTTCAATTGGATATTTAATTGATTATTTTGGTTGAAGTTTAAATTATACTACAAATTAATTTTCAATTAAATATATAATTAACTTTTTATTCATATAAAAATGTATCCTTGAAGTTTGAAGTTATTTCCGGTGTATGATATAAAATGGATTTGTATTGATTTTTTTATAGAGTTCTAAAATGCAGTTTAATTGATAACTATTAAAAAGTAAATTTTAAAAATATTTAGCATTTTTAACTTCATCATCTTCAATGAAAGATAATTTTTTATTTGAAAACAACTTCTTGTATCGAGCACAGTGTAATTATTTTCAAAACATCAGTCAATTTCTTAGTTTATGACTTTGTTAAGTGTATTTTATCAAAAATAGTTTTATATTTATATCTTTACGCTATAAAGAAATCAAATAATTTCAATAACGAAAGCTATCAAAACCCCCCACCATAAATTAACACATACCACAAATGCTTTTTCGAAAAATAAAACATAAATTTAATTATTTCAAAAAAAAAATTGTTAAACGAAAAATGAAACTAAAGCTAAACACTTTAATATTTACATGAAATATTTGTAATCTAATTTAATATCGGCATTTCGTTTTCGATATTTTTCAACGTTTCATTTCAAAATGCACAGCGCACAGAAAATATTCAGATATACATACAAACATACATATGTATGTATGTATGTATGAAAAATGTATGTGTATAAATTAAGTGTGTTATAAAATGCAATAACACTGCCATAAATTTAACGATCAATTTCATTAATAAGTGGCAATAAATTAAAACGCGCCCAACTCATACACAACCAAACGGCAAAAAGCCAAACCGTCAAACAGAAAACACATGAGTAAATACTTGTTAAACATCAGGCCTTCGCTAAAAAGCCATTTATCCACAAATTTGAGATATATTTATGTATATTTTATTAAGTTTTATATGTGTATACGAGTATATTTGGATCAATATGCATGTGTGTAGAAATATGACCATAAAATAAGCACACACAAAATATATACAACTTGTTATAATTAAATATTAATATATAATACTGATTCACATGTGAACCCGTACCTACACATAAAAAAATTTTGATGCGAGTATATACATATATATTTATGAACAAAAATAATTGTAGGTTTTGCCAACAAGTGTTTTGTTTTGCAAAATCATAAATGTTTTTATTTTAGGATCCATTTCCCCTAGAGTCCATCGTTGTCATATTAAATTTTCATGCCATTTTGTTGTACGTTTTTTGCTTTAACCAGGGCAACCACAAATATCTCTTAGAAAATAAATATGCAATATATGCAATAAATGCAATATATTAGCCCAATTCACAATCTTGTGCAAATGGTCTTGCATCGTAGCATGTGCGAAATTGTACAGTATATTGATACTCACCACTAAGAATTGTTAAGTGGTGAGTATCAATATATTAACCATTTTGCAAATGCTACGATGCAAGACCATTTGCACAAGTTTGTGAATTGGGCTATTAACTTTCTATGTGCTGTATGATGATATGGCTCTGTTCTTTTAGTTGTAGTTTTCCCATTTCTAACAAGCAATGCCTTTAAAAATATATGAGCGATATATATAGAAGTTAGTGTAGAATAATGTCATATTGGATCGGCTGCCATTTTTACAAACATCCCTGTGTTTTGCCATTTATGATGCAGATATATAGAGATATAAATGTCAACATTTGATTTACAGCGTCTTCCATCATAATGGCATACCCTCCTCTTTACAATTATATAAACATTTCGTCCTTCTACATTTCAAAATGAAAACTCTTATTGGAACCCCCCAATCCCAAACCCACTGAAGACACTTACAAAAAATTAAATAAATATCAAAAAAAAAAAATTAAATTTTAAATTGTACACTAATGCAAAAATGTTAGTGTTTCATGATATTTTTATTTTAGAGGAAACATTTTTGCACCTTCTCATTGTTATGATCCTGATGGCACCCGTTTCGATTATATATGATAAGCCTCTTTTCGCAAAAAGTAAACTTTTGGAAAATAAAAGAAAACTCTTTATTTTCCCTTATTAACTTTTTTGTCCCTACACTTTTTGTGACAATTTTTTAGGCTTCTGGAGCTGAAAACAATTAATTATTGATATATTTTTAATTTATTATTTTTTAAGTTAAAAGCCTGTTCAAAGTGACCTGCAAGAGGCTTTTCATTTAATAGTGTTTGTAACGCATGATCTCTTATAGAGCTGTGGAGCTGAAATTTTCAACACAGGTTCGGATCAATACCCCGTAGGCTTTTGTGTTGTTTTTAACCACTGTGTAGAGTAATTTAAAAAAACAATGATTGAGGTTAAGATAACGTTTGCAGGGCACAGTTAGTATAATATAATAACAAAAATTAAAAATTTAAAAAACCCCCCAATATATCTAGAGATTATGATATCAAATAAATATATAAGAGATATCAGAAAAATAAATTAGAAGTACCAAAGTATATTTATTTGTCTTTAATCTTTAATTGTTCTTGAGAATCGGATTATTCAACTATATTGAGAATATAATAAATAGATAGAAAATCAAAAAGGTTGCAAAAAAAAATCGAATAAATAAAATTATGTTGCAAGAATTTTTTTTAAAAACTTTAAAATTTATTGTGGTTGTATATTGTAATTCTCAATAAAATATTAAGAGTCTAACTATAAACATATGAAGTTCCTTAGCTTACTTCGAAAATATTCGAAATTAACGTTAACAAAAAAAAAAACCAACAAAAATTCATATATTGCAAAAAATGTCACGTGAGACGTGGATTGGAAGGAAGTCGTAAAATTGTGGAAAAACATATGTGACCTAAGGGTAAAACCGGTTTTGTACAGGAGAGCCATTTTAAATATTTAAATACGTGTATCTTTGGTGTAGCATCACTGAGCGTGTTGGTATTGGTCTCATTTGAATGGGACACATCTCATGACGTCAGGAACGTGTTGGTCAACCTTGAAAACGCTCGTAGGTCCTCCCTACCTCTTGTTTTGTGCAGTTGGTTTTTACTGTTTTCTACCTAGCGCGATGTTTCCATGAGTTTGATATCAATTTTGCTCGCGTTTTTTCGAATCCAGCTTTATTTTCTGAAATTATTAATTGTGAATTATAATAAATACTCATTTATAATTCTTTTAAATCGTAAATATCACTCTGTTAGTACCAAAATTTTTTCACATAACCTTAGAATCGTCGACTTCAATTTCATAAAACGCGCATATCTCTGGGAGGGAACACTTTTGGGGTATGGGATCGGTCTCATTCGATGCTCAGATGTTGTCCACATCAAAAAAAAAAAAGTAAAAATTGATTTTTTTACCCTTAGGTCCCTTTCTCTATGCGCTGTCACATATATGAATTTTTTTATTTATTAAATGTTACAAATACTATTACAGATTTGCACTCGGTCAAAAATACATGTGTGTCAACACTCCATTCTTGAATAGCTGCTGTTGTTATAAAAACATGTTGATTATTGAGTTCTTGTTTCAAGTTTGATAGATATTTGTTGAACTTCATTTGTTTAAATGAAAGTTTAATATAAATACTCTAGTTGTTCTAAGAAATATTTGGTAAAGATTACCTTATGAGCTGCATTAGCAACAGTGAAATGTGCATAAGATCCAGGTAAACCCCTCAATTTCAATATATTTTTAATAAAAAATATATTACTGAATGAGTAAAATAATAATTTGGGATTGTTAGTGCGTTAACAAATGCTAAATTTAAAATTAAAAATATTTGGAAGAAAAATTTCATCGTCTACACTATAACCATGTGTAAACCCTTTTCTAAAATGTCAAAAATACTTTTTAGGATTGAGGTAGTCTATTTTTAAAAACATTTTGTACATTGTATGTCATTAGCTGAGCAACAGAGTCTTCATTTTCATTTTAATATCGACAGGTTTTTATGATAAAGGCTTGAATGCTTGTAGGGATACGTTTTCCAATATAATAGAAAAAATGCGAATTTGATTTATTTTAGGCTTTAGAATTTTGCATTTCAGCTGACGGTATATAGTTATCGCACACTTAATCAGCAGCAGTCACAACTCAGAGTCAACACTCCTCAACATCTGGGTTTTTTAGTTGTGACTGTTTATGATTTAGCGTGCGATATACATATGTGTGTATACATATTTATATGTATAGCTCAAGGAAGAAAAAAACTAATAAGAATTATATAAAATATTTAAAAAATGTCAAGGTTTTAAAATATGTCAACAAAAACATTAATTTTGTGAAATTAAAATTATTAACATATTCTTATTAATAAAAATTTTTAATATTCGCAGCATATATTTATTGGTTCAAACTGTTTTTTTTTATTTTACATACGAATTTGATGTTTAGAAGTCTATTGCCTCGAATTAATAAATTTTTAAATATAAATATTTATAATAAAGTGTTAAATTTACTTTTAAGGAGATATTTTTTTCGTCTCTTAATTTTTTATTACAGTTCGTGTGTTTAATAATATTATTAAATTTGATAATAAAAAATAAACTCGTTGTGCTCTGTACAAATTAAATAAGAAAGTTAAATATTTATGATCTTTAGCCAATTATTAATTACGTAATTTATTTTTATTTGTTTGTAATTTAAATTTTATATTAATATTTAATGATAATATTGATATTAAACTTTTATTGTTATATATTTTATTATTATTATTTAAATTAATAATAAAATAATATGCTAATAAAGTATTTAAGAACTTAATAAATTTTTTATTACAATGAATGAAAAAAAACAAGGCATAATTAAATAAATAATTTTTGAAATTTGAAAAAGCGTATTAACAGGGGATTAAGTTTTTATATATTATTAAATTTTATTATTTTTATTGTTTTCCTTATTATTTGAAATATAGTTCATACTATGAAGTGAAAAGGAAGATTTGGGCAAAACAAGAATTTTTGAAAAGTCAATTCAACTTTGATTTATTATTATTTTTTCATCACAGTAAACACTACTACTAACTATAATCAAAGTATTTGTCCTCATATATAGAACTGATATTAAATATTACAAATTAATAAATTGTTTATCAAACTAGAATTTGATAGAAAGAAATTAAACTAAAATCAAGTACAATCTACAGTTTATAGAACTTTACAAATCGTTAAAATATTCAACTGCCTTTTTGTATAACTCAGATCATTTCCTGCATATCACCTGCATTTACAACACACACACACGCAAACACACACATACACACTTGCAGCACAAAATTTTGCATTATATCACTTTTATTAGCCGCCGCCTGTTGCCCTTCAGACAAACTCTCATAATTTATTACATTCTATTCATATAAAATTATTAAGTTAATTTAATTCTATTTAATTTATTATTTCAATTTATGAAAGAATGAATGAATAATTTGCAATTCTATGCAAGACACATAAATAAAAAGCACTGTACTTGTATTTCAATAAAACTTCATAATAATCGTGCGAAATTTCCATAGACTTATGCTTTGCATACAATAAAATTTTTCCATATACATGCTGATATACATACATACGAGTACTTATAAAATAAATATAATAAAGTGTGTAAATCTTATGGCGTGTTGTAGTGCCACAGTGCGTTGTGTAGCAACATTCCCATTGCGGTCTGGCTGTTTGGTATTGAGGTTGGCTAGTTTGATGCTATGAATTATTACACTTAAAAAAATGTATGGACTAAAATCAATGGAAAGCCATTTTAAAGTAATTGATAGTCTCTTATACTATTTTACATTATACATTGTGAGGAAGGGTGTAACTTAGAGTCCAGCTCACTTGCACAGAGAAAAAACTGCCTCATAGAATCAATAAGATTTTCTCTATGAAACGTTTTTAGGCTAAAGGGTATCCCAGCAGAAAGAAGCGAAGATTTGTTCATAGAGATTCCTTATTGTTTTTATGTGGTAAATCTTATTAATTTTATCAAGAAGAAAACCACATAAAATCAAGAAAAAATCTTATTATTCACAACTTTTTTTTACTCAATTTCCATTATTTTTGGCACCAAAACACAATGCATAGAGAAAAACTTCTTGATTCTATTAGGTTTTTTTATAAATTGTAAACTATAGGGATTTCTTATTGATCTTATTAGGCTATCTTATTGATTTTTTTAATAAATTTTTTTTCTTATTTTTATTAGAAGATTTCTTCTTGATTTTTTCAAAAAGGATTTCCCTATGAAATTAATAAGATTTCCTTATTGAAAAAAACCATAGAGATTTCTTATTAATTTTGTTCTATTTTATGAGGTATTTAGTAGGCACTGTTTTCTCTGTGTGGATCCAATACAATGATCTATTTGTGCTACCTGTGAGTTGAAGATAAGATAGTGCGAGAGAAGGTGATAGGGAAGGGTAGTAATAGAGAAGACAGGTGGTGAAGGAAGAGATAGAGGAATGCTTCATTATTTTTACAACTCTGCTTTTTTCACGCTTTTTTTTAATAATGCAGTGCTGCAGCGATTCTGGTGTCAAATGAGGCGTATTAAATTTTTGAAGCTGTGCTTAGTAGCCATTTTATTGGTTATTTTACTTCGCCAATAATTTTGCTGCGCAATACCGACGAAGGAGGGCGCTCTGGTGTTATAGTAGCATTAGCATTCGCTGAAGCCGATGTAGTTTTAGTGACCAATGCCTTATGCCTGCATCAGTAGAACTTTTTCCACAACAACTGATACAAAGGACACTAATGCACATCAGAGAAATGCGTGGTGTTATTATTTTTAATGGCTGCCGGAAACTGGGCTCGAAGCCAGTACCTTTCGTTTTGTATTCAACGTGCTAACTACTTCAGCATTATTTCTTCTAGCATAAGGGGCCGCAACATTTGTGAAGGTACCAGGAAATATAGCTCTGGTTATATTTAAAATTTTATTACTCTTTACAATTATTTCTGTATATTTTCTTGTGACCACGAACATTTTATATTCCCTTAAAAGTTTTCTCTCAGTGCAGGCAACATAACTTCAAATAAAACATCAATTGCATTTGTGTTTTGTATGTGCACTTTATAAAAGCGAATTGTTGAAAATTTTTTTCTAATAAATTCAAATTTGCGCCTCATAAATTTTCCCTCAACCATACATTGCTTTAATAATAATTCATTCAATGTATTTTTTATTTCTTCTTCTTCTTCTTTTGTTCAAAAGAACACAAATTTTGAGTTTAAAATTTCACGCCTTCACAGTGCATACGAGTGTAGTTCGACAGCAACACAAGCAAGTCAAATCAAATAAAACAGCTGTAAATGATAAATAAAAAATGCCATGAGCGATTTTATGATGAAGATGGCGGTGGCGATGAACTGCGGCAGTGGCACTGAATCATTATAGAGTTACATTGGATTTGGCCGGCGCGCTTGCAGACAGCTTTTATTATTTATGAACGTGATCCCAAATGGTATTTTAAAATTTTCGCCCAAAGACGAAAGTTTTTTGAAATTTCTTGGAAATGTAATAGAAGAAAGTGGAGCAAATCGGAGAGTTTTTGTACATCTACAAAAACTAAAAATGTATGGTGAATTTATTTTAGATTTAAAAAGTAAAAAAGGCTTAAAGTATTTGAAATTTAAAACCTTGTGCAGTTGAAGTAAAAAATTTTGAAACCATTTTAACGCTCAGTAGGTGGCGGCGGGTCTTTGTTAACTTGTTAAATTTTTATAATTTGTATTGACTTGGCTGGTTAGTTGGATTATAAGATACATTTTTAAATCATACAATACAGTGGGCAGGCTTTTCTACAATAAAAAATTATTATTATTAAAAAGACAATCTTTTTATTGATAATAATTAAAAATATAATGAAAATAATAAAGACGGTATAAAAATACCAATTTCATTTGTATTTGTATAAACGAGTATAAAAATCTTAACATTTTAATTAAAATTTTATAACGCCCACTGTATTAAAAAAATACAAATCGCTGGCATATTTAAGTCACGATTAGAGGTGTAAATTTATATTTATAAAAATTTGCAAAAATAAAAAGTATAAAAAAATATTTTGAAACTAGTATTTCATTGTTTGCACAAATCATTAACTTTTAAATATCATGTTGTTCAATTAAATTAAATAAATTAAGAAATAAATAATGTTAAAAAAAATATTGAATACATTTTTCTTAAACATCAACAAGTCATAAAATTTTATTATGCATTTTCAATAAATTTTACAAAATAATTAATTGAAATAACTTGGCAACTAAAGCAATTAACACTTTATGTATATAATATGACTCAAATCAATATTGTAGATTTGTGAAATTTTTCATTTACAGCTTTATATATTTAATAGAATTTTAATTTAGAATTATTTATAATATATTTTTCAATGAAAAATACAAAAAAATCGCATAAATCCAAGCAAATCGGTTTAACAGCTAAATAAACAAATGTTAAGATTTACGACTTGAACAATAAAAATTTATGCATATATTTTATATTAAAATATTTATTTTGCGTTTCATACACGAACAGTAGGTGTACTATGAAATAATTTCGCAAACGAGGGCTATATTGATGCATATCGTCGCCTCAGAATTGGTTTAGCATATACACAACAAAGTTGAAGTGGAGAAAAGCAACAAAGAAGGGCTGCGTTCGTAAATGCATCACTGCGCTGCAAATGGAAATTTAAATATTGTAAACTGGTTCATTGAAGTATATAACGCAAAACTAAGTGTCAAATATGGTGTACAAACACGATTACTACTACAACAGACTATCAGCGAACTTATATTACATTTTAAATAAAAGTTTGCACGTATGATGCAGAGCAGTGATGCATTTACGAACACACCCAAGGTTTACATCAAGTTTTCTGAAAATATACCCTATGGATTTTGAATTCGCACCACTGCTTCCGACACATGTTTTGAAAGAAAGTGTAAATTTTTGCGAACTTTCATAAATAAAGTCAAAACTTACGGCCTGTCCCACGATGTCACCAGAATTCGTTCGATCGACAACTTGTATTGCAAACAACAATAACATTAGAAAATTTGTTGTTGTTGGCAATACAAGTTGTCGATCGATCGATTTCTGGTGACATCGTGGGATACGCCGTTAATATTATTTTATTGTAAAAGTAAAATATGTTTTGTGCCGCATAAACCACTTTTCTTAATTTATTTTTAAAAAGTACCTTTTTGTGCTGCATACGAATACTTTACTGCTGTGTATTGTTGTTCTGATGAAAACTAATGCTTCTTATTTATTTTTCTTGCTGTCCAGAGAAATAGGAGTATATATAATATTGGAGTAATTGGAGTATATATAATATAAATGATGAAATTAAATGATTTCTGTTATAGTCTAACATACATAATTAAGTTTTTTTTTATTTTCTTTTAGTGTCTAATAACTTTATATTAAAGCATGTAATTGGCGGCTGCGTCTGGCAGTCGCCGTTGAATTTTTTTACGGCACCTTGTCTATTTTATTATTCATTTCTTATAAAAATGAAGTAAAACAAGAGTTAACTTTACTTCGTAAATTTTTGTAGAAAGAATTTGACGCAATCGCCAAACAGTGGCGTGTACAGCAAAACAATACTTATAAGAACTAAAAATAGTGGATATGGAGCAAAATAACTACTTAATATCTCAGAAACTATAATAAATTTAGCGAAACGCGTTTTTGATTTAGAAAGCGCATATTCAAAATATATATATTCCATACCTAACTAATTTTTTTTTTAAGAGTGGTCAATGGAACAAAACTATTCTGGGGCGACGATATATTGCCCCCTTCACAGAAAAAACAGTGCCTACTAAATACCTCATAAAATAGAACAAAATTAATCAGAAATCTCTATTCTTTTTTTTAAATAAGGAGATCTTCTTAATTTCATAGGGAAACCCTTTTTCAAATAATCAAGAAGAAATCTTCTAGTTTTATTAGGTTATCTTATTGATTTTTTCAATAAAAAAAATTGCGTCTTTATTCTCAGTACTTATGTATTTTCATTTAAATTCTATACCATATACATATGTATGTATGTATGTAGTATATTGTAGATGCTATTTATTTATACATACATACATACACATTATGTTATATTCTTAACTAACTTACTCACCAAGTATTGAACCAGCAAAATTTTCTCTATTTCTATTTATAGATATGAAATAAAAAGACACCTCATAAAATCAAGAAGATTTCCTTATTAAAAAATCAATAAGATGCCTTACACATAATCATATAGGAACCCACTAAAATCAGGAAGAAACCCTTATTGAAAACATCAATAATAATATATAATAAAATCAAGAAGAAAACCTTTTTTAAAAAATTAATAAGGCAACCTAATAAAATCAATAAAAAATCCCTATAGTTTACAATTTATAAGAAAACTTAATAGAATCAAGAATTTTTTCTCTGGATTGTTCTTTTGGTGGCAAAAATAACGGAAATTGAGTAAAAAAAAGTTGTGAATAATATGATTTCTTCCTGATTTTATGTGGTTTTCTTTTTGATAAAATTAATAAGATTTACCACATAAAAACAGTAGGGAATCTCTATAAAAAATCTTCGCTTCTTTCTGCTGGGATACCCCTTAGCCTAAAAACGTTTCATAGAGAAAATCTTCTTGATTCTATGAGGCAGTTTTTTCTCTGTGTTTTAAGACATAAAATCAAAAATGCTAATAATAGTCAACATTGAAGCCACTGCAGAGCTATTTATACTTTACCAAAATTTATATATCAAGTTATTTAAATTCTATAGAATGCATAACGAAAACACGTTTTTGAAATAATTTTATCTCTAAAGAAATGTGTGGTATCTACTTTTATAGAATGTGAGAATTCTGCCAGCAAAATTTTTGATTACTAGAATGCAAAAAAGTGAAAATCTCTAAAGTCATAAGTACTTAAAATTTCATTGAGTAGGCCATACAAATCTATCTGGAAAAAAATATGCAGTTATGGAATTACAGTGACATAACGTATTCGACCCAAGTCTAATAAAAATATCAACATTAAAGATTAAATTTGCTGCGCAAATACAGATTCACAAATTCACTTCGTCACCAAAAATTCGTTACTAAATAAAATATAATACTATGAATTAATTCCTTATGTTTAAATTTATTTATTTATTTTTTGAAATCAATGCTATTTTATAATAAATAAAAAGTAAAACTTGTTTCTCTCAGCATTACGGAAGACTCAATTAAATATTTAAGATAAGAAATTAAAACCATCTAAAACACAGAAAATAAAACAAACCGAATATAAACCTATAGTTTTTATAAAACATAAACTAGTATTAAATAATTTAAATACATTAACTCCCCATATACATAAATTCCAATTCAGCCATTAACTTTTTATAAATTCATATACATATATGCATCATAAATTAAAATGAACCATTTTAAAATTATTATTAAGCACACAATAGAAAATTATAGCAAATGTGTATAAAACTATAATTTATGAAGTATTTCATACAATTTTTATATTTAATATCCCATTAATTTTCTACAATTTATGACCATAATGACTTTATTTTGCATTTTTTAATCATAAATTCTTATTATTTGAAATAAAAAAAGACGAAAAAAATTCAATAAATTTAAAAGCAAAAAATATTAATAATAATAAAAATTGATAACACCAAATTAACAACAGCGTAGAGTAACTGACAGTTTAAATTTTTATTAATGGTGGATGGTCTTATTGATGGTGCTGATGAGGTCTCGTGGCCAGCTGACACTTGAACTTTTTTTAATGAGCGACAAGACAAGATTGTTAAATCTATTAATCACACGCACTGTATTAACAAAAAAAAAATAAAAAAAATCATTTATATTGTTGAAATATTAATGTTACTAAACAAGAAATTATTCAGTTTTTTACGGCTTGCGCGTTATCAGTTGTTTTTAATTTAATTTGTTCTGTTCATTGTAATATTTTATATATTAGATTTTTTATAAATATTATATAAATAATTTTTGTAAAGAGGAAATCATTATATTACCGAAAAAATTAATTTAGACATTTTTAACTAAAAAAAGTAATAAGTAAAGAAAATTTAAAAAAAATGTTAAAAGTACTTTAAACCTTAAGTATAAGAAAAAAACTGGCATGAAGTTGTCATAAGTGGTAAAATTGAAGATGATCTTAAAGACTTGCCATAAAACTTCACATTAAAATTCACGCTAGGACTTTGTGGTGGGTTAAAGCTATGTAATGCACCCATTTTTAATATCAAATTGTATGGAGGAACTCGCTAACACCTAATTCAAATTCGTCAATTATATTAACTTCATGCCAATTTTTTCTTATACATAAGGCCGTTAGTACTTAGCTTTGAATTGAAATAAGTTAAGAGAGACCTATGGCTGCTTTTAGCTGTCAAACTAATATTAAATAATATTTTCGTACTAACAAAAATTATTCACCAATTGATACTTTCAATTAAGAATTTAACGAATTTTCCTAATTTGTATAAGGGATGTAACGAATGTTTGCATTCGCTTTCGCATTCGCAAGTAATTCGCTTACTTTCGCTATTTGCGTTCGCTTTTGCATTCGCTAAAATGTGTGCGAATATTTCAAGCGAATACTAAAGACAAAAAAAATTTTTGTACTGCTCTTACGAAAATAGTTTACGATGAACAAACATCAAATAGACGAAAATTATTTTAAACCAGCATGAAAAAGATGCATGTAATTACATGTAAAACTTTAATATTTTAGCGGAAAACTTTTCTATCAATAAGTTCTCATAAGTATCAAAATGAAAACCAAATCCAACGGTGTTTGGAAATATTTTTCAGTTTCAATCTTTTGAACGCCATTCATTACTTCGTACAACAATATTAACTAGTCCTTGTTTGCTGTAAATTCCACGCGAAACAAGTGCCACTGATATTATTTTTTATGAAAACTTATAATGTTGAAGATATATTTCATATGTTTTTCCCAAGATGAACAGAATTTTTCAGGAAAAATTCATTCCAAGTTTTCTTCATATGTACATATTTAGCAGCATTTCACATGAAATGTTGAACAGAGTACCAGGCTTTAGGACCAAAGTATGAATGGGTGGATTGCCTAACATTGTGTAAACTTATTTTTAATTATCATCTAGACTTACTCTTAAAAAAATGTATTTGCATGTGATATTTTAACGAATTGTAATATTTGCTTTCGCTTTCGCACTCGCTTTCGCAAAAATTAAAATGTATTATTCGCTTTCGCATTCGCATTCGCTAAACTGGTATTCGTTACATCCCTAATTTATATTACAAAATTGTTCATATTACTATTTTTCTGTGTATTTTTATAAATAGTCCGCCAGATAACTTTTTTTTTGAAAATGCTATGCAAAACATCGAGTATAGCTTTGGCTGTGTGGCACGTAGCTCCGTCCTGTTGATACCAAATGTTGCCAATACCCTCCTCTTCAATTTTTGTGAACAAAAATTCGTTCAACATGGCCCGATAACGATAGCCATTGACTGTAACGGCCACTCCTTGCTCATTTTCGAAAAATGGCCCAAAATCCGCACAAAACAGTGCCTCGTTTTGGGTGCGTCGGCTTTTCAATGTATGCGTGAGGGTTTTCTGTGCCCCAAATGCGACAATTTTGCTTGATTGATTGACATACCCGCCAAGATCAAAATGAGCTTCATCTGAAAAGATGATTTTTTTTTGGCAAAATCGGCATCTTCTGTAAACAATATATCCCAGCGTTGTTCAAGCGTATACACAACAATATTCGTTCAGCGGAAGGATAAAACTAATTATCTGTCGAATCAGACATGAGCTAAGTGTTACCATTCACGAAATAAGCACTAGTTGAAAAAAAACGTTAGAAGGCGGACCCTTTACATACATTTATATTATTTTATTTAATATTTTAAAGATTTAAAAATGTTTTTTCAATATTTTAATTGAATCTTTAAGAATATGTATTTCAATAATTTTTTTTAATCTACAAAAATATTTTAAATATTTGATTAATTGAATATTAAAAAAAATTTAAATTAAATTTCAATTGGGTTTCAACAAATTATCAATTAAATTTGTAATCCATGTAATATTTATTTAATGGAAAAAACAAAAAAAAAATAAATTGAAACGGTTTAGCTAATAAATGGTGTTTTTGATAGAGTCACACAAGTTTAAATCATAGTAAAACAAGGAAATATATGTTTAATATCAATTTATAGGAAATAAAATTCTATGAAATTAAAGCTAAAATATGGTTTCTGCCATGTGGCGGCCACGACTGGCACGTAGGAGGCGCAATCTGAAACACCAATTTTCAACAACTTTTCGCGACATTTGCGGCCGTATTTCGTCGATAACTCTTAGAATGTTGATTTTCAGATGTTCAATTGTTTGTGGTTTATCGACGTAGACAAGTGACTTAACATAACTCCAAAGAAAATAATCCAATGGGGTTAAATCACACGATCTTGGTAGCCAATTAATTGGGCCATTACGTGAAATTATTTTTTCATCAAAAGTTTCTTTGAGTAAATCAATTGTAGCGCCGGCAGTGTGGCGTATGACTCCGTCCTTTTGGAACCACAAATCAGTAAGATTAATGTTACGTATGATTGATGACTCCGGCAGCCCATAAAGCGCACCAAATAGTAATTTTGTGTGGATGTAATGGTGTTCCGACAAAAACTTGTGGATTCTCCTCACTCAAAATGGGACAATTCATAAAATGGAAGAAGTGCACGATGATTTTGACGAATAGAACAATTATTTTGATAAACGATTTGAACAATTTGCATGCGTTGCTCTGGTGTAAGTCGATTCATAATGAAATGTCAAAGCAAACTAAACAAAAAGCAACTATCAGCTATTAAATGGCTGCTCTACTAAAGCAGTGATGCTAACTCAAAGTTAGGACACTCTAAAAACATTTACTACAATTTTCGATAATGGTTAGAAACTAATTAATTTTTAAATTGAATCTTCGTTTTCCCTAATGCAATTTTTTTTACCGCGGCATATATAAACAGAGAACATGACGTTTAGCAAAACTAGGGAATAATTTGAAGGCATGAAAATGTTTTAGAAAACTTTACATCCAAGTTTATTAGCACATTCCAACTAGAAATTTGGCTTTGGGTTTAAAAATTCTACCAACAAAATTAAAAAACTTAAAATATTCTCGCGTGATCATTTTAAATCGAAACAGACAATTTACATTAAAAAGGCACCGTATTACCCCAGTACCGTATTATCCGAGTACCGTGCTATCATTATTATACAAAATTGATGTTTTTATGTGTCGTTTAAAAAGGATTCTCAAACGAGAATATAACCAGTGATGTGATCATTATTTCCGTTATGTAAATATTTTGTGTTAATACTTATTCAATAACTAGGTTAGGTTAGATTAGCAGGCTGCTGGTAAGGAAGGGTGAACTTTTAGAGTCCAGCTCACTTGGGTCCAATACAATCATCCCTTTGTGTTACCTGTTAATTGAAGAGAATATAGTGAGAGAGTGATAGGGAAATGATAGTGATAGAGAAGACAGGTGGTGAAGGAAGAGATAGAGGAAGGCTTCATTCTTTTTACAACTCTGCTCTTTGCACATTTTTGATAGTGCAGTGTTGCAGCGCCATCTGGTGTCAAATGAGGCGTATTTAATTTTGAAGCTGTGCTTAGTCGCCATTTTATTGATTATTTCACTTCGCCAATTATTCTGCTACACAACGAAGGAGGGCGCTCTGATGTACATTAGGATTATTATCTGATGAAGTCGGTATAGTTTTTAGTGACCAGTGCCTTATGCCTGCATCACTAGAACTTTTCGGAGACTGGGCTCGAACCCAGGCTACAGGTTTTTTGTAGTCAACGTGCTAACTACTTCAGCCAACGCCACCCTCTATTCAATTCAATAATTACAATTCATTTTTGTTTAAAAATTCTTCAATATATATGTGTATATATATGTTGTACTTTAGGCCTTTTTGTAAGTCGATAAACCGTAATTTGCACAAGAAACGATTTACTAAATAGTTCCAAGTTCATCAAATCTGTCTTAAGGCAAAATGTTTTTAAATTATTCTTGTTTATTTTCTCCTGCATAAAACATAAGTGGTTTTACCTGCATAAACTTTTATTATATATATTTTAAGACCTGGCGTAGCCTCGACAAATACCACCTATATCTACATAATTGTTTCAAACTTTCTTAAGATCTTACAACTTAATTTATAAAAAAAAGTATTTTATAAAAAATATTAAAAATCCAATATATATTACAAACGACTTCATTCATGTGAAATTAGTATACTTCAATATATAATACTGAATTTCAGACATACGCTGTTATTATTAAAAACCACACTTTTAACGCTCCCATCAATAAAAATTAATGCAAACCGTTATGGAAAATTTAGTTAATTTATTTATTTAAATATTATCTTAGATATTTCAACTGTTACATACGCTTTGATAGAATTTATATACGCCTCATATTTCAAATTTACTGGGTGTGCTAAACAATAAAATGTAGTTGTATGTGAAAAAAATTTTATAAAAGTAAATTATTAGTCTGTTTATTATTTCATATTTGACAGCAAATTATCAATAACACTGTAAACTGCGGCCGTTTATTGACAAAGGTTTATTTTTTATTAATTTTAATGAAAAAAATGCGCATATAAGCAACAACGCAGGCTGTTATCCCAGCGAACAAAATTTGTTTCGAAATAATTTTGATTTAGAGATAATAATTTTTATTAGAAGTCTGTTACGCCGTATATTTGTTTAAAGAAATTAATGTTTTAAAATACAAACCCTTATATGATCCTGTAGGTTCTATACAAATTGTTGCTTATTTCAATATAAACAATTGTTTATAAACATGTTCATATGAAAATTACAAGCAACATTTATGTATATAAGAATATTTAATAGCATTTGTCCGATTATAATATACTACGTTTATACGCGCACTATTTGCAAATAAAAATATTTGCAAATAAATTAACTCACTGATTATGCGGCATAGCAAATATATAAAAACTTGGTAGCAATAAAACAATTATATGGCAACAATTTATAGTTTTATTTGCAAATAAGTCGTACGTATAAACGTAGTAATATATAAGCTTAATAAGAAATATATTAGTTTGCGATTATTCAATAAAAGTAGATTAATCTATGGAAATGTATGTGCAATATTCTTTATTTATTTTTTTTAAAGATGTTATCGAAAGGAAAAAACATTATTAAGATGCTTTGATTTCCTTTTGACCCGACACAAGTTCACTTTTGAGATTTCTTGATTTAAGCTGAATTTGAAATTTTTTTAAATATTAACTAATAAACTAATAAAATAATACTGCAAATTATCTCCCCTATACAAAAAAAATAATTTGGGTTTGAAGTGTACGTTAAAATGAAATTTCCATAAATATTTTTACTAAATCACCCTGAAGTACAAATTAGTTCCTTTTTCTATAAGAGCGTATATGTTCACTGGTCTACTACACCATTTTAGTGGCATGTCAATTAAAACCCTCTTTTATTTATTTAATAAAAATATATTTTTCTATATATTTTTGCTGTAAAGGCAGCGTTCTAATACGACATGTATTTGATGAACATTTAAAATTTTTATATTATGTGTGTGTGTGTCATTTTTTTTATTGCTGGCCGCCTGTCTAACTTTTCTTTATTATTATTTTATTGTGTGATGAGCAAACAAATGATGACACTGACAGCTGTCAAGTTGAGTTTGTTTGATTTTATTAAAATTAATTACGGCCAAACGTCATTAATCATTAATATTTATAATGTTTTCATGTTTGTTTTATAAATTAATATCAATTATTTAAATAAAAGAGAATTTTTATTAACATTATTTTTTTAATGCACTTTGTACTTGCACTGAAAATAATTTCTGCATTATTTCACTAAAAATAAATAAAAATTAAGCGTACATACTTCCCCCGTAAAACAATAAAATTTTTTTATAAGAGTTCTATAGTATTTAAAAAGTAATGAATAACTTTTGTGCTTGTTTTTGTTAAACACAAAATTTTGAACAACAGAAACTAACTTAACTTGTTTGCACCCCTTCAAAAATACTTGTTTGGCAACACTCTATCCTTGTGAAAGCAGTGAATAGCTCTTGTTTTTTTTTTTTTTTTGCAGAAAATTTGGTGACAATTGGTCCAAACTTGCTCGTCTTGTAGCTTAAATTAGACGTGACATAGCCATAACGCCATAGGCATAACCAAACCAAAATTCAATTGGTTTCTATGGTGACAGTGAGAGAGACTCGCCATAACGCCATAACTCTCACCATGGAAACCAATTGAATTTTGGTTTGGTTATGCCTATGGCGTTATGGCTATGCCACGTCTAATTTAAGCTTATAGCTGGAGAAAGTGTGGGTGTTATCAAAAGTATGGAGTAGTGTATGGTGAAAAAAGACATATCGTTTAAGTGATGACATATTGACCATTTTCGTGATGTATCCTCTATCAAGATCAAGATTTTGAGCCAATTTAATTCGGACTAGGTCTAGTATTGCAGTAAACGGCACTGAACATGTTCGAAGTGGTCGAATACAGGACCTATCAAATAGTGTACATATAATGTTAATTGCTCCCTTCAATGTGACTCTGGAAGCAGTCCCGTAACTATACTTAAATAATAACCTAGGCTTAACTGGTATTTATACTTTTGAAATATGAGTGGCCCTGTGGTCGAGTGGGTAGTGTGCAATCCTGTCATGCACGAGATTGTCGGTTCGAATCTCAAAAAATTTTCAGATTAAAAATAAAATAAAAAAAAAAATGTCATTGCATTTGTAACAATAAAAAAATTTATAAGCGTTAATTGTTACAGTTAAATATCGAAATTTTATTTATAAATAATTTATATTATTATACATCGAATAGGTCCCTATGGGATAGTTCAGTGACAAGTCACAAGGTGCATACAAAGTATCAACTAACCCCATCCTAGGCCATCCCCATGTAAAAGTGACTGGTCCGCTTCATAGGAAGTGTTAGAACTCGGACTGGTCCCTATCACTTGGGGACCGGTCACGTGACTAATCTTGTGTCAGTTCCATTTCCTTCAGGGATGTTGATAAGTGAGTTGTTGTTTCTTACTTGGTGTAAATGAAAGTTTGACATAATATCTCTATTTGTTCTACGACATTTTTTAGTAAAGGTTCCCTGATCTGCATTAGCAATAGTGAAATGGGCATAGGATCCAGCTAACCCCTAAATAATTAATTACAATGTATTTTTAATAAAAAATATTTTATTGAATAAGTAAAATAATAATTTGGTATTACAAGTGCGTTAACAAATGTTAAATTTTATTCCCAAAGATATCCCAAAAAAATATTTCTTTTAATAAAATTTTCGGGTGTTTTAAACTGTGCAATAAATATTGCTCGATATCGAATGCCATAAACTCAAACTGTAAAAACCTAATCCGATTAAATCCTTATTAAAAGCGATAATTGGACTCCTGGTTTTTTCTTTATAAAATTAAATATGGCATTAGCTCGCGAGTTATTGTATTTGCGTGCGAACACCAAGAACGTGATTTGGAATTCGAAATGGGACAGTTTTTTTATTTAATTTTTTTTAGTTCAAATCAAATTCTGCATTAGCCGACGTTCGAGCACAAAAAACGTGACCTTTTACCTGAAGTAGAACAGTTCCTTTTTATTTTTTATTTCTTGCTCAATTATGTCTTATATTTTACGCAAGACTTTTGTGTGAAATTATGAAATATTCCATAAAATTCACGTACGTTTTCATATTTAATTGTTTTCAGTGTACACACTTATATGTATATTTCATGTCATGAGTGATCGATTCGATTGTGTTAGTGCTATATAAATAAAAATATATACACAAATATAGTTTTAAAGCAGCCATGCCTCAGGATGAAATATATCACAATGACAATTATAGACATTAAAATTATTTTTCTAACACATTTTTCTTTGCAGCACTAAATTCGTTTTCATTCACAAAATATTGTATAGCGTTGTTAATACCTCACGTACAGCTTAAATTTAGTCTTTCAGATTTTTCCTCTCTAAATTATTTTAATTTTAAAAATTAATGTTAGAGTGTAGTTTTACTTTGAAATATGTTGCGCCCTGTACCACAATATCGGCTCGAAAGGCAACTCGTATTGAAAAGAACAATAAAACAAGAGAATTCGCTTTTTTGCAATACAAGTATACGATCGAACGTTTTCAGTCGTCATCGTGCGATAGGGTTTTTACGAAAAGCAATTTTTGAAATGTTTTCTTTTAAAATTTCTTAGATCATATAAATATGAAAATAACACTTTCCATTTTTCTCTTGTTTTGCTTTTTTTCATGTATAAAATATTTCTATGTATTTTATATTAACTGCCAGTTTATAGAAGACAAGTAAAAATTCTCGTCTGTGAATTTATAATGAAAACAAAAATACATGTGAGTGATTTTATTTTGTTTTCAATATAAATAGGCAGACGAGAATTTTTATTTGTGTTCTATAAACTAAAGACTGGTTTAAATAAAAAATATTAATTGTTTAACGACACTGACCTTCCTGTGATCTTGAAAGCAATTGAGAGTTACTTACAATTTCATTCCTAGCATTCGCCTAACAAATCGAATTCCAATTATAATTGTTACTCATTGCTATAATAGTTCAATTATTTAAATTTTAACACCCAATTTAGTATCTAAGCAATAAAGTAGACATTTTTATTAGCTTTAACAAAGAGAAATATCACTGTCTCGCATGACTTAATAATGACTAATTTCACACAACAATAGACGTTGCAACATATTGAAAGGCTCGTGTTATACGTTTACAAATCATTTACCCTTTATATCAAAAGCCAACACCTTAAATATTTCACTTTTTTTTCGTTATCTATATATGTATGTATGTATGTAAATAAATTGACAGACTAGTAATTACACATCAATCTTAGTCCGTTTCATTTTCCAAACCGCCATTGTCAACTTATTGTAAGATATTTATCTTTATTACAGAAGCTTTGAAATTAATGTGTAGATGTAGAAAAAAATCTCTAAATAAAAATTTTTTCCTAACAAATGATTAAAACAATCTTGATAAGGCAGCAAACAGCTGTAGCACAGAAAAAGATAGAAAAAAGCGGAAAGTGAAACGCTAAAGAGAAAACGTACTGCCTTCAAACCACCAACTGGCGCCAAGGGGTGTAATCACAATGTATTTTTAATCAATTAATGAAATATCCAAGCGACATAGTTTGGAGTAGCACTTCAGGCCTTCAATCAAGCCTTTAATAAACAAAACAAACAAAAAATAAAGAACACGCAGCAATAATGAAATTTGATACATGAAATAAACAAAACGAAGAAAAAAACATATTAAACAAACAGCGCACGACCAGAGAAATAAAAGACGATCGGCTCAGAGCCGGCTCAAGAGCCGCCGCCGACTTTCAACGTAACTTCAAGCCGCCGCCGATCCATGCGGCTAGCCTCGGCTCAAAATCGCAGCCGGCTAATTGTTTTTGTAGTGGCAAATTTTTACCATTTTTTTTATAGAAATATGTTTAAAAATCTTATCACAATCAAAACCAGCGGCTGTCAATGTCAGCCGGCTCATGCAGGCTTATGAGCCACCGCCGACTTTTTAAGGCGGCTTGTTGCTCTGCGCACGACTGCAGCATAAGACAAAACAAGACAAAATTCCATACGTTATTAAGCTTAACAAACGAAAGAAAAAGTTCAAGAGACAGGCAAACAAATAATCAATCTCAATCACATCAATTACATTTGATTACTTTTTGAAGATTTTATTTCTCGTGTTTCATATTGCTTATTTTTATATAGATACATATACACACATACTCGTATATAAACATAAAATGTTTTACATACAAACATACATAAAAAATACCCTCTAGTAAATAAAATAATCAGTTGAGAAAAAACACTAACTTATAAATTAATTATTTTGCAAGTGACTACAAATTGGTTTAAATTACATCCAGATATCAACCAAACATATTGAATAGAAGCACACGTAAGAAATAAATAAAAGCAAAATAAGTAAATGAAAAGAAAATAAAAAAATCAAAAGAAGCATGCCATGAAATCAAATGCCAAATGTTTGTGTTGAAAAAAAAACTAAATAATTTCAATACTTAATATGTATAATGTTTTCTATGAGCGGTTCGTATGTATGGATATATTTATGTATATATGTATGTACGAAATTTTTATTTTTAGTGAATTTAATAATAATAAATATTTTTATAGACATACATATATGTATTTATATATTTACATAGATATATATGAATATATACATATATGTATATATATATAATATATAATATAAATATACATATATCTTTTTTTTGCTATAATATTAATTAACTACAAAGTGGTTGAAAAATAATTAGTTAGTAGTCAATTTAAAAGTCATGCAGAGATGGCCAATTGACTACCGCCTATGACATGCCTATGTTAAAATAGTGAGTCGGCGACAAGGAAAAAAGTCACTTAATCAACCAGTTGTGGTTATTAAAAAACCAGTTTGAAGTTACTTACAAATGGGTTTGAGTTCCTATAGGCTATGTACAAACATACATACGTACATATGTACACATATCATTTTGGGCTTACTACTACTTAAAGGTGTCCATGGTTCTGTCTATTTTACTATAACTTAACATTTCCTACATCAATCAGTGTTATCTTATACACAGCATGGGGCACTTCATTAGAGCATAATTTTAACAACAAAAGCCACTATTTACCACAAATGGTATAACAACAACAACAACAACATTTTTTAATTCAAATTGACACATCTACACATAGAAAAACGGTTGGGTCTTACCACAAATAATAATAGGTCTGTTCATTTACTTTCCCAGCAGAAAAACTTTCCCAGATAAAACATGTTTTCTTAAAAAAATGCACATTTTTGTGTTTTTCTTTTTCAGATATTTTTCATATATATAACTTGAAGACAAAATACAAAAGTAAAAATTTTACTAGTAATAATTTGTAAGAATTTTTTAGTCTCTCAATTTTTTTTTTCTCTTTTGACGCTCTTTCTTTCCTTGCAAACTTTTTGAGTTAATGAACTCTTTCCAGTAACAATGGTAACAAATTCGTAACAATTTGTAGTAAATGAACAAACCTATTATTACAACATTTGTTTAAAAAAACAGCTTAAGCGACATAATTTTCGATTTTAATTTTTTTTACCAAAATCGATTATTTGTGATGGTAAACAATCGATTTTCGTAAAAACAAATTAGGTCCAAAATATGTGTCGGTTAAGCTTTTTTTTGGCGGTTCTGGCTTGATATAGGAGAAGGAAAATCTATTGAGATCTTTCGCATAAAGTAGATATACATCTCTAAAGCACCTTAAACTCTCTAAGTACTTCTTAATTTTTCGCATAAACTTTGTACAAACATTTATTAAAATTAATTTCCATGAGCGATTTTTTGAAAATTCCTGGTATAGAGTAAAAATTTCCTTTAAAGAAATTTGAACAAGTGTTAAATTATTTTAATATTAGATATATGAGGGGCCATCATAATTATGTGGTATCTTTAAAAAAAAACACTATGAAAAGTAGCCTTTCATTTTAACAAAACATGTAGAATTTTAAGCCAGTCCTTGCTGTGTCAGGATCAATTACCTGACCAGGGTCTAAGATTTGAAATAATATTAAAAATTAAAAATAACTAGAACAACTTTCAAGATTACGCGAACTGCTATATTAGACAAAAGTAATGGCTCCTGGTAAGCAGGTTTGAATCACGGTGATTTCAAAATCAAATTATTAATAGCTGACTTGTTAGTGGATTTTTATTGTATTTTAAGCTTTTGTCATGCATAAGAGAATATTTTAATCCAACTTCTTACGCTATAAATCGTGAAGTTTACAAAAGCAATGACTTAGCTTTTAGTTTTTTTTTTTTGAAATCACCGTGATTTGTCATGTCGTGATTTGCAGATCAGGTCCGGAATATGCCTCTTCTGAAAGACAGTAAAACACGAAAAATAATTCTCAAAACCTTTTTATTTTGCCTTTCCAAATTAATAAAACTAAAAATTTCATTGCATTTACGTATAAAAAAGTTAATAAATTTTCTTACATAAAAATATAAAATTGGCTGTAAAGCTGCGTTTAAATTTATAAGATGTCAATATAAAAGTCAGTATCAATGCATACATATATAAATGCCAATAATTAGCCTAGTAATGTTTTGTTAAAAATATAACATTTGCTGACATATATAAATGATTTTGTTAAAGTAATATATGTTTCCATAAAAAAAATAAAACTGGCTGGAAGGATGTACAGCAATATTTATAAGATTTTTGCAAATTAACATGGACATGGTAATGCCTAAATAGAAATGGACATATCAATGTCAATGTTAATGTCAATGTTAATGTCAATGTTAATGTGAATGATAATGTCAATGTCCATATCAATGTCCACGTCAATGTCAATATAAGCCTAATAAGATTTCGGAAAATATAGATTTTATTATCCATACTGTTTTTGGTTTTTTTTAAAGCAGTATATTTTATAAACATAAAACTGCAAAGCTTTACAGAAATATTGAAAAGATGTGTACGAATGGATTCACAGGCTGTCAATAACAAGTTTGCAAGTTGAAAACAATCATGGTTTAGTTAAAAATACAAGTAATTTAATTACATTTTTATTCAAAAAAATAGTTTTTATTTATATATATCATAAAAAAAATATAAATAACAAATTGGCAATACTTTAATAGATAATTGTCTGAATCAAACAGTTTTTCATTAGTAATTAGTGGTTACGCTCTTTGGGGTAGTACATGGCGCACATAAAACACCAGATGTAAACTCAGCCGACACAAAGAAAACTTTCATCTTAAAATCTACTTTAAAAAAATTAATCTAATCTTTTTCGGCAATGATTTTGCTTCATATGTATTTCATGTTAATTTAACATGAATTATAGTAATTGTCAAAGAAAAGTTTTCGTTTTGAAATAACTTTATTTCACGTTGATTTAACATTTATGTACTGTTAAAATTAAAATGAAGAATCATGTTGAATCAAAGTTATTTCAAGTTGGAACAACATGAATTTATTTTACTTTAATGTAGTGTAATTGTATTTTATTAATTATTTAACTTACGTGTGGTTGACATAGACATCAGAAAATTGTTTGTATATAAATTAGCATCCCCGGACAAGATTTGAACTTGGAACTCATCGCATGGTAATCAGCATGCTTACCAATGCACCCACAAAAACTTTAAGTATTCTTAAGATACACACTAGTATGTACCATCTTGAATTAAATTTTAATTTAGCATTATTCATTGATCATTTAACATACAATTTATTTGAATAGTTTTAGTTTTAGTTTAAAAAACCAAAATGCTGTCACTTGAAAAGTTTTAGTTAAAAAAAATACAAAATACTTTGACTTAACTCCAGGATTCGAACCTGCGATCATCCAACTGCAAGACTAGTACACTGCCTACCAGCCAGCAGCAGTTTGTCAGCTGTTTACAAAGATCAAAAAACAACAACAATACAAAAACAACATACACAACTAAGCACAAAATGTATTGCTGGTATGAACAAAGCAAATAAACACCAACACACTCAAACAACATATTATTTCCTGTAAATTTAATGTCATTTGAATGAACTTGAATCAACTTTTTTGCATGTTGATTTTACATTGGTATTTTTTCTGTCTGTAAGAATGGTAAATTTGTATTTTATATTTTTTAAATAAAAATAAATCGATTGTCCAAATGATAACTTAATCAGCAACGATGTAATGTGAATGACTTTGATTAACTTTGTAATAATTTTGCTTAAAACAATAAAAACTAAACATTTTTTTTTAAATTGTAGGGTCTGTTCGTAAATGCATCACTGTGCTGCAAATGGAAATTTAAATGTTCTAAACTGATTCACTGAAGTAGATAACGCACAGATAAATGTCAAATATGGTGTACAGACATGATTGCATTTTAAATAAAAGTTTGCACATATGATTCAGAGCAGTGATTCATTTACGAACACATCTATATTTTAAGCTATTGAACTTGTAAAATTCCAAAACAATAGTTTTTAATCAGTTTTTAAGCTAAAAATAGCAACACCGATTGCCGGATTTTGGGATAAAAGAGATCAATTCGTTTGAGTGATATTGTTAAAGTTCTAATCAAATCGATTTGCTCGGTTTATGTTTTGATTTTGAAAAATTCCATCTCCATCTTCTATACTTCACAATTTCATTGAAATCAATGATTTAAATTTTTAATAAAAAAAACGAACAATTTGATACAATTTGTCATTAATTTATTTTGATATGTGTGTATGTACATTCTCGCATAACTATAAATTCTTTAATGCGCAGTCAAAATTGCGTTCAATTGAACAGTGAGTAGAATTATTAAATCGTTTAAAAGATATAAATTTTGAATTAATTGAATGGGAAAAATGTGTTATTGTTTAGTCTAATAATTTAAATATTTTGATTTGTTGTGCTAAATTAATAAATAGAATTTTTGGCATTTATTATCTAACTCATGCATAGCATACCAATGTGAACGATTTCATTTTGTTTTCTAGAATATAAATTAAAATTTATCAGTCTTATTTATAAATATTGAAATTTTTATTGATAATTACAAAAAAAAATGTTTTCAAAACCTTTCTAAAGCCTTAATAATTTTTATAAATAAGGGTGTATGTGTACAAAAGCTTCGGCCCATATTCATAGTCAAAACTTTAAGAATTTAAAACCAGTATTACCATACAAAATACTAGTTTGAAACTCTTAAAGTATACTGGGTTTTGACTTTGAATATGCTTCAATATTTATGTGTTTATAAAAAAATTTTAATTTGTAATTCTACAGGTGACTGCGTAAGGATTTTTTATACAAAAATACGGCAACCATAGCTATGTAAAGATCGAAGAATGTCAAAAGCATAAAAATAATTGTACTAAAACCAAAACAAAATCGAAGTTTTTGACATTCTTCAGCTGCAAAGCACATAGAGCAAAAAATTATCAGCTGAAGTAACGCTGCCACCTAGTTAGATACACTTTGCATATATTATTTAACTTTTCTTCGAATTGTAATGAGTCTCTATTTAAGGAATATTTTTCTTTAATTTTTTTTTTAACTTATATCATTTACTTTTATCACCACCCATATCAGAAAATGTGACATTTCCCCAATCAGCTTAATTTAACCCTTCTTTATCTTCTTAAGAAAGTAATATTAATTCATTTAATTGAAAAAGTTACTGAACTTAAATCTGAGTAGGAAATTATTCTTTGAATCAAAATACAAGATTTGTTTAACAATAAATAAATTTCTTACAATTATTAAAAGTTTTCTTGAAAAAAATTTAAATATTCCTTAATATAAATAGAGTATCTATTTTAAGTAGTTCAAAAAAAAGCATACAGGCCTACACACACAAAATCATCACACGCATAAGTGTCAAACTGAAAATGTAATTCTCCGACAAGAAAAAAATAAAAAATTAACTCAAACTAAAATAAACAGCAAAACTTAACTTTTTTCTGTCAATTTGATAAATACCAAACTTCAAAACTTCATTTCAGCATCTACAAACAACCAGACGCATATTTGTGCGTCATTTTAAAAAATTTTCAACATTTCAAGCGTAATATTTTCTGACTCTCAGTGGTTAGTGAAGCTCAATCGTTGGTGTGTGTTGCGCCGTATTGTGACGTTTTGCTTCAGTTTCTTTTTTCTTTTTTGCTTTTGTGCACATTGTAACAATTCAGATTTAAATCAATTTTAATTGGCGCCATTTAAGCTTGTAAGCGATTAAAGTTTATTAACAACCAAAAGTGTTTTGTAAAACATTTTTATATTGCTGTTGTTGTTGTTTCTGCTGTTTTTGAGTATTTATAAAGTGAGTGAGTGACTGATAAGTTTTGATGTGGTTTAAATTTGTTGCTTGTGGAACGTTGAAGTTTTACAACAAATAAACACAATAATTTATATCGATATAAAGTGAAAGTCCATTATGATCATATGTGTGTGTTGTTCCATCCATACATAACTGTTTATTAAGTTTTCGTCATATCACGTTGTGCATGTTTGTTCGAACAATCAGGCTGACAGCTGTCAAACTTGGTAAAAATATACTGTTGCTGATGTGTCTATAAAATGACGCCACACTGTCGTTGGTCTTTCTTGTATAATGGCTAAATGTCTTTTTCTTTTTGAACGTTTCACTTAATTTTGTTATTGTGTACAATGGTGACGCTCAATTAAAAAAAAGTTAAATAAAAAAATTATTGGAATTTATTGATAATTTATTCATATGTGCAGTATTTTAATTTTATTTATTTATTATAACGAAATAGTAAAATGATTTAAAAATAATTCAAAATAAAAAACTATACCCATGAAATATGTATGTGTATGCATACGAAGCCAGCTGATATTCAGCCTGCCGCTTGGAATGTCAATTCATAGCAAATTAATTTCTTTTTTTAAATTCCATTTAATTTCATGGAAAGTTTTAGATAAAATCTTTTGTACCTTGCGGTTTGTCTTAATAGACTAAGATCTTCAGATCTAAACTAGTTAAACAAATATTAAAATAATTGTCTAGCTTAATTCCAGCAAATGTAGAGAATTATAAGACGAGTTTTGTGGTCAGCTTGAGTGGTGCCTACTTCGTTTATTATACTGAACGGGACAACCAAAAGAATTATTCTTATGAATTGAATAGGCTAATGTTCGTAACGCTTTTTAAGCCAAATTACATGTGATAATTATTAATGAACAAATAAAATCAAAGTTAGTTGCAAATATTCTGACAACAACACATAGTTGAACGGAACAGCCAGCCGTTTTCGAAGGCCACTATTTTTCTTAAGGATATGTAACACTCAGACAATGAAAGCCTACTACTATTTCTAGGTCTTACCTTCTTTATGAAAGGGAAAGTGATAGAGAAAACAGACGAAGAGTTACACGAAAGCTTACTTTTTTGCAACTCTGCTTTTTGAATGTTTTTAATAATGCAGTGTTGCAGCGCCTCTGGTGTTATATGAGGCGAATTTTTTTTTTTGAAGCTGTGCTTAGTAGCTATTTTATTGGTTATTTTACATTAGAATAAGTATCTGCTCAAGTCGGTATAGTTGAGTGACAGATGTGCCTAGATTTCCGTGAGCACCTGCCTCTACGGCCTAATCTGACGGGTGCCAATCACCGGGTGTAGGTAAGACGCCAGACCATCGCCCCCATGCTCCCTTTTAGAATGAACCTAGTGTCCAATCCTTAAGGCACGTAGGTTGCAATCTTTGAATATAGTTATCCCTGTACTACTTTCAAGTACCTTGCTGAGGTGCTTTGAGCTATCTAAACTCTTCGCCGTAATGACTTTGTCAAAACAGTACTATCTGTTGTATGGCAACAGCACCTAAAATAGTGTCTGGCTGACCACGTCAAGGCAATCACTAGCATTGATTTAACACTGGGAAGCCAAAACTAGTCTCCCAGCATTTTTGGTAGCAACCACAGCCACCACGTTTATTCTCCCGGTTCCTACGCCACATGTGTTGTGTATATACCCACAGCGAGGTCCCCAAGAAAATTCATAAAACATACCTGTTTATTTCAACAGGTATGTTTATTTCAACCTTTTTAAATATGTGCACATCCTTTGTTCAGTTGCCAGAGATCGGGTAGTAACACATAAATTCTATGTGTAATGTACCAAGGGTACGTCAACGGAAAAAGCCACATCACTCCAGCTAGGGCCCCGGGATTGTCACACTTTTAGTCAAAAATATACTCCCGTGGAGGAATAGTTCAGTGACCAGTGACTATGCCACTATATATGTATGCTATATGACTATGGGCTCGAACCCAGGACCTTCGGTTTTGTACTCAACGTGCTAACTATCTCAGCCAATGCCATCCACCCTCCTCTATTCCTTTAGTGCTTATCAGAATAATTAAAATTTTCTTTGGTATATTTCGCTGACAGAAATATTTTTTTTTGTCTAATTAACACCTTTAATTGAAAAAAATAATAATAAAATTAATGGAGTCAATTAAACGTTTGTTCAAAAATTCAGTTGATAAACAATTTAACGAAAAATTAAACTGACTCAATGAAATAAAAAATTTAATTGATTAAAATGTTTAATTAGCACAATTAGATATTTAATAGAATTTAATTAAATTATTTTTTTTATTAAAGGTGTTGATTAGGGAAATACTAGTTTTCGGTAATTCCTTAAAAATTATCACGTCTACTTGAGTTCCTCCAAATATAAATTTCAGCCAAATAAGGTTTAACAAAAATAGAAAAATAAGTTCGAACATAAATTTAATATTATTGTTATATTAAATGTATTATAATTAAAATTGCCATAAAGTAAACAAAGACAAAAAATCTTGCAAGTATTATTAGCTATCGGCTTAGGAATAAAAATTTATATCTATGGAAAGTTAGACAGTATTATTTTTTAAGTGAAGAGCCAGCCTCGTACTAAAAAAGTGTTCTTTGACAAACGATTTAGTTCCCTATTTTATGAAGAAAAGTTTTGCCGAAAGCCGTCATATTTTTGTGTATCTTTATAAGGATTTTGGTAATTTAAAGATTGTGATTTCGATGTGTTTAGTAGTAGGTTTCTCGGTAACCTGAATAAGTTTTATGATGCCAACCTAAAGACCAGTGAAAAAAATCAGTGGGAGTATATTAAAGAACATTTTTCCACAATTTAAAAAGTATTAAAAACTATACAAAAGTTGTTGATCTAAAAATTTCTAAAATTCTGTTTCAGTACAAAAAGTCCTGGGTCCAAATTACGGCACTCGTTATCGAACGAAATTACGAAATATTTCAATAGAGTTTATATGGAAATATTTGTAAATTTCGAATCGTATCGAATGCCGTAATTTGCCCCCTGGTCGTTTTTGTATCTAATGACTACTCATAATGAAAAGTGAATTATTACAGCACTAAAAAGTTCAAAATATTTTATGTAATCACTGGGCAACAAAAAAAATCTACTAAAAGATCGATTTAATAAAATGCAAGGTTTTTTGATGTATGCATAGTTTTTTATATGGCTCCATATATTTTTCGTCTTATTTTTATAGATATAAATTCACTTTTGAACAGCTTCATTTAATGAAATTAAATGAGCTCATGTATTATAATAAATTTCATATATCAGTTCTTTTATAACACTTTTGCCATGTATAATCCCATACATTTCCATACATGAATTCATATATTTTCATATATGTGACAGCGCATAGAGAAAGGGACTTAAGGGTAAAAAAATCAATTTTCACATTTTTTTTTTTTTGATGTGGACAACATCTGGGCATCGAATGAGACCGAACCCATGCCCCAAAAGTGTTCCCTCCCAGAGATATGCGCGTTTTATGAAATTGAAGTCGACGATTCTAAGGTTATGTGAAAAAATTTTGGTACTAACAGAGTGATATTTACGATTTAAAAGAATTATAAATGAGTATTTATTATAATTCACAATTAATAATTTCAGAAAATAAACCTGGATTCGAAAAAACGCGAGCAAAATTGATATCAAACTCATGGAAACCGCGCGCTAGGTAGAAAACAGTAAAACCAACTACACAAAACAAGAGGAAGGAACGACCTACGCGCGTTTTCCAGGTTGACCAACACGTTCCTGACGTCATGAGATGTGTCGTTTTCAAATGAGACCAATACCAACACGCTCAGTGATGGTACACCAAAGATACACGTATTTAAATCTTTAAAATGGCTCTCCTGAACAAAACCGGTTTTTACCCTTAGGTCCCTTTCATACATTAAAAATATATAGACCAAACATATTTTTTTTAGCTGGGTTATCATATTTTTCACATTTTGAAAGTTAGTCTAATATTACAGATTTGCGAACAAAAGCTATCTAACAATTTGTTTGTTGTAAATTTTATACCAGCCGTTGAATGATTTTTTCAAAACATTTGGTGGATTCAATCTGTGGTCGTAAGGGTCATATTATGATAATGCTTTACAATTTTTGTTTAAAAGAAAAAAGCAAAATCAATAACAATTATATTTAAATAGTTTTTAAACTTATGTCAATATTACTTTTATGATGTCATTTTGAATCCCCCAATTGCGAGTTTTTTTTATATAAAACCACAATGATATTTAGACATAATATTTTAAAAATTTTATTTTGTAGTTATGAGAAAAGTTGCAACATTTAATAGATTTTATTGAGCAACCAGACGTGCTACAGCCATAACCATAGCAAACAGCTGTTCAAACCAAACTTATGGGCAACACTGTATTTGATTATAGGTGATGCACCATAACGCCATAACTCTCACCATAGAAACCAATTGCATTTTGATTTGGTTATGGTTATGGCATTATGGCTATGTCACGTCTAATTTAAGCTTTAGTTTTTACTTTCTGTTGCTCTTCTGTGCTGTGCTTTTCTGTTGCAAAATTTTAATAATTACTTTTTCTATAATAACTTATCAGCTGTTTCTGATAAACATAGAAAAAGTTACGAGTTTTGCATCGTCGATTGTTATGTTTTCATATAACTTTAATAAGTCTTAGATTTTAACAGATTAAAGCGAAACAAAGCAGAACGGAATAGTAAAACTTAGGACTTGTATAAGATTTCTGTTAACAAAAAAAGAGTCAGCTGATTCTTAACAGAACAAAAAGTAAAAATGAATTCTGCCTCAAGAGTACTGTTAATATTTCTGTATGAATTATCTTAAAAATAAAACTAAAAGACAATTAAATAAAATACTGAAGCTATGCATGTTATATATTTAGAAGAAAAGCAAATGCTGGCTTTTTTAATAACACAGATTATTACTTATTTTTATTTTAATTAATTTTAAACTTACCCCAGTTGGTGCCACCATATACTCCGGCCGCAAATATTGATTGCTGGATTGCAGCATTTTATTATAATTTGTTAAATCCACTTTGACGGCTGATTATATTAACGACTTTGCAAAAAAGAGATGTATGTATTATTCTTAGTGTTCTCCCGTTATACGGATAGAGATATAGCAAGAGAGTAAAAAAAATACAAACAAACCAGCAAACACTTTCTAAATAATTGCTGGCAACTCTTTAATAATAATACATGCACAAAATTGCACTCCTTTTTTCTTGGTATTGCCAAAAGGAAGTTGATTTATTTATTTTGTTTTGTTTTTGAATTTTACTCTCTAATCCACAAAGTGAGAGTAAAACAGGCAAAACAAGTATCTCGCACACACACACATACACTTGCATCAGAATTTTCTTGCAGTTTGTAAATCAATGAGGAAATTTGCGACTTTTTGTTTATTGGAGAGTCAGAGTGAGAAAGAGAGTGTTGTAAGGTGTTGCTGTTAACACAGGCGCAGTAGTCATATTTTGCGATAATAATGTTTATGTTGTACGAGTAGGTATAGAGTTGCAAAATTTTATTAAAATATCTATTTGGCTTGTTGTAAATATTAATTAATTTGCACTGTTAATTGTTTAAACTTAAAATAATTATAATAAACGTTAAAGGGAAAAGGTGCGAATATTTTTTTACTTATTTTTTATATTTTTAATTTATTTATAATTTTTATTAATTATTTATTTCACTGCTGATATAACTGCCGTTGCTTGCTTAATTTGCATAAATTCATTAATAAAGTTTTTATTGTATTATACGAGTAGTGAGCTTCTTCTTTGCTTTTGTTAGTATTACACCTAATTAAGCATTCATGTTGTTGTTAATAATATTCGTACTTTTAATATCTAATTTTCATTTGGTACATTTGCTTGCTTTATAATTAAGTAATAAATTTTATAATTTATTTAATATGTTGCTGTTATTGCAATTGCATTTTATTTTGCTTCACTCTTTATTCACACTAATTCACATAAATTTCATATAAAAATTAATTTATTTTAGCCGTAATTTAATTTTAACGACTTCTATGCATTAAATATGGTTTGTTTGGTTAAGTTTTAATATTATTTTTGCACCATATTTTTTTATTATTAAATTTTTTTTTGTCGGTTTTGCTTGGCTGGTTAACATGCGGTTTTTGCGGTTTGATATTTTATCCTCCCGTACACACATAGACACGTCTTATTTACCACAATAAGCCACATTAAAATTCCCCGTAGTTGCAGCTCTGCAAAGAGAGGAGAAGAAGAAAAAAAAATAACTAAATAATATAAATAGTGAAGGAGCGAGAGAGATTGCGAGAGGGAGTGAGAGACAGAACGAACAGTGTAAATAAGTGCATGTGTATTTGCTTGAAAATACCAGTAATAATTATAAAAAATTTACATTTGTAATGCAATTTGGTAATAAATCTTATTTTTGTGTTGTTGTACTGGAGTTCACTGCTGTTTCTGTTTCTGTATGTGCTTTAACAATAATTTATTACTTTATTTACGAGCTGTAAAATATTATTTGCTTTTTTTTTAACAATAATTTGTATGTTCAAAAAGGTGGGTGTTTTTTTAATATTAAATATTTGCGTTTCTTTTTATGATATCATTCATTTTAATGCACTACAGTACGTCAGGAAAATAGAGCGCTTTAATTTGTGCTGTCTTACAGTGGGTCATGGAAGTGGAGGGTGCAATTACTATTGCGGTTTTTTTAAGTTAATCTGAAAAAATTTTTTTTTATATGAAAGGCTTATTGTAATAACAGCATAAGCCTACTAAATTAGAAAACCCATGTTATGTGTTTTTCCTTGTGATTATAACCATTAAATAAAATAAAATAAAATAAAATAAAATAAAATAAAATAAAATAAATTAAAATAAAATAAAATAAAATAAAATAAATAATAACAAAAATTAAAAATTTTAAAACCCCCGATATATCTAGAGAAGATGTTATATCTCCTAAACGGCTGGATTGATTTTCTTCAAACATAGCTAAAAACCATCTCGATCAAGTCACGTATCAAACAGAAAAAACTAAATCAAATTCGGTCTAGCCGTTTGGGCTGTAAGTGGACACGGACAGACACACAGATACACAGACACACACTCCAAACTTATAACACCCCTTTTTTGAGTCGGGGGTTAAAAATAAAATAAAATTAAAATAAACCAATTTCTTTAAGTTATACAGAAAGTAGTCATTAAATATATTATGTCAGTAATTATTTATGGTCCTTCTAACCTTTCAAAAATATTTTCAGCATAAGTGAAGCAAGATGCTCTATAATAATTTGTTTCTCATAATAATAGTTTTTTATGTTTCGGCAGTTAGGTTTTTAATCTATTTGAAATAGTGTATAATGTATTAAATTTTTTTATCTCAACAAAAAGTGACAATGGCAAGACTGTTGTAAATTTAGAGATGGTAACATTGAGCTGTTATTACAAAAAAGCTTTTCGAAAATTGATTAACGTGAATCGAAACAATTCACATATTCCATTTGCAAAAATGGCTGAGTATACACATCAGAAATCTACCTAAACTGACACCACACACAGTAGACCAAACACAAAGAACGCTGATGATGAAGGTGTAGTGGCCTTCGAAAACAGCTAGCTGTTCCGTTCTACTATGTGTTTGTCAGAATATTTACAATTAATTTTGGTGTTATTTCTTCATTAATAATTATCACATGTAATTTGGCTTAAAAAGCCAATTATAATATAATTATAGAAAAAGTAAAGACATATCTTGCAAACTTTTAATCTAATACTACGACCGCCCTCGTTTTTTCAGTCGTATTTTTCCTAATTCTTACAGCATAATATTTAAAAAACAACTATGTGTCACATATTTTTTATTTGCTACTTTTTTCTTTGGACTTGTTTGTCTTCGTCAAGCTAACAATTAGTCAAGTTAATAATTTAAGTTTTTTTCTTGGTCCCTTTTGATTTTTTTATTCTTTTAACATTTGTGTGTAATTTATTCATTTTTTTTCTTTTAATAATAGTGTTGTTGTTTTCTCTCTAATTTTTTTTTGTTCTTCTTAGTCTTTATTTATGTTGTTAATTGCTTGTAGTTGTTAATTTTTCATAACTTAAAAGGTAAAATATAATTACACTTAATTATAGTGTTATACGCTGAAGTGGGCTGGTTTTCTTTTTAGAAAAATTAAAATGATTAATTAAGTTTGAGTATAATTATTTATATTTTTCATTTGAGTATCTAGATTTTAATTATCATTTTGATTTTATTAATTGTTAGTCAAAATAATATTATAAAACTTTGCAAGAATTAATAATTCAATAATAATATAGTTCTTAGCTTTTACGATTAATTAATGTGCAAACAAAAATTATCATTTGATCAAACTTGAAAAAATGCTGCTAATTGATTAAATGAATTTCGTATTATATATTTAATACATAAATTTTAAGTTTATACAATGTCATAAAAAACATCAACTAGAAATTTGCAATTGTAGCTCATTTTTATTATGGCAAACCATTAATTTATTTTAACTGCCGGGTCATCCCAAAAGATTAGAAAAGCATACAACAAATAATATCAAATAACTGAAGGTATAAAAATTCTACAGTGAAATTGCTTATAACGGACACCTCCTATAACCGGACACCTCTAATAAGGGGACAAGTTTTGTAGATCCAACACGTTCTTCCATATAAAATGCATTCTTATAACCGGACACTCTAATAACTGGGGACACTAAATTTTGAAAAATATTGTTTTAAACACCGCTCATTAGCCGACAGGAGCAATGAATTATGGCAAAAAGAGTTGCATTTAAATGCAGGTCTTTAAATGAAGGCATTTATCTTTCAACTGTGATTCATATTTGTATTAGTGCCAATGATATTGGTGACTTCCCGGTTAACGGAAATGTAAATACTGATGCTTTGAATACGGCAAATAAATTGCTGCTTATTTGAAGAAGTCGATTGTTTAACTCATTCACAAAATATCACAGGAAAAAAATTGTTTTTTTTATCAATTAAAGAAAATAAAAAAATGAAAATTTTAAATGAGTTTGAAAAAGAGAAATGTTCGTGCTTGAAATTGTGAAGATGTAAAGTTTCTTTTGTATTTTATTAAATCAGATTGCTACATTTCTTATAAAAACATTGAAAGTCATTTTGAGACCCAACAGCTGAAATTGTACCAACCTAAAATGAAGCAGTCTACTTTTAATATGATTTTTTCAACTACAATAAACTACCAAAAAATGTGAACCTTTCTCATAAGTGGACACCTCTAATAACCGGAAAAAAATACTGCGACGGTGAGTGTCCGGTTATGATAGCATTCACTGTATAGTTTTTTATTTTACGGTCTACGAAAGCAATGGATTAAAAAATATTATACGCATACATTGTCCATCAAAAGGCTTAGCAGCTCAATCAATCAATCATTCTTATTTACCCCAAAATGAATGCAAAACCAGCCTCACGTTTTGGCATTACAATATTTATATTTATGATGAATTTAATACCTTTTATATCTTAATGTTAATGTACTTTGGTATAGTGTAGACTTGTGTCGAACTCGTTCAGTAGTTCAGTTTAGATACAAGTGTAGTATAGTTAGACTTAGCTGGAACTCGTTCAGTATTTAATTTAATTGGGTTGAATCATCGTTTTGTGTCAACAATGAACTACTGAACGAGTTCAACATAAGTCGTAAGTAGAGTGGGTTGTTTTAATGCTTTACTTCACAACAGATGATGATGATGATGCAGTGTTTGATCTGTTACTTTCTGGGAAGTACTGTACAGTAGTAAAATGTAACTGTCGAGCTTGTGCAGCTCTCTAGTATGAGGCATTAGTGATACCAGTCAAAAAGTCACGTCCAGCAATGATCTTTGTGTGTGCAAAGAATGCTTTATGAAAATTGCTCAACTAAAATTGTCATTTATGAACCCAGTAAAATGGAAAAATCCTATGTGCGTTAGTGTTATGAAAATATCTTGTAATAGCAGGAAACCCTAATAAATAATGACAACACTTTTTCTATTACATCATTTAATTCAAACAAGAAGACAAACTGAAATATTTGTTTATTTGTAAGAGTAATTAATGTTAAACACAAAAATTACTTCTATTTTTTTAATATTTTTTTTTATTTACCGTATTACAAAGTATTTTAACAGCTGTTTTAGAGGTTACAATTCGATAAATACAAAAAGAGCAGTTGTTGTTAAAGATTTTGTTTATTTTGTTTTTTTTTCGCTACCAATAGAGAGAAGTACCTTATTTATGGTGCCCATATTACAAGCAGTCGCCTTTTTTTTTACAAAATTGTTGTTAAAATATATGATATAAAATGAACTATTTTACAAGACTTTGGCTGTGAATTTTATATTTACTTTTTTACTTATTCTAAAATTTTCTAATTCCTAGAAATCATTGTTAATTCTCTTCACGTTTATCTTTCTACCATTTCTACTATTTGAACTATGAGGAAACTTTTGACGTTTTTGTTATAACATTAACGTAATTTACAATGATTTTGAAGAATTATGTGAAGTTTATTCTAAGACAAATAATTATAAGCAAAAAGTTGTTTGAGAAAACTAAAAGTTTACAATTTCCTAAGTGTTTTTAAATACACACTTAATGTGACATTTCTAAAATACCTCAGCACTCCACATTTGCCTCAAATGCAGAATTGTTTAGTCCTAATTTACACTCAGCAAGTCTTATTGCTAAGTTGATTACTTTTTTAGGATAGAGTGAAGAGGGGAAAAGAAAAATTTATGTTCCCCTCGTCTCTCTCTCCGACAAACTAATCAGCTTAGTAATAAGACTTGCTTAGTGTAAATTAGGACTTAGAAATTCAATCTAAAAAGTTTTATGATTATTTTTATTTTCTTTCTAATTTTCTTTAAAACTCTTTTACAGCTGTTACAATAAAATTCTTATAGTAGACATTAAGTGCCCAGGAGACGATCAACTAAACTCATCCATCATATAGTTGTGTGTATGCAGTCGTGTTTATTCGGCTACAATCACACGTTAACGGAATAACTGATGAAAACCAAAAAAGTTTTATTATTTTATTTCACGGCTAATTATTTGATTGTCTCCAACTGTAATCGACAGAAAAATATGAAGAAGTGTACGGATGAAAAGAAATTTATATCGAATTTAAGACTGTGTAGACATTAAACTATGTGCTTTAAAACTGTGTAAACTTGTTCCTTTTTTTACCTGGATTTCATCCAGAGTTGTTTTTGTAATTTTTTTTAAACGCCACTTTCCGCCAATAACAATAAAATCACGATACATACGATGAGGACATACTTTGATATGAACGCTGAGAAGTCAAAATTAATATGGCGATTGACGTGTTTATATTTCCGTCTCCTTTTAAGCGACAAACATACGACACTCACACATACACACTATTTAATTGGTTTATTTGATCGTCTCCAGTGCCCATCAAATTTGCTTCTTTAATTTCAACAAGGAATATGGCAACTCTAGTAAAACTGTTCTTAGTTTAACCGTTTATTTTAAAAAGGAGACAAGTCAGTTTCTAAGAATTTATATCAAATTGCAGATCACGGCAAATTTAATCCATAATTACTATTATATAAGCTTTTTATAAAAATGTACTTGTCCCACATTAAAAATAAAAGACTGTCACAGACATAATTGGCATAATGACAAAAGTGGTTTAATATTTTGTTCTTTAGCAATAATTAATGGAGATACATTTGAATAAATTACAAATAATTTGTTTTAGTAGACAAACTTAACATTTACAAATGTATTAGCTTTGATTAATGAATAGATTTTAATATTTATTTATTTATTATCATTTGATATTTCAGAATTAAAAGTATGCCTCAGAACTTTTTCACAATTAAGAAAATCAGCAACCAAAATTGTATTTTTTAGGAATTTTAATATTAAATTATGCTTTTTTATGCAACAATAAAACTAAAAGTATTTAGTGCCAAAAATAAAGTTATTTTTGATTTAATGACAAAAACACGCTGTTAATTTTTTGTAATTATTCCATTTATTTCAAAAACACAAAGTTATTTAGACAAATATTATATTAAATTTAATTTATAATTTTTTTGCTATTTTGTTAAACGATTTTACGAAAATTTCTATGAATAATTAATATATTTAAAAGGTACTATTTTTTTGAATAAATAATTTTTAACAGATTTTTTAAAGCAATTATTCACCTTATTTTTTATAAAATTTATAATCAAATATTGTTAATTTTCTTATTTATATTTTAATATAAATATTCTCACAGCTTTTTGTATTATTTATTATATTTATAATTTAATTAATTAATTTTTTTTTGGTTTTTTGTTTACCGCGCGTACTATTTACGAGTGAAATAATCAACATCGACTAAAAAAATAGCTCTATATTAAAAAAAAACTTGCATTTACTTGTCATACGTACGTACGCATGCATGCATTTCGCATTTGAACTCGTACGTAAAACAACACTAGAAGCAGAAACACACCACACAAAATCAATTGAAATAAAATACAAATTTACTTTTTTTTATTGTATTGTGTGAAGCGACAATGACAACAGTAAAAATACTACTAAATAGTGTAGTGTTGCCATTTTTGTTTTGCCCCCCTTTCATTAAATATATGACATGTTTGTTACTCACTGGGCTCCCATTGAAAAAGAGACGGTTGCTTTTTGGGGAGCATAAATGGGAGCAATAAATATAAAATAAATAGAGAAAGAGAGAGAGAGACATCGTGCGAGAGAAAATTGGTTTAGAAAAGGTGTTTTCCAACAAGTGTTGATAAACTCTCACACTTGAAGACAGTACAGTGATGCTAATTATATGAAAATTATTTACAAAAAAAAAACGGTAGTTTGGAATATAAGACTTTTATTTATATCAATCAAACGCAAGTTGTCGAAAAATTTTACTAAATATTTAAGTAAGATTCAGACTATTTTTTTCCAGTATAATAGTGTTTTCACACTGCAAGTTAAAACCTGGTTTTAACGTTAAAACCATAAACAGCTGATTTTGCATTCACACTGCAAGTTTGTTAAATTCAGGTTTTAACTCACAGAATGTCTAATAACTTTGCTCAAAATAAAACAAATCTCCTGCAGAAATGCCTGTGTTGTTGTTGTATTTTTTTCTGCTTTTTATAACACTTATTTGACAAACTGTACAACAACTGTTTTGTTTGTATGAAAAACTTATGCCCTAATTCTGTTCGACGAATGTATCGTCTTGTCTATGGACGAAAAAAAGAAGCAGTTTTGATTCTTTAAAACGATTATTATTAATTGTCTATGCTAGAAGGTTCGTGTATTTGCTTTATGATTTTGTTCCAAATATTATATCCAACACATATTTTTTCATATATTTTTCAAACTATTGTATAATAATTTAATTGAATTTTTATGCTTTAAAAACATGGCAATAATATTTATATTTTTCATTGTCAAAGACAACAACCATTTATGAAGAAAATAATTTAGAGACTTCAAAGACAAGAACTCAGAAGCTTTTTCAAACAAATACGTCCTAAATCTTCTTACTGAATTAGGGCATTAGAAACTTTTCAATGCGCTCTAAAATAGAAATTATTTTATATTTTGTAAATAAATGTTTTAAAATTATGGAACTAGTAATACAAAGTGAAGAAGTGATTGGAAATCAAGTTATTGTATATGAAAATTAAAAAATAAAACTTTTTTATCGCGGATCGATGTCAATCACATCGTCTATTTTCACTTTCCAGAGGTCAATGGAAATATTTTCGTTGTTTTCCTTTCAAAAAACTCTTTTTTCCATGATTTTTTGATTGTTGTTGCTGCTGCATCCATCAAGTTATTGTATATGAAAATTACAAAATAAAACTTTTTTATCGCGGATCGATGTCAATCACATCGTCTATTTTCACTTTCCAGAGGTCAATGAAAATATTTTCGTTGTTTTCCTTTCAAAAAACTCTTTTTTCCATAATTTTTTTATTGTTGTTGCTGCTGCATCCATTTTTTAAGTTGAAAATCTTTCAAGCGACATCTCTTGTTATTCACTGGCATAAACATTATCAGCTGCTGCCGGTCATTTTAACTTGGCAGCACTAAATTTACCACAGCAAAAACATTGTTGCATTTCATAAAACCAAATTAAAACCAATTCAGAAATGGTTTTAAGTTGGATTTAACAAAAACAATTTGTGTGGTAAAACCAGGTTTTAACAGTTGGTTTTGATATTAAAACCAACTTTTATTAAAACCAAGTCAGTGTGAAAACACTATAACATGCATGAAAATTATTGTAAAAGACGAGACATAGGAACTTCGTCATCCATCTGAGCAAGCTTCAGTCAAACTGAGAATAAATTTCATGTGTACTGTTGAGAATATTGCCGTTGTAAACGTAAGTGTGAAAGAAGACTATGATTCATCAATTCGTCGTCAGTTACATTAATTGGAGCTCTGTCTTGCCTGTCTGAAAATTTTGCGTAAAAATCTTGGCTCACATCCGCTTAAGATGCAGCTGGTGCAGGTATTCAAACCACAAGACTGTCATATGAGTTGTTCTCTCGTTGAATAGGTTCAAGATCAGTTGGAAAGAGATCCGATATTTTATAGCAATGAAGAAATTTTGTTCTTAATGGGATTGTCAAAAAAAAATTGTCGCATATGAAGTGAATCCAATCCATAAAATACCCTACAGACTCAATGACAAGAAAAAATCCATCATTTAGTGCGGTTTTCATGCTAGTGGCAACATTTTACCTTATTTCTTCAAAAGTGAAGTACGAGCTCGCGTTACTGTCAATGGAGATCGCTACCGTGCCATGAGCAATCATTTTTTTTTTTTAAACCTAGAGATGACGTTGATTCTAGCGAGCGATGTGGCTTCAGCCGAAAAGGGCTACCTGCCATACTAGAAATGGGACCGTATCGTAATTATTTCGTGACACGAATACGCACGTCTCAGCATATAGTGTTCGTGACGAAAAATTGACAAAACCGCAAAACTATTTTAGGTGTAAAATGCATATGGGCCTTTCTCCGAAAAATTCCACTTTTATGTCGCGTGCGACGGACAGACTACACAAATATATATATATATATATATATATATATATATATATATATATATATATATGAATAAGTAAAAAAAAAGTTTCGTTTTCTTTGAAAAAAAGAGGCATATTTGCTTAATGTCGCACGCTACAAAAACTTGACATTCCTGTATATTCATTCGTATATATTTTACACCTAAAGAAAAAATTTTATATTTTGTATCGTCAGACACAAAACACCGGCAAATTCGTTGATAGTGTATAGGCCTCTTGTGCTGAAATTTCTGTTCGTAAACCGATAGTATCTGCTGCTGACATCACAGTTTGAAAAGCGACTCTTAAAAAAATCTATTATTTTGGTGATATTCAGCGCCATACCAGTGTGTGTTTTATGAGTGTTGTGCAGTATCGTGTTGGGAAAATTTTTCGCGAGCGTGTTTCGTATGTATTGCACGTCTTGGTATTCGTGTTCTGGTAGTGTCGTGTTGAAAAATTCGACACGCACTCATCTCTATGTCATACGGCTAAAGCAACCATGGATGTATTGAAATCAAAATTTGGTGATTTCAAGAAATTGACATATTAATTGGTCTCCAAAGTCCTGCGATTTGATGAAGATTTCCTGTGGAGACAAGGTTATATTGACAAACCAGCAACAATTGATGCCATTGAGGGCGATATTATTCGTGTTGCTCGTGACATACGGCCAGCTAAACTCGAAGTAATTGCCTAAAATTTTGCGTCCAGAACTCGCAGTGGCCAACATCAATCCAATCCAATATGCAAAATTTATTTTTTAGGTGCGTTATCTCGGTATCTGAATTTATACGATATGCCTCGTTCTAAAATGATGAAATTCTCATGGGCGGTAAATAACTCAATAAGAAATGTTTTAAGCGTTGCACTTTTAGGAATACGCTGTCTTTAAATTCATAGTTGACGGGTCTTCCCGCTCTTCTCAAAATTTCAAATATGCATATTGAATAGTTTGACATGGTAGGGCCGATATGCCCGAAGTGATTTTCAAATGTTAAGACATTGATTAATTTTTTTATTAAATAAATTTATAGATTCAAATTAAATTATTATGTAAAATTTTAAGTTCTATCGGTCTTGAAAAAACACCCTGTACTTATTTCCTTTATCAAACAGTTATTCCCAGAATTATGAAGAATTTCAAGTTTTAATTGAATATTTTGCATAAGCAATTTTTATTTAAATTTTAACATTAAAATTTTTAAATATAATTACTTAAATAACTATCCAACCCCTTATTCATAAAAAAATAAAATTAATTTGAAATCAATTTTAGGAAAATTTTATATGGAAAATTTTAAATAAAATACATTTCAAAATCATTTTAAATATGGGGACAGGGTTTATTTTGATCTGTTCGAATTAATTTCAAAATGCTTGCTTTGTATATATACGGAAATTAAAAAATAACTGTTAACATCACCGTTACCGTTCTCAGTCTCTGCATGCTCTCTTTTGGGAAACTGCTCTGACGGGCGCTCTTGCTGGTTGTTGTTTTGCGGCTACTGTTTTGTTAAAGTGTTATTAAAAGCTTTTAATTTGTTGTTATTACATGTGTTTTTTGTAGTTTTTGTTTATTTTTGTATTATTGCTGTTGTTTTAGTTTTTCATAATTCCATTACTCACTTGTGAGAGGTACAACTTGTGGTTGGGATGAAAGAGAAAACGTTTAATATCTTTTTAAGAAAAAAAAGTAGCAAAATCATACAAAAATTATTTAGTATATTTTGGGAGAGGAGCAAGTGTACCTGATATTAATATGTACATGCATATATATGTACATATGTATATCGTTCACCGGCTATAATAATGGCATAATTCAAAATTGATTGCTATGTTAGTAAGTATAATCAATTTGTGCTGTGAAAACTCTAAAAAATAATATGTAGTCTCGTATATCGGTGCTTTAGTGTGTTAATTTATTTGTGCAGATTAGTTTTTCGAAATGTGTCATTATTATGGAGGGTGTACGTTATATGTACATATGTACGAGTCTATTATACGTACAAACACGACATGAAAAAGTATCCATAACTTTCCTTTGTTTTCAAAATTCAAAATAAATATAAACATATTATAGGCAGCATTAAAAGTATAAAAAACACACTGCAATATTCAGTTAATTTTTCAGTTTAGAAAAGCAAATCAGTAGATTCGATTTGCCGTTTATGTTTAATTAACTATGACACGCATTTAATTAATTTTTTCGTTTCTTTTTCTTACACGCATCTTATTAATTCCTTTTGTTAAAGTTGCTTAACTTTCTCTTTCGCTGTCATCGAATTTTAAATTATTATTTTTTGTGCTTTCTAAACTCTAGTATTGTATTTAAATTTGTGAAATATGTTGAGCAAACGACATTGATTATTTCGTACGAAAATTTTAACACGTAAACAATATTAACCAGCCCTTGAAAGTATGCTGCAATTTTTTTAAGTTTGTAAAAATATCCCATGCGTTTGTTGTAAAGCCCATGCGAAACAATTGCCACTCATACATACATATATTAAACAGCCGTATTCATAAAAATTATTTTAGGATAACAAAAAGAACAAAAAGTCTAACAAACAAATTTCCATAAATTTTTGTTTTACTTTTTGTAAACCAAAATTATTTTTTTGTGAATATGGCAAGAAAATTATAGTTTATATATATATTTTTTTCAAGATGAACAGGCGACTACTGCATATATTTCATGACCAATTTTTTTATTGTATGTATATTAACAGCATTTCTTTTGAAATAATGAACAGAGTACCAGGCTTAATAAGTGACCTCCTGGCGCAAAAATTATTGTTAAACTTAAAGTTGGTTTAACAAGCGAATTGTGTAGGGTAAACCCGGTTTTAAGCCATGTTTTAACTTTAACAATCGTTTTTTCATAAGAGCCTAAATATCTTGTCCTTGCTCCTTAAAGTATACTCTTAAAGCTATACATTAAGTATACGTCATACATGCCTGGTAAGCGGTGAAAGATTAATAATTCGGAACTGAAAATTTTCAAGGCTTCAAACAGAGCCTCAATTTTGGTAATATCAGGCTTGTTCTGAAAATCACATTTTTTCAAATCACTAATGATTTTAAAAGTAATAATGGTCCTGTAGACGTTTTTAAAATCATATACGATAAATTACAATAGAAAAATAAACAAACAAAATAGCCAACAAATATCTGCATGAACATTTTTACTTCTAAAATCACTAGTGATTTGAAACATTTGATTTTCAGAACATGCCGGTATGTAATGATCTAAAAAATAGTACGAACTTTATCAATTTTAAAATTATTATCAAAATTAAATCATAATTATTCCGGTCGGCCTTCATAACACTGTTAGTGAAATTTCAACTTTCGAAATGACACAGAAAAACCCTGAGATACCCCAACTTAATTTTGGGCCGTAGAGCACACTGGTGTACTCCGTTTTGAAAGGTTATATCAAAATCAAGAGATATTGCATTTTTAATTTAATATTGCCTCCCAAGCGATTTGCAGGTTTTTTTTTTTTTTTAAATACATCAAAATCTCTTTTGATATGACTTTAGCTTTTGTTTATTTGTCGAAAACCAACTCTTAATATGATGATGTTTCACCTTCCCGCTAACACAATTAATTTATTTTTATTTATTTCGTTACTATTTAATCCATATTTGAAAAATTTAATGATTTTTTCTAAAATTTTTTTGGATATAATTGATAAAATTACACTAAATAGCGCTACAAACCTGAAAATAAATGGCCATTATCATTAAGTGTTAAGTATCGACAAATAAACAATAAATATCGTTATTTCAAAAGACTTTTCGAAACCTTTTTCCATATCTTATATATAAATACGGCACACAATTTTTTGTCGTCCACTTTTAGGTATCTTATCGTCCGCGAACATTGTTAAAATAAAAATGGTTTAAAAGGTATTTTTGTGTAGATATGCACAATATAAATTTTTTAAGTCTTACCATAAAAGTGCTAAGAAAAATTATTTTAAATTTGCATGAAAAAAAAACAAATTTCTGTTTGATTTTTGTTTTGTACACACATGTTTACATACGTTAAAGTGGTCTAATTTACACCACCGGGTGATCCTGGTATAGTATAAATATAGCTTGCGAAACAATACAAACCTAAAAAGGGAATTTCTTTCCCCTGATTTCGACCTAATATTTTTTAAACGGGCCTCTGTGTTTTACGGGCCAAAATTAACTTGAGATATCTTGGCATTTTTCCTTGTCATTTTGACGTACTAACAGTGTAATTTGTCATTAAGTGCAAAATAATCAGTGTTTCGTTTCTGTAACGAATGTGAATTATTTTTTATTTCAATATTTTCCTATAATTCTATGAAACACTGCACGAGTTAGAAAAAATTAATACGAAAATTGTTCCTGCTAGTTTATTTAAATTTTTATATGAATTGCCTTCAAAAAATGGGACATCAAATATAATTGTTTAATATTTGTCGCAGACTTCCGTTTTATATTTATTCAATATCAAATTTTTTTAGTTAATAGAATATGTGAGCTTTCGACTTTTCAAGAATATGAATTTTAACATTAAATCAAGTTCAGACATTTAATTTTAGGAAGAGTAAGGTAATCTCATTTCATATCAAAAATGACGGCATAAATTCTAAGACCTTTTTCAAATAACACAAGTACATACATATTTTATCAGTGTTAAGATCAACAGCTTAATTAAAGGATTTTAAAATTAAAACTCATTTTATGTTTGACAACGCAAAATCTATTGGCTCTTTAATATTTATTTAAATTGTTTTATATATTTTACTTCTAAAAATTTTTAACATTTGTGTTTACAAACTTAATAGCTAATAATAATAATAAAAATTTTGTTTGTATCTTTTTTTAAATCAATCTATATAAACAGAAGAAGTATGTATGTAGAATAATTGATTTTTCTTTATATTTGGACGAGTTTTTAGTCAATTCATGTAAATATAACATAATATTTTAAATTTATTGTCACAGTTCGCCTTGTGTTTCCAAAGAGGTTGCATATCTTAAACATATCGTAAATAAACGTGTTTAATAATTCATTTTATTTCTCGATAAATGGTTGCTGCTTCACTCTCCACACTCATTCTCTTGCTCTCATTGGCTGTTTTTATTTCATTTTCTGGCGAAAAGCTAAACATACATTTTGCGGTAGCCATTTTTTACTTTTATAGTTGTGTTGTTTATATGTTTTTAACAGCATCCGCCATAATTGTTTTACAAATGTTTATTTGTTGTTGTGATTATATGGTGGTGAACTATAAAAATAACATTTTTTTATGTTTAAGATAAACTATTTGGATAAGTTTTATATAAATCTTATAAGAAAATGAAGTGTTTTTTTCTGTACAAAAACAAATTAAATAAATATTATGCTGAATTCTTTATTGGCTTCCTGCTAAAACTAGAATATTTCTAGATATAATAATAGTATATATCACTGCTTAATTGCAGCACATTTATAAGTCAAAACAATTAATTTAGCAGAAAATGGGTTAAAAGTTTGCCATATACAATGAATAAAAATATGAAAAAAAATTTCTCTCGAGATCACAATATAAAATTCCGATGTGACATTATATTCTACTATATTTTGTTATCGAAAATTGAACTTTATTTGCAGATATAACCCAAAACTTAAAAGATGGTTCGAATTATTTCTTGGGGTTGCCAACACTTAACTGCTTAACCTTAAACCACCTTTTAAGTTTTTGCTTATTTATTTTATTAAATTGAAATTTTTGATTTAAAAGTGTTGTGAGACTTATCGTAGAATTTCATGACAAATATTTCAATTACATTTATTTCTGTTTTAAAGGTGATTTTTGAGTAAAAAAAAATGCCAAAAAGACCCATTTCCAGAGTTAGATGGTTAATGTTTACCAAGAACAGGTTGCTTGTAATGTTCTGAATGTACTATACATACCAATAATCTGAATATCACACGATTTTCAAAAATTTTGTTTCTAAACAAGTTGCAACTTTAAGTAGGCCGTAAAAGTTAGTTTGAGATGTAAACTTTTAAAACGCTGATGCAGGTGCATCTTTATCTTTTTTAGTCTTCTCTTCAAATATCACTTGGCAGAACATTGTTATATTTTGTGTGTTGGACAGTTTTATTTTCAACTAGATTAGGTTCTAATTTTGTAAAACGCAAGCTTAGCATTGATAAATTTTGTATGTATTTTGTTTTTAAGTTTTAAATTTGTCAACGCTTGGCCTTGCGTTTTACAAAATTAGGCCCTTAATAAATAGTCTTTTTGGTTTTGCTGAACTAAACTTTATGTTAAAATCTAATTTTATTCCTTGTGCTATTCTAAACATATCAATTTATATAACATCGATTATCCGATTTTTTTCATAGCGAACCGCAAATCCGTTCTTTAAAAATCCAGCTATTCGGGACAACCGAAAAACAGGTTCTTATAAAAAGTTATATTACCGATTTATTTGAAATTTCAAGACTTTTTGAGGAGGCTAATTAGTTTATTTTTATCAAATCTTGGTCAAATCTTAATCATATGAATAAATCTTTCATCATATGAAAAACATAAATTTAAACTAATGGGAATTGTATAAGCTCGATCTCATACATTGGTAAATTTTTCATATAGAAATATTAAATTTTTCATATAGAAAAACAAAACATACAAAGTACATTTTTCATATAGAAAAATTAATAAGACTATACAACGTACAAATATTAAATGGACTATACATCGTCCATTTTTCATCCAAAAAGTTTTTCATGCAAAAAATATAATGGACAATACATTATAATTTTTTACGCAAATAAATAAATAAATGGACTATATAATGGCCATTTTTCCTGCAAAATTTAAATGGATTACGAGTACGTCGTAATTTGTTATGCAAAAAATAAATGGACTATACGCCGTCCATTTTTCATGCAAAATATAAATGGATTATACATCGTAATTTTTTATGCAAAAAATAAATGGACTGTACATCATCCATTTTCCATCCACAAAAATTTTCATGCAAAAAATAAATGGACTATACATTGTCCATTTTGCATATTAAATATTAAATGGACTATACATCGTCCATTTTTCATACAAAATATTAAATGGACAACTTAATATTTTATACAAAAATATAAAAATATAATGGACTATGCACTATAACATATTACTCAAAAAATAAATGGTCTATACATCGGCTATTTTTCATGCAAAATTTAAATGGATTATACATCGTAATTTGTTATGCAAAAAATAAATGGACTATACGTCATGCATAAAATTTGTCATGCAAAAAATATAATGGACTATAAATTATAATTTTTATACAAAAAATAAATGGACTTTACATCGTCCATTTTTCATCCACAAAAAATTAAATGTACTATTATACATCATCCATTTTTCATCCAAAATATTTTTATGCAAAAAATAAATGGACTATATATAAATCGTAAATTTTTCATCGAAAAAATTAAATGGGCTATACATCTTCCATTTTTCATGCAAAATTTAAATGGATTGATTATACATCGTAATTTGTTATGCAAAAAATAAATGGACTATACGTCATGCATAAAATTTGTCATGCAAAAAAATATAATGCACTATACATTATAATTTTTATGGAAAAAATAAATGGACTATACATTGTCCATTTTTCATACAAAATATTAAATGGACTATACATCGTCCATATTTCATGCAAAAATTTTTGAATTCAAAAACTATAGTGCAAAACTAAATGGAACATAATCGTCCATTTTTCATGCAAAAAATATAATGGACTATATAGAGAACGTCCTTTTTTTGCCAAAATGTAAATGTACTACGACGCATCGTCAATTTTTATGCAAAAATTTAAATTTCTATAGTCAGTGTTTTTATGGGAATTGTTAAAATTTAAGTTTAAAATTTTTAAACGCACTAATAATCCCAAATTATTATTTTACTTATTAAGTAAAATATTTTTTATTAAAAATACATTGAAATTGATTATTGAGGGGTTTAGCTGGATCCTATGCGCATTTCACTGTTGCTAATGCAGATCATCAGGGAACCTTTACCCAAATTTCTTAGAACAACTAGAGTTATTATGTTATAAACTTTCATTTAAACAAATGAGAAGCCTAACAACAAATAACAAAGTTGAAACAAGAACTCAATAATCAACATGTTTTTTTATTTTCTTACTTTACCATTGCTACATTGGCTGACTTTTTTTCAGCTTCAAATTGTAGTTGTTCAATGTATTTTTAATAAAAAATATTTTACTTAATAAGTAAAATAATAATTTGGGATTATTAGTGCGTTTAAAAATTTTAAACTTAAATTTTAACAATTCCCATAAAAACACTAATTATTAACTTGACTGCACCCGGTCAAAAATACTTGTGTGGCAACACTCTATTCTTTAATAGCTGTTGTTGTTATTTACATTTATTTTCTTTTACATACTCTTACAACTACAATTTGAAGCTGAAAAAAAGTCAGCCAATGTAGCAATGGTAAAGTAAGAAAATAAAAAAACATGTTGATTATTGAGTTCTTGTTTCAACTTTGTTATTTGTTGTTAGGCTTCTCATTTGTTTAAATGAAAGTTTATAACATAATAACTCTAGTTGTTCTAAGAAATTTGGGTAAAGGTTCCCTGATGATCTGCATTAGCAACAGTGAAATGCGCATAGGATCCAGCTAAACCCCTCAATAATCAATTTCAATGTATTTTTAATAAAAAATATTTTACTTAATAAGTAAAATAATAATTTGGGATTATTAGTGCGTTTAAAAATTTTAAACTTAAATTTCTATAGTCAATTTCCATTTTTTGTACCAAAAGTTATTTCATTCAAAATATTAAATTGACTATATATACATTGTCCATTTTTTATGCGAAAAATTAAATGAACCGAAGCTTTCACGAACGAACCTGCTTAAACGATAATTAACGAAATTATCGAGCCGAACCTACCAACAACTAACCTGCATCTACCATACTCAACGAACGAAATCATCGAGCTGAACGTCTCATTAACAAGTTTGAGTACACGATAATCAACGAAGTCATGCAGCCGAACCTACCAGTAACAAACCTCTATGAACGATACTTAACGAACAAATTCAGCGAGCTGAACATTCTATCAACGAACCTGCGTAGACGATAATCAACGAGGTCATCGAGTTGCACCAAAAATTAATGAACTGAATCATCGAACTAACCCAAAAGCTGACATCAGAAGCAACAAAGTTGTTTTGAGTTATTTTCCATTATTTTATAATTTTTATTTAATAAAATAGGACTTTAAAATTAAACCCCATAGAGGGATAAATAAACCTATTTTTATTACTCAAGTTTCTTTGATCCGTAAGGTATACCCTGGACGCGGCAAAGTCATCCCAGCCGACAACACAACCTCGTTACCTCACATAGAAAAATTTAATGGGCTATACATCCTACAGTTACCATTAAATTGACTATACATCGAATATTTTTCTATATGAACTATTTTAAAAGTACACAGCACACTTTCCATAACGAAAAATTAAATGTGCCATACATAGCACACTTTTCGTATAGGAGTACTAACTGTGCTATACATAGTAAATTTTTCATAAAGAAACATTAATTGTGTTATACACAGTACAATTTTCATTAAAAATTGTGACTTGCAAATAAAGAGCTACATATGTATGTAGATGTAATAACCAGTTTGTGTGTTTCCTGGTTAATTACGAACTGAGTTGTACATAGATGCAGCTACTAATTTGTGTGTTTAATATATTTAAATAAATAATAATAAATAATTGGAAAAAATAATTACAAATTGAAAGAACAATTTAAGAAATACAGCATCTTTAGTCCAAAATATATATGAATTCCGTGATATATCCGAATAAGTTTCCTATTGTATCCTTCCCAGAATTATGTGCGGTTTCTAGAAGCTAGGCAGACGACTCGTCTAGAAAATTTGTATGAAAATCACTAAAAAATTAATCATTTTCATATATATTTTATACTTAAGTCGACCGTCTGCGTGGTAGAAACAGGGGATTAAATTTTAATTAAATTTTAGGACGGTACCTGAATTTTAAAATCTCTAACTAAGTGTTAAATAATATCATTTCATATTAAAAAAGACCTGCTCAGACTCCTGTGTCAGACGAATGTTTTATGCAAAAAATTAAAATACTCAAAAATATTAAAGTTTTCTCTATGAATTTGTAACACAACTTAAATCCAAACACATATTTAAATATATTACTTTACTTGACATTTGTGTTGACATTTGTCTAAATTTTCTACAAGTTGTTTTATGTATGCAGTTGTAGTATTTTATACGATAATATATAATCGTGATGATGATGGTGCTGGCACATACTGCCAACCATCCTGCTTGCCTCAATGCCTACGAACAAAACTGTGTGGTATACAAATTATGAATGCAAACAAATATTTTTTTATTTTTCTTTCAGAATTTTCTGTTGGCAGCAACATACAGAAAAAAAAGAGTGAAAAAAGGGCAACAACAGCTGTCATATAATAAAATTTCGCGAATTACAAATAACTGCAATATTTCATAAATGCATAAGAATGCACATATTTGTATGTATGAAAATGCGCGAATGCATAAATATTACATAAATGCAAACAAACAAATAAATATGTTGTTAAGTATGCACATACATACATATTCATATGTATGTGAATATAGGGCATTAATTTTAAAAGAGACATAAGTCGATACATTTAAAATCCGTAGCCAAAAACTTAAACTCTTGTATTTTTATGTTATATTATTCTTAAGAAATTAAATATTTATATTTTTTTATTAAAGAAATAAATACTAACAAATGTATTTACTAAAGGTAAATTCAGAATTGCATACACAATGTAATCATTTCTCATATTCCATTTCATTGAAAATTTACGTAAAATAGCTGATGTTAATAACAAGGGTGCCGATGAAGTGCGTGGATGTACAGAAAAATATCGGCATTTCCTTCCCCCAGCTATAAAGTCTAGTTTAATTTTTCTTCTATTCTTTAGGCACTCACATTAGTTAATAAAAATATTTCATTCAATAAGAATTGAAAATACTGAACTAAAGCCCGATTAAAAAAGAGAAGATATGTGTCTTCAGACACCCGATTATAGCTATGCTGCTTAGTTAGTTATATCAAACAAATTTCATGTGTGAAATAAAAATGCAATAAAATTATATTATTTGATGATGTCTAATTGTCGGCAAATATTTTAAAACGTTTCCATTTATTTCCCATTATTTTTTTTTTTTTTTTGTTTGTGGACGGTGGCGGCTGTTAACCGTTTTACAGCTGATCGGCTTTGTTCTCTAGGTTGTCCTCATGTAAAAAAACGAAACAAATATAAATTGAGCAATCGTTCTAGTTGTTTTTGTTTTGTTTTTGTTTCACTCACTTCAAAGAACGAAACAAAACCAAACCAAACACTTTGTTTCGTTTATTTTCGTACTCCGCTTTTAAGTATAAGGAAATCAAGACAAATATTAATTTATAACTGTAATATTGGCGATTAGTTTTGTTATAAAAATCACCCCTTAGCTCATGCATCGCGCAATAAATAGCAAAGCTATAATAATTTCTGAAATACATATTTTTAACATTATCGTTATCTACATTCAAGAAATTTATTATATGACATATTGTCATAACTTTATTTTAATTGAAATCTATTTCCGTGTGGTTAATGCATTTCATTGGTGCTTTGCCAAATTATCAGTAGACTTCAACCACACAATTTTAACAGTCACAAACCTCTTATCTTATGCATAGACTTTTAAAAAACTATTTGTGAGTTCACAAATAATAATGTGTTTGAAAATCACAAAACAAAAAAATGTAGTAGTTTCAGAAAGTTATACAAAACCCAGCAAATAATTTATATTCCACATGAATCTATTTCTCTATACAATTAGAAAGCTTTTGGATAAGGCAAAATTAAAAATAAAATCTAAATTTAACATTTAAGAAATTTATTATTTGACATATTGTCATAAGTTCATTTTAATTGAGATTTGTTTGCTGGTGCTTAACCACCAATGAAATGCATATAAACATGCTTAACCAGCAGCAAATAAATTTTAACTCCTAGTAATTAAATTAAAAATTAACATCTCTAAAATTTTTGCATTCTAAGCAACTGAAATTTTTGTTTATTTGAGTGACTTAGGCTACTTTCAAAGTAAACGGCTCAGCCTGCACATACATACATATGTATATACATGCATATTAATTTGTATATGTTTATTCATTTATTAATATGTCTGACTAAAGTTTTTTCATATTTGTGTATGGAGTTTGTACTCGTATGTTTTACTTTAGTTTAAAGTGCATACAAAACATGAATGAGTATAAATTATTTCACAGTTTCACACACATTTAGTTATTTATGCATATGCTTAAAGTATAAGGGAATACTTGCCACCAGCGTTATTAACATCGCCATCGACATCATCATCATCATCTACATCGTCATCAACATCGTCATCACCATCTAATGTTAAAAGACATTTGACATCAGCAGCTACAAAACTTGAAATAATAAACAGTGTCTAACAAAAGAAGCCATTGTAAAATAATTTAATGTAATAATAATTTTACATTTAATTGTAAACGACAAAAATGAAAGTTTGCAGGAGAAGGTTTTTTTAAGATATTTTAATATTTTTACAATAAATTGTCGCTTACGATTAAATTTTGTATGCTGTATCTTAAACAATTTTGTCATTTCGATAATTCTAAACTAAGGCCGTGGCTCTTTATGATTTAGTGTGCGATATGTACTGTTGTTATTAAAGGGTTAATTATTGGACGATAATGAGTTCAATTATATTTTGAAGAAATTTTTTCTGAACATTGTTTGAATATCATGACTTGGTAGGCGGTTTTAATTTCGCTCAGAATGCCAGCAACTGGCTTGTCTAGAATAACTCTAATATGTATTTAGTGCTTTTCATATATTTTTTCTAAACAAGTCGCTTGTGTGCATCGAAGAAACTACACGTAAATCAGGAAAAATTAATAAACAAAAATTGTTTAACAAAATATAACTGCGATATATTTTTTTTAGGTAGGACCAGCACTCATGCAATTTGTGCTAGAACTAGGAAAAGAGGTTATGGAGAAGAGGATAGAGGGAGTAGTGTCTATGGACATTCGATTTAAACTTTCCCACGTTGAAAGTGACAGGAAACACTTCCGCAGGTAGTTTATTCCACATACGAATAGTACGGCTAAAAAATTAATTCTCTCTCTAATGCGTAGTACAATTTATTGGCCAATCGACTACAAAAGGATGTGCCCCGAATGAAGCTCGTGTTGTGCGTAAAAATGTTCGGGTTTTAGGAACTAGTTCCCTAATATCATTAGAACACATTCCATTGTAGTAACGATAGAACAAAGAAATGCACCCCACATTCCGTCGATGTTCCATTGAGTCAATAGAGTTGGATACCCTACTGTCATCAATGAGCTTCTTCGCCCTCTCCTGTACGCGGTCGTGCAACTCCAAAGTCGACTTTGAAGCGCCGGCCCATATATGAGAGTTGTATTCCATTCTCGGTCGGATATAAATGGTATAAATAGTAAGAAGATCAGATGGGGTGAAGTATTGCTTGCACCGTTTTAAAAATCAATCCTAAGCACTTGAACGCTTCTTTTGAGACCTGAAAAATGTGTTCAGTCCAACGAACATCACACTGAATTTTCATGCCAAGAACATCAAGAGCTTCCGATTCCTTAATATTTATACCATCCATAGTTACACAGGCAGCAGCATTTACGGTCATGCGTCTATGAGTAATCGTACAGCATTGGGTCTTACGTGCGTTAAAATCGACCCTGTTCGAATGATCCCATTCATAAATTTTCGCTAAATCGTACACAGAGTAAAAACTACCTCATAGAATCAAGAAGATTTTCTCTATAATCCGTTTTTAAGCTAAGGGGTATCCCAGCAGAAACAAGCGAAGATTTCTTCATAGAGATTCCTTATTGTTTTTATGTGGTAAATCTTATTAATTTTATGAAGAAGAAAACCACATAAAATCAAGAAGAAATCTTATTTTCCCTTGAAAAAGTGAACAAAAAATTCACGAAACGTCGGGACAACATGTAATAAATGCATTTTTATTGACATTTAATACGGTAGGCCTGATAGCTTAAAAGGAATTATATAAGTAACGAAAGATTTTAATGGGCCAAACAGATCAACAAAAACAAGAAATCTTATTATTCACAACTTTTTTTACTCAATTTCCGTTATTTTTGGCACCAAAACACAATCCATAGAGAAAAACTTCTTGATTCTATTAGGTTTTGTTATAAATTGTAAACTATAGGGATTTCTTATTGATTTTATTAGGTTGCCTTCTTGATTTTTTTAAAAAGGTTTTCTTCTTGATTTTACTAGGCTATCTTATTGATTTTTTCAATAAGGTTTTCTTCTTGATTTTAGTAGGCTCCTATATGATTATGTGTAAAGCATCTTATTGATTTTTGTAATAAGGAAATCTTTTTGATTTTATGAGGTGTCTTGTTATTTCATATCTATAAATAGACATAAAGACAATTTTTTTCATGACCTTTTTAATTTTTGTATAAGAATGTTTGCACAATAATTTCAATGGTTATTCAGGCTGCTTGTTAGCATATTGGGTAGAGTGCTTGTCTATCAGGTAGAAGTTTGCTAGTTCAATACTTGGTGAGCAAGTTAGTTAAGAATATAACCTAATGTGTATGTATGTATGTTTAAATAAATAACATCTACAACATACTACATACATACATACATATATATATGGTATATAATTTAAATGAAAATACATAAATACAAAGAATAAAGACGCAAGTTTTTCTATTTTTTTATTGAAAAAATCAATAAGATAACCGCATAAAAACTACAAGATTTCTTCTTGATTTTTTGAAAAAGGTTTTCTCTGATGAAATGAATAAGATTTCCTTACTAAAAAAAAACATAGAGATTTCTTACTAATTTTGTTCGTTGTAGGCACTATTTTCTCTGTTTAGTTTAATGTCTCACTCATTGTTTGTCGCATAGCCTCAACCTCTGAAAGGCTACCTCTATTGTTGAATGAGAAAGAATGGCAATTGCTGCTTTCGTCCGCGAAAGAATAAATAGGGTTGAAAGTTTTACAAAGAAGGTAATTTAGAAAGATTAGAAATAGAGTTGGTTAAAGAACGGAACCTTGCCGTAACTTTAACTCATTTGATGAGATCCCATCTATAACAACTCTTATAGTGCGATCCCTGAGGAAACTCGATAAGAATAGGGAGAAATTATCATTGACACCAAGGACAATACATTTTGACAAAAGTGCACCATGCCACACTCTATCAAACGCCTTTGAGATATCTAGAGGCACCACCTTACTTCCACCAAAATGGTGGACTGCATTACACCATTTCTCCGAGAGGAGGGCAAGTAGGTCTCCCGTAGAGCGGCCTCTACGAAATCCATACTGCCGGTCGTTGAGTAAGCTGTTGGACTCCACATATCTTACAAGATAGAAATTCACCATACTTTCCATCACTTTGACAATAGACAATCGTTATTTCATCTTAAAATATTTCCAATTCTCTTAAATACTACTCGTATAACATTCCGGGAAATAAATAACTTTTCTAGAAATATAAATAAAATCTTAAAATAATCAAGAAATTTTCATCCACACTGTTGTAGTTGCATGTACATGTACGTGTCAAAAGCACACATACACATAGCATAAGCTTACAGTAGTTGCAACAATATACATATATTTTTTTCAATACATTTTTGCTATGACAACAGTTGCTGTTGTCACATACAAACTGAATACACAATCAGGGGCACTCACGTGCCTGTATGTATGTATGTGAACTTTATTTGTTGTGAACACACACTCAGACATTTTGTGTTTAAAGTTTACAGTTTTGCACACTGTAGCAGGCATTTTTTTGAAAATGTATGTATGCCATCATACACATACATACATGCAGGCATCTTTTTCTGATTGCTGCTGCCTATCGCTGGTTCGGTTGTTGTTGGTTAATTTTTTAATTTTTTTTTGTTTTATTGTATTTATTACTTTACATGGATGCATATAAAATTCGTTTTATGCAAATGAATTACAATTATGATAAACGTCAGCAGTTGTCCGGAAGTTGCCACTAGTAAATTGACAGAACCACTAGTATGACAGCATGGGAGACAGTGTTATGCATACAATACAATCTTTTTTCTCTCGCACACATATTTTTATTTACATATTCAGCTTGACTCCTTTTTAACATATAAAATCAACAAAATATTTACGTACATATGCACGTATGTACATATACATATATGCTTGTATCCCTGTCGGAAATTTGGCTAACTTTAAACTAATTTTAAGCTAACTATTTCGCAACTAGTACTGACTGAGACTTGGATTACTTTGCAATGTAATGAACTGACTATTTTAACATTGCGATGTCCTAGGCGGTAGTCAATTGTCTCACTCTGCACTACTTTCAGCTAACTTAGGGTCGTATTCAAAAAAATTTTATAAAGCTTTGCTTTGCAATATTAAGTAAAGTTGTATTCAAAAAAAATTATTATATCAAAATTCTAAAGTAGGCAACTACGTTTGTTAAGACTACTTTATATTGATATCTCCAAAATGTGTATTTTGTACCTCAAATATTTTTGTTCATATACACCCAGAAAAAAGATTGGTTGGAAAATGGTTAGGCCAACAAAATATCATTTGCATAAACTATATTTCAGTTCACACAATCAAAATTCTGTTAATCCAAAAAACAATCCATGTTTATTGCCATAAGGGCATAATTGTAATAAAGATATGATTCTGACAATTCTTAAATTGATTGCATCAACCGAGCGTATGCTTTTGCCATGACTAATTCATTGATTGGTTAACACAACCGAATAAAATATTATGAATTGGATGTTACTACCAACTTTTGGTATTGGCAACTAAAAAATTGTCGTTCTATATTAAGGTTAAAATAAACACTTTGTATCAGTTGCTGCAACTAACTATAGGTTGAGCTTACTATCATAGTTTATACTCGTAGCAGCAAATTAAAAATTAACTTTTGTGTCTTTCAAAGATATTATGATTTATGAATTCTCAAATGGTTTTTGAAAGTCTGTGCATAAGATAACAGATTTGTGGCTGTTCAAAATGTGTGGTTGAAATAAATAAATTTCAATTAAAAATAACTTATGACAATATGTTAAATAATAAACTTCTTAAATTATATATTTTTATTTGCGTTTATTGCTTATTTTATTTCAAGGAAGGCCAATTTTTCTTTCACATGTACCAATTATGATATTGTTTCAGTTATACTAACCACATTTTCGGTAGCAAGAATAACTTTTTTTTTCAGATTCCATACTGTTAACCAATTTTTTCTGTTGCTGCAACTATTTGTTTAAGGGTTATAATTAAAATATAGTGGTACCATAAGAAAATTGCAGTCGTTATACCAGAAATCTATATAGTTGGTGCAACCACCAAAATTCGATTGGCAACAAATTCGGTTGTCTCAACGAATCTGTTTTCTCTGTGTAGCATATATTGATTCATGATACATCTGAAAATGAAGCTAGAAGTGTTAGCTCTTATCTTAAATTTATTATTTCTGTCATGTTATGGAAAACATCACCAAATTATCCAAATGATTTGAAATACATAGCAAAATCCATAAAAAAATATTAAAATAAATTCAATTATACAAAAATGTTTTAGTGATGTACATACAGTCAAAAGGAATGGAAAAAATCTGGATATTCAAATACTCATTTCATTCGAATAAAATAAATTGTGATAATTTTTCTTTATTCATCATATTATTTTTACTTTAACTTCATAGAAATGTTTATCTGTTTTTATTCCATGTCAGAAGCTCATATTTTTTAAAGTAGGTTACTTTACTTCAAGATAATAAAAATTTATTTAATAATATAAAAATTTATTTGAATACTCGAATAAAATTCTATTCGATGTTGTACATCATAAGCTGTGAATTGGTTGTTGAACACGGTGGAGTTACCAGTATTTACTATTAAATTACAAAATGATTAAAGTTGTCTTTTGAATACAATTTCTTAATAAAGCAATGTTAGCCTTAAATTGCTTGGTAACTACTATGAACTTTAAAGCTCAAATAAAATATTTTTTTGAATATGGCCCTTAAAGTTAACTTTTTTAAATCACTTGGTAGTCAGTAAATTAAAAAAAAAATTCTGGGGTTCGAACATGTAACATCACACGTTGTGTACCGAACGCGCTACCACTCGGCTAAGCTGCCATCTAAAATGACAACAACAAAATGTTAATATAAAACTGAAATGAGTTTTAAAGTAGCTGAGAATAAATTTGTTGGCTCTCATCAAATTCGATTACGTACTCAACTGAAGCATTAATTTTGGGTTTGTTCTGGATGACTTTGCAGCTAGCTTTTAGTCAGTCTAAGAAAAGCTAACCATAAGTTAGCTATTTTTGTAGTCAACCACACATTCTCCGACAGGGTATGTATGCATATACATATTTTCTTGTTTCACAGCTTTGCTACTTTAACACTGTCATGTAAAGTGCAAACTATGTGTGTGTTTTTGTTAAGACAAATTAAATGCAGTTTCTTTTAATTCATTTAATTCAGAGCTCGCTAGCTGCTGCACATTTCAGAAGAAAAAGAAAAAAAAAACACGGAGCAATAACATGTGAGAGATAAAGTGCAAAACGCGTTCTTGGTATAATTACATGTTACTTTATTTGCTGCACTTAATATAATTAATGATCTTGTTTTTGCTGTTGTTTAATTAAATAAAATTGTCAGTTTAACAGCCAACGGCTGCAATAAATTGATTACATTGACAAACGGAAATTGATAATTTACATTTAATGTTTTAATGTCATTTTGTTGAAATACTTTAATGTGAGGAGATTTTATTTGCCGTAATTATAGTATGTCACAGCTTTCCCATACACTAAGCATCCAGGTAATGCGAGAGCAGCGATCGAAATGATGTGAAAAATTTAAGATTCTTTTTAAAGCATGATAAAAAAATTCATGATAAATTGAAAAACCAAGAAAAAAGACTAAATTATATAAGCATATTATTAAGTGTTTAATCAACCATTTTCAGTTCATCCCACTGATTTTAAAACTTGTTTGTATAACTGTTAAACTATAAGGAGACTTTATTTTCGCCAAAAAAAGATAAGTTTTTCTCCAAATATGTCGAAAGGATAAATAAGAGACAAGAGAAAAATTTAATAAGTACGTCGAAGTTCTACTTCAATTTTATTCAATTTATGCCCTAATTCTGTTCAGCGATTGTATCGTCTTGTCTATGGACGAAAAAAGGAAGCAGTTTTGATTTTTTAACACAATTATTAATTATTGTCTATGCTAGAAGGTTCGTGTATTTGCTTTATGATTTTGTTCCAAACATTATATCACATATAACACATATTTTTTCAATTATTTTTCAGACTACTGTATAATACTTTAACTGAATTTTTATGTTTTAAAAACATGGCAATATTATTTATATTTTTCATTGTCAAAGACAACAACCATTTCTGAAGAAAATAATTTCGAGAATTGAAAGACAAGAACTCAGAAGCATTTTCAAACAAAAACGTCCTAATTCTTCTTACTGAATTAGGGCATTAATCTTCTGCAAGATCATTATGATATTCAGTTCTAACTACTAAATTTCTGTTTTCGTACAACATAAATAATATTTATATTTTCTTCTTCTAATAATTCACATAAAGAAATCAAACTATTCACTCCATAGCAAACATTCTAAAACCTGAAACTACATATTTAGTCTCGAGTTAATCTAGAAATATACAATTTATTAACAACATCCTTTGCCGCAGACACATGTTAACTTCTCTGTTTAGATACGCTATAATCTCTTGCATCCATTTGTTATATGAAAAATTAATGTGGTCTTGTTTCTGGTTGGTTTTTTTTTTTTTGGTAAAAAAATCTACTTTATTTAACTTTACCACAAATATGTTATGCAGTAAAAAAAAATACAACAACAACCAAAATGTGTTTTTTTTCAATCATGTTCATTAGAATTCTCAACTAAATAATATTTTGCTTACATATTTCCCATACGTAGTAAAATATCAATTAACTTAACCTCAATTGTAAAATACCCATGTAACAAAAATTTTATGAAGTTTTCATAAAATAAAAAAAAAAATCTTACACAGCAAACAGACAAATATTGCAACAACAGTGCAGTAAAAAATTTAACTAAAAGTAATTCAAATATAAATTTAAAAATTTTTTTTAAATATAATTGGGGTATTCAAACTGATGTTATAAAGGTCATATTGTCATAATGTTTTAAATTATTTTTATTATTTTTTAAATTTAATTTAATTTACTCATTCATAATACGTAATCGGTTTTCACTAATACTACTACAAAATATAAAATTATAATTTTTTAGGCCTTCACACAAAAATTGTATAATGTTATGAAAATACCAGCTGGCCGGGCAAACGTTGTTTTGCAACATAACTTATTTGCAGGGAATTTCTAAAGTAACTCATTGTAAGTGTGTGAGGATGTGGCATATGAGTGATAGATACAGGAAGTGCTGTGATCGATGCCGGAATGTAAAAATAGCAAAACACCAAACCATTATTGTTTTAAATTTATTATAATTTGCAGCGCCATCTGCCGATTTGTGAATCTAAACCATACAGGCCGCCTTACTTTGCACCTGGCACTCAAAAGAGTCCATACCAAATTTGAGAACTCTGGCTATTATAGATGTGAAGATATACGATTATTATAAATAAGTTTGTATGGGGAGTGCCCCTTCCCTAGGTCATATGCAACCAATATTTTGAATTACTTCGCATCTCGCTCTCAAAGGGTCCATACCGTATTTGAGGACTCTGGCTATTATAACTTTCAAGATATACGATTATGGGGGGAAGCGTCTTCCCGCGGTCCTATTCTACCAATATTTTAAATTACTGCGCACTTTGCTCTCAAAATAGTCCATACCACATTTGAGGACTCTGGCTATTATAGCTTTCAAGATATAAGATTATTATAAATTAGTTTGTATCAGGGGTGCACCTTCCCTTGGTCCTATCGGGCTGACTTGTGAATCTAAACCATCCTAAACCCATACAAAACAATTTCATTCAAATCGGTCCAGCCGAAGGGCCAAGAGGAGTTCAATTACATACGCACACAGTAGAATTACATATATATATATATTACATATATATATATATTATTACATTAATAATATATATATATATTATTACATTAATAATATATATATATATATATATATATATATATATATATATATATATATATATATATGTGTACATACAGATAACCTTTATGACTACTGTTTGAATCTCCCACGTTAATTAAAAGCTTTTTAGTTACAAAAATATATTTGGCAGAGTTTTTACAAATAATCATCTAAGGACTAATAAATCAGTCAAATCTTAAACGCTGGTTTAGTTCAACTAAACTCAAATTTATATGTACATAGTTTAAACTCAATCAGTGAACCACACCTTATGTGTAGTTTAAAAAATAATATTGTGGCAGCACTACACTGAAAGAATTTTCGGCATAAATTCTATGAATTTCGACATTAATCTAATGAAAAATTCATTAAAATTCCACCAACGTTGGATTAATGAAACCAGTTTCGTCAAAATTATTTTATTGAAAACTTCATCGAATTTATTTAACAGTGTAATTAATGCAGTGCTATAACTTCATCGAAACAATAAAATAATTTCATGAAAAGAACGAAATAACTTAAATATAAGGGGTTTCTTAATAATTAGAAAATATTGTTGTCATAAATCCAATAAAATATTCTTCCGAAACCAGATTACCAACGAAGCAATTCCAATGAAATTCTTTCACAATATTCATAAAATTTTCATTGGATTTGTGAAATTATCATTAGATCTGTGACAAAATTTTAATGAAATTATTTCATTGGACTTATGAAGCAAAATTCTTTCGGTGTAGAATAAATGTCAAAAAACAGCTGTTTTGCAGCAGGCTATCAATTCTTTGCACAATCAAAAAGGCAAAAAAGTTAAGAAATTTTAATTAAAGGTTGCCGAAAGGAATTTTATTTAAGCTTGGCGAAGTGGAATAGTACAAAATAATAATAGAGTGTAAGAAAACAAGTCGAAAAAGATCTGAAGAAAAAGTAGAGGCTTGGAAAAAAGTTGAGTGCTCCATTAATGCAAAACATATGGTCTGTAAGTAAAAAAACCATATGGTCATATAGTAGTTTAAACGCTCAATTTTATGCGTTTGCAGATGGTTTAAATACTGTATTAATTTAAAGGTTTCCTGGTTTAAACACATTTTAAAACAAAAAAAAAGATTAACTTGAACTGATTTATTAGCCCTAAGAATTTAACATGGAATGTTATTAACTAATGTAATCGAATATTACCTAAATTTACTTCATAACTAACTAGATATTATTCCAGCTTGACTGAAGCTTAAATTAGACGTGCCATACCAAACCAAAATTCAATTGGTTTCTACGGCAATGGCTATGGCGTTATGGCGAGTTACCTGTAATCAAATGCAGTGTTTCTCCTAAGTTTGGCTCTAACAGCTGTTTCGTATGGTTATGGTTATTTCATGTCTAATTTAAGCTTTATGGAGTTTTTGAAATACACGCTTTATATAAATTTTTGTTGGATATAATTGGCTTACGTGGCTGCAAGCTAAACGTAAGCCATCAATTAAAATCAGTAGATTTTGTTTTTTGTAATATTTTGTTTTATAGTAGATACAAACTTTTGTAGCAAACTGCAATTGCTTATATCTGCATTTAATGTGGGCAAACATTTCAGAGTGTTATTTATATTTATATAAATTTTGTTGTTGTTGTTAATGAAAAACCCCAAAATACAAACATGTTTACACATATGCAAAACACAAAACAGTAACCGCAAAATGAAGTGGTAACACAACACTTTTGAACCCATGTTAAAATGTAACAAAAAATGGCTGGAATTAAATACGTTTTGCAACCAATACACCAACAACTGTGGCAATATTTGAAGATACAAAAATACACATGCACAAATAACAAACAACTCGCACAACTGATCACCAGACAAAGAGGCAGGCAGACGGGAAAGCACACACAGAAACAGTTAAACATAATCTTAGATAAAGGTCAACCTTAAGGATAAGTGGCTGTGTGAGATAATGAATCCTTTTATAAACCGACATCTTACTTAACAAAATGAACTGTTAGACAAACAGCGCAGCATATAAAATTTATTTTTCAAATAGACCCATAAATATTAAAGCATATTTTCTGTTTGCAGAATTTAAAGGCAAAACAGACTTATTTTTTACTATTATTGATGTAAAGAGTGCAACAAACCTGCAAATGTTTGTCCTCGTTTGTTTGTTTAATACTCATATCAACAAAATAAGTAGTTTCAAATCAATTTAAAACATTTTTAATTTAATTTATACCCTTCCTGCTTAACCCACACTAAGTTTACGGTATTTATTTTTATCTTAAATTGGTCAATTCCCTTTAGGGCTGCCCAAATACTTATGACAGCGTCTAGTTAAAAGAGTAAAAGTCATCTTATTATGATGACTTACAAAACGCTCACGTTCTTTTTATAAAATAACTTCAGGGTTTTGGGACTAAAAAAATATTCATATACATATAAATAAATAATCAACAATCTAAGAAATTTTATATGAATAAAATCTTTGCTTTTGTAAAGAAAAGCAGCAACCCAACATAATCTTAAATCATGTTTGTACATGGAATTTATTCTAGGAACGTGTGTGTGAGCACTTGTTTATAAGTCTGATTATAAAGGAGTCTATTATAAAAATATTAGTTTTATTTTCTTATGTTCCTTTGATGATTTTTTTTATCACTTGAATAAATATGAATTTTATTCTCGACTCTTATATAAATGTATGTTTATTTACTACTTTTTTGGGGTAAAGTTAAGTTAGTTATTATAACCAACAGAGACTAAAAGTATATGCCTTATAAGATCTGGTATAGAGGGTTAGGATGTCCCTTACATACACAGAAAGAAATATATTAAGCTTCATTGTATATTTTTCTACAAAAATATAAAATTGGCTGCAAAGTTGTAACGAAACATTTTTAATGGATATGGATTAAGATATGGATTTGGTTATGAATATGGAACCCGTGCAGGCAACCGATTTTAAAGACACGACTTGCCTAAAACCTCAGCTCGGGCCAACAACATAACAAAACTATACTGAACTAAAATATGCTACAGTTAACCTCTGGGATGAACATATTTTCCTCGAAAAGACAGATAAGTCGGGGTGTGTCGGCAATACAGGATCAGCATTTCCGACAAGAACAACCGTAGATAGGCGCCATCGCCAATTTGGAAAATTGATGCAAGCGAAATGACAAAGAGTATAAATGGAAAAGCCGGTGGAGTGTTAAGAATCTTATAGCAGCTAACTGCTCTTTTCTTTACTAGAAATTTAAAAAGAACTGATCATTACAGTGGTATAAAGTCAAACGACAACAGATCCACAGGTATAAAGAATTCAAACAAGAAGCCGCCCATTTGTTTGTATCAAAACGTTACATTGCACATCTAAAGAAAATTCTTGGGAAAATGTATTTCACTACAAGAAAGGACTGAAGAGAAAAGCTAAGGTCTATATTTTGTCTTTGCATGTTTTTATTACACAAAATCCTGAGCTCTGACAATTAGACAATATAGATCATATCGTTGCTGTTTTAACTAACTGACCTAACTGACATTTTGTAAATTTTACAGGAGAGGAGCTGTTATGATTGTTTGCTACATGTATTCTTATGGAAACGTCTGAAATATTTTTACTGTTATAGGCTCGACAGTAATGTTTACAGTCAAAATTTGTGGACAAGGTCTATTATGACTCATTAAGTCTAATGGTGGACTTAACTTATTTTTCAAAATGATGTCAGTTAGTTAAAACAGCGACGATATATACTATGGTTTTATTGAGGGGCTTTCAGCAAATAACTCACGAGTATCAACTGCTTCGAAGAGAAGAAGCGAAGCAAAGCCGACTAGAGCCGAATCACTTCATGCAATATAAAGAAGCATAGCAGACTGTGTAGGAAATATAAAGAGGTAGGACTCTTCCAAAGGATATGTCCCTCCGCAAAAAATTGGGAAGACACCAGAGAACGGTGTATTGAAATTCCTAGAAACAATCTAAGCAGCAAGTTTATCGAAGCGACTAACTATTTGTATAGCTGTTGCTATACCATAGTTAAAATCCTTCATTCTATGGATAAAAAAAATCGATATAGACATATCGCGCCATAACCGCCAAAAAAGCTTAAGCGATATTATTTTCGAACTCATTTTTTTTTTAACAAAATCGATCATTTGCGATCGTAAATAATTGATTTTCATCAAAAAAAACGAGGTTCAAAAAATGTGTCGGTTAAGCTTTTTTGGCGGTTATGGCTCGATATGTCAATGTCAGTATCAATGTTAATGTCTAAGTTAATGTAAAGGCCGATGTCAGTGTCAATGTCAATGTTAATGTAAATTTAAATATACATAAATGTCAACGCCAATATTAATATTGATGTCAGTGTCAATATTAATGTCAATGTCAACCTCAATGTCAATGTCCATGTCCATGTCAATGGCAATGTTAATGTCAATCTCAATCTTCATGTCCATGTCGATATCAATGCCAATGTGAATGTCAATCTCAATGTCAATACCCATGTCAAAGTCCATGTTCCTATCAATGTAAATGTCAATGTAAATATCAATATCAAGGCCAATATAAATATTGATGTCAGTGCCAATAGCCATAACATGGGCACTGTAAAAGATTTGAGATTTATTGTCATATCCAATTTTGTAAAATTAATATACCTTTCTATATATGTATGTATGTACGGGAAGGCTGCAAATCAGTATGTCCATAGACATGGATATAGATGTGGATATGGAGATGTAAATGGTAATGTCAAGATCAATACCAACGTAAGTTTCAATGTCAATGTAATTTTCAATATAAATAAACCTATTGACATATCTAAGATATGTATGTTAAAACTGCTTTCTATTTTAAAAAGATTTGTTGAATATTTTATATGTTCTCAACAAGTAGGGTGTTTTTATTATAACTTTTTATGTCCAGTACTTACTAGTTCCTATTTGTACGCTTTTAATCCAGACGTTATAAAAATAAACACGTTGTTATCTGCAAGCTTAATTGTATGTATACGCTTAAAAAGAAGTACGACTATGTTTATGTCTATATATTTTTGTTTGTGTGTATATATAAGGTTTATGCACTTAACATGATAAACTATATGTTCACACTCTGACCCTTAGGACTTGAAAATGTTATCATGGCATAACATAATCCAATAAGTGCACACTTACAGTTTTTCCATTACAGCAAACTGATATTCCGGCTCATGCACAAACACTATACATACAGATACTACGTTTTCTCTTAGAGTTTTCTTTCAAACGTTTATGAAATGATTGGCTGTGTTTGTTGCCTGAGAGCACTATTGCCTTTGGGATATGTAGCTAAAGTAGTTTTACTTTATGTGAGGTTAATATGATATAAATTTCGTTCAGTCAAATAAAGGGCATCACTATAATTTATTTATTATATTAGCCGCGGGAGTGTTTTTGCTTTTTGATTATTTTTACTTTTATGTTAACAAAAAGACTTACACACAAGTATGTCCAAATAGGAATATAAAGAATATAAACATATAAAAGGATATTATTTTCTATTTGGAATAATTATGTAATAGTAAATCTTTAGCACACAAATAAGATTTGTGTGTGTTTAGTTTAAAATATAAACAAACATAAATCTAAATTTTGATTTTATTTATTTCTTTTATCATTTGATTTATTAAATTTTTAAGGACTTCCTATAATTAAATACGTATGATTAATATTTAATTATTAAAAATTTCCTGAGTGAAATATGACGTATGATTAATATGAAACTAAAAGTGCTTTAACTAGAGATATTAGTGTTAAAATCGCTGGATTAAAAATTCATTATACTAATATTAGTAAGTTATGAAAGAGCTATTCTTTCGCATAGAATAATATAAAAATTCAGCAAAAAATTTTAAAAAGGTAATCGGGGTTGGAATTGAGCATTTCTGGTAGAAGCTCTTTCCTACTGGATTACCAACTTAAAGATTTTAACGAGGCGTGAGACTAAAATAATCGGTTCTTGAGAACTACTTACATTATTTATAATATTTCTCATCAATCAACTGCTACATATTTATATATTTGAATTTTATGTAATGTGATTTGTAAGCGAGTAATGAAATTTGACAATTAGAAAAATAGTTCTGATGGTATTATCAAATTTTTTGCTGAGAAGTAATAAAAATTAAACTGAATGATTATAAGTTTTTTTGTTAAGCATCTTCAAGAAAAATAGATATTCTCGATGTTATTACTTCATAACTCCGTAATTTTTTAAACGATTTAAAATTATATATACTTTACTAAAAGCCAGGTTATATAATACGTTGACCATGGAAATCTTGATGTTACTGTAATAGAACATACCAAATTTTTATACGATTTCTAACATCAACGCTGTAAGAGAATAAAGCGGAACTAACTAATTTTTTTTTTAATAATAATAAAAATTTATTTGCCGGTGGTCTAGCATGTCAATATACGTATTTCATTGGCACTTCAACCATATCATCAGTAGACTTCAAACACAAATTCTGAAGAGTCACAAACCTCTTACTTTATGCATAGACTCTCAAAAACTATATGAGATATCATAAAATAACAATATTTTTGAAAATCACAAAAAGAAATAAGCTTAGTAGGCTTTGAAATTGATACAAAACTCAGCAAATAATTTATATCCAGGTGAATTCATTTTATCTTTCCTTTTTTTTCAATAATTTTATAAAAATATTTCGGAATCTTTTGTATTCCAAAACTTGGAAGAGAGATGCTGAAAAATACCCACGACACATTAATATTAGATTTTACAAGCTTCTACTTATTTAACTTCAATGAAACTTGGCGAACAGCTTGTGAGATTTACATAAGATCTTGCATATAGAAAAGAGTGGGCATATCCATACCCTTGATATATTTTTTTTGTTTTTTTTTACTTAATCACAAATGCATACCTCAAGCTTTTTATTTCTATAATATTGCGGGGCCATTCCTCTTAAGATTTCTTATTGTATCTTTGTACTTCCAGCCAACCGATTGCTAGAAAACTTTTCAACCATCCTAGGCTCTTAAAATTATATAATTTCGTACGTAAGAGGTGGACAGTGACATGACTCTTCTGTATTTCATCTGTATTTTATGTACTTCTATTTAGTAGACCCCTAAGAAATGTGGGAACTATAATGATACAAACATCCTTTTAGAAAAGTAGTCAGTTTTACACTCATTAGAATTTGACATCATATGTGATGTCTCTCGCTAATTTATTTTCTATGTGAGTAGACTAAAACTTAGGCCCAATTTCACCAACTTATTTAAATATCAATTCATATTAAAATGTAATTTTTCCATAAAAAAATTAATAAAAATCGACATTTAAATATGAATTGATATTTAAATAAGGTTGGTGAAATTGGGCCTTAGAGCCTATTTCACTAACTTATTTAAATATAAATTCATATTTAAAAGTCATGATAATCGACATTTAAATATGAATTGATATTTAATTAGAGTTGGTGAAATAGGCCCTTAATGGCAATTAAGCTTTCAGACCTAAATTTTCATCACTTTTCGATATCTGTATTGTGGGTTTCCTTTTTTTAGTTATCGTTATGCATATTTAACCATTATTCTAGTTAAACATTTTTGAGCTGTATTTCAGTTATTACGACAAAAAAAACTTTCCCTGCAATAAACACGTTTAATTTGAAAAAAAAAAACAAAAATCTATTAAAATTTTTATTGTGTCAATTAAACTTTTAATTAAATTAAAGTTTTAACAAACATTTAATTGACTCCTTCACATTTTTAATTAAGTTTTCGTTATTTTTTAATTGAACGTATTTATTGCAGGACATTTTATTTCAGTGCTTGTGAAACTCAGAGTGAACAACTCTCCCTACCGCCAGTATGTTGCAACTTTCATACGTTGCGTACGTTGGTTGCAACTTCTTTTAGATTAATTGTGGTGTATATTATCCTCATGTGAAGCTTTCAAACCAATATCTAATATTGCTTGAAAAAACGAGATATCTTCCCCTACAATTATGTGAAATTGTGCTTCCTAAGCGAAAAACAAATATGAAAAGTTTTTTTTAGCTCATGATCAAGTTTCTTGGCTAGATTTAAAGCTTAATGTAAGGAATAGTTTAATGTGGTCTGTCCTAAGAATATAAATAAAATAAATAAGCAAATGAATTCTTACAAAAGCGTACTTTTTATGTATAAAATTAACGCTCAAAGTTTTTCTACACAGCAATAGCTGCCACAAATTCTCTGAATTAATTAATATTTTTTTCAAATAAGACATTAAAAATTTATTCTATAACTAACTAGTTCGTCTAATTCTACCCTTTTGCTACAACAGCAAATAGCCAGTTTTCACATCAATTACAATTTATGCTTTAGCCGCATTTACTCTTAATTACAAACTTTCAATATAGATAAACATAATTAACCGCAAAACGTTCAACAAGGTATGTGTAATTGTAAATGGCATTTTGCCACTTCACGACTAAAATAAAAGCGGCAATTCTGCATTCTAAAAATATTACCCAACATGTCTCTAAGACAAAAGGCAATGGCGACTAAATTATGGCAGCTAAATAATGGTTAAATGTACACATAATTATAGATGAGCCGCAACACAACACACGGACATACATAAACGGATGTATGCTAAGATATTAACACCAAAACAAAAAGGAGAACAAGGAAAATAATAGTAACAACTTAAATGGGGCATTAAAAGAAGACCAAGAAAAAAACTGTACAGCATGACAAGTCAACAACTACCGCTTACATGGATATTAGGGGGAGTCATAACGAAAAAGATTGGTTTACTTTGGGAAATATTCAAGTTCCCTCTTATTTACAGTATTTCGTGAAAAACTAGTCAAGGACCAATTAGGACTTTCCGTGCAGATAAATAACAAGCCAGAGAGAATTCGTTGCTCAGCCTCAAGGTTTACATAAGGAATAAATAACTTGCACAGGTCTGTACTGTCTTTCTAACTTGGAAAAGCTCAAGTCAAATACACAAAAACACTAACGTCTGTAATACATTGCATGATTAGAGGACATTCTCTGAGTAATGGTCCTGTTAGAAAAATATCTTTAAGAACTAATCCTTATGGTTCATTTAAACTAGAAAAATAAATAAAAAGCGGTTAACCCTACTACTTACCACTCTACAAAGATGACACACTATTTATAGTCATACTAAAGAAGAGGTATTAACAGTATGTTTTATGTTTTATAGAATAGTGGTTATTTTAAATTATAGCCACTCCATAAAATACGACGATTATGTATGTTATTTCAACATCATAAACTTGGAATTAAACATCGTCTGTTTTTTTGTTTAAGGCTCGTCTTATATGTTTGAATGAGTATATATGGATGGAAAGTTGTGGCTTGATTGTTGGTTGGCTGGTTCGCTGGTGTGTTGGTTGTAGTAGTTGTGGCAAAACATGACATTAAATGTGCGTGACTTGATTTTCATAAAAGACGTAAATTGTTTTTATATGATCATATCGCAAACGATCATCACAATCATACATACACATCGTTGTCGTCGTCGTCATTATTATCACAGAGTACATAAATTTACAAATATTTTGGAGTACGCTGAACATGTTTTTAAAAATTTTTCCTGACAACACGGTCAATTTGGCCGTGTTATTTTAATATTGTAAAAGGCTAAGGATAATTAATCTTGAAGAGGTATTGAAATGTTTGTGTAAACAGGTATTTATGGAATGTTTTATATAAAAATCTATTCGTAATTTAATTTGTACTTAAAAGTGCTAAGAGCAGTTACCAGCTCTGTTACCTTATCGCCAGCATACTCGTATGTGCATTCATAAGCCGCGTTTTAATATTGAAACTTTTTTCTTTAACATTTATGCACGATTTTTAACAACAAGTGTTTAATGTTTAATTTTTATCATCGACATCATCTTACAGCATTTTGTGATGCTGTCTACTGATTACTTTTTAAAGCTGCTGCTGGCTGTAGTGTTGATGTTGTTGCACCCTTCAAGTTTTTACGATTTCTTTGTACTTTTTTTTTCTTTTGTTTGTCTTATTTTTCTTCCGCTTTTTATTGTGTGACTTTTATATGCTTTTTGCCAGACCATTTACAGTTTATGTTTTACAACTTACATACATGGGCGTGTCCATAAATTATAGGGTTTGTGTTGCTTTTTATAAAATAATAAACGCAGAAAGCAGCTAATTGTATGCATCTGATAAAAAAAAGAATATATGATAACGTTCAGTAAATTACAGTGTTGGCAAATGTTAATGCGAACATTGTAATATTTTGTTGTTTTTTGCCAAAAAAAAAACCCTTAATAATTATTAATAAAAATTGCCCTGTGCAGACTGTTGATGATGATGTTTTCCACTTAAATGATTTCATGTTTTTGTAGTTTGTTTAATATCCCTGCAGAAAATTTGGTGACAATTGATCCAAATGTACTCGTCCTATAACTGGAGATAATGTGGGTGTTATCAAAAGTACGTAGTAGTGTATGGTAAAAAAAGTCATATGGTTTAAATGGTGGCATATTGACCATTTTCGTGGTGTATCGTCTTGATCTTGAGCCAATTTAATTCGGACTCGGTCTAGTATTGTAGTAAACTGCACTGAACATGTTCGATGTGGTCGAACACAGGACCTATCAAATAGTGTAAATATAATGTTAATTGCTCCCTTCAATGTGACTCTGGGATCAGTCCCGTAACTATACTTAGATATTAACCTAAGCTTAAATGGTATTTATACTTTTGAAATATGAGTGGCCCTGTGGTCGAGTGGGTAGGGTGCCAGCCTGTCATGCACGAGGTTGTCGGTTCGAATCTCAAAAAATTTTCAGATTAAAAATAAAATTTAAAAAAAATGTCATTGCATTTGTAACAATAAAAAATATATAAGCGTTAATTGTTACAGTTAAATGTCGAAACTTTATTTATAAATAATTTATATTATTATACATCGAATAGGTCCCTATAAGATAGTTCAGTGACAAGTCACAAGGTGCATAGAAAGTATCAATTAACCCCATCCTAGGCCATCCCCATGTAAAAGTGACTGGTCCGCTTCATAGGAAGTGTTAGAACTCGGACTGGTCCCTATCACTTGGGGACCGGTCACGTGACTAATCTTGTGTCAGTTCCATTTCCTGCAGGGATACTCATACAGTGTACAATAATGCAGATTTTTTTATAACATTTACCTTAGGAATTTTATAAAATTCATTCATCTAATTTCTAATACATTTTACTAAATTTCTCAGTCGTGTTTGGTGGCTTAAGAAGGATATTTTTTAAAGAAAACTTAATTAAACGATTGATCGCATAATATATATCCTGATAATTGGTCTTCTAAAACATACTGGCTTAACAGTAAGCAATACATCTTGCCATCAAATTTAACGTAACAAGCATATAAGGGACATTCTGAAAAATTGAGACATGTCGGCCAACTAGAAGACACCAATCTTAACCCTAGTGTACTCTTTTAACAACATTTCTTCCAAACGAAAATTCGCTACATCTAACATAAAAATCTTTGCACAATCTTGGGGCATCCCAACAAATGGGGACATGTCAGCAGCCAACTGGGAAACACTAATTTTAGCCCAGGCCTAATACGCTACTTAACCCCACAGTCCTTCTTTGAAAGAAAATTTCGCTCGACAAAATAATCTTGCCACAATCTCAAGAGCATAATTTTTATACATGAATGGCACGCAAAAAGGGGAAGGTGTCATTGGAGTCATATATTTCATTTGGACGAAAAATGTGCTTCCGTCGCCTGCATAATTGTAGTGTGCTCCAGGCAGAAATATTCATCGCCATCCTGTGGTGGCGGATCATCTAGAGAGATATTTAACCTTATTCCTGTATTGAATATCTTTGTGGCATTCTGCTCTCAACCTACTGCAGACGTATCGATATTGTAATCCAGAGATCCGCAAAATAAAATATGTTTGTATTGTGAGAAAAATTAGAATTAAAGAAACTTGGACTTGAAGAAAGTTTTGTAATTTAAAATTATTAAATTTGAACTTTAATTTTGTTCCGTGTGCTCAAAAAAAAACTAAGCAAAAAACCAGGAAAATATTTTCTCATTGACGACTTAATGAAGGAGCATAAGCACGTGTGTGATTTGTTTGTCCACAATTGTGGTATGGCGTGCAGTTCACTGTTGTAATCTCAACGACAGTGAAAACTGTCAAAATAAAGCAAGTCTTTAATTCTCGTGGCAGCAATCAATGGTCATTGTGCCTTCGAAACCCATGCCAAAAAAAATGGTTCTTCCCCTACAATAACTACAGATCCAATTGTCGACATAAAGAAGAAAGTGAAGAACATATCTTTTCTTCGTTGGCAATAGCTTGTTTGGATTTCTTTTGGAAGTATCAGGGGAAGAACTAAAATATACTCCTTCATTAGAATAAATGGATGATTCGCCAGCATGGGAGCATCTTACCTTCTTCAGTCATCACTCCTCTTTATTCTATATCTAATACTCTTTGACCTCTTAGCTGCCCAACTCAAGCAGTGTTGTCAGATTTATTTTCAGCCTCCTCGCCAAAATGACTTGCAAAAAATATCTTTATTTTTCAATTACATTAAATATATCTATTATTACATTTTAAATTCTGTAGGTAATCTCTGTAAAGCTGGGATCCCACTATCGGCACATTGTACCGATGTTTGTCGGCTTATTCTAATCATGAATTTTTTTAATGAAATTTCATAAAATTTGTTGCACGAACCTTTTTCTTATTCTCTAACAGCAGCTCTATAGAAGAGAGTTATTTATAAAAAATTACGTAGCATGCATCTCTGAAGCATTTTTGGAAATTTCTTTGATATGATTTTCTTCTGCTGTCTTTCTATTGACAAATAGATAGACTAGTAAAGGCTAGTAAAGGCGTGGCGGCAGAGAAAAACGCCCATAGTTCCCCCACCTAAAGTGTAATTTAATTTGTTTTGTTTTCTTTAAAAAATCACATTAATTAATAAAAATATTTCATGCTATAAGAATTAAAAATACTGATTTTGTAAACCGATTAAAAAATTATTTCTGATAAAAAAAATGTTCATGCAACTAATTGCATCTAAAAATGCATTATGTTAATTAGTTAATAATAAAATCAAAGCTTTAATTTTTATTTATAAAAGATAAGTTTTATGAATTCCTACATTCTCGTGTTTTTCAATCATTAATATAATTTAAAAAAAATTTTACCACATTTTATTTAGTGCTCATTAAATTATAACTTTTTTCTTCATAAAAAATTTTTAACATTTGTAAATTACCAATAAACAGACATGAAACAAAAGCTGGCTGATATTTTTTTACACCATCAGTTAGTATTGCGCTGCTTTTTTTCTACTAAGTTTATGTGCAATAAAAAAAAAAGTTTATTAATAAAGTCAAAAGAGAAAAAAAACTATAATTGTTATTAAAAAAAAATAAGTCAACGAAGCGTATGAAACATGAGAATGCGTGTTGGTTACAATTAATTTATATTGACGGAAATTAAAATAATCAGTGGCTGCAACTGCCAATTTCAATCTTAATTTAATTTCTGTTGTTAATATAATAGCTATTGATACTTTAATAGATGAGCATGAATATTTAGAGATACATACATATACACCCAGAAAAAAATATTGGTTGAACAATTGTTAGGTCAATATAATATTAGTTGAATCAACTGTATTTCGGCTCTCGCTGTAAATTTTCTATGAATCCAAAAAAACAATCAATGTTCATAAACGTAAGAGCTAAATTATAATAATGATATGGTTATCACCACTCTTAAATACATTAGATCAACCGATCGAATGCTTTTTTTGTCATGACTAAATAACAGATATGATGAACACAACCGAGTAAAATATTATGAATTGGATGTATGTATGTACCAATTATTGTTATTTTCAACTAAAAAAATTGTCTATCTAAATTTATTTCAAAAACAAGACTATTAATCAGTTGTTGCAATTGAATGACAGTTAGATGTACACAGAGAAAACACTGCCTACTAAATACCTTATAAAATAGAACAAAATCAATAAGAAATCTCTATGTTTTTTTTTCAATAAGGAAATCTTATTGATTTCATAGAGAAAACCTTTTTGAAAAAATCAAGAAGAAATCTTGTAGTTTTTATGAGGTTATCTTATTGATTTTTTCAATAAAAAAAATAAAAAAAAATTGCGTGTTTATTCTCTGTACTTATGCATTTTCATTTAAATTCTATACCATATACATATCTATGTATGTATGTATTTATACATACATACACATTATGTTAAATTCTTAACAAACTTACTCACCAAGTATTGAACCAGCAAACTTCTACCTGATAGACAAGCACTCTACCCAATATGCTAACAAGCAGCCTGAATAACCATTGAAATTATTGTGCAAATATTCTTATACAAAAATGAGTAAGATCATAAAAAAAAATTGTCTCTATGTCTATTTATAGATATGAAAAACCAAGACACCTCATAAAATCAAGAAGATTTCCTTATTAAAAAAATCAATGACATGCTTTACACATACTCATATAGGAACCTACTAAAATCAAGAAGAAAACCTTATTGAAAAAATCAACAAGGCAACCTAATAAAATCAATAAGAAATCCCTTTAGTTTACAATTTATAAGAAAACCTAATAGAATCAAGAAGTTTTTCTCTATAGATTGTTGTTTTGGTGCCAAAAATAACGGAAGTTGAGTAAAAAAAGTTGTGAATAATAAGATTTGTTCTTGATTTTTTGTGGGTTTCTTCTTGATAAAATTAATAAGATTTACCACATAAAAACAATAAGGAATCTCTATGAACAAATCTTCGCTTCTTTCTGCTGGGATACCCCTTAGCCTAAAAACGGTTCATAGAGAAAATCCTCTTGATTCTGTGAGGCAGTTTTTTCTCTGTGTACTGAATGGTTTGATGATATAACCATTAAAAGATTTACAACCGAGCTTTGTGATGTTGCAGCAATGGCAAAAATTCGATTACAAAAAACTCAGTTGTCTGAATGAATCTGTTTTCTCTGTGTATCTATATATTTTTTGCCTGAAAACTTTTCAGATAATAAATTTAATATTTTTGTAATTTTTTATGTTTTTTTTTTAATTTATTATATATCTATTCTTTTATTTTTATCTCAACCAATTTATTGTAATTGAACACTATTACAAATAAGTTTTTGTTCACACATGACAAGTTTTTTTAATCAACTCGTAATTCAGCTGTAAGAGAGACAGAGAAAGAAAAACAAATATTTCTTTTTACTACCACCTGAATGAATTAAAGGTTGATCAACAAAAGTTGACGTGTATGGTCCGGGACTAACTATCTTCAATAATGATGCCAGCTGGCTGAAAAAATTTTTAAGTTTGTCCTGATTTACACTAAGCAAGTCTTATTGCTAAGCTGATTAGTTTGTAGGAGAGAGAGAGAGAGAGAGAGACGAGGGGTACATACAAGACTATTTTCCCCTCGTCTCTCTTTCCTAAAAAACTAATCAGCTTAGCAATAAGACTTGCTGAGTTTAAATTAGGACTTTCTTTACCTAATTTTCAATATACCAATTATTTTGAATTAAATTTCAAAATTGTTGTCCACTTTTCTATTTCGTGATGACGCTAAGTCATAATCATTGGCGTGGATAACCAACCCATCCTTCGGAGAAGAATTATGAAATTATATTTTTTATGCACAAATTTGCAATTTCCGGTGATGAAATTAAAATGAACAAGAAAATTTAGTTTTTTAATTTTTTTTTGTGTTTTTCCAAAAAATTTCAATTGCTCAAGATATTCTAAGTGTTAAAATGCTTTAGTTTATAATCATTTGCCATTATTTTGAAAAACATTTAAATTTTTCTCTTTTGTTAAAAATAAAACGAAAAAGTGCTAAAGAAATGTAATTTCTACCTCATCGGGCTCGTTTATCTTTGTTTCGCTTGTGTCTGGAAGACGATGAGAAGATGCCTGCATATATTCTATGTATCGCTTTGCGTAGTAGCAGACGATAGGCTTCTCACTCTGAAGTTCTATCGACAGACGACATAAGGCGAGTATCACCATCATATGTGTTTAATTTCATCAGGAGAGTCATACAGACAGCTATTGCAAACCAGATCTTATCTTATTTATCTCTCCCTTCTCCTTCTTCTGCGTCTTTACATCTTATAGACAAGATATAAATATTTTTCTCTAAAATGGCAGTTTGTTCTTAATTTCTAAAAAATAATAAACAAAATATTTATGCTATTCACAAGCTCAGTCGTAAGCCATATCGTTTAGAAGAAAAATACAACATTTAAATTTATTGTATAATTATTTTATCATATTTTTAAATGTAAATTCAATGTACCCTACAAAAATTTAATGACTGAATCTAACACAAACAAAATTTTTTCACTCACACATTTGCAACAATTTGACATTGATTTCAATAGTGACAGTCTATTAAGTAGTCATTTTATCGGTAGTGATGATCGATTTGTTTATTAATTAGAGTTGCTCCAGTCTAACACATATGTTTGAGAGCGACATCTAGTGTACATGTGCCAAACCTTTTAAAACATCGAGTTTTCTTTAAGAAAAAAATACAATTCATTCTGTCTGTGAAAATTAAAATTTATAAGTTTTAAAAAATACAATTAAAAACAATAGTGAATAAAAGAAATTTACAACGTTTAATTTAATATGTATTTTTAATTTGTTATACGCAATGATGAATTTATACTGCATGGCTGCCGATCAAATGACCGGTCAATTTAATGGTACTATTCTTGTAGGGTAGTCAGTTAAACGAGGTGTGGGCATATTTATTTTAATGCAAATTAGTTATGAGTTTTTCGCTATAAGCAATTTTTCTAAATTAAATTCAAATAAATTATATATATATATTAAATCAGCTGTTAAAGATAAACAATGCGTTTCGTCAGTTTCTCGGTAGTTGTTCTCCTTCGTTCTGTTTCTTTTTTTTTTTTTTTTGTTGGTAAAAATCATTTTTGTAGCGTTCAATCCTTTTTTTTTCATTTTCAATTACATGTATTATCTTCATTCACGATTTTCAATAAAATCCTGTTTTTCTTTCATTTCTGCTCTTCTTTCTCTAGTTAGGACTTTCTGCTTTTCACCATGTTAAAGAGCGCCTCAAAAACTATCCGAACCAAAAAAAAGTGAAAAATAATTTTTTGAGTCATAAGCCACCTTTTCATGGACCGGGTCACATATATAGATATAATTAAAACATTTTTACAAACTAATCTAACATATAGAATATTCCCCAAACCTGACTTGATAACCGTATAAAATAATATCGTATAATTATAACACACTTTTCTGAAAATTTGTTGGTAAAAAAAAAAATTATACTATTATCTAATTAAACTATTAGACAACGCATACGATGATAATGCGAGCTTGTGAATTGAAAAAATATTAATTATATTTCTTTATTTTATAATTGAATATCAAAAATAATGCATGGAGGTAATTTTTTTTTAAATCATGATATAACTGAGAAGAAATTGTTTACATACACGATTTAATTATATTTATGAATTTTTTTTTCAATAATCGTAGGCAACATGCAAAAGTATGGCCTATTATCCCATGCAGTGCATATACAAGTACTGTGTTGAGTTGTTAAAACTGAATGTTGCAACAATGTAATTTGGATTTTTTCTTTCAACTTCACAACCTAAATAAAATGATAATATTATATTACTGCTAATATTACTATTATTAACTATTGTTATTGTTAAGTTTAACAAGCACGTTTCACGATTAAGTTTGTTTTTTTTTTGTTAAATGATTTGAAAAGTGTTTGGAACACGTTTGAATAAATTACAAAATTAAACAACTAATACTTAGGTATATCAACAATATTTCTTTTAATTATATTTAAAATGGTCTTTGAGTATAATGAGTTATTTGGAAAAAATACAATTTATTCTTGTAATACATAATAGTTTTAATATTTGATTTAATTTTTTAATATCAAAATATAGTTTACAACTAAATAATTTCTGTGACTATAAGAAAAAAAGCCTTAAGTCATATTTTACTGCTTTTGTTGGAGAGGACTTTGAAACTTTCAAGTTGATTCTGCAAATTTATTGATTTTTCCTTTAAATTGAAAACTTCGGTGCAAACTTAAACTTTTTTAGAAAAATATTATTATAATAATAATTTAAGAATTTTATTTGTCGATATATTGTCAGAAGTTTATTTTAATTAAAAATTTATTTGCTGCTGGTTCAGCTTTTTCTGTATGCATTTAATTGTGGCTGTAACAAATCATCAGTAGACGAGATTGAAAATATCAAAACTCTAAAAGCGGAATAAAAATTTGAGGCGGGATCGATCTAAGAATTTCTGGTCAGGTTATTTATAACCGAACTCTACTGTATATCTTAAATTTTTCCCACCGTCTTTGGGGCAATCTTATGACGTCTTAAGTAATATCTGGTCCTGTTATAGGTGGCTACGTCTTTCCTCAAGTCAAGATAAATGCATTTGTTGTTTTATTTCTAAGGTCCTTGTTAAGGCAACAGTATAAGCAGCTCTTGAGTTATTACACATATTTTCGCTGTGTTGATTTTGAATTCTTATTTTTTTACTACTTTGAAAAATCGTATTTCATATACATACTTTGAAAACAGCTTCTGTTTCATTACGTTGTTCCTAATTTTCCCCCCAAAAATAACATTAATTTTTAAAACAATCTGTTTAATGAATCTTAACATCAGCCATTAGCTGCTGTTGCAATAATAATGTTCGTTCGTTTGCTCGTTCTCTGTTATTTATTAAAATTTCATATAATTTTGTGATTTGTGGCAATTCAACCTGCCCGTTCGTCGTTTGTTAAAGCGAAGTGTATTTGTTAAATACAAAAATTATAATTTGGTTTCTTTCATTCAAAGTTAGTTTGCATTATTATTAAACTGTATTTAATGTACCGCAACTGACAAATTAACAACCATGAGTAAAATTGTTATATTGTTGCATACGTTGCACTAATATTTAACATTTCTGCGGCGGCGGCTGCTGCTGCTGCTGCTACTGCTTCTTTTAGTTACTGCCAATATAGCTTTTGTTTGAGTGTTGCAGCTTGCTGTTGGTACACTGTGGCCACGTTTATTTGTTAGTTTGTTGTTGTTGTTGTTGTTGTTGTTGTATTTTAAATAAATACAGTGTTGTAGTTCGTTATGTCGACATGAGTCGAACAAACAACATCAGGAGGAGGAAAAAAAATAACTAACTCTTAAATTATATACATTATGCTTAAAGGCAGTAGCTGCTGCAATGGGCCGCCACATCAATAACAACAATAATAAAGAAAAGCAACATATTAGCAACTACACTGACTAAGAAGGCCGCAAGCAATATTTATTTATTTAATCTCTTTTTTTTCTTGCTTCTGCCACATAAAACGAAAATGGGGAAAAAATGAACATGTAATTGAATGCATTCATGTGACGCCATTCATAACATGCCACAATTAATAGTTGAACGAACTTGTTGCAATGTTGTTTTTGTGTAGCAGAGTATTATGTATGGGTTTACTTGCTGCTAAACATTTTTCATTATATGTTTCATATTTTTCTTGTTGTTGTTGTTGTTGTTGCCGTAAGTAATTTGAAATATTGTTGCTGCTTACTGTATGTTTGTGTTTCTTTTTTAAGTGCATGCTTTTGAGGTATTAAATAATATAAATTCCACTTAAACGAAATAATTTCTTTGGCATTTTTATTGTTGTTGTGCTCAAACGAAATATTGTGGCAATAAGGCTAATGTTGTTTATTTCTTCACTCCAGCTGAAAGCTGCTGCTTAAGTGTGCAACATTGTAGCATAAAATTAATGACTTTCATGTTAATGCTGAATTACAACTGCTTGCTATTATAAAATTGCCTCTCAAAATGTTTGCTGGGTAACATATCAAATGCTCAAGGTTAATGACTTCACTTATGTTTGATTAATATGTAAAACAGTTTAAACTTTATTTATGCACTTTAGTCAATGGCGCAATCAGTCATTTAGTCTGATACACTTGTGGTCCAGCAATTTAGTTGCAAAATATCATCAATACCCGCTGTGTGGGACACAAGCATTCAATCACTATAATCATAAATATAAATGTAATGATTTCATACGAGCATTATATCCTTTTAAATCATGCGAGTGGTTGCTTTTCTTATAGAAGCTTCTAGTTAGTATAAAAGCTTATTTCCTGTTGATTAGAAAATAGTCATTGTTTTAACGTTGAGTGTGTCTTACCTCCTAGTTTGCATAATGGTTCAATTATTTAAAATTTCCTTAAAGATTTCCATAATATATATAGTTTTTCTAATAAATAATTTAATCCAAGCCTTACGTTATAATCATCAGGGTACGGGCGATGAAAATTGTGAAACTATTAAATCGGAAATTCATTTGATTAAGGAAGAGTTTGATGAATTGGGTCGCCTGCAACGCACCTGCAATGCCGATGTTATAGTTAATAAGTGTGAAGGCCTGTGCAACAGTCAAGTGCAGCCATCGGTTATAACACCCACGGGGTTTCTGAAAGTGAGTGTTAATTATATAAAATAATGTTGTCTTAAACAATTTATATGTTTATCAAAATTTTTTTATAGGAGTGCTACTGCTGTCGCGAAAGTTTTCTAAAGGAAAAAATCTTTACACTTTCTCATTGCTATGATCCTGATGGCACCCGTTTGACTTCTCCCGAAATGGGCAACATGGATGTACGTTTGCGTGAGCCCACCGACTGCAAGTGTTTCAAGTGTGGTGATTTTTCTAGATAAATTATTATAAATATTATAACTATTATTTAATAAGAATGCTTGTACAATTTTAGTCATATATGAAATCAAAATTAAAAGAGTAAACTATGCAAACTATTTGTGTGAGACTAAATTGTTTTTATTTTCCAATAAGTTTGACTATCTAAAGATAAGCACCGGTATTCATTACAGGTTTTAAACCAGTTTTTTTTTAAATAAAATTCGTAAGTTAAGCCAAAATTAAATTTACTAATCGTTAATGAATACAGGGGAAAGCGTGTAACTAATTAAAATTTAAACAAAATGTTTAAAAACTTCAGTAATTTAATTCCAACATACCGCCAACACAAACTGATAGCGCTATTTGTTGTTTCCATATGTAAAGGTTCTTTCACATGATGTGCATCCGAATCGTTAAATTCTTCACGACTCTGGGTGATAAATCAGGCTTATATAGATTTTGGAAACCGCTCTGAGAGTTTTTGGCCTATTCGTATAGATCTGTAACTTAACAGAGTCCCACAAAAAAATTGTAACGAAGTCAAATCGCACGATCTCGGTGGCCACGTGAGATGGCCAGATCCTTAAATCTTTCGTACAGAATGTGCAATGTATTACATCACCTTATTATGGACAAAAGATTTTGCAATCACAAACCTATAGCACTAGGATAGGATGGCCTGGAAAACATCATTTAAAAGAAATATAGGGTCTTTCTAATAGAGTGTAGCTCTTTTAAATGGCATAAAACAAAGATGAATTTTTTAAATTCACATGAAACTAAATTTATTTGGAAGATAGTCTCCTGACATTATAACCCAGTAAAAAAAGACACTCCAAAAAAGTCATGAAAATGTAGAGTTTGCGATCTGGAAGTAGTGCAAATTTCGATCCGATCTAATGATTTTTACATAGGGTTGTCATTGCAAGTAGTTCTCTTTTTCGCTGCCTGGTCACCGAATTGGAAGCGATTTTAAGAAAAATGTCATTTTTTGTGTTCTATGATAATATTTTCATCTAGGAAAAATGGCTAATAGTTACCTATTTTAACAATAAGTTTCTTTTTATAGGAATTTAAACGCGAAACAGTAATTTAATGTAAATTTAAGCAGATAACTTTAAAATTTTAGACCAAAATTAGTTCATAAGTTTCTTCAAAAAAATCGATTTTTTAAAAATTCTGGTGAGTAATTTCTAAAACTAGAGAGGAATTACAAGGTTTTGTATGACTAAAATAAACTTCTACTTGGTTTTCTGCTAACTATCGGCAAATTAAAAATATCGATTTTTTGGAAGCAATGAAAATGTACTTCCTTTAGAATGACTTCCAATTTTTTTTACTGGGAATTTAAATACGACTTCTGGTATACGACCGCCACGGCTGGCTCTAACGTAGTTAGTTTAATCTGGAGGTTCAATTTTCTATGAAGTTTTTCTAACATTTGTGGCCGTATATCGGAAATAACGCGGCGAATGTTCTCCTCCAAGTAGTCAATCGTTTCGAGCTGATCGCCGAATTCTAGTGATCGAATGTAGTCTAATCTGGAGATTAAATTTTCGTTAACTTTTTTTCCAACATTTCTGGCCGTATATCGGCAATTAGGCGGCTAATGTTGGCCTCCAAGTGGGCAATCGCTTAAGGCTTATAGCATTTTAACATACCCCCACAGAAAATAGTCTAGCGGCTTTAAATGGCACGATCTTGGAGACCAATACATGGGTCCGAAACGTAAAAATATCCATTTACCAAACGTTTCCTTTAATAAATTAATTGTGGCACGAGTTGTGTGACATGATGCCCCATCTTGTTGAAGCCATAGCTTCTGCACATTGTGAATGTTGAACTGATGAACGAAAAAGTCAGTAATCAGGGCTCTATAGCCTGATTACAGACTCTATAGACTGATTCGCATCTTCGTCTACGCTACGCTCTATAGCAGCAATGACTTCTTATGTACGCACTGCACGATGCCTCTGAGGATGCGCATTATCATTTAAATTAAACTTGCTGTGAAAACGTTCGTTCCATAGTTAACCGAATAAATTGCTTTAATGGACGATTATGTTGACCGTAAAATGTGCGAAATACGTATTTCGAACAGAACAATGATTTTCAAAATAAATTTGCCCAATTTAGAAGCTTTGTTCAGGCGTCAGTCTATTCATGTTGGAATTCCAAACCAAACTTTAGGTAAATCACTTGGCAGCTGACAAAATGGAAGCCAGTTAAAAAAGTATTACCAACTTAAAAATGTATACCTTTAAAACACTCTATATGGGACCCTGTGCTCCTTATAAGAGCAAATGAATCAAAATATATACGCATTTCCACATAAATGCCAAATTTTTGTCACGTGCGACACCAAACAAATATGCTTGTTTAAAAAAAATTTTTTTTTACTTCTTATATACATATTGGTGTAAGCCGTCAGCAGCCATAAATTAGGTAAAATTTTAAGAAAAATCGAGTCACAGTATATTGAATTACAAGATTAATTACTTGCTGTCAAACGTGACAAAAACGGACTTTCTAATGAAAATGCCTATACACACAAAAAAAGAACCAAAACCAACGCCAAACATTAATTTTATCGGTGTGCATTGGCAATGGTCCAAGGTATCATTGCCCTAGAATGGCACTAATTTTTCGCGGGGAACGTACAGAACACTAATTTTGATAAAATAATTTTACAATTTGAACATGTTCTTTTACGCTGCTTCCGTCATGGTGGGTTGGAAGAATAAACTGAATAAATGCTAGCCAATTTCACAGATAAAGCTTTACCAATATATCCTGTGTCGACTGTCACAGCTCAGGGAAACGCTCTTTGTTTAGTTCAGTTTAGCTGTAGATGCTAATAATGTGATTCAAATCGTTAAAAGCAAAACAGTGTCTCGGAATAAAATTTTGTTAAAAATAAAACCTATTTAAGTTTAAGATTTATTAACGCGTTAAACCTATTCAATTTTAATTTGATATACAATTGTGGTATTCAGATGGTACTCATAAATTAACACGATTTAAAGTAATAACACGAAAAAATATAATGCTGTGAGCACCCTTCATAATTTACAATCAAAAATATTGTACTTATTTGTATTTTGGTTTTAGCACCTTTGTACATTTCTTACTCTCTCTCTCTCAATTTCTTTGTTAAACTCTCACGCATTTTTACATGTAGTTATGACAAACAGTAAACATAGCTGAGAAAGTCTTATTACTTTATGACCTTTTTGTTTGAGCCACAACACTTATGACACTTAGGACACTTAAGACACTGTTGTGAATACCCCAAATATAAAATTTAATAGCCAAATTCTTACGAGTTAGCTGCTGAAATCGGATAACAGCTCAAATTAAATTAGCTAATTCAAACAGATATTTAAAAAAAAACTCTTTAACCCAAACAGAAACCGCCAATTTATTTAAAGACCCATTTTATGTATAAAATAAGAAAGGAAATCTAAAATGGGAATATTTACATCATAAATGTTGCCTGTGGTGCTTTTATTATATCCAATATTTACTAAAACTAATAGTAAAACCCAAAAATATTACTAAACTGTCATAATATGAAATAGAAAGACAAAACTTGGAATGTACTTATAAATATAAAATAATATATTATGCTTCATTTTAGATCAACAAAATAAGCCCACTCTTTAAAATTTATGACACATATATTAACAATTTTATGAGTTTCACTGTATTTCTTTTTTTTTTGTATTATTTACATAACAATACTCAGAGTATAAAATGATAATCTTCCGTTAAATGAAATTAATTCAGAGAAAACGGCTCTAGTTCCAAAAGTTATGCTGACAAATTTATCAAACTATTTCTTTGAAAATGAAAAAAAAAAATATTTTTGCTTTTAGCTAAATCGTAATTTTTTATTTAATTTAAAAATAAATTTATGCAAAATCATTAATTTAAAACAACCACCACCTAATTAATGTATCATAAAATTTTAACAAATTCTTTTTTAAATTAGTCCATAAATTTTAATCAAACGCTAATAAATGCTAAAAAAAAGACAAAAGCAACTACATAAAAACATTTTTTAGTCATCTTCACAAAAAAATTAAAAAATACAATTCAAATAAAAATATATATTTTAATGACTTTTGTCTATTTTTGTACAAAAATAACAAAATAGACAATAATCATAAAAAAGCATTAATACATTAATTTTCGTTTGAAAATTTATAACAAAAAATAAATATTAAAATTGAATATAAAGTTAATTAAGTAGGCGCGTAAAATTATTTGCTTGTTTGAAGATTTTTCAACAGAAATTACCGGTTTTTTTTTGGCGTGCCAGAAAATATGGCTTTTGGAAAACAAGTGGAAGCATTAAAATAATTAATTGACAATTTATTTAAATTTAAATAATATATACTGCTGATTTTTATGCAGACACGGTTTACCACTTGTGTCTAACCGACCACATTTAGAGAGGAAATAATTATAAAAATTTAAATTTTTAGTTAATAAATTATAAAGCCTTTTATATACATACATATACATATATACAGGAAACACGTGTTACTTAAAGAAATATGTTTTAAGACAAATGTCGTGAATGGAAATTAACGTTTACAGTGAGCAAATATTTGAGGTGATATGTTAAGCAGGAAATTTATTGGATTTTATTGTTTTTAATTAAATAGACCCTAAACTACTTTTACAACCCGAACACACAGTTTAGCAGTGCTTTAGTACTCAGAGCGTGTTACAGATTAGCGTAAGCAAATTAGTAGGAATTGCGGCCTAATCTCACGGTGTTTTTAATATCGGGTGTAGATGGCGCCAGCGCTTCCGTGCACTCAAGAAGGCACTATGTATGTAGCAATTTTTGAGCATAGTTATCCCTGACTATTAGCAAATATCTAGCTGAGTTACTCGAGCTATCTAATCTCTCACTGCTAATACCGAGTTTAGAGCAGCATCTGTGGAATGAAAACAGCAACTAGAATAGTATCTTAGTTGACCGGGTCACACAAATAACTAACATTGACTTAACACTGGAGACCAAAGACTATTCTCCCCACAATGTTGGTAGCAACCACAGCTATTACGTATTATCCGTATCAACACGTATCTGTGGTTGCTTACATCCCCTATTTCTCCTCCAAGAAAAGATCTCATCAATCAAAGGACACACAAGTCAATACTCATATTGGGGTTGGATCAATACATGCCACAAAGCCAAACCCCATATAATTAGATGAAGTCCATCTTTGATTTTCGGTAAAAAAAAACATAAACAACCATTAAACCCCTGAAACATATCAATTGCTGGGCCATCGGAGCCCGTAGCACCAGTATTAAGCCACTGTGGAGGTCTAGAAATTTCACACCAAAAAAGCTTCAGCTCCATCGCCTTTTAAACTAAAGCCAATTCCAAGTGACGCTGTACCTGTAAGACAATGTAGCAAAATACTTCCTCACTACTTTTCTATTACACTCACCTACAAACAAAAGGTATAAAGTTTTTAATGCATATTTTGTTAATTAATCATGATGAAGTAAGCAGATAATGACAAGGAGTACTAAAAAAAATATATATGTATATACATAAGTAAATAGTCCCAATTTTAGTAGCTGCTAATAATCATAATTTAAGCGCCAAAACATCATACGCAACTATGACTAAAGATGATTCGAATATACAGCAGCATCTCTACTTCGTTTATGCAAAAAACTAACATAGGCTACAACTCTAAATAAACAGACACATGCGTATCGAGCGTATTGACTCTCTGGCATACTTATAATCGGAGTATCCTATGGATATATAGTGGGACAAAAAAATAATATACGCATGATATTTGGGATATCTATTCATCATTCGCCACCGTATGCATAAATTTGTGTATACAAAATAGAATGCAAAATGTGTGTGTGGCTGTTTGAAGACATCCTTTGTGTGTGTCTTTGTGTGCAAATAAAATAGCCCTGCATATACGCATGTATAGGCGATTAACATCCAGAGTATTTTTATACTCATGCGTATGATTGTTTGATGTTTATAGTTATACGTATTCGGTTTAATATTATTGTGTGTATTTGCTTATAAGCGTATTTTTTTATATTTTTAGCTATACGCATTTATAGTTGTTGGACGGGCATTACTCAAAGAGTACTTAAAACGATACCCTTATCATTTTCTGGTACTAAGCACAAAGAAGGGTAGACACAATTTTTCCTTTTAAGAATTTTTCAGATAACGATAACGAACAGTAGTTCAGTTAATACCTGTGAATGTAGCTATTATTTTCTGCGCACGAAAGGAAGTTTTATTGAATATTCTTTTAACTGCCAGTTTATAGAAGACAAGTAAAAATTCGGGTCTGCCTAGTTATAATAAAAACAAAAACAAAGCACTCAAATTTGTTTTTGTTTCCAATATAAATAGACAGACGAGAATTCATACTTGTCTTCTATAGACTGGCAGCAAGAATCGTCCGTAAAATGTTTATGGAAATCACTCAAAAGAATGAGCGCTTTTCATACAAAATTTCTACTCAAGACGATCGTCTGTATTGTGTAAACAGGGTGTTGATAACATTCTAATTATTTTCCTTTCTAGCTAACTACCTTCAAAATAAGTTAGAAATTGTGCTCGTGGGCAAAAGCAAAATAGACCCAAATGGCGGAATTCTTCTAAGTGTGTTTTTGTTTTTTTTTTTTTTTGTAACGGAAGAAAACTTTTTTTCTGCTAAATTTCGTACCTTGTTTCATAAGATGTAGAATTTGTACCATTATAATCATCTTAGATTGCATTGAAATTATGAGATCCATAATAATTCGAGTTAGTTGCAATAATGGACACTTGAGTGAACTTCATAACGGACAAAAATGCATAAATTTCAGGCTTTATTTTTACTAGTACGCTATTTGCGAACATAAATGACCACATATTTGCCTTCTCTGAAAACCAATTGATGGTTGAAAGCCTGTTAAAAAATATTGGAGGCTTTAAAACAACACTGCGCAAATTGGCATTATTATTCCGCACGTCATAAATATTCACAAAATTTCAAAAAAAAACTTTCATTTTTCATCTACCTGTTTCATGTCTTTTATTCCTTTCAAGCTTTCCATATTAATATCAGCATCCACGCATTCTGACACAACACAATCAATTCATTTTATATAAAAAAAGATGAAACAAAAATGATCATAAAAAATTATTGTATATTTAATTTGAAAATATAATTAATTAGTGGTCATCTATAAACGTTTTAATATGAAATATGCAAAAATATGCGATAATACAATATAATATGTAGTTTGCTTTTAATACAGACATGAAGCTTATAGTTTTATGAAACAATGTGTTTATCTTCTGTTGCTTTTGTAATATAATTTATGATGTATTAATATTCATTAAGTGTTTGTTTAACAAAAAAAACCTGTAGATAAAAAGTTAACCAATGTTGCAAGTCACTTACGACATTGTCGAATTTTTTTCAATAAAACTCGTATACTGTACAGTGGGGGACAATACATAACAACAATTTTAAAGGGAATTGTTTACAGCCAAGAAAGTTTTATTTTTTTTAAATATTGAGGTTTTATTAACTTTTTGGATTTTGGTTGACATCTTTCTACTAACGAGTTGCCTAATGCCGAGTATACATTATGGCATTTTGTGATATCGCAATAGTGTGCACTTGTGGCAACGTTTGCCATTTCCTATATTTTTTGTTTCCATATTTTTTTTCCATATAAAAAACATAATGTGAACGGCGCTTTACATATTTTCAAAATGACAACACAAGAAATGCGAGATGTGTACTCAGGATGAGCAGTAAATTTTATGAAAACCTTCGGCACTTCCCTTTACTTCCTGAGAACATAGTATATCAGTACGAATACGTGATATATAATTTGGCATACTCTCATATTACGTATACGTAAGGATCTTATAAAAAATAGCAAATAATAAAATTAAAAAAAAATTCAATCCAGGATAAACTTTTATGGACATTTTGTAAAGGTAATAATTTTTAAGATTATAAATGTTGTTAGAGGGACTTCCAAACTTTAACACTTGATAGCGAACATATTGTTGAATCAGTGTTAAAGCTATATCTGTCAAATTGACTATCATATCTTTAGTTTGTTTACCAAGTCTTCATGAAAGGACATTGCATTCAACAACACGTGCAAATAATAAACTTCCTTTATTAAAATGGGTGTTCTACCCGGACAGCGTTTAGCATATTTCGCCTATTTTATGGTCGGCACGATCATTCTACCGAGAAAAATGTTTGCAGTAAGCTGCATAAATTTGAGTCCAGTGGCTCAGTAAAGAATCAAGCGACATTCGGATGTTGATGCTAACTCTGTGGGCAACATCGCCACTGTACGAGTACATGAGAGTTTGCTGGATAAATCAAGGCAATCAAGTTCCCCCCGGCTCACAAGAATTCTACAGACCACAACCTGGAAAATTTGCCGTCTTTATTTAAGCTTGCATGCATAAAAAATTCAACTGGTCCGGCAGCTCCATGTGAGTGACCCTAGGCAGTGGCCCTGAAACACTTTGAAACTGATCTAATTTTTTTATCGAATAATCATTTTTAGCTATAAAGCTCATTTCCAAAAGAATGGGTATATTAATTAACAAAGATATCTAATTTGGTTTGATATCAATACAAAGGAAATCCAAGAGAGTGCAATGCATCCCGAAATAAGACCACAGTTTGGTGTGGTTTGTGCTTACCACCTTCAGGCAATGAATTTCTACTGTTATTACAAGATGTTACCTTATTTAGGAAAGGGATAGTGATAGAGAGAAGGCAGGTGGTGAGGGAAGAGATAGAGGAAAGCTGCATTATTTTGCAACTCTTTTGCAAGCTAGTGCTGCAGTGCCTCTGGTGTTAATGAGGCGTACTAAATTTTTGAAGCTGTGCTTAGTAGCTATTATATTGGTTATTTTACTTCGTTGCCGATGATTTTGCTACACAATACCTACGAAGGAGCATGCTCTGATCTTACATTGGGATTAGTATGCGCTGAAGCCGGTGTAGTATGCAATAGGCACTGGTCTAAGCCTTCATCACTTGCATTTTCTGCAACGACGGATATAAAAGGACACTAATGCATCTGGTAGGCTCTTCTATTTATTTAAATTTGAGCCACCGGTAATTTCGAATTCAGCAATACTTATGTCATTCTATGCTGTCACAAAATTCAGCATATTATCTCCGCTGAAGGAAATGAATCGATTCGCGCTCGAGCAACGTTGGAATTTATTGGAAATTTATTGGGATTTATTGGTTGGAAATTACACGAACTGTGTCGTACACAATTTGGTCGCAGAGAAGGACCAACAGTGCCCGGTATATGCAAGTTTCTTGCAAAAGCTCGTGAAACTGCTTTAATTGTTAATGCGCCATGCACCCATTACGAGCGACTATTTGGTGCGGCTTGTGTAGCGGAGCCATCATTGGCCCACATTTATTTGAAAATGAGTATAGCGCAGCCATTACGGTCAATGGAGACAGCTAGCACACCATGATAACCAATTTTTTTTGTGCCCGCTCTTCAAAGTATTGATGTAAACGATGGCAACTTGTCACACATCTCATGTCACAATCGATTTATTGCATCAAAAGTTCGATGGCCGTTTAATTAGCCAAAATGGTGATGTCAATTGGACGCCAAGAAGCTGCGATTTGACACTGTTGGACTATTTTCCATGAGGCGCCGTTAAAGGCAAGTGTTATGCCGACAAACCAGCGACCATTAAGCATTTGAATGTCATTGCGGAGATACGACCCCATACACCCGAATAAGTGCACGGAAATTGCTCCGATCCATATGAATGTAATAATATCCCATCTCTAACAGGAACGATTGTACTTCACAACAAAAAATAAATAAATTTGGCATTACTTTTAAATGCGGAATGTTGTTATTTAATGACTTTGTCGGTGACCGGGCGTAAACCCAGGACATTAGGTCTTAGTCTAATTGGTATGATATGGACACCCACTAAATTTGGTTTCAACAGGACGGTCCGTTGTTCAAGCGACATTGGACATTCCGCACGAGCGAATTTAAGGGAATAGTCACCTAAAGTCATCGCACCGATATCGTGCGACTTTTTTATATTATTATATTTTTAGCAAACAAAACACAACCCGCGAAGCGATCAGCTTGTCTGCGGAAAACTCGCAGGATCTATGGCGGAAATTGAGCCCACACTACCACTCAGCCACAAGGGCACCCACAACTTGGCCCCTTTACACTTTTTTTAGTTACTTTATCTTAAGCTATATTTTTAGGCAAATAAGGCACAAACTGCGACCATCAGTCAAATTCAGCCTGATTTATGAGCCAGTATCAGGGAGTATTGATAGCACTGGTGGGCGTTTCAAATGAATAAAAAATGTTTATGATATCTTACAAATATTCATTTGTATTGATCACTACTGTATTTATAATGTGGGCTAAAATGTAATAAATATGAATGAAAAAAAAACGACACAAGCAACAAACTGACTAGAAATTTGCGTAGCGGTTACATTAAAAAGACCTGCCATTTAATTAGAAGCTTAAAGTCAAATTTATGTAACACGAGATTCGTATTTGATTTTTTTATTTCAGATTTAAATACAAGAAATATTTGATTATAAATTAACTGATTTGTAAGTTTTAGCTATTGAATGTAAATGGTGTCGTTGGTATTATACGTTTCTGGCAACTCTGCTGTGTCAAGCATTGCAAAAATATCTTTTTAAATATGATTAATTATCGTGCGACAGATACTATTAATTAAATGGTGTGTTTATGTGTGTGTGTGTGTGTATGTGAGTGTATACATGTGTTTTATATGGACTTAATGATGTTCAATAACCCAGAGGTGATTGTTAATGAATAAGTTTTGTGTAAACATCAAACTATTTATTAATATCAATAATTTATAGAAAAGCAAAAAACAAATTGTGTCAATTGCAGGAAATAATTATGAATTAAAAAAATGCAAGAGCAAAATACATACAATCGTGTTATTATATGTAAAAATCGTTGCCTGCTTTTGCGCTAATTTCGTTTCTCTTTCTAAATTATAACTTACATAAGACTTTACCTTAAATTAAAGTCTTGAATAATGAAGATCTAAATGTGTTTATTACCAAAACGTCCCCCTTGATTAAATAATACTGTATTTAACATAAATTATACTTAAATGAGAAGCAACAAAGCCATGAAGTCTTATTAACTGGCAGCTGCAAATTTCTGAATATTTATTACAGACCGACAATGTTAAATGTTGAAGGTAAATGTCAGTATTTATTAAATTCACATTTGGCTTTTCTTTTAAAGTCTTGCTTTATTTTCTTTCCCTCAATTACGAGCTGGTTTTGCATACATGTTTAGACATGAAAGTTTTTGCATCAGAATGTATTAGTATATACATATGTATTAACCCCTGTTTGCACAACTCTGACATTCGATTTAAGTAGAAAATTTAATTTAAAAAACAAACTTTTTTTGAGTGATTTTTATAAAAAACATAAATTTTTTTTAAATTTTTTTAATAAATTCGACTATTTAAACAAATCTTATGTGTTTTTTTTTTACAAATACCTCACATTGGGTTGTTTTTTAATGTCTATGGAAAAAAGAATGAAAAAAATTTGTGTGTATGTAATAAATCGGAAAAACAACAGCCAACAAACATTCCAATAAAATATCAGCAATATTTAGTAGTTAATTTAATTTATAGCAAAAATTTTATGGGTGACTTTATTGCATAATAAAACATAATTTACAGCGCCATTGAGACTGTGTGGATAAAGGTCGTTTATAATGCTACAATAAATGGCAGCTGTACCACACAGTGTTCTCTCTTCCACGTAATGTATGTATGTATGTATGTGTGTATGTGTGTGTATTGGGGTAAAGCAATAAATGTGGTTTACATTTAAAACGCTTTATACTTATTATACTATACTATATATAGTACATGGAAATGTGTAGAATAATTGTGCCATAAATTATTTTCAATGCATATAATAAGTATAACATTTTACATACACAAATTCTAGAAAGTTATGAATTACCATATACATACGTAAATAATAGTTTAGGAAATTATTTGTTTTCTCTAGAAATTTATGTATACTGGAGGGCGTTCTAAAACGCTAAACTTAGTGTTTGTAATCGAATTCCTTTAAAATCTTAAAGAAATATTTCACACTCCTAAGTCTTTTTATATCATTCACAAATAATCTTAGGATTATCATTCGGTGTACAATTCCCTCGATATTCATACGCTATCCCATAAAGTATATCGAGCCTTATTTTTGATTTTATCGTAAGGGACATGTTATCGCAAATATACTTTTTTTGAAATTATAATTTTATCGGCCTACCCATAGTTTAAAATTATCAAAATGCCAAAATTGCTCACAACTTTTGAGATAGGGGGTGTAAAATATTATCGTAAGCGACAATTTTCGTAGAAAAACATATTTGAATATTTAAAAAAAACGTGCTCCTGAAAAATTTAATTTTTGTCGCTTACAATCGAAAATAAGGCTCGATATATATATGTATTCTGGGTCCTTATGTATTCTGGGTGTATTACATCATATCCGTCTCCGTCTGTGTCTATACGTCAAATCCGTTTTTCAAAGCCCCCAGAGAAGGTCCTAGCTAGGCTGATGTGTTAGAACTTGCCTTAAATAGATTTGTATTGAAAATCAGCAAAATCGATAACACAGTTTCAGAGCTGGAAAATGTATTTTTTTTGTGTATGTAACTAGCTAAAAATTTTTTGTCTTTTTGTCTATTAAACTTAAACATATTTTTAAAAAATTGATTCGGCATAAAAACCAAATAAATCAAAAGGAAGGGTTCCAGGACTGGAAAATTTAAAAAAGTAACTAACTAAAATATCTCCGAGTGAAGGTGCGGTATAGCTCCATCCTTCTTAACATAACTAACTAAAATAATTTTTCGGTTATTTTTATTACGAGTAAGTTAGGTTAGGTTAAGTTGAAAAGAGGATCCGTTGAGCACATCTCCAGTGACATACACATAAGTCAGTCCTGGCCTGTGCGCTCTCATATAAATTAACAAACGAACCCCACTTTTATAGGAACTCAGTATCGTTCACGCAGTCCCTCAAACTTTTCCAGTCAATACCTCTAAAGTGGATAATGGCCAATAAGGAGTCATCTCAGCTGGGCGAAAGCTAAACAATGACAAAGGAAGCGCTCCATTGCCTGTATATCCTCCATGTATGCCCTGCATTGATTATCATTCGTGGCTGCAATCCGCTACAAATGCGGTCGTAGATTAAAGTGCCAGATGCCGGTCAACTTTTTTAGCTCTGACTTGTTTAGTTTCAACAGTCCACTTGTTTTAACTTCGCCCGGTTCGCCCCATAGAAGATTGGTTAGATTACCCACAGTATTACAATTCCATCGTCTCCTGTGGGCCATCTTCGCCCAACTAACTTTGCATTTGCTTTAAATAGAGTTACTGTCCTAAGCTTTCTGGCCTTTTTTGCCAGTTCATTTGCACATCCTTTACCGGTTACGCCCTAGTGGGCCGGCGCACATACAAGACAAATGTTATAGATGTTCTTGCAATCTAAAACGGTCCTAAAGTTTACCCTTTCGGTTGTGATTGCCCTAAATATATTGACCACTGTGGGCCTAATATTCACTCTGACCAATTTTATAACCTCCGTGATCGCACGAATCTCCGCCTGGAAGACTGTTTATGATCAGGCAAGCGGAAGTAAATCTCGATCTTTTATGAAGAAACCTACACTTAGAGAAAAAACAGCTCAAAATCAATTAAAACCATATTGAATTAATATGAAACATTAACGAAAGTCTAGTCATGCTTAAATTCCTTATTTCAAAATGGAAAAATATTAATTTACAGTATTAATTTATTAATTTTATTTATTTTTAAGTATCTCAATATACATTTTCTGTTATATTGAAAATTATTGAATTAATGTGATGCGTTCTTACTTTGAAGCTGCAGCTTTTCCCTAAGTGTAGGCCCGTTCTTTCCCCTAGATTTGAGCTATCCGTGTAGCAGCAAACTCCCACGGGTGTTTGTTCTAGGGTTCGATTGACCGATAAGCGTCTTGCTTGTTTCAATGTCTTGCATTCAGTTATAACTAACCCTAGTCTCACGTACCCGGTTGGACATTTCTAAAGACTGGTCGTATCCAAAAAGTGACGTCCATTTGTTCTGATATTGTGGTATGTTGTGTGGCCCGATCCATTGCCCCATCACTTGTAGACGTTTTGTAGCAAGAGCTGCTTCGTATATAATAGTAATATCTATAGGTTGAACATAAATAATGGTATCCAATGCCCGCGTAGATGTAGTTCTCATGGCACCACTTATAACTAGGCAGCACATTCGTTGAACCCTCTTCAAAATTTTAGTGTTGCACTTTCTATCTGCTTATGTTAGAATTGGCCTGATCACACTCTTATAGAGTTAGTGTGTCGCAATAGGGCTAAGTCCTCATCTGGACCCAATTGCCCTTCTGCAGAGAGACCAGTACGATTTAGCCTTCTTGACTCTTTCCTCTATGTGATGTCTCCACAATAATTTCCGATCTAGGATCACTCCTAAATATTTAATCCTATCGGATTATTATTAATTAAACATATTTTGTATATTAAAAGAAAAAGATTGAAACTGAAAATCACCAAAATCAAAACAGTGGTTCCAGGGCTGGAAAATGTAAATTTTGTTATACATAAAAGTAACTAATAAAACCTGCTTATTTTAATATTTTTATTTATAAAACATATTTTATATTTTAGAAAGACCAAAGGTTTTCTTTTAAATTCGCGCAAATATCAAATCATGTTTTATCATACAATCATAAAATTTGTTGCTGCTGTGTAAGACATGTACAGTCATTAGTTGAACGAAGCATTGTGATATGTTGATTGTTATGCAATCAGCACAATAAAACAATTAAAAGGTAATAATGGTCATGTTTTGACAACACCCAATTGAGTTCTTATTAAATTTTAATAAATGGATCTAACATCAAAAATATCGCAAAAAAACATTAACGGAGATGATCTATTTCATTTTCTTTTTGCGGATGATTGAATATTGAAAAGTAATTTAATATTAAGTTTTATTAAATATAGGAAAATATAATATAAGTTAGCTTATTTGGTACTCATATTTATTGTACTAAAAATACTTTAACAGTATCAAATAAAATAGCACGGTTTTTGCACATCAACAAATTGTGGTCGTATCAACTTTTCCATCCCTGCCATGATTGCGATGGTTTTTATAAGAAATATATTTAAAGTTAGTCATATTTTACATGCGTCTGTTTTTGTTGCACAAATTTTGATTTTTTTTAATAGAGTTAAAGGACAGGTATACAAAGGGTGTATTTTACTTTCCCTTTCTCCCTCTCACAAAGTCAAACCTTGAGCATGCAAAATGGCGCACCATGACCCATTTTCGTAAATTGTGCGGCCAAAACATGAAGAGTCATTTTTTAAAACATGACACGTGGCACAAATATCCATGTGTGTAATTAAATTGGGTTGCTTGAAGATGACTCAAAACAGAAAATCGTTTAGTATCATTATCTGTATCTTAATTAATTAATTTCTCTTCACTCGGGTTTAGAGTGTAAATTGTTGTCGAAGCAGTTGCATTTTACTCTCAGGGTAAAATTTTAAATTTTTCATAAAATATTTTAATTGCATTTTTTTAAGAATTGAGAAATAGCATAGTTAAACCTTCCCGCCAGCTGCCTTAACAAAAATTGTTTTTTTTTTAACAATATACTACCAACACCTTGTTCGTGTTATATTTTATTATTAGCTAATATTTTTTTTTTTTGCAAAAAAGAATCTATTTAGCTAGATTTATTGTTTTTGCTCTTGTGTGAGCTTAGGTTTTTTTTTAATTTTTCGCTTCAATCATTTCTTATCGCCCCAGTCAAGGCAGTCAGTCAGTACGAGTTAAGCCCACTTAAGTGAAAAATGTAAATTATAAATAAAATAGATGAAGACAAATGACTTCTTGCGAATACAGTTCAGTCACTTTACATGAGAGCGAACAAGCTGGCATTCATGTACAAAGGCACAACTTTTTTTTTCACAACACTGAGTAACTTATAAATTTGATGTATGATTTGTATTTTATTATCTTATGTAATTTCATACAATATTTTGCATTAAGGCTGACATACGTAGTCGTACATACATACATATGTATGTATATGTAAGTAAATGCATGTGCCCATATAACTTGGTTGGCTGAATTTGTTTGATATGAGTTTATGTTTTCCCCCATTAACTTCTGTTTTGTATGTGAGCAAATGATTGATGTCCGTCTAATTTTTGGTATTATATGAATTATAAAAGCCGCCAAATATGAAAAAAAAAAGAAAAAAACGTATACACATTGAGACCGTAATAGAAAATATGAACTAGTAGTGAGCTAAGTTATTTTTTTCGGTTACTCAGTCACTTAATCATTTATTTCCATAAGCACGTAATTACTGGTTAGCAAAACACATAATTGTACATAATGGCAGAAGGTATTGCGAAATGAAATGGAAAATTGTTTACCCTATATTGTAAGGAAATATTTATTATCTGCGAAAGACCCTCTATTACCTTTTTTGAAGCATATCGAACATCACCTTCACGAAAGCTAATCAGTCTTCTGCAAAGTGTACACTGTGGTATGAGTTGTGTGGCTCTTGTGGGGTCCGACTATGTGTTGTCTCACTCATCACAGATTTTGATAAAATATAAATTTTTTTAAGCCTCATATTTGCCGAATATAAAACTGAATTACTTTTTTCAGTTATTCCTGAATATGGTTTCGCCAGAGAGCTCTTAATTTAACTAATTTATAGTACAAAATATTATGTACTAAAATGGATTTTAATGTAGTTTAATAGATATTGCATCTATTCAGGCTTTCGAGGTCATTAAATTTCTTCAAAATTTTATTTGCTTCAGAAAAATATCTGCAAAAATTCTACTGACTTCTAAAATTTGTAAAAGTTTGGTTTAAAAAGTATACATATATACTCGTAGTGGTCTTCTCTTGCTTCAAAACACTGTGAATATATTCGGATCTTTACATTCCTTTCTTGTTTTTGGATGAACTGAAAGTGCACGAATTTGACTTAATTGTGCGAAAAGTAGTCACGCTCATATGAGTAAGTAATAATCAGGGAAACCAGAAATATGCTGTAAAAAATGTGTTTTATGCTCATTCAATATGCACTAAAAACTTGAAAATATGCACTAAAACTCAAAAAATATGCTTTTAAAAATAAAATAAATTGGTTTATTTGTAAATGAAAATATATCTTTAATTCAAAATTTAAAATTGCAATGCCAACTTTCATGAAATTCCCTTAATTTTTATTAAAGTTATTGCACATTTTCTTCAAAGGTTGCTGGACAGGACTAAAAATCCTTTTCACAATAATGGTTAAAACTAAATCACAAAGAGCGATTATGATGACTTTAACAAATAAAAGTTTATAAAATTTTATGTTGAATAACGTAAGAAATTGAAAAATTTGACTTTTTGAAACGTGGGGGGTAGGCGTGTCTTTGCTCTGATTTTTTCCTAACTAAGTTAAATCTAAACAATTTAAGCAGTCTGTGTTAACTCCTTCTATTTTGGCCCAAAACGATAACGTTGCTGGCCTAAAATTCACACCAAACAGTGCCTCTTTTCAAATGTAACAGACGCTCTTAAATCTCATGTCGATTTCCAACGTCCAAAATTTAAATTTTTGTAGCTTCTTTCGCTGAAGATGCTTTCTCCCGATATTAATATACTTTATTAAGTCGAAGGAATCCAAATACAGGTTAATTTCTTGTATATACGAGTATTAAAACCAATTCTTGTATATAAAAAATAAATAAAAAATACAGGGTTGGACAAAAACTGTCAAACCTCAGAAGTGTGACTTGGAACAGATGTTCACATTGTCTAAAGAATATGAAATTTATTGCACGTATTTTTTAAGCAGCAAGGATTTTTTCCTTATCTATCAGGCATGTTTTGACAATCACATTTTTCAAATCACTAGTGATTTTAAAAGTAATATTGGTAATGCAGATATTTGTTCGCTCTTTTTTTTTAATTTTTCTGTTGTATAACAGCATCAAATATCATTTCTGAAAAAAATTTACAATATATGATTTTAAAAACATATACAGGACCATTATTACTTTTAAAATCAGTAGTGATTTGAAAAATGTGATTTTCAGAACATGCCTGTATAATTAAAGTTTTTTACTTCAAACTTGATATAATTAAAGTAAAGTATCGTAGGGTATTTTATAAACATAAGAAAACCAACAAATTTTTTTACACTGATTGGAATTTTAATACCACCCAAGCTTTGTTATTGTTTTTGTTATTGCAATACTACATACATACATACCCTGCAGGAGATCGAACTAGTGTCCAACTGGTATTTTACTAGTACAGAAGCCACCACCACTAGTTCCCAACCGCAAACTTTCCTATAACATGTTAATGCTGAAATTAGCATTGAGTGTGTTTTAGAAAATTACTAGTGCCATTGGTACTAGTTTAGGACTAGTTAATTAGCAGTTCTTTTGCAAAGAAAAATTCTATAAAATTTGTGGTTTTATTCCTTTGTTACCCAGTGACAACTGCTAGTTATCAAAATTCAAAAATACAAAAGGTTAATTGCAATTATTTGATTATAATTATTTATAGGTGAACCTAAAACTTTAATAATTGTATAATTCCAATTTTCGTACAGTGCAATTACTCTGTTAGACAGTCAAAATTTATTTTGCAATGTGGTGCCTTGGAACTACTTCATATACTAGTACTCATCAGAACTAGTAATTTTATACAACAACTTTAACCCTTTTCGCACTAGTTCTTGCTGTTCTAGTAATTATACTAGTAGCTTTTAGACAATTGACATCTATTCTCCTGCAGGGTATGTATATACATATATTCATATATTAATGTTTTTTTTCTACTTAAACTACTGGTGAAGAATTGATTTTAAATCAGTTTTGACACATACTTCTCCATTTGTTTGAAAGATGGATTACTTTTTGCAAAGGCTATTAGCTACAATTTTTCTTTTAATTTTGTTTTTTTTTAGACTTCTTAGTCTAAGTCGACAGTTTCTGATTTCATGTACGACGAGTCATATTTATTTTTGAAATATGAAAGATATAATAAATTAAAGAAATACTACTCATGTTTAAATAAGCATATGCACGTCATTCTTAGTAGAATTTTAATATTAGTTATGCAAATGTATTTTGAATGTTAATTGCTTTTTGGAAAATATTAAAGGCTATCAGCGCAAAAGTGGTGTAATTCCAAACTATTTAATTATTTAATTGCTCTATTACTTTGTTATTTTAAAGTCTGAGCAAAAACGATTTTTCAGCTCCATCTTCTTTTCATTAGCAAAAGTTAGTTTGCTCTACTTTTGTATTGATAATTTGCAATATTAAGAAATATCTAAATAATTCAAAGTCGCAGAAAAGAAATAATATACTTAACACAAGGGGGTCTACTCTGTAGTTCGAAATGAAAAAAAAAATGCTTTAGAATTTTCTTGTTATTAACATACAAATTCGAAATCATTTTCTTTTGTTTTGAACTATAAAGTAGACCCCGGAACAGCAATCTACAAAAATGGGGTTACACCACTCTTGGGCTGATGGCTTCATTTAAAAAAAGAAAAATTTGTAACATTAAAAACAATTTAAAGTATAAAGTTAGATTTTATAAGATAATTAACCCCGTTTTCTCAAGCCAAATGATCGACTTGATTAAAAAAATTTAATGAATAGCACTCATATTTTGAGTGTTTTAAATACTTATTTTCCAGGCGAGTCGATTCTCTGCAATACGGAAAAAAGAGGTTAATTGTGCTTAATCATTCATTGAGGATCATACTTGTACCCAAGGGTAAAAAATATAAAAAAGATATTTTGTTCTTGTTACGTTCCTATTCGAGATAATTATACAGATCAGATCTTTTGTAAAGTAATAGACATTTATGTAAAGCGTTGATTGTATATTTATCCAATTTTTTTCTGAAATTTTATCACCTTTACTCCTTTGGTTCTTAGCCCCCAATTTCTATAACTCATTAGCAGGGCAACGGAAATATTAACGCCACCAGCAAGTACCAGTTTAAGCTCTGAAACTTTCTTTGAAAGGGCTTTATTAATGATTCCAAGTTCCAATAACTGTGATAAATCCAATTATTGTGGTAAATGAAATTGACACTGAAGACCGGCCTTCAAGTGATAGGGCTCAGTTCGAGTTTTAACACTTCTTAAGAAGGAATTTTTAGATAGTTCATTGATACTTTGTATACACATTATAAATTGTCACTCAAATTATACACAAAGCAAAAAATATCAATGTAAAATCACCATGCAAAAATTTGGATTTTAAATTATATTAAATTTACAAGAATTTATTTGTTATGTTCATAGCTGCAGTACACTGTTGTACTTAGTTGTGTAACTTGTTTTTGTTTTATTGCTGTTGTTTATCGTGTAGTCTGAGGGTCGCGGGTTCGAATTATGGAAACAAGTCAAATACACTTAGTATTAAATGATCAATTAAAAAATGTTTAATTAAAAGTTTACTCATGATGATATATATTATTATATGTATCTGAAGAATATTTAAGGTTCTTGTGGCTGCAGTGGTAAGTACATTGACTACCATGCGATGAGTTCCGGCTTCCAATTTTGGCCCGGGAAGCCAATTATATACATATACATATATACAAAAAAATTTCAGATGCATTTGCCAATATACACACGTAAGTTAAATAAAATACAATAACTATAATTAACTAAGTTCATGTTCTTTCAACTTGAAATAACTTTCTTCGTGTTATTTCAGTGTCGAGTTTAAGTTGTTCCAACATGAAATAACTTTGATTTAACATGATTTAACATTTTGATTTAACAGTACGGGAATGTTGAATCAACATGAAATAAAGTTATTTAAAAAGGAAAAATTGTCTTTGAAGATTACATTTTAGATTAACATGAAACATATATGAAGCAAAATCATTGCCGAAAGAGGTTAAATTCACCAAACATACGCAGATTTTAAGCTTAAATTTTTCTATGTGTAGGGGCCTAAACTGTGTATGCATTATATATAAATGTCATTCCGTCATTCAGCTATAATATGTGATTGAAATTTATATATTTCTTTGTTATAACAAATGCAATTATATTTTGTTTTTAAGCAGAATTTTTTTTGGGACTCGAGCTGACAACATCAGCAACAAAGATTACCCACTTAACCTGAGGAGCACATATACATTTATTTTGATTTTATAAAAGGTTTATTAATAAAATTTCCATAGAAAATTTGTTTTATAAACCTCTTATTAAACAGAAATATTTTTTATGAATAGGGCAGTAAAAGTATAAATGTCAGCTAATATCTAAGTATAGTTCCGGAGTGACTTGGCGGTTTCATTGGAAGGAACAATTAATATTATATTTATACTATTTGATAGGTCTTAGATCAAGTCACATTAAACTTGTTAATTGATGAATATGTACGACTACGTTTAAATCATTTGTCACCAAACTTTCCGCAAAGTTTACAAACTTTTATTATCACAATTTTCGCCATAATAAATGAGGATGGAATTATATTTAAAGCCGTACAGAAAATTTACGTTTAAAATTAACAAAATTTAAGCAATTTGTTCGTTAAAAAGCACAAAATAATTGCACTGAACACAAACTAATTTTCCTTTAAAATCAATGCTTACTAGGTTGATATTACAGTAAGCCCTCGATTAACCGGTAACGTTGATTAAACGGGAAAGAAAAATTGTATTTGTTTTCATTTTGTCCATCGATTTAAATTTTTTTGCATTATTATTAATTACCTGCATTATCGGGATTGCAACAAGCAATTATTCTCAGCCAAAATATTTTTTTCCTTGTAGTACATATTTATCATGATTAATTTTGATTTATTTTAATTAAAATCCATAATGCTCCCGGTGCCTATCATTATGCATAATCGAGGCGTAAATGTACCTTAATAACAAAATTTTGCTGAAAACCAAACATTCCTAATTGCCATAAACTATCATTTATACTAGAGGTAGTTATAAATTAAAACTTTCAAAATGTGATATTGATTAATAACTTCAGCTACTTCAGAGAAATATCATACAAACTATTCTTATTTATTTCTGCAGGCTATTATTTCTTTTTCAATTTATCATTTTAAAACAATAATTCATTTTAAATTTCCTTTCAACTTCATTATTCATCATATTATTTAAATTTTAAAATAACATCAAATGTATAGATGTTTGAAGATAATAAATTTGAAACCCGAAAAATTTCTTAAGGCACTTCAAGACTGTTCGGGGTTTTTTCCGGCATAAACATAGAAGTAATGTAATGCAATGTAACAGTAATGTAAATGTAAAGTAATGTAATGTTATGTAACAGTAGGAAACAGCTGATCGATATTGTTATGTGAAAAGTAATGAACATGTATATATGTAATGTAACGTAACCTACTTTTCACATAAAAATATCGATCAGCTGTTTTCTACGTTGCAGTTACATTACATTACAGTCGTTCAACTGAACCTTAAGTCCATAACAACTACAGCAATCAATATCAAAATCTTGGAAGCATATATCTTAAATCAATACGTTCTTTTTTATCTGCTGAAGCCAAATAAAGTCAATAATTATTATACAAACTCTGCTTATATTCTTCGAGCGATGGATGGATGATTGCAGTTTTGCTAAGTCTGCAAACAACTTGTAAAAGAGCAGCAGCCCCTTTCATTAAAAAATTTTTTTCTTGCTGTTGAAAAGTCTACAAAGCTCTTGCAATTTTGCTAAGAAAGGAAAAGAAACGTATTAGCAATTTGATTGCTACAGTATTTTATTTTATTTGTGATTTTTTGAACGTTGAATATAAAATATTCAGTTTCTTTTTGTAAGCAATATGCCTTAAGGTCATTTTCGCTTGTGACATTTAATAATGTTGCTAGTTTTCTTAAAACACCACCACCACTAACCGTCCGTTAATCAATTGCCAAGAGATCAAAGGAGTTTTTCAATGAAATTGCTTAGAGCCGCAGGGCAGAGTAAAATAAGTTTATGCAGACTCTTTTGAACAGGAGCGAAAACATTTTTAATGATTGAAAGGGAGTTGTATATTAAATTATTTTTTTATATTTTTATTGTTGTTTTTAGAGATTTGGATTGAATGCAAATTTCAAATATTTGTAATTATTAAATTATTTGAAGCAGAAGCAAAAAGTTGTTGTGACAGAAAAGAAAATCTTAATTTTGAAATGAGTTGGAACAACCATTAAACATTACACAAATCTAATTTTAAAAAGATTTGCTTTTTCTAAAAAATATAAAGTTAAATTAAAAATTGGAAAACTTTTTATAAACTTTTTGATATCGATTAAAATTTTAATGAAAATTTGTTTGATATAGAATGCCTTGCGATATTTCAAGCCGAAAACTTCAATAGCTCTGAAAAGAACATAGAAGGGACATTCTTATTTGTTTACACTAAGATTATAAAGGGTGTTTTTTATAGAGTGACACAAGTTTGGCTTTATTGGAAGGAACATTTAATGAAATTATTGCTTAAATATGATTTCTGCCATGTAACTGCCACGGCTGACGCGTAGAAGGCGCAATTTGGAATACAAATTTTCAACAACTTTTTGCAGCATTTGCGGCCGTATTTCGGCGATAACTATTCGAATGTTGATTTCCAGGTGTTCAATTATTTGAGGTTTATCGACGTAGATAAGTGACTTAACATAACCCCAAAGAAACTAATCCAATCGGGTTAAATCACACGATTTTGGTGGCCGATTAATTGGGCCATTACGTGAAATTATTTTTTCATCAAACGTGGCATGTGGCTCCTTCCTGTTGGAACCACATATCAATTAGATTATTGCCACGTAATTGAGGTATGAAAAAATTTCGAATCATGTTCCTATACCGTTCACTATTGACAGTAACATTCTGATCATCATCGTTTTTGAATACATATGGGCCAATGACTTCGGCAGCCGATAAACCGCACCAAACAGTAATTTTTTGTGACTGTATTGGTGTTTCGACAAAAGCAACAATTCTGCTTATTTACGTACACACACAGAGAAAAAACTGCTTCATAGAATCAATAAGATTTTCCCTATGAAACGTCTTTAGGCTAAGGGGTATCCCAGCAGAAAGAATCGAAGCTTTTTCATAGAGCTTCCTTATTGTTTTTATGTGGTAAATCTTGTTAATTTTATCAAGAAGAAAACCACTTAAAATCAAGAAGAAATCTTATTATTCACAACTTTTTTTACTCAATTTCCGTTATTTTTGGCACCAAAAAAACAATCCATAGGGAAAAACTTCTTGATTCTATTAGGTTTTCTTATAATTAGCAACCTGTAGGGATTTCTTATTGATTTTATTAGGTTGCCTTATTAATTTTTTTAAAAACGGTTTCTTCTTGATTTTATTATGCTATCTTATTGATTTTTTCAATAAGGTTTTCTTCTTGATTTTAGTAGGTTCCTATATGATTATGTGTAAAGCATCTAATTGATTTTTTTAATAAGAAAATCTTCTTGATTTTATGAGGTGTCTTGTTATTTAGTTTCTATAAATAGACATACAGACAATTTTTTTCATGATCTTTTTCATTTTCGTATAAGAATGTTTGCACAATAATTTCAATGGTTATTCAGGCTGCTTGTTAGCATATTGGTTAGAGTGCTTGTCTATCAGGTAGAAGTTTGCTGGTGCAATACTTGGTGAGTAAGTTAGTTAAGAATATAACATAATGTGTATGTATGTGTGTATTAATAAATAATATCTACCATACATACATACATACATATGTATATGGTATAGAATTTAAATGAAAATACATAAGTACAGAGAATAAAGACGCATTTTTTTTATTTTTTATTGAAAAAATCAATAAGATAACCTCATAAAAACTACAAGATTTCTTCTTGATTTTTTCAAAAAGTTTTTCTCTATGAAATTGATAAGATTTGCTTATTGAAAAAAATAGCCAACGAGATTTCTTATAAATTTTATTCTAATTTATGAGGTAGTTAGTAGGCACTGTTTTCTCTGTGCATTCCACCATACTTGGGCTTCATCGAAAAATAAAATTTTTACGCGTTGCTTTGATGTAAGTCAATTCACAATGAAACTTCAAAGCAATCTTAACAAAAAGCGACTATCAGCTGTTAAATGTATGTATGTTGAAATAAAGCAGTGATGCCAACTCAAAGTTGTGATACTCTGAAAAGTACACCCTTTATATTCATGAAAACGTTACGAAATGATTACTCTACATTTATAATATTATTTTTATTTACATTAAAATTATTTAAAACGGTATTATAAATTAATTGCCTAATTTGTTTAAGCAATATAAATAATTAAACAAATGGACGATTAATTAATTAAAATCATTTTATTTTTTATCGCAACCCATTACAATAACTAGAAATTACTAAAAACAAAAAAGATTGTAACGATAACCTGAATATCCATACAAAATTCCACGATTTATTAATATTTAACGGCTTATTTACTAAAAAACGTTCTATTTTAAAAACTTGTGTACAAAGCCATAAAATATTTTTTTATGCGTAACTTAACAAGCACAAAATTTACATTAACGAGCAGGAGATTAAATCTAGAAGTAACAGAAAATAAAAAACAACAAGACCTTTTATAGTTTAAATATTTCGTCTACCGAAAGCAATTTATTACGATTAGACAAGCAGCCAGAGACGAAATTGCGACTTATGGTTGAAAATTAATTATGTATATGACACAAATTGCTTAACATTAAAAATGCTAAAATATATTCATAAATTAAGGTTACTACAATAACTACAAAAACTTGCTTGTAATCAAACTATTAATGACAAATAAGACACCACATTCTACCAATTAAAAAAACACACACACACACGCACACGCACACGCACCCATACATATTCATAGTTAAGAGTGATTTTACACTAAAAACGCTGAATACACAAATTAAATCACCACAAAATGCTCATAAACTTTTAAGTTTTATGAGCTTTAGTGGTATCATTTGACACATTGTATTTATAATATTTTTAGCCATTTATAAACTTAAGATACGTTAAGACTCTTACTCGGGCTCTTAATCGCTGATGTTGGTATGCATAAAATTTTGAAATGAAACAAATCTTGTGGAGTAATTAATGAAGTAAAACACGACAGCTAAAAAATGAAATATAAATGGATTTGCTTAAGGTACGGTCACACTTGACAAACATTTGCCCAAAAAAGCGTAACCAGCAAATACTAATGAGAAATCTTTTGCTGCAAACACGTGTTTATTAAGTTAATTAGTTTCGTATTTAACAAATACGCAAAGTTACAGAATACAATATTATTGGAAACTATTGAACTTAATAAACACGCGTCTGAATCAAAAGATTTCTCATTAGTATTTGCTGGTTACGCTTTTTTGGGTAAATGTTTGTCAAGTGTGACCATACCTTTAGTTTTTTTTCTTTGTTCGTTAATTATTCTTTTGTTTTTTAATGGAATTATGCCGTTATCATCAAGTTATATGTATGTATGTTTATGTGGTGTGTATATGTGAAAGTGTTACCAGAAATGGAACCTTATTGTCTATCATAATGTGGCGAATGCTGCATTTTAAGGCGTCCATATTCTGTAGATTAATAGCGTAGACGAGAGTGAGAGTGAGAGAGAGAGATAGTTTTTAGACATGAACAAACGACCAAAAAGATTTCTTAGATAGAATTAAGATTTTTAAAAATGTAACTTTTGCCACTTTTAATATATTATTGGGGAGTCTTTTGACTAAACTACTGATTTTCTTCATAATAATCTTACACATATTCTATACAGTAAATATTGTGTGTTATTTAGCCTTACGTTTAATAGTTCCCTGCGAACAAAATAAATTTTAACTTATTATTGTTCAATAAAATAACAAAAAAAGATTTATGAATTAAAAAAAATATATTTTTTTTGCTCGACTTGGAAGATTTTTGGAAAGTAAATTGGCAACACTGCTGTGGTGTTAAATCGTATGATTTTATCAAAAGTATTCGTTCAAATAACGTTCAATTCACGAGATGAGTGGCATGTTGGTCCTTCTTATTGAAATTACTGCTTATTTATTTACATTTAAGGACTTCAATATAGAAAAACTTACCGACTTCAAATATAACCACTAAAACGTTAAAAATAATTTAGTTTTAGTAAAATAAAATATTTTCATATGCATTATCTATAATGCTATTCGAAATCGGTGCCAATTAGGTTATATGCCTTTAGCTATCATTGTAGATAACACATATGAAAATATTTTATTAAACTGAAATTTAAATTCATTTTATTTTTTATTAATAATATTTATATTTGAAATCGGTTTATTTTTTCCAGGGGTTATTTTAAATTTTCTAGTGCCAAGTTTATATTTTTATGCGGGTGGTAACACTCATCGCGTCACTTTCAGAACTCAAATTGTGTAACACGTTTCGTAAAAATGGCTCAGGTCGACGATAAATAATATAATATTCATCTTTGATGGGCATGGCACCATCCACTTCTTACAGCACAAAATTATGTCATTCTAAGTGCCGAATTTTATTTTTTGCCAAGTTTCGTTGGAATCGGATAAGTAAAAGTACATACTGCTCATTTACTTCAATAGTGTCATAACTCAAAAAATTCATGTTTTGAGATAATAATGTAGAGTAATTTAGCATTTTGTATTTTTCTTGTGTAAAAATTTAGTATAAATATCTTTTACTACTACCTCATGAGAGAATAGTAGTTGTTCATGTCTTCATTGTAAATTGAAAACTGTAAACGCGTTTTCTACAAAACTAGTTTTTTTGAGTTATGACACTTTTGAAGTAAATGAGCGATATAATGTAATACTAACATTTCATGGGCGTAACCTCGCCCACTTTTTTGAATACAAGATAAACTACTTTTCAGGTGTAATCGGTGTAATAGATTACACCTGAAAAGTAGGGTGTGATTCCGCACATTTTTCAACTTTGAGATTGTGTCGTTCCGAGATCTCAATGTCTTCGGTTAGTATCGTAACATTGGAATAAGTAAAATATCATAAAATCAAATAAAAAAATTAGTGGGCGTGTCCCCGCATTTTTTTTGCAATGAGACCAAATAAAAGTTATACCCTCTCAGACAAAAAAAAATTACAATCGTTGCAAAATGTACAAAAAAATACAGAGGAATTGATAAAATCTTCTCTTTTTTTGGATTCGATTAAATAGTCAGTGATCAATTCGCTCTCCATTTCACGATTCCCTGTAGCGTTCTTGCCGGCAACGTTTTAATCTTTCTTAATACCGCACACTACATCAGCAGCATCATCTTTGGCAAACACATTAAATCTCAAGATGCTTATATTTCTACTTGAATTAAAAGTTCTGATGAAAATTTCAATGACCTTGAAATCAAAAAATTACCCAAACAAAGAAAAATGTAAAAATAAAAATATATCCAAAGCTCAAATATTGCGAAAAGGAAAAAAAAATCCAAAGTGAAAAATTCTCCCAAAATGGAAAAAGTTAGCAAAAAATCGCTAAATAGAAAAAGTCAGTGAAATGAAAATGAAAGACTAGAATGGATTGGCGAAAACAAAAAAATAAAAATTCACCAAAACAGGGGAGAACGTCACAAACAATCGCCGGAAGGAAAAAGTTGAGGAAACGAAAAACAAACTCCAGTACTGATAAAATTACCAAAATTATCGAAAACGAAAAAATATCTCTAGCAAAATGTATAAAAGCAACTAAAAAAAATCGAAAAAATTCACCAAAGCAAGCGAAAAATCATTAAGAAACAAAAAAGAAACGTTAGGACCAAGGCAATTTCATATAAACTACACTCAGCTCAATTCGCTTTGAGAAATGTATACCCTAATTCTGTTTGACGATTGTATCGTCTTGTCTATGGACGCAAAAAAAAGCCGCAGTTGTGATTCCTTAAAATAATTATTATTTATTGTCTATGCTAGAAGGTTCGTGTATTTGCTTTATGATTTTGTTGCAAACATTATATTCAACACATATTTTTTTATATATTTTTCAAAACTATTGTATAAAACTTTAATTTAATTTTTATGTTTTGAAAACATGGCAATAATATTCCTTATTTTTCATTATCAAAGACAACAACCATTTTGAAGAAAATAATTTAGAGAATGCAAAAACAAGAACTCGAAAGTATTTTCAAACAAAAACGTCCTGAATCTTGTTACTGAATTAGGGCATATACATATATATATACATTCATTATATGTCAGTAAATAAATATAATTCATTAAAAGTTTTGTAATAACAGAAAATGTTACTTTGCAAGAAGAGCCGAAGTTCACAATTAGGAGTAGTGAGTTTGCCCACAGTTCATCTTGCTGGATAATGTTCCCATTCATAAGATCCAATTTTAAAAACCGCACAGTTTTTATTACACCTACTCCTTTTGGTTATGAAAAAATTTACTAAAAATTATTGAATAACAAATGACCTTTAATATTTCGAATTTCGCAGTTAAATTGTTACTTAAGAAAAGTTCAAGAAGATTGAATGAACTTTCAAAATTTATAGCCCCCAAACTCTTAATTTGGCACTTTGTTAACGATTCAAATTTAAGCTTTTGATTTGAATATTTGATCTCATTTTAATAAGACACATTGTTATTTTATGGTCAAATTAAAAATTAAAATTTTCAAATATAAACCCTCTCCCAAAGCATAATAAAAATTTGCATTTTAAATTTTTGTACATTTTCAATTTAAGTCAAATACAAGAAATACGCTGAAGTGACTTTGTGACGCGTTCAATAATTGTGTTGCTCTTTTTATGTTGCTGTTGTCGTAATGTTAGTTGTTGAAATAAATCGCAATCAAGTTAAATTTATGAGTTTCAAATATTTGTATGTGTGATTGAGTTGGAAGCTAGCTAACAAATTAATGCAAATTTGATTTCATCTAGAGTCAACCAAATACACAAAAAAACAATAATTAAGAAAAAAGGCATATAAAAATTTGTATTTTATATAAAATCAATACCATTAATATAATAAATTCAAAGCTTCCAAGTAACATTTTATTTCTTCATGTGTAGAAATCTAAATGTGTAAGAATGTGTGTGTGTGTGTGTGTGTGTGTGTGTGTGTGTGATTTTTTATGGTCGCCGTTTTTAGCTGCTGGAGCTGTAAATATGGCGACTGCCGCCTTTTTTTCAGCTTTTCAGTTGGCATTAATAAACATTCATTTAAGTGGGAGAATAATGCTTTTTGTGTTGATATTTGACTTAAATTTAAATTTATAACGTTTATATTTGAAATTGTCAGGCAATTAAAATTGCAAAAAAGGCACAAATTATGCTGTCAATTGAGTTAAGCCATAAATTGTTATTAACTTGTTTTTTTTTTCGTTATAATAATAATTTGCTTTTATTACTATATTTAACTTAAATACAACACGAAATGAAAGCAAAATGAAGTGACAGTTGTTTAACGTCATTCAAGCCATATTTGAGGCCTGCTGTTTTAGCCAAATGATCCCATAAAGAAATTAATATGAAAATATGCTGACGATAGTAGCAGCATGATAATATATTGAATATAATTGTAATAATCTTAGCCAAATATTGCTGTGAGAGTTGTTTTATTTTTTCCATTCAGGAGCAGTTTTTCAGAACTAAATAATGAACGTGCTAGAAAAACAGTTCATTATAATAACCAGGGAAACCAGAAATATGCTCTAAAAAAGTGTTTTATGCGCATTCAATATGCATTAATAATAAGCAAATATGCACTTCAAACTCAAAAATATGCTCTTAAAAATAACATAAATTGGTTTATTTAAAAATGAAAACACATTTTTAATTCAACAACATTTGCATATATTTAAAATAACAAAAATTAAAAATTTAAAAAACCCCCGATATATCAAGCAAAGATGTGATATCTTCTAAGCGGCTGGACCGATTTTCTTCAAGCCGTTTGGTCTGTACGTGGAAACGGACAGACACATAGATACACAGATACACAGACAAACACTACAAACTTACAACAGCCCTTTTTTTGGTCGGGGTTTAATAAGACCAAATAAAAAAAAATACAAACTATAAAAAATTAAAAAAAAATAATAACTTATGTTGAAGCATACGTAAAAATAAAATTGCAATAAAATTTTTGACTAAGGCAAATAATAATTATTATTTTTTTTCTTTGATACGGCCGTAAAAATTTAACATCAACTTTAAAAGTGACTACGGTATCAGAATTAAAACTTTGGAACTGTCTTTTGCAAAAATAATACAAGAATTTTTCTTATAATTCTTATTGCAATAAACAACAAAATATTGACCTAGATTTTCACACCTAATGTTCCTTCAACGTTTACACCGATGTAATCGGGACAGAGTTCGTCACAAATACCAAAAGCAAAATTTTAGGGAAACTAACATCCGTAATAACTGCGTAATAAATGAGAAAATGTATACACTACCGACCAACAGATAGATGGCTTGTAAGCATTTTAAGATAAAAAAATTATATATAGTATGAAAATATGCCCTAAAAGCGTCAAATATGATCCAAAAATTCGAAAAATGCTAAAAATATGCTTGCAAGACTGTTATATGCAAAAACATGCTTTAAAGGGTAAAATATGCAAAAATATGCACTAAGAAATCGATGGCAAAATTCATAAAAAGTTCTAAAACGGAAAAATAAATATCTTATCGTCGCAATAATACGTCACACAAGAAAAAAGCATGCAATTAATTGCATATTTGCTGTTTCCCTGATAATAACACTGTGCTCGAATTTTACATTTATTTTAAACGCTCTTGCCATAATTTTTGAAATAATATAATTTTTTTTTAATCTCAATATTTATTCATATTTTTCAAACATTCTCTGTTGCAAAATCCAATTAAAAAAAATCCAAAAATATGGCGATAAAAATTAGCTACAAAAATTATAGCTTCCTTAAATTCTTTAAAACAAATAATTTAAATTCCAAAAATTATTCCCAAAACAGAAAAAAATATTCACCAATTAATGTTTTTAATTGAGAAATTAACTGATTCAATTAAATTTTAATTGTATTAATTAATTTGAGTGCAAAAATCTAATACGAATATTATCAAATTGTTTATGGGTGAATATTTAATTAATTGTTTTAGTTGATATTACAAATATTTTAATTTATATTACAAAATTATTTATATTACTTTTTTCTGTGAAGGTATAACAAATATCGGTTTATGGTACTTCAATATTAAAATTTTAAATCGCAAATATAGCGAATAAAAATTTCAAATTGCAAATATACCGAATAGAATCGCTAGCTTAGCAGAACGACTAGCAACATTCAGCCTTTTTTATAAAACTTATTAAGGCTTTATAAAGGTTTTTTAAAACAAATTTGCATACAAAATTTTCCTTAAAAAGCCTTTATAAAGCCTTAATTATTTCTATAAATAAGGCTGATTGAATTCAACGTACTCAAAATAGCTTTATATACATGTATGTGACAGCGCATAGAGAAAGGGACCTGAAGGTAAAAAAAATCAATTTTCACTTTTTTTTTTGATGTGGACATCATCTGAGCATCGAATGAAACCGATCCCATGCCCCAAAAGTGTTCCCTCCCAGAGATATGCGCGTTTTATAAAATTGAAGTCGACGATTCTAAGGTTATGTGAAAAAATTTTCGTACTAACAGAGTGATATTCACGATTTAAAATTATAAATAAGAATTATAAATGAGTATTTATTATAATTCACATTTAAGAGTATTTTAGAGTCTTACTAACTTAATTTTAACTAATTTCAAAATCATTTGGATAGAAACTCCAACTATTAACTAAAAATAAAAATGGAAATAAATTACTTATATTTCCGTTTTGACATGACTGGTAATTTATATTATTATTTCAGAAATAGAAGAAATATTTTCAAAATTCTAAAATTAAATGATTAAAACCTATTTCTCAATATTAGCTAATTTCCATTAAGCATTTCCTCACGAAATTTGTTGCACTAAACGTAGCATGAATCTCTGAAGAATTTTTGGCAACTTTTTTAATCTGATTTGCCTTCTAGGCCTGCTATTTTCAAATGAAAGATGTTTCATACAACTAATTTTATGAAAAAATGCTTAATGTAAATTGGGTATAAGTAAAGGGAGTTTTTTTAAAGGATCACAACTTTGAGTTGACACCATCGCTTTATTTGAGCACCTACTTAACAGCTGATAGTTTATTTTTGCGCAACTTATTAAAATTTTAAAAATTTTAAAAAATTTACAAATTTTATTTTCCGATTAAGCCCATTTCTGGTTGAATGGTAGTAAATAAGCGGATTTGTCGAATTTGGAGTGAGGTGAATCCACAAGTTTTTGTCGAAACACCATTGTATCCACAGAAAATTACTGTTTGGTGCGCCTTATGGGATGGCGGGGTCCTTGGCCCATATGTCGTCAAAAACGATGATGGTCAGAATGTTACTAGCAATAGTAAACGGTATAGGGACATGATTTGAAATTATTTCGTACCACAACTACGTGGCATTAATCTTGCTGATATGTGATTCCAACAGGACAGAGCCACATGCCACACAGCGTGCGCTACAATTGATTTACTCAAAGAAACTTTTGATGCAAAAATAATTTCATATAAAGGCCCAATTATTTGGCCACCAATATCGTGTGACTTAACCCCATTGGATTATTTTCTTTGGGGTTATGTTAAGTCACTTGTCTACGTCGTTGAACCACAAACAATTGAACATCTGGAAATCAACATTCGAACAGCTATCGGCGAAATACGGCCGCAAATGCTGCGAACAGTTGTTAAAATTTGTTGTTCCAGATTGCGCCAGCCGTAGCAGCTACATGGCGGAAATCATATTTAAATATTAATTTCATGAAATTTTCTTATATTTCCTGGTTTTATTTTAATTTAAACTTGTGTCACTGTATGAAAAACACCCTTTATTTATGTATTTATATTGAAATAAAAGTTGTTATGTAAAGAATATTTCCTAGATTTGCATTAAAGTATATGTTTCGCAATAATAAAAAATTTTATATCATACTCGTATCATAAATAAGTCAATACTTGACCACTTCCCAGGTTTGCAGAAAAATATGTTGTTTGGCAATTGCCATTTATTACCAAGGTTCTGCTTGGTAATAATAAATTTATGTTTATGTCCACTTGGGGTCTTGCTTGCTTAGTTTCTGATTATCCTTTTTTTTTCTCAAATAATCAAATAATCTCTGAGGGGTCTTTACATTTGATAATTTATTTTTTGCAAAATATATTAGCCATATAAGTTTTTTCTTCATTCCCATGACAACCACAACATCTATTGAGCGCCATTAATAAAAAGTTGTCATTTTAATGTTTTCAATAAATTGACCTTGATTTATGTTTCCTAAAACATTTTCATAGTTTGTTGCTAATTTTTTTTTTCAAATTCAAACAAATCCTTCAATTTCTTAGAAATAATTTCAGACATTTAAGTCTTATTATGGCGCTTTATTTGATCTGGCATGAAATATATTTGGCTGTTAGTTGAAGCTACCGACAAAACTCTTTTTTCTCTGCCAGAAAAGTTTGTATATTATTTCTTCAAAGATTTATTGTTTGTTATCTTTTGCGTTTTTAAATAAAATATAATAACGACATTTGTTAAAAACTGATTGTTTTGTATTGGCAGTTTAACTGTTATTTAAGTTAAGGAAACAATACATAAATCTCAATACAAATCTCAGTAACAATAGGATTTGGAAAACGGTATTTTATTGTATCTGCAATAAATTTTGTATCTTATTTCTTGTTATTTTTTTATTGTCTTCTTTTATTTTGGCTACTGTTTGGATATTAGAAATACAAAACACACACAGCAACAATTCAGTTGAATTTAAGTAAAGGAATTAGAAAAAGGAAGAGAAAACAACCTTTAAAGAAAGATTTGATGTTGTTATTAACGAAATATATGGCAGTAAGGAAAATGTGCTTAAGTCATATTTTACAGTTTTGTAGGAGATGACTTTAAACTTGCAAGACCAATTCGGTGTTCACTTTTAGTTTTTATGAAAATCTTGCTCTACACTCTTTAAATAATACAACAAAGTATACAGAGAAAATCTGCCCCATAGAATCAATAAGATTTTCTCTATGAAATGTTTTTAGGCAAAGGGGTATCCCAGCTGGAAGAAGCGAAGATTTTTTCATAGAGATTCCTTATTGTTTTTATGTGGTAAATCTTATCAATTTTATCAAGAAGAAAACCACATAAAATCAAGAATAAATCTTATTCTTCACAACTTTTTTTTACTCAATTTCCGTTATTTTTGGCACCAAAAAAAAAAACAATCCATAGAGAAAAACTTCTTGATTCTATTAGGTTTTCTTATAAATTGTAAAATATAAGGATTTCTTATTGATTTTATTAGGTTGCCTTATTAATTTTTTTAAAAAGGTTATCTTCTTGATTTTATTAAGCTATCTTATTGATTTTTTCAATAAGGGTTTCTTCTTGATTTTAGAAGGTTGCTATATGATTATGTGTAAAGCATATTATTGATTTTTTTAATAAGGAAATCTTCTTGATTTTATGAGGTGTCTCGTTATTTCGTTTCTATAAATAAACATACAGACAATTTTTTTCATGGTCTTTTTAATTTTTGTATAAGAATGTTTGCACAATAATTTCAATGGTTATTCAGGCTGCTTGTTAGCATATTGGTTAGAGTGCTTGTCTATCAGGTAGAAGTTTGCTGGTTCAATACTTGGTGAGTAAGTTAGTTAATAATATAACATAATGTGTATCTATGTATGTATGTATAAATAAATAAGATCTACAATATACTACATACGTACATACATATGTATATGGTATAGAATTTAAATGAAAATACATAAGTACAGAAAATAAAGACGCAATTTTTTTATTTTTTATTGAAAAAATCAATAAGATAACCTCATAAAAACTACAAGATTTCTTCTTGATTTTTTCAAAAAGGTTTTCTCTATGAAATTAATAAGATTTCCTTATTGAAAAAAAACCATAGAGATTTCTTATTAATTTTGTTCTATTTTATGAGGTACTTAGTAGGCGCTGTTTTCTCTGTGTATAAGCTAATTTAAAATATCATTCTATATAGAACTATAGGTCGAATAAATATAAGCAGTTAGTTCTTCCTGAAAAAGCACAAAATAATTGAGATTTTGCCCAGATATAGTTTTACAAATGATGATTAAAGGGGTGCCATTAACTCCAAATCAAATTGTCTTGACTTAAACAATTTTTTCTTTTTGGCGCAGATTTCTTTAAATAAATAATAAGAAAACGAAAAAAAAATTCCTAAGCCCTTTTTTTAAATAAAACTTTTTTAAAAACAAATTATTATTTTAAAAAACTAATCTCCACAGGCCTTTATCATAAAAAAAATAATATCAAAAAATATAATTTAAAACAACATTTATTCATTCATCCAGTTGATTGATGACTTTTGCTTGAAACTAAAAAAATAAGTAACAACACTTACACACTTACTTACATACCCATATGATAAAAGTTTGCTTGGTGAATGTCCATTCGACTTAAATGCTAAAAACCACACATCAATCACTGATTTCCACAAACTGAGTGATCGAAGCAGCCAAAAACAAAATATGATTGAGTGAAAACAAATATGTTTTAAAGCCTAAAAACAGAGCGATTGATTAACCACAATGAGAATTTTTTACTGTTTTTTTTTTTGTAAAATGTTATGTTCGCAATATAAAGTTTGCTTTGATTTACGTATAATTTTTGTATATTATAGACTCCTGGCTCAAAAGCTTTTTAAAAAATTAATTAACTTTAAATTAACTAGGCATGCCAAAAAATAAGCAAAATCCAATTAAATAGCTTTACTGTGAATATAACATATAAATAAACAGCTTTATACTTACATACACTGCAAATTATTCAAGTAAGGAAAAATGTATGAAAATAAACGAAATTTTTACGCAAACCCTTTTCTAAGGTTCCGTATACCAAAGGCGAGGCCTATTGTTTTCGCTACGATGTTTTCTCAAGAACTGCAAGAACTTCGAACCCGAATTATTCACAGAATATGTGTAAAACTTTCGCCGCTACAACAACAAATATGTGACAGTTAAGAATTAAAGCGAGCAACAAAACCTTGAAATCTTATCATAATACACAGACAATTATTTATCAATGGCTTAATATAATAACAAGTAGTAATTAAAAAAAATAAGAAACCTCGACGCGATCAACTTTGAACCGTTAAATATCCTAAACGGTCATTCGAAATAAAAAATCATAAGAGAAAACTAAAGATGAGTTTAAAATACCTGTCGAATGGTACCTATTTTGATATAAATCGCCGAATTTTATTTTTTTCGTATTTACAAAATGGCGTCTGTTGGTCGCCATATTGGGTTTTGACTATTGTCATATCTTTAGTGACACTCCCAGGATTAAGATAAATCGATTGATGCAAGAATCATCAAAATCGGTCCTCGCCGCAAAGGAACACACATACATACATACAAACATACATAGGCTGATAAATACAATACCCTTCTTTGCATCGCGCAGTCGGGTAAAAAATGTGTATCTCATATTTTTTTAAATCGGGTTAATAAAATTTTTTCGCAGCTAACTTAGACTTACACCATCTTTAAAAAACTTAGTAAGTAGCACTTTAAAATAAAAGACTTATGGCCATTTAAATTATTATTCTTACATGTATGTAAATGCTTTAGTTCTTATTCAGTTTTTATCTTCTCTTGTGTAATATCAAAAATTCGAGTTCGAGTTATTTCTTAAGTGCGGTCAGGCTTGTGTGAGTTGTTTGGCCTTCGAGAGTTTTTCGTCTCACTCGCACTGGTTGACTGATCTGCCATGGATAACCGTATAATCTTGCGGTTTTTTATGGAATTTCTTTAACAATCACGTTGCTACTTCCTATGTGAAGGCATAGGGCGTGTACAGTCAGTCACAAAACTTTTTAAACTACTGTTAATAACATTTTGGGCATATGGTCTTAGTTACTCCGTCAGTATTTGTGCAACACCATACTATGCAAATTTACCATTTTGTGACTTTTTAGACGCAGTTCTATCTCTATGCTCTAAATTACGTTAAAGTCGGTTTGATTGTATCGGAGGTGCAGAAATTTTCCCCTATCATCCTCCTGGTCCTAGTTTGAAAAATTTATATAGCCTATGTAACTTTTTAGACGCAGATCTATCTGTGTTCTAAATTTCCTTAAAATCGGTTTGAACGTTTCAGAGGGGCAGAAATTCCACCTGTCACTCTCTTGGTCCGAGTTTGCAATTGTACATAGTCTATCTGAATTTGTAGATGTAGATTTATCTGTGTTCTAAATTTTATTAAAATTGGTTTGATTGTACCGGAGAAAGAAATTCCCCTGTCGCCCTCCTGGTGCTACTTTAAAAAATGTACATAACCAGTGTAACTTCTTAGAAGCAGATCTATCTGTGTTCTAAATTTCATTAAAATCGGTTTGATTGTTTTGGAGGCAGAAATTTCCCCCGTATCGCCTTCTGGTCCTAGTTTTGAAAAAAGTAATACCCTCAAAAACCTTCCTGGAGTTGTACAGACTGAATGCGCCAAATTTCATCGCGATCGGATGAGCGGTTTGGTCGCGCATAAAGGACATACAAACAAACATTAATTTTTAAATACATAAATATCAGAGATCTGCATGATTACGATAAACGGCATAATTTTGCCTTTTTGATGAAATGAATATTTAAACATTAACATTAAAAAAAATTAAAGTTGCTAATGCATGATTCATATTCACATTGCCACTGCTTGCAAGTTCTATTTATTCATATGATTCACAAAAGCAGTGAATCAGTATGATTGTTTTGAATACTTCTTGCAAAACCTTATTCTTTTTATTTCTGAATTAATTATGTAAAATTTTTTTAAAACACTTTTCAAAAGGTCTTTAAATTTTTTTTAAAAATGTATGAAAACGTATACTTTTTCATTAACTTAAGACTTCGTCTGTCCAACGAGCTTTTGTGAGTAATTTGATTATTATAAAAAACAATCAAACAACAGTAAGAACTTTTTATTTACTTTTGCAAACAGTACATAAAAAAACAAGAGCTAGTTAATGACAGTCAGTTGTTAGAGAGTTAAGACTGCAAGCAACATCATTAATACATAATGATGTTAAAAAACAAAACAAAAGCATTGTAAATGTGAGTGGACAGCAAAAGTGAATCAACTCATACAGTTCTCTGATACATATATAGATGTACTGTCCGTACGGAATTCATCGACTGCGAGTCACAGTCGCACTTTACTGTGTTTATTTTAATTAATTTATAAAATTTAAATTTTTATCAGTAACTTAAATTTTAATTAAAGTTTAGCAAAATTTCTGCCTATTCACACAAATATTTAAAACTCTCTGATATGCAAACTTTAAATTTTATTCAATAAATATTAGTAGTATGCTTTTACTTAAATAACTCGCAGTGTATCAGAGGAGGAGGAGATTAAAAGGGTAAAATTATTTAGCTAATAAACTATAACAGTGTGGACTTACAGCGGTCATAAGTATGTGACCACTATGTTGTGTTTTTCGTTAAAACCACTGGAGTGTATACATGTACAAACAAATGTTAGTACAGCCAAAACTAAATACATATACCACCCATCAACACAGTGTAATGAATCATTAAGCTGCATGCCTGATGAATACACAAGTATGTTTTTGGATTTGTTAATCAAACTGAAAGAATTACTAAATGCGAAAAATATGTAGTACGCAAAAAACAATTTTTTTTTTTTTTTTGTAAAACCATCAAACGATTAGTCGTTACATGGTAAAGTGCACATCATTTGGATGGCGTAGCACTAAGGGGTGGTGCTTGAATACGCAAAAGCCAACAGCACACTGTGGCAGCTAAATGTAAAAATTTTGCGGGCCTTGAAAGTGATTTGAAAAAAACTCAGCAAAAAGCAAGTCATGATGACGCTGATATTCAGTGGATATAAAAAAAACAATAAAGTGAAAAATTGGGAACATTAACCTTGTTTAATTAATTATTTTACTTGAGAAAAACCTTAAAAGCCTAATTGGTGTTTGCTAGTGAATAAAGTGAGTTCTCTTAAGCTTACAGTGATAATTTTGTTTGCACTTGACGCCAACTTACGAGTGTTTTATAAGTCGTAGCCCAAGTCTTTATTACCGGCACAAGTTACCCTTTTACAAAAGCCTATGCTGCTCAGTCGGCTGGTCTGTCCAGTCGTCTCCTTAGCTGAACACAAAATGCATACCCAGCCAGACTTCTTCTGTATTTATTTCAAAACAACCGCTAACGTTTACCCATCATTCAAAGAGATATCAACGTCATAATGATGAACGATGTCGGTGGAGAAAAAAATTATTGTGATTGTTGTTGCTGCTGGCCGCCTGTGGGACGGCACTCACTGACGGACGCTTTGCTTTATCCAAAGTTTACACATTGTTGGCAAAATTTTTTTTTTATATTCATATTTGATATGCGCCAGTTATTGTTGCAATTGACCATACAATTCGTGCATACACACATACAAACATTCAAACATATTTAATATTGCTGTTGGCTGTTTGCTGTTGAGTTTGTTGTTGCTGTTGTTGTTTTTGTTGTTGTTCTGATTTGCTATGATTTCATGTTGTTTTAGTTAGTGTGGCAATTTCCAACCGCTTGTTGTCGAAACAATTTGAACAATGTGACGTCTTCCTTTAACCTCCGGCTATAAATAACAAAATGATTGACAGCGCTGACAGTTTTGATCGATGGTCATCATCCTAATGATGAGACGTCTGACTTTAGGTATATATAAAGGGTGTTTTTTATTGAGGTATAGAACTTTAAGTTGGCATCACTTTTTTAACTGGCGGCCATTTTGTCAGCTGTCAAGTGATTAAAATTTAGTTTGGTTTGCCATTTCATCATGAACAGGTTGACAAAAGAATAACGCTTGCAAATCGTGCAAATTTATTTCGAAAATAATGGTTCAGTTCGCGAAGTTTACCGCAAGCTCCGTCCATTTTATGGTCGACATAATCGTCCATCAGAGCAATTAATTCGGTTAACCATGGATCGTTTTCGCACTACGTTTACTCTATGTGATAATACGCATCCGCAGAGACGTCGAACAGTGCGCACCGAAGAAACAATTGCCGCTGTAGAGCAAAGTGTTGAAGAGGACCCGAATGAATCGATTCGCCACCGTGCACAGCAATTGGAGCTTTGTCCATCAACTTTATGGAAGATTTTGAAGATTTTGAATGTGGATGAGTTGTGGTTCCAACAAGACGGCGCTACATGCCACACAGCGCACGCCACAATCGATTTATTGAAGGAAACATTCGATGAGCGCATAATTTCGCGGAATGGACCTATCAATTGCCCACCAAGATCGTGTGATTTGACACCATTGGATTATTTTCTTTGGGGATATGTAAAGTCGCTCGTCTACGCCAACAAACCAGAAACGTTAGGGGAATTGGAAGCCAACATTCGTGGCGTTATTGCCAACATACGGCCCCATATGCTCGAAAAAGTGGTTGAAAATTGGACCTGTAGAATTGGCTTTATTCGAGCCAGCCGCGGCGGCCACATGCCCGAAATCATATTTAAACATTAATGGCATAAAATTATCCTTCCAATAAAGCCAAATTGATGGACATTAAAACGATTTTCTTGTGTTTTATTTCAATTCGAAGTTCTATACCTCTAAAAAAACACCCTGTATGTGTGGAAAAAAATACTTACATAATCTATAAAAAAATACAAACTAATCGATAGTTGTATTGTGTTTTTTCATGTGTTACTTTGCGCTTAGTTTTTCTTCTGCTGCCATCTTTTTTTTCTACAAAACATTTCCTTTATGACGTCGCCTGCTAGTTAAGGCAAGCCAAGGCGTGGCGGTATCTTTATGTTAGATTAAGAATACAAGTCTTGCGCTTATAATATGTGATTTAAAAAAATATATATGACTTTTATAACACGTTTTGTATACGACTAATCATGAAAATATTGTGGCACCTTTCTTTTGTGCGACACCGTGTTTCTGCAATTGAAAATGCGGCAAACTGTTGGCACTTCAAAAAATTGTGTTGCTTACATTACAGTGGCTTTAATATTAAAACATTTCACGATTGAAACTTACAAAGCGTGATAAAATTATGATGCACTAATGACAAGTTGTGACAGTACACGCTGCTACAAATCATCAGATAGCAACTAACAATCTTTGTTGTTAAAAAAAAGCTAATTTGATTGGTATTGAAAAGGTAATTTCAAGCACAATGTTAAGGGAATTAAATCAAATTATTATACTATTAACGACTGCGCTTTGCTATATGAAAATTTAATGAAAGAAAGGTCAAGTCAAAACTTAAAGTTATCACCTTCGATTTTTATGACACTAATTTTCTTCGTTATAAAATATTATAAAAAATTCTTTGGAATTTGCTTTTTGCTTAAAACTGGATTAAATTAAACATAAGTGATTTTAAATACCTTGAATTTGATTTGGCTTTATGTGAAAGATAAATCGTTTTCATTTTTATTTAAGTTTAATTTCCGCCATTTGGCTGCACAAGCTGTATTGAAGGAAATCAAAACTGGAAAGATGGAAATACGAGTATGAATATCAAGGTCTTATTGTAATGACATCATATGTCATAAGAAATTATTTTGAGGCAATCAACTTTGAAGTTAAAAAAGATATGTTTTAAAAATATGTCTCATGAATTTTTACTGCAAGCTCACTCTTGCCAGAACTTCTTAAAAACTGCTGTTGTCACATTCGCATTGTTGGACAGCGGCAATTTAGCAGAAGTCACTGTTTTCAAAAATTAATGTGGCTTATGACATAAAAATAAAATTTTTTTATTTAATACAAACAAAAATCTCATGTATTTGCTTTAAAATAAAATTTTTCGCCAGTTGTCATTTTAGCAAAATAAAAATAATGAAAATGTTAAATAAAAATGGCTGTTTGTGGATTGTAAAGGCTAGTCGAAGCATTGAAAGAACATATGCAAGCAAGAATAACTCTTGAAATGTTCAAAAACCCTAAAAATAGAAAATCCCAAAGTTAAAAAAAACGCCGAAACGAAAAATCGCCAAAATGAAAACAGCGATAATGATAAATATCAACAATAATTTTTTCTGCCAGAAAAAAACCGACTTTAATACAAAGATCTGATAGAAGAAGATAAGAAGAAGTACATGAAATATAAAATTAAATTTTAATGGGCGTGCCTCCGCCCATTTTTGAAATGCAAGATTGTGTGTTTCTCAGAGCTCAGGGTGCGTGTTAAGTCTTGTAAAAATCGGTAAAGTAGAACCACTTAAAATAAAATATTAAATTTTAATGGGCGTCATTCCGCCCATTTTTTTAAATGGAGGATTGTGTGTATTTTAGAGCTCAAGTTGTGTGGTAAGTTTCGTAAAAATCTGTTGAGTAGAACCTCGTGAAATATTATAATAAATTTTAGTGGGCGAAATCCCGCCCATTTTTTCAACTTTCAAATTGTGTAGTTACAAGAACCAAAGTTGTTTTATAGGTTCTGCAACAATCCAATAAGTAGGATATCATAAACTAAATAAAAAAATTGTGGGCGTATTCCGCCCACTTTTTTGCAATGGCACCAATGGGAATCTATAACCCTCAGACAACAAAACAATTTTTATAATCGGTCTAAAATGTACCGAGTTATAAAGTAACACCCAAAAAAAGTAGAGACGAATTGTTAAAAGAAATCGATAAAATGCAACACAATCACCAAAAATTTAAAAAATCGCCAAACACTTAAGAAAAACTTAAAAACTCCAAAAAATCATCAAACCAAAAAAAAAAAAAAAAACGCCAAAACTAAAAAATGGAAAAAAAATAAATATGTTTTGTAAAAAATAAAAAAAAAATCCTCAAAAACTGAAAAAATCGTCAAAACGAAAACCGCCATAATTAAGAATAGCACTAAAAAAATTGCCAAAAACCGAAAAAAATTTCTTATAACCGAAAAAATCGTCAAAAAGAAAGAAAGAAAGGCCTAACTGGTATTTTTTCCTACATTGAGTTTTTTAATGATTGCATTACATTTTACACATATCGTCACCTTAAATGCAAACGGAACGTAATTACACTTTTATATTTTTTACAGGAGAAATAAAAAAAGTTTCAAAATCAATAATAATAAAGTGTTCTTGAAAATTTTCTTCGAAATGTCATTGTAGTATAAAATAGAATAGGGAGAAGATCTGGTCCAAAGATCGAGACTGCGACAGCTGATGGATCTCTTGTACCATAGATCTGTAAATTAAATTAAATCGATATCTGTATGACTCTCTTTATGAAAGTCAGTACAGTTATTGGAAAAGCGCGCCTAATATCATCTGAACGCAGCAACTCAGAATGAAGAACGCTCCTCCTACTGCCACATAAGACGATACACTTACAAAGAATCCATGTCGTCGTCTCGTCATCTTCCAAGCATAAACGAAACAGGTGTGTAGTTGCGTTCGTTTGCATTTGTCACAAAACTTTATTACAATAGTATAAAAAATAACGCAGTTTCTATTACGTTTTTACTTTGTTCTGTAAAGTTACAATTATTTGAGTTAGGGCTTTTTTACTTGAGCCCAACGGTATGTGGTGTCCGTACGTAACCCTTAGTATGCAAGTCAAAGCCGGTCGCATTTTACTAAATTAATTATTTATTAAATTTTCTTCTTCATAATGCTTAATCGATTTTTCCTACAGTTCAAATGCAACTTATATAAATCATATTTACCCCAAACAAATCGTGAAGCAGCTGCATTAAAACCCGAATATGAACCTTAAAGCATCCAAAGTTTCTTATTTCGTTAAAGTTTTTATCATAAATTGCAAACTAATAAGCCTTTTTCTTAAACTTTAAACATTGCAAGTGTATTGGAATTTCCCCCCAAGATTTATTGTGAGATAATGGGCAATTTAGAACCTTAAGAAAATAATTTCGTATATTTAATCCAAAAAATTTATCTTGCAATTGAGTGAAATTAAATGCTATAAATATGTGTATGCTGCAATGAACCCTTAACAAAAATATACTGTCACTTTGCCACAAAAATAATGAATAAAATTTTTGCCTCTTTTAACCAAAAAAAAAATAAAAGTAAAATATTTATGTGTCAACAGCAGCAACATTTGCTCGTCAATCACACTGACAAAACGACATCACATTACAATTTCTTTTGCTGTTCGTTCGTTTGTGTATGTGTGTGTGTGTGTGTGATGGAAAAAGAAATAAAAGATGTTGGAAAAATTGCTCACTTGATTTCGTTATTTCTTTTCATTTTTGGAAAACAAATAAACTTTTCTGGCTGATTAAAGTTAAGCCAACAAAATACAAACAATAACTCCAACATGGGTTAGCAACAAACAAAACGGACTACTTGTGGCAAGCAGGCAGGCAAGCAGTCACTCGTCCTGTTGCATGTTTTAAATGTCACCAATGAAAAACCTTGATGTCTATCAAAAGTATTTTGTAAATGATGAACACTGGCAACACAGCTACACCACTAACAATATGCGTTTTATCCCAAAATAAGACTGTTAAGAAACGTAAATCTTTATTGTTGTTACTGCTGCTTCTGCTGTTGTTGTGGTTGTTGTTAAATTTATGTATATTTACGTTTTACTGCAGCTTAAAAGTTCGCCCAAAGCTGCTTTTTTATGGATTTAATCTGAAACATTGATATTCATCATTCTTTTTCTTGAATTGTTGACATTTCTGTTGGTTGATTACTCATGTCAATCAAAGGTTTCAGCCATACTACGACATGTTGTCAATCTTGTATGTCAATCCTCCGAAAAAAAAACTCATTTTCAAGTACTACAAACCACTACTTCTGTTACTTTTTCACGTGCACTCACATCCAATAGGGGCAGTCTGGATAGGCTACAGATTGGATTTGATGACTGAATGACTGAGTGAGTTGAGCTAAATGTTTGAATGTTTATTTGACTACATTTGATGCTGCAGGACTTTAAATTAGTGCACAATGTTATTTTTCAATAATGATAAACTGGGATAAAAAAATTATTTAATAAAAAAAACATTAATGTGATTTCATCATCAATAATAAACTATTGGACAGCACTTGTCTACTGTACTAATGTCTGTATGTAGAATACAATTTTCCAGTCCTGCCAAGATCTCAAAGCATCTGTGTAAACGTAGGGTTAATCTAACGGAAAAATACTTATAAACTTGTTTTCCACTTTTTGAGTGATTTGTAAATAATATTCAATCAAAGTAATAGTTGATGCAATCATTCGATTAATTAGTACCAAATGTATTGTTGTTTCTGCTTAAGCTCTTGAGTTTGTTAAGTTTGGGAATTTGGTAATTCTCAATTATATTCAGGGAGTTTTTATATAAGAATATTAACAATTTTAAGCCTTTTCAATAATTTTAAATGTACTTAATTTACCTGATTAATTTATCTCTCACTTTCCAAATGCAGCATATCGTCAGCTAAAATGCAAAAAGGCGCAACTAACAAAAAATTCAAAATCGAGTTTTTAATTGACTGTTATGAATGCCATTAAACTACATGTATTGACAAAATATTACACTTCTGCGATCAAAAATGACGCTTTTATTAACAAATAACAAGGCGACTTAACTACACGTTTGTTCAGTTTTTTGTTTAGTTTTTTGTTTTTCCTGTTAGTTACGCCTTTTTGCATTTGAGCTAACGATATACATATATATAGCTAAACCAATCGACCTGCTTAAATTGTTTGAAATAATTTTTAGATTATTGTTTGTCCATATTTTAATATTTGATTTCAGTAACTTAATTATTAGATTAAATTAATGTAGCTTTAGTTTCAATTTGTTTTTGTAAATTCATTCAATAAAATACTTTAATTTGGATCAAGCATATAAAGAGTGATTTTTTAGCAACTTTCTTTTTGGCAACACTGTGTTTGGCAACTCAGCTGTTTTCGTGTATCATGTTGCTGTTAAACATTTTCAGTTTGGTCGAAAATTTTGCCATGAAAATCGACTTATAGATGAACAACGCTTGCAGATTGTTTTGAAATTTTGTGAATTAATTTCGTAACAAAATTACATTATAACATAAAATTACCAACACGCATACGTAGAGTGTGGACAGAGGAAAATATCGCCACTGTATCCGCCAGTGTTGTTAATGACCGTGATCTGTTACTTTTTTTCCCCAAAATGGAAGAGCTGCACTTGGCTGAAAAGTAGTTTCAGCAATACGGTGCCACATGCCACACATCACGCAAAATAATGTTCCAACGCAGAGGAGTGTTCAGTGAACAGTTTATTTCACGTTTAGGGCCGGTCAATTGACCACCTAGGTCATGCGATTTAACACCTTTACACAATTTTTTTATGGGGCTATGTTAAGGCTCATGTCTATAGGCACAAACCCTCAATGGTTGACGTACTGGAAGACAATATTGAAGAATTAATTCGTGAGAAACCGGCGATATGATGGAGAAATTATGCCAAAATCGGACACAGTGTATGAACCATTTTAGACATATTCGCGGTCAAAATTTACATGAAATCATCTTTAAACATTGAATTATATAGATCGTTCTAATGCCTTAAATAAAATGTACATATGTGTTTTTTCTAATCAGATCCGAATGTCCTTAAAAAATCACCCTATAGTTTAGTTACTTTTTAATTAAAAACAAAAATTTTAACAATTGGAAAAATATTACGTTATTTTTATAAATTTTTTCAGCACCAATAATTGATATTGCAGGTATTCAGTAATTGTTGCAAATGGACTTGCGAAGGGGTAAATCAGAATTTCGCAATTTTTCTTTAAAGTCCAACAACAAAATACACACACAATCCAAGAAAAAGCTACGATATTTTGGATTAAAACTTGCATCAAACACCGAATACCGCCATTATTATTTTGTTAAAAGTTGCAAATTAATTCTAATTTTTAATTTTTTCATTTATAAAGACTAACTTAATTGATTTACGTCCCTTTTCACAATGTATTGTTAAGAGTTAACGTGAACTTTAACTGACAGTTCTTCACACAAAACTTGCAGTTAAAGTCTGTGTTATCTTTTAACCATACATTGTGAAAAGGTACGTTAGCAATTCAAATATGAACTTTAGTATTTTAAATTATTATAGTATGTATGTAATGAATGAGCAAGTGTCCGTGGATTATGGACACTTCTCCTAAAAAAAATAAGTATTTACGGTTTTTTTTTTTGTTTTATCATATCTTTGCCCAATATATTTGTCATTCGTTACCTCAATTTGATTCGCTATAATTTCACCCCGTTTTTACAGTTTAGAACTCCATTAAATCAAAGCCAACAAATGAATAAATTAAAACAAAAATATTTAAGGAGTAAGGGAAAGAAAAACATATTTAAAGAGTAAGGTAAATATAAAGTTTCCTTGCCCTTTTTTATATTCTGCATAACGTTCTTCCTCGTTTTAATTTTTCTCCATAACATTTTTGGATCCCTGTTCTAATTAATTTAGTTTTTTTCTTCTTTTAAAAACAAAAAAACTGAAATCAGATATCAAAAACTGCCCTCACAAGTTTCATATATAAATATAAAAGTTACGAATCACAAAACTTTTACATGTTTCTTTTTCTTCAATCGAATTTTAAGCAAATGGTCAAATAAAATTTATTTTTTTACGACTACAATGATTGATTACAAATAAAATATAATTTTTTTTTTTTTTAATTTTGCTTCTTTCAGCACTAGCTTGATTTATTTTTTAATAAATATTCAAGTAACGAATGACTAACTCATAGCTAATTGTTGAAGCTCATGCTAAATGTTGTTTAATAAGCACTTCACACGGTTTTAGTACAGGGTGTTTTTTTAGAGGTATAGAACTTCGAATTGAAATAAAACACAAGAAAATCGTTTTAATGTCCATCAATTTGGCTTTATTTTAAGGATAATTTTATGCCATTAATGTTTAAATATGATTTCGGGCATGTGGCCGCCGCGGCTGGCTCGAATAAAGCCAATTCTACAGGTCCAATTTTCAACCACTTTTTCGAGCATATGGGGCCGTATGTTGGCAATAACGCCACGAATGTTGGCTTCCAAGTCCCCTAACGTTTCTGGTTTGTTGGCGTAGACGAGCGACTTCACATATCCCCAAAGAAAATAATCCAATGGTGTCAAATCACACGATCTTGGTGGGCAATTGATAGGTCCATTCCGCGAAATTATGCGCTCCTCGAATGTTTCCTTCAATAAATCGATTGTGACGTTCGCTGTGTGGCATGTAGCGCCGTCTTGTTGGAACCACAACTCATCCACATTCAAAATCTTCAAAATCTTCCATAAAGTTGATGGACAAAGCTCCAATTGCTGTACACGGTGGCGAATCGATTCATTCGGGTCCTCTTCAACACTTTGCTCTACAGCGGCAATTGTTTCTTCGGTGCGCACTGTTCGACGTCTCTGCGTATGCGTATTATCACATAGAGTAAACGTAGTGCGAAAACGATCCATGGTTAACCGAATTAATTGCTCTGATGGACGATTATGTCGACCATAAAATGGACGGAGCTTGCGGTAAACTTCGCGAACTGAACCATTATTTTCGAAATAAATTTGCACGATTTGCAAGCGTTGTTCTTTTGTCAACCTGTTCATGATGAAATGGCAAACCAAACTAAATATTAATCACTTGACAGCTGACAAAATGGCCGCCAGTTAAAAAAGTGATGCCAACTTAAAGTTCTATACCTCAATAAAAAACACCCATTAGTTATTTTTTAACTAAAATTAAAACTTTAATTTATACGACTCACCATTTTAGTTATTTATTTGATAAGAACATATCGTTAACTAAAATGAAAAACAGCGTAACTAACAAAAATTTCAAAATCGAATCGAAAAATAATCAATCAATTATTATGAATGTCATTAAACTACATGTCTTGATAAAATATTACACTTCACTTCTTTTGCTTCTCCTGTAAAATTAGTGGTATTCACACCGCACTTGTTAATTTGTTACTTGGTAGTTTGTTAATTTGTTAAAGTTACCAACTGTGAACGACCCCCTTTTTAAAACTTTGTTAGTCTGGTAACTTTCGTAGTAAGACAGTTTATGATTTATTAAAATAAAATAAAAAATCATTTAATTCATATACTTAATCTCAGTGTACACGAAAATTGCCAAAACACAAATATTTTTTTTAGAAATGTATCACAAATGACTTTTTTATTATATTTATTTAGAAACTGCAACATAGATTGTGAGTTACCAACTAACATTTATTTTATCACGGGTGCCGTGTCGTTAATTTGTAAATGTTAATCCGGTAGCGCGTTAGATATACAAAAGCAAAATGCGTGTAAAAAAGTAACGATTACGACTAACAAACTAACAAGCTCGGTGTGAAAACCCCTATTATGTTTTTGTTAGTTATATTTTTGTTAGTTAACAAGAAAAGTCACGAATGACAAATATCATGCAGATATTATAATTTGTTTTTAAATAATATTATTTATTTTGCTGTTTATGGATTAAATTCATCTTTTTGCTGTTGAAAATAGTGATATAGAAAACTAAAGCGTAGCATGAATGCTAGAAGTCCTTTTTGCTGTGCTGTTTTTAGGGTTCCGTACACCAAAGGTGAAATGGAACCCTATTGTTTTCGCTACACTGTCCGTCTGGCCGTCTGTCCGTCACAGGGTATTTTCTCGAGAACCGTAAGAGCTACGGACCTGAAATTTGGACAGAGTGTGTAAACCCTTGGCCGCTACAATAACAAATACATGAGAGTTGGAAATTAAAGGGTGTGCCAAAACGAGCAACGAAAAATGTTAAAATCCCATGTTAAAAGTTAGTGTATTTTTATACAGACTACAACAATTAAGACTAAAATTTAAAAAATTTTAATTAAAGGGTGTACCATCAGTTAATGTAATTTCGACTATGTAATTTTGATAACTTGCTGTATCTTGGAAACCGTAAGAGCAAACTTCTTGAAATTTTCAAAAACGGTAAAACAAAAAAATTTCAAAATTATAAAATCGCCAAACCGAAAAAAAATCGCCAAATTAAAAAAAAAATCGCCAAAACGAAAAAAAGCACCAAATTAAAAAAAATTTCTAAATCGAAAATAAATCGCAAAAAACCGAAAAAATCGCCAAAATGAAAAAAATCGCCAAAATGAAAAAATCGCCAAAATGAAAAAAATCGCCAAAATGAAAACAATCGCCAAAATGAAACAAAAATCGCCAAAATTAAAAAAAAAATCGCCTAAATTTAAAAAATCGCCAAAACGAGAAAAAAACGAAAAATAATCAAAACAAAATTATTTCAGCTGAAAAAGCGTAAAAAACACTGTATTAGAAAAAATGCTCAAGGCCCAACGTACGGAACCCTTCGTGCGCGAGTCAAAGTCGCACTTTACTGAATTTTCTGTTTTTGTTGTGAGTAACTTAAGTTTAAGACTGTAATGACACAATAGCTTTGTTCATAAAATTAGTTGCATGAAAGTTTTTTCATTGTAATTAAGAAGCGTGAAGAAGCGAATAATATAAAAAAATTGCCATAACTGCTTAATATATTCATGCTTTTCTATTTGATATACATACAGTAAGGGACAAAATTGTTCACAGAAAAAAGGAAAACATATTCTATACAAAAAATATTTATTCGTAATACATTTGTCAACTCTTAAAATTGTACATGTTAAGTGAATGACATATCTATTTCGGAAATACCGTTCTGTTTCTATTTATTATAAAGTGGAAAAAGAAAATACGTGTGTGAACATTTTTGTCCCTTATAAAATAAGGTATAAATTTTTTATATAAAATTTGTCTAAAATTGTTTTTAATCTAAATCTTAAAGAATAGTGTATTTAGATTTACAATTTTTATAAGGCCAATCCCTGTGAAAGCTTCTTTGAAGAAAAATATCATCAAAGATTTAACTGAAGGGCTCACATATCATACAACTGCCCAAAATTATAAAATTTCAGTTGGATTAGTAAATAAAATAGAAAAATAAAGTGATTTAAATATCTTAAGCAAGAAAGCAGGTCGCCCAAAGAAACTTTCACCTGCTGATATCTGCGTAGCTAAGCGAATGATCACAACAGGAGCGGTTAATACAGCTGTTGAAGCAAAAACAATTCTTCAAGAAGAGTATTATATATATGTTAGCGCTAAAACAGTTCGGAGAAATTTACGAGCATGTGGATTCGTTGCCGGAACCAAGGCTAGAAAACCATTTTTAAGTGAAAAAAAAAATCGAAAAAAAAGATTAGCCTTTGCAAAAAATATGAAAATGTTACTGTAGAAGACTGGAAACGCGTTACCTGGTCAGATGAGTTCAAAATCAACAAAATAGGATCAGACGGACGGAGTGTTGGTGTTAAAGAGCGCAACATATACAGCACATTAAAATTTGGAGGTGGTTCATTGATATCTTGGGGTTGTTTTCGTGGTAAAGAGTTTGGAATTCTTCGACGAATAAAAAGTAAACCTTGTGCTACTGACTACACAACCATTCTGAAAGATTCATATCTCCCAAGTCTGGATATATTTGGTTTGGAACCTGGTCAGAGCGACATCTTTATGCAAGCTAACGACCCTAAGCACACGGCTAAAATAACTAAGGAGTGGCTTGTTAGCAATGGGATTTAGATTTTAGATTGGCCTCCTCAATCGTTTGATTTGAACACGATTGAACACCTATGGTCAATATTAAAGAGGAAAATATTTTCTAAAAAAGAACTGCCTAGTACTTTGGATGAGCTTTGTGATCACGGCATTGAAGCTTGGGAAGATATTGATAAAGCTGTTTTTACAAATCTTGTGGAAAGTATGCCCAGAAGGATACACACTGTTAAAGCCGCTCGTGGTAAACATACAAAGTATTAACAGCTAACTTAGTATGTTGCTTCTACGAGAATCATAATTGTTCACACCTAAACTCTAAAAATATATTTATTTTTTATTTTTTATGAAATAAAATATTTTTAAGTTAAAGTGTTTTCTATCATATCATTGCCTATGAATCACAAAAAGTATATAATATTCAAATAAAATAATATATACAATAACATAATTCAACATATTCTTAATAACTACTATTCTGTGAACAATTTTGTCCCTTACTGTATATATCACTTTTTTCTTCATTATATTAGCAAATTGGAAAAAGTATCGTGCAATAAATTTTTGGAAGACAAATGTTTTTTTAGAAAAGTTGTTTAAAATTAACGATTTTTATAAAAAAAAATTAGTTCTTAAGACACTTAACGATTTGATACTTTTAAGCCTCTGCATGCTGCTGTTGCAACGATGGCATGTTTACGTAAACAGTAAACAAAACATTCAAAACGTCAAAAGATCAAGTGTCCAACTACTTATTCGCATTATGCGTACATCCAGTAGCTGCTGTTTAAGCTACAGACAACAAAAGTTCTGGACTTATGCATGATGTCTGTGTGAAATGTTACTGTGCATGTGGATTTTTTTGATGATGAACAAAATAAGATTTATTTATACAAGTGGAGATACTTGAATACTCGTAGTTCCCTTTAGTCATCAAAAAAGACACATGACATTCATGTTGATGTTGATGATGATGGTCATTGTATGTAAATTGAGCGGTCGTTTATTATGTTTGTAGGGGTTTTAAAACTTATAGGCCCAATCATGAAGGGATATGTATGTATATGGTTGCATGAATGACTGAATGTTTGGATAGATGGATGGATGGAAGCAATGACATATAAAAAAAGGAAAGAATGGTTGCATAGATTGCTTGGATAATCAAGAGAAAGATTTGCTGCTGTTGGCCTCAAACAAACAAAATTCATCCCATTATGCTGCGGCATAAGGTTTTATTTTACTTCTTAGCCTTGGTAAATTGCAGTTGATTTCTGTAAAAAAAACTTCAATAATTTGCAACAAAAATGGTTGCCGAAGATGGATGTGCAACATGAAGGCATACATATACTTAAATCGCCTAAAGGAAGAGCAAAGGCATAAGGAAAATTATAATACCAAAATGACATTTTTCCAAAAATATTCAATAATGACAAGAGTTGTACTCTAACTGATGATGATAATAATGATGATGACAACAATGCTGCTTGCTGCTGCTACTGCTGACGATGATGATGATGAGAATGACAATGATCCTGCTGGCATTCAATGGTCTGACATGCAACTGTCACTCATTTCGATTTTACATTCAGTCAACTTGTTTAAATTGTTTCATTGCACTCTTAACAATGTTGATGATATTTTTTGGAGTTTTGTTTTCATTTCGACATTCTTTCGTACTTATTTCGGTGCTTGTCATTGTGTTATAAAACAATCCGTAAAAAAATGCATAACAACCATTTTTGAACTGCTTTAGTTTGTTTTTTTTTTTTTTGTAGTTCAATAATGGTTCCACACACACACACACACACACACACACACACACACACAAAACAACAACATTTCTTTCGTTTGTCGTTGCACATCAAAAGGTAACAAGTTGTATGTCAAATCATACATTTGACATAACTTTGTGTTGACAGTTTTTTGTTTTAGTTTTGTTTGCATTATTTTATTTAAAGAATCACAATCACATATTTCAATGTCTTTTGAAAAAATTTAAATTGTACTGTCTTTAAGTTTTTGTCTTTTGTTTCTTATAGCTGCAGGCAACAGCACACGTACACACATATTTAATGATCAATATTTTTTTCTTCAAATTATTCTGCAAAATGCATTCGTTTGTAGGTAAAAAAAAATATGTATTGTGAATGACAACAATTTCCGGTAGTTAATTGATAATGGTGATGTTATTGTGTTGAAATCGATATGAAGAGATCTATAAGGATAATAATATTGGATGGGTATACATATGTAAAAATGCTATAAATCATTACCGACTACTTGGTGTTTTTTGCCCCCATATAAATATCTAATATTGTTGATTTAAAGACTGGCTTTACATCAAATGTAAGTAGAAAGCTCAAGTAATGACCTAAGGCGTTGTAAAACTATGGCTCTGGTGTCTTCAAGGAGTGATCAACTTTCAAACTCCTTCAGAGCTTTTAACTGCTACGTACTCAAATACTCGGTTAAATTTTTGTTATTGCAACAGCGATGGTTGGTCAATTTCTACCCTTCATTTAATGACTTAAAAATTATCCAGTGATCGGCACCTCGTCTAAATATTAATGTTATTATCCAAAGAAGAAAAGTAATAAATCAGCCATTATTGTTATTGATGTTCAACTGGAGATTATTTGAGCAGCAAAGTGATATTAAACTTGTTAGAACTTTCGATAATCTATTCACTCAAGGACTACGTTAGGTCTATATAAAGTCTGTGCATAAAGTAAGAGGTTTGTGACTGTTACGAATTTGTGGTTGAAGTCTATTGATTCAACCAAATGAAGCGTCAATAAAATGCGTATATAGACATGCTAAACCACCAGTAAATAAATTTTAATTATTGTATTTTCACTTCTGACAATATGTCAACTAATAAATTTCTTCAAATTGCATATTTTATTGTTTTTAGTGCATATTTTGTGTTTTTCATGTCATATTTTAGGCGCCTAAAATACCTTTTTTAAATGCATGAAATCCTTGTCCCTGATCTTGATGAATACTTGGTTTCGGTAGCAAAAGAAAACTGGTACTATTTAACACAGAAGCCAGATTACAGAAACATATGAATAGTTATTCTCATATAATGTTTATCCAATTTAAAAATATTTGACTAATTTGTATTGAAGACAACAATAAAAATATATAAGCCACGTCACAGAATAGTTTCCCCACGATAGCGAAATTAATTCCATGCTTAGATTCTTTAGAAAAAAAGCTATTAACCGAATACATGTTTACTCAATGTTTTTTAACCTTTTTATGTTTTTTTCGTATTGAATTTTTAAGCACGAAGCCGGATTTTTTATAAGTAACTATAAACATCAAAATTTTTATTTTTATTCAGTTCAAAATTTCGCTACTCTTTTGTGTAACAGCTTAACACAAAAAATTTTATATTGAAAAGCTAATTTAATATTTTCATAAATGCTTTTGCTTCATGTGTGTTTCACTTTAATTCAAAATGACTTACAGCTATTTTCCAAGAAAACTTTTGCTTTTAAAATAACTTTATTTTATTAGTTTTGTTATTATTGTTCAAACTTCATTTGTTTCTTTATTTATGATTTAATTAGGCTAAAGTTCGTAACGCTTTGTAAGCCAAATTACATGTGATAATTATTAATGAAAAAATAACATCAAAGTGAATTGTAAATATTCTGACAAGCCCTTAGTGGAACGGAACAACTAGGTGTTTTTCGAAGGTCACTCCTTACACCTTCATCATCATCGTTCTTTTGTGTTTGGTCCACTGTGTGCGTTGTTAGTTGATGTAGATTTCTGCTTTATATACTCAGATTTTTATTGCAAATGTAATATATGAATTGTTTTGATTCATCGTATTACAATTTGCTGCAAGCTTTTTTTGTAATGAAAGCTCAATTTTACCACCTCTATTTTATGTTGATTTAACCTTCCATTACTGTTAAATTAAAATGAAGAATCTTGTTGAATAAAAGTTATTTCCAAGTTGAAACAACGGGAATTTGATACAGAAATAACACAAGGAACATTTTCAAACAAAGTTATTTCACTTTGAAACAACATGAATTTAATATAATTAAAAATTTTAAGGTACAAAGTGGTCTTAACGAGGTATTTATGGTGCCCAGGCACCTTCAGACTATATTGATATGGAGTCCATGTAAGTTATTTTTAAAAAAGTGAAAGCAATTTTTTTCCTTAATTTTTGCAAAAAAGGAAGAAGTTATTTTTTGGCATAAAATATTAACAAGATTTGTCTGACAGACTTTTAGCTACATTATTGCCATATTAAGCTGAGAGATATTGCCAAGTCTGAATTAGCTGTTTCCCAAAAACTGATGACACCATTTTTTGAGTTCTCAATTATTTTCGAAATCTTTGGAGGGTCACCTAAACCGTCAAACTTAGTATAGGGGTTTGCTGCCCTTTGATAGTACTATCGAACAAATACTGTTTAGGCCTTTTGTTTTTTTTAAAGCCTTCATGTTTTTAATATAATTGCTATAATTTTATGCACAATATAATGATTTATAATATTCCACTTTCATTAAAAATGCTGATAAAAATGCCTGGTGACAGAGAAACGTGTCTTTATTTCCCCGGCCAAAATCTTTTTTTATTTTCATTCATTTTCATTTATAAATTCATCTTTATTAACATCTTATACTTAGCATATGAATTTATAATTTCGAGATTTTATCTATAGATACTACAGCGAATGATATTGATAAAAGAAATAACTTGATATTTAAGTTTTCTTGTCTTCTTTTGAAAATCACATTCTGTTAGCGTTGAAAATATTATTGAACTTAAGACCTACTAAGAAATTTTTCGGGATTATTTTAAGTTTGTATAAAAACTTTAAAATTTCAAACTCGCAACAAGCATATCAAAATTCAACTTTAAATAAAAAACGAGTATGATTTATATAAATTACTTGTACTAATCAAAACTGACGTATTAAGCTAACAAAAATTATGACCAAAATGATGGTATCAGCAAAAAGTCTGCAGCCATGACAAGCGTCTTAAATAATTTCCCTATTTAAACATTAATGTGCACTTAAAAATAACAACTTGCTGGACAAATGAACAGCAGAGACAGCATAACGACAAAGACACCATAAACAAAATGTGTCCGAAGTAATAACATTAGCAGTGAAAACAATAAGGAAGACACTGCACAGCCATGCATTAATGCGAGATAAAACCCATATGAAAAAGGAACTGTTAATGCCTTTATAGTTTTCGACTTATGGGAAAATATTGTTGGTAGCATATTTAAAATGACAGGCAAAAAATAAAAATATGAAAATGAGCAGCCACAAAATACAGTGAGCTCTACATGAAGCATAAATTAGTAGGGTAACTTTCCGTTAAGAGTTACGTTTTTTTTTTCAAATTAATTTCTTGAACATCTCATTTCAACTATTAAATTTCATTTATCTCTTTTAGGGGGAATTTTAAGTTTTAAAAATTTCATTTTAAATAAATCTTAAAGCTATTGTGTTGTTAAATTTTTCTTTTCTTAGATCACTTTTCAGATACATATCTGTAGGGTATTATTGAAATACTAAAAGTAACGCTGTTTTGTGCTCTTATCAACTTCATCACTAATTCCATGGCTGTTGATGATGACAAGGATGTTGAATTCTAACATTAAACTGCGAATTGTTTTTATACGTTAGAATTTATTTCTTTTTTATTTTTTTATTTGCATATTCTTCTTTTTGTGTTAAAAAGGCACCTTTGACTAGTAAAGCGTGTTCTACATGTTGTAGCTTTTGGCAACAAAAAAAAAAATAAGCATCGTCAACAGGGAATAAGGAGCAAATAAAAACAAAAAACCAAAAAACTTACCAAGTAGCACTGCTTCAAAAGTATGCCTAATGATAAGGTCTACAAAGATTTGTTTAAACATACATACTATTAAAAAGCAAAGCAACACCAAACTAACCAACACACTAACACAACTACCATGAGTCTTAGTAGCCCCAGCGCATACAACTCATGCAACGTTTTGCTGCAAGGATGAAACGAACCAAAAAGAAAGAAAAAAAATGCAACAGGCATACAGAAGAACTGAATGGAAGAAAAAAGTTGCAGGAAAAAAGTTAATAGCAGCATTTCACCTAAAGTGGCATCACGTTTCACATTTACAATATGACACTGTCAAGTATGCGCATACATTAGTCAAAAAGGAGGTGAAGAGTGTAACAGCAAAAAATAGAAAATAATAAAAGAAAACAAAAAACGCTACACGTTATTCAACAGAAGTTGTCATCATCTTTGGTGTGTGTGCGTGTGTGTGTGTGTGTGTTTGCTGACATTTCTTGCCAAAGGTGATGTGTATTTCAGAGGATGCTTAAACGGTTCGTTCCGTTTGCAACATGGCAGAATATAGTTACCAAATTTTTGGCTTTAGTAAATCTGTGGCAATAAGGAAAAAGTGCTTAAGTCATATTTGACGGTTTTGCAGGAGACCACTTTTAATCATTCAAGTCGATTTTCCGAAACTTATTTCCTTTTCAGTTAAATTGGGAAATTTTCTATTAACCTTTAGTTATTTTAAGCAAACATCGTTCTACACACTGTAAATAATACATTCAAGTTGGAATAGACCAAAGTAGAACCTAAATAAGATAAGAAATCTAAAAAAGATAAGCCGAAATTCAGTTTGCTATAACTTCTTGAAAAATCGCAAAAATAAGCTGAGATTTTGTCCAGGGGTACTTTCAAATATGCAGATTCCGGCGGTACCATTAACTCAAAATCGGCTTATTTCGATTTAAGCACTTTTTACTTTTTGCCACAGAAATATTAAATGCAAATGTGAATAACTAATGAACCTAGCTGCTCGATTCTGTGACTTGCGAAAAGTTTTCACATTATTAATTTCACAAGTCGTTAACAAATTTTTCGACTCAAAAAATTCTCACATTCATTGCAGAAACGACAGCACACTATTTTAGTAAAATTATTTTTTATTTAAAATCATAACCCTACGTCTACACCTGATATATTTTTATCACGACCAATGTCAAATTCTATATAATGGGTGTTTTTTATTGAGGTATAGAACTTTAAGTTGGCATCAGTTTTTTAACTGGCGGCCATTTTGTCAGCTGTCAAGTGATTAATATTTAGTTTGGTTTGCCATTTCATCATGAACAGGTTGACAAAAGAACAACGCTTGCAAATCGTGCAAATTTATTTCGAAAATAATGGTTCAGTTCGCGAAGTTTACCGCAAGCTCCTTCCATTTTATGGTCGACATAATCGTCCATCAGAGCAATTAATTCGGTTAACCATGGATCGTTTTCGCACTACTTTTACTCTATGTGATAATACGCATCCGCAGAGACGTCGAACAGTGCGCACCGAAGAAACAATTGCCGCTGTAGAGCAAAGTGTTGAAGAGGACCCGAATGAATCGATTCGCCACCGTGCACAGCAATTGGAGCTTTGTCCATCAACTTTATGGAAGATTTTGAATGTGGATGAGTTGTGGTTCCAACAAGACGGCGCTACATGCCACACAGCGCACGTCACAATCGATTTATTGAAGGAAACATTCGATGAGCGCATAATTTCGCGGAATGGACCTGTCAATTGGCCACCAAGATCGTGTGATTTGACACCATTGGATTATTTTCTTTGGAAATATGTGAAGTCGCTCGTCTACGCCAACAAACCAGAAACGTTAGGGGACTTGGAAGCCAACATTCGTGGCGTTATTGCCAACATACGGCCTCATATGCTCGAAAAAGTGGTTGAAAATTGGACCTGTAGAATTGACTTTATTCGAGCCAGCCGCGGCGGCCACATGCCCGAAATCATATTTAAACATTAATGGCATAAAATTATCCTTCCAATAAAGCCAAATTGATGGACATTAAAACGATTTTCTTGTGTTTTATTTCAATTCGAAGTTCTATACCTCTAAAAAACACCCTGTAGAAAAAAGAGCTAACATAAAAAAAAATTTTAACCCCCGACCAAAAAAATGAGTGTTATAAGTTTGTAGTGTGTGTCTGTGTATCTGTGTATCTGTGTATCTGTGGATCTGTGTATCTGCCCAAACGGCTGGACCGATTTTGATTTAGTTTTCTCTGTTTGAAAGGTGATTTGATCGCGATGTAACATCTTTTCTAGATATGTCGGGGGTTTTTTAAATTTTTAATTTTTGTTATTTAATATAAAGTTTGACTTTTGTTATGATAAAAATATATCATGTGTAGACGTAGGGTAAAAATTAAAAAAACACTTACTGCCGTATTCATAAAAAATATTTTATGTTTATTAAGTGCTTATTTGACGTATTTCTATGGGAAATTTGTCAAATAAACCTATAATAAACCTAAAACATTTTTTATGAATACGGCGGTTAGTCTTTGACAGCCCAATTTAATCTTAGTATAGATCAAAGAAAATTATAATCAAGTAAATAGTCTTTATTTAATATGATCTAGTACAGCCAAGGACATTTCACGGCACTATTGTGTTGAGAGCATACATACGTATTACTACTCGCTTTTTTTTTCAAGAATATTTATGCAGCAAAAATTGGAATGTGTCTTTTAAAGACTTCATGATGCTTTTCATATATTTTCATATAATTAAAGGTTGGGCAAATTTAAGATTACGAAGTAAAGTTGGCTTAAAAACACTTTTTTTGACAAATTCAGTGTCCTTGATCATTGGTATAAGTATAAATATAGGAATTAATAATGGAATATGATGTCGGGCAAATATGCACCTCTAGCAAATTGCCACCTCGGCAGACGTGTGCTCTTTTCATTAAAAGTTTAAACACATTTTGCAAGAAAAAACTTCGCTTATCTCATTAATTCAGCACCGAATTTCATATTTCAGATAGTCAGTTGTTTGTGGTTTGTTCATGTAAGCCCGGTATTTCAAATGGCCCCAGAGGAAATAATCCAGCGGCGTTAAATCACAATAACGAGGCGGTAGATTGACATTGCCAAATCGAGAAATTACGCGACCAGGATATTTCTCATGCAATAACAGAATTGTTTGGCCAGCTGTGTGGCTTGTGGCGCCGTCTTGTTGAAACCAAAGTTGACTGATGTCAACATTAGCCAATTCTGGCCACAAAAAATTGGTTATCATGGTTTGAAAGCGTAGATAATTCCCGGTGACGCCGTTTCCATGCTCGTTTTCGGAAACAAAAACTTACCGGCCGATGATGCCGTTTGACAACAAATCTCACCATACGGTCACTTTTTTTGTATGCAATGGTTTTTCGAGGACTTTTGTGTATTTTTGAGCCCTATATGATACAATTTTGTTTTTTACGTAACCGCCTAACTGAAAATGGACCTAATCACTAAACTTGAAGTGTTTCCGTTCAGTTTTTTTATGGTAAATTTTCACTATTAAAATACTTTGTTCGAGAGTGTAGCATTCTATGGTTAAAATTTCCATTTTTTTCCAATTTTACTAAATAAATGTCAAGGGTGGACAGCTCAATTCTTGACATTTTATCATTTGACGGCCAAGTTATTTCCTTTGTATTGCTGTGGCACCGTAATACAACGACAGTGAAACAGTACAATCACATTGCCCACCACTGATCTAGTTGGGCCCAAGTAAGCCCCTCTCTGAGTGACTGCTTATGCAGCACTTTTTGTGAGAGATCGCTAAGGCATCTTTAAACCACTTGCATGTTTCAACCTCATCTTTTCCTTGTGTTTGAAACCACACAAAATAAAATATTTTCTATAAAGGTTTAACCCAATACCCGCCATTGTCCATTTTTAGAACGTCTTTTAAAAAGTGTTTATCTGAATAACTGCTTCATATATTTTTAAAAACTTTTCTTAAAATAAGAAGAAAATATATCATCCTCTTTGGTAATGTTTAAAGTTTTAATCAATTAGTTGTAAATGGTTGTCAACTTCACGGTGAAGCTGACCACTTCAACCGTTTACTAGTTTACTACTTTTAGCATCTATGAATTACGGCGGGTAATGGGTTAAGGAAAATTTTTGGGCGATATTCATTAAATTCCTTGCTATATCTGCCGGCTTATTTTATTATTATTAAAAATATATACTAAGGTATTTAAATCAAATCCCTTTTCCGTGGGATTTTTATGTATTTTACACACTTTATAACAAAAGCATTTAACTCAGCGTTTATAAGTTTCTCGTTTATGTAATTGCTTTTGCAATTAAGCAAACATATGCAGTCAAAGTACATGGAATAAACCAAAAGTTATACATAACGAAGCACTTCAGCACTCGACATATTCGAATAGGTTTTGGTTTGACTCATTATTTTTTTCATATCCTGAAACAGTATTTACATCGTATGACACACCCACCCCATCGGAGAGCCAGCAAAAATCCCTGGTGCTTGTTTTTCATCTCTTAATTCTTACTTTAACCAACCAGTTACTAGTCAAGACTCCTATAAGGACCCTTATAAACAACTTGTTCATGCAGGACCCTTATAAACAACTTGTTCATGCTCAATAATAGTTTGAATATAATCATGTCCTGCTAGACCATTCAATCATGCCACTGATAATGAACCTATTTATTTCTCTTAGACTAAATTATTGAGTTACTTGAAATAGCGAGTAATCGGTGGTTTCACCTAAACTTGTGCCACTGCGTCATCTAATCCTGATTCCAAACTTGCCAATTCATTGGCAGTTTATATTCCAACAACATTGCAGTGGTCTTAAAACCAGCATTGCGTTACAATATTCCTATTCCTAACTCCGTTTAGTGCCCTCTAAAAGTCACTAGCTACTCGTAGTTTCGATTTGACAATTTGCTCCTTCAAGGCTTTTAGCGCTGCTGCCATTTTAAAGAAGAAGAAGCGTCATCGTCATCAGCCATATTTTCGGTCTTTAACTCCATGACCTTCCTGATCGTTAGAATCTCAGCCTGGAAAGCCGTATACTTCTTTTCAAGTCACAAGAGTCTTCCATTTCAGTGCCAGTTAAATCTCCAAAATTAACCTAAATTATAAATCTCTGCACTTAAAAAGGTGTGTAAATTAGCTGCATAGCAGCTGTTTGGTTGTGGCTCAAGAACAAAATTCTAATCAAGGTTTGTGTTTTGTATACGAAATCTTGTTAAATGTCATAAAAGCTGGTTGTGGAATCTACTAGATTTCGTGCAGATAAAAATGTCCCATTAACAAATTTTTATTAACAGAGCAAAACCTAGTATTTACGAAATTTCGGCCAAAATTTATTAGATTTCCCTTACAAAATAAAATCTACTTCAACTTTGGCATTATTTCTTTATTAATAATTAGCACATGTAATATGGCTTACGATGCGAACTTTAGCCTTATCAAATCATAAATACAAAATCTTTTTCGTCACTAGATTTTGTCAAAAACCACTTAAAATCTATTACTCTGGTTTTTTTTTAATTTTTGCTAAAAAGTTAGCCTGCGTACATAAAAAGGTGTGTGAATTGGTTAAAGAGCAGCTGTTTGGTTGTAGTTTTGGAAAATTATCAATTAATGGGTCTTATTCTGAATAAAAAATTTTTAAAAAATTTCCAAAAAGAACTTGTTATAAACGGTACAGTTTTTCATAAAGATTTTAATTAAAATCTACTAGATTTTGTTTAGGTGTAATTGTCCTATAACATTGTAGTAAAAAGGAACTTTATTTCATATGTACAAACACACAGAAAAATAACTGCAGGGGTAATCGCATTGACTACCAAGCGATGAGTTCCGAGTTCAAATCCTGGCCGGGCAATACAATTTATATACAAACACACGTGAGTTAAATAACTAATAAAATACAATTACCATATTAAATTAAATTCATGTTGTTTCAACTTGAAGTAACTTTGATTCAACATTGTTCATCGTGTTATTTCAGTATGGAATATAAGTTGTTCCAACTTGAAATAACTTTGATTCAACACGGGTTGTTAAATCAACATGAAATAAAGTTATTTCAAAACGGAAATTTTTTTTAAGATTACTCTGAATCTTGTTAGATTGACATGAAGCACATACATATGAAACAAAATCATTGCCGAAAACGGTTAGATTAACCTTGTTTACGTAGATTTTAAGTTGATATTTTTCTGTATGCATGTGCTTAAAAAATCATTGCAATATTACCACTAGAAAATATTTATTGCAAAACTCTGTAGAGTATTTTAGAATTTCATTCAAACCTCATTTTTGACACTGTTACTTCTCTCCCAATGCCAGCATATTATTGTGTGCCTAGAGATTTGCTAATATTTCGCTTCTGGTGTGCAGTTTCTTGTTTTCGTTGTTCAGGCATCTTACTGTCATTTTTGGAGGAACTTTAAGCATATCAACATGTTCACTTAAAGTTGATATTATAATGCACTATAACCATGCTTGTCGACAACCATATGAATTCTGCGAAGAAATTATTATCTGTATTTGTTTGCACTATAGAATCTTATAGATTTTGTTATGTGTGTGTGTGTGTTTATGTTTTATTTTAAAACCATTTTCGTAGCATGTTTTATGCCAACTGAAAGGATTCCTAGTATCATTGGTGTAATTGTTGTTAGTGTGATGGAAGTTGTTGTCTACAAGTTGATTTTACTGGGTAGCTAAATGTCGTTATGGTCTTGTGGAACGTGCGCTAACGCGTAGTCAGCAGGCATCATCACTTGTGTTTACAACACTTCTATGATTGTTATTTTATGTAAACATAACTACTGACCATAGTTAACATTCAGCGGTAGCACATGGAAGGAAATGTGTATGTGTGTGTGTATATTTTTTAATTTTCAACATTATATAAATATATACCCTCTAGCCAGCCTAGTGCCATATGTCTCTATGTCAACACTCTTTTCTCCAGCGAAAATTGCACTAGTTGAAATGTCGACAATTTTCCTTTTATGCGCGGGTAGAGATACGTTAGAGACAACAGTTCTAATGTATTTCTGTTGATATTGCCAATGAACGCGTCAATAGTTTGTTTTTATTTTTTATTATGCTATGCAATAATGTTAAAAACTTACGTACTTATGTATGCAGGTATGTATGTATTTAAGTTTTTTTGGCCCAACCCTTATTAAATTGTAGACGAGGGTCACTAAAATGTACTAGTGATTCTTTAGTTCAAATGTCTCCATATGGTCGTAAATGAATAGTGCTAAAGTCTACTATTAGATTTTCAATGACAACCCTATGTTATATGTCAATAGGCAATTACATTGGCTGCAGTACACCTATTCAGTTTTACTATTGACAATGTCATTAGTAAATCACTACAATTTTACTATTGACATGGAGCGAGGAAATATCGATATGGTAGACTGGAGCCCCTAAAATTTACTAGTGAATCTTTGGTTCCAATGTCTTCATGTGGTCCCAAAAGAACTACTTAGTCAGTATTGCTACAGTCTAGTGGTGGATTTTCAATGACAAGCTAATGTTAAATGTCAATAGATAATTACATTGGCTGGGATACACCTGGTCAGTAGTACTAGTGACAATGTCACTAGTAAATCACTACAATTTCACTATTCGCATTTTCTGCAGGGTACATATGTATGGATATGTATGCTTTTTTATGAATTCATTTTAGTTTTGCAGCCGCATAAAAGTATTGACAACCATCATGGCCATATTTTTTTAATATTACTTGTGTATAAGTCGATTGCATTATTTCTTAGTAGAAGAGTTGATGTTAAATGTTTATTAAGGAGATGATCAATTTAAAATTTTTTTATTGCTCTATGATGAGGTGAATTCCAATGGACTCATTGGAACATGAAACTAAATAAGATCTTTGGATTGTATATAAAAAAAATTATGTTTATGGAAAATAATAATTACATATGAAAATATAATGCCGTAGCATGATTTATAAATATTAAAGTGTTAAAAGAAATTAGCAGTTAAGAGTTGATTATAGAAAGTAGAAATAGCTGCTGTGGCAGCATAAAAGGAATTATGCAGTTCGGTATAATTATTTATTATTCATCTGTGACAACAAATTTTGTTTAATTTTTTTTATTCTAAGTGTTAAAATATATATCGGTCAACGTCTGTAAAGTCTGCCGGGTTGGATCTAGTAACGATCACCGTATCAGAATACTTAGATACGGTTCTAAATAATTTGACACCGGTGAGTATAGTGGTCCTTTTAAAAAGGAATCATGCCTGCGTGTAGTAAGGCAGCCACGTAAACCAACCAGCCAACCAGGACTCCTCTCTTTGCCAGGTCATCCGCTACTATGTTTCCTGAAATAGTCCCGTGTCAACGCACCCAGTTCAATAATATATTTGACTGCTGTGCCAGTCCGTTCAGGGGTTTGCGACATTCTTGGACAATACAAGATGTGATGTACACACCTATTAGGGATTTAATAGCAGATTTGCTGTATGTAATAATATAGATATCTCTGTTTGATTAGCCAGTGTATCGATCTTTGAATGGCAGATAGTGCTGTCTGTAATATACTACATCCGTCCGGGAGTCTGAAGGACATTTAAATTCCGTATTCCGGAATATAAACGCCCCCACCAGCTCTCTCTTCCCCCTTTTTTTGAACCGTCCTTGAAGACATGTACGGCTCTGTTCAGTGGGTAAAACCCTTCTGTCAATGAAATTTGAAAATTCTTATTGAAGTAGGGTTTCGGAGTATAGTAGTCAATAAGATCCGGTATGTCACCTTTGTACCCAAAATGCTAGCATGCCCCCAAAGTCGGTCGTTCCATGCGCCTATTGTGTTTAGGGTGACGGCGGTACGTAGACTTAGCTTTCTCGCCGTTAAGTCTACAGGAAGCCAACCCAAAATACTGAAGAGCGCTTTTGTTGGGGTTGATCTTAGAGCACCTGTTATCATAAGTGCCATTTTGAGGATACTACTATATTTTATCAAAATTGACTTCAAATACAGAAGAACTTAGTGATGCAACTATGTTTTTTCTTCAAATCTGTACTAAAATGTCAAGTTGTGTGCATCGAAATGTGGGTGAATTGGTTAAGTTGCAGGTATTCGGTTGTTGTTTTGGAAAAGTTTCATTTAATGGATTTTATTTTTGATAAAAAGTCTTTTTTTTAAATAAAATAGTGGGTGAATTGGCTAGATTACAGTTTTTTCACTCAGTGGGTCTTGTGTTGAATAAAATATCTGGCTAAATGTAAAAAAAAAATGTGTAAACTGTGTAGATTTTTATAAAGTTTTAATTTAAATCTGCTAGATTTTGCGTAGGTGTAGGTTAGGTTAGGTTAGGAAGGGTGGTGCCTACCGCACCTCCACTCGGAGATCCAACTGGGTCCATTGTGATTCCCTTCTATTGCCCATTACTGGTAATATTTACCCTTCCCATTTTAAGCCAGAAGATACCCTATTATCCATCATTAAGCCACCGAATCCCCATGATGAAGCCCCTGATGTCCTCTAGTTTACACTTCCCGACATCAGTTGCAGCTTCGGGCAGTGACGGATAATATGGTTCAATAGTTTCTGGTTCCTCTTCATCCCCGCACATCCTACAATAATCTGGAGTACCAATTTCCCACATGCTGGTTCTTGCTCTGACCGAGCAGTGACCTGTCAACGCGCCTATCATGATTCGCATCGCCTTCCTATTCATGTCCAGTAGTAGTTTAGATCTTCCTGAGTCTAGTTTTGGCCAAAAACCCCTCGAGACCCTACAATCCTCCCAACTACGCTATGAACTGTTGGTCCTGCTTTCCACCCAATTACTGAGTTCTTTATAGTAATGACCTATCGGTAGTTTCACCGATCTGTCAGACATTTCCTCGTCTAACGCTGATCCTATTCTTGCCAGGTCATTGGCAATTTCATTTCCCTCAACACTGCTGTGACCAGGAACCCAACATAGTCTAACACTATAGTTATCCATAAGCAAGTTGAGGGCTTTCCTACAGTCACTAACAATCTTCGATTTGACATTGTGTCCTTTCAAAGCTTTTAGCGCTGCCTGGCTGTCGACATAGAAGGTTACCTTTTCACCTTCAGCCACATTCCCGGCCACCAGCTCCGTGGCCCTGAGGATCGCCAAGATCTCAGCCTGGAAAACACTGCATTCATTCGGCAGTCTAAAAGAACTATGAATGTTCGTTCCCAAGATATAGACACCAGCGCCTGTGCCTTTCCCCATTTTTGACCCGTCTGTAAAGACTGTCCTACCCTCATACAGCCTATCGGAATTGACCCAATGGGCCCTATCCGGAATTACCATTAAGGGTGTCTTACCAAAATCGATCTCAGCGACCTTATAGTCCGTCCGTAAAACCTGGGGTTGCGGATTCCTGATTACCAAAACTGATCCTATTTAAGATCGATGTGTGACCTGATATTCCTGTCCTCACCAAACCTGTTTCTACGAGTCTAAGGAGACTTCTAATCGCCGTCCCCACCACAAAGTCCTCTATATATATATATGAAGTAGATGAAGAATGACGTCCAAGGCAGCCTGAGGTGTGCTCCTCTGAGCACCTATGATGCCCATCGAGGCACATCTCTGAACCTTAGCTAACAATCTCCTGTGACTTTCCTTCTTCAATGCCTCCCATCATACCACACAACCATAGGAGATACCCGGCCTGACAACCGATGTGTAAATCCAATTTACTACCTTCGGTTGCAGACCCCAGTTCCTTCCAATGGAGTTCCTGCATGCGTAGTAGGCATTGAGTCCTTTCCTTAGCCTTTCCTGCGTGTTCATTTTCCAAGAAATCTTGCTATCTAGGTAAACACCCAGGTATTTAGCCCCCTCTGCTAGTCTCAGCTCCACCCCTCCCATTCTGGGTAATACAAAACTTTCTATTTTGTATCTCCTGGTAAAGAGGACTAGCTCAGTTTTCTCTGGGTTGACTCCTAGTCCTTTACTGCTAGCCCAGGAGGACAGATCGCCCAAAGCCGACTGCATGATTTCACTGATAACGGGAAGAAACTTTCCCGTTACCAGTAAAACCACGTCATCCGCATATGCAACTATCTTCCGTCCGCTCCTATCAAAACGTATAAGAATTGCGTTCATCGCCAACAACCAAAATAGAGGTGACAAAACTCCTCCCTGTGGTGTACCTCTTGTCTTTAACCTCCTCAGGCGTTCTCTTCCCATACCTTAGTTGATGATTCTGCTTTTAAGCATGATAATTATCCACTCCACTAGAAATCCGTGAACCCTAAGAGTTTCCAGTGACTCCCTTGCGCAGGTGTAAATACCATATTAATTTTTTTTTGTTGATAGAACAGTTTTCAAAAAGTCTATAACTGAAATTATTTTATTATAATAAAATAGCTTCTTTCCCTCTATCATTTTACACGGTTGCAATATCTTCACCACAAAGACGACAGCATTATAAAATATGCATTTTGTTATTTGCAAATAACTGCATTTAATCCAATTAGTTGGCTACAAAGAATGTTAATAACACTTTATATTATACACGACTAAAAGATAAACTGGCAACAATTTGCTGCAGAATTACTTAAAGCTCAACACAAGTGTAATGATAACGACAAAACTAAATAAAAAAAGGAACAATAATGATAATGAAAGCAACATAAACCAACTATATAGATACAAATGACAACAATAATTATGTATGAATGTGGTCAACAAGCTGCAAATATCTATTAAAAATGCAGCACAATGACAGCATAACAGGACGATACAGCAGCGCTGACTGCTATTATTAATATGAAAGGAACAAAAAAAAAAAAAAACTAAAGACAGCTTGAAAGGAAAGGAAAAAAATTAAAAATATTTAACTACATGACAAAATAAGTAAATGTAATTTAGCGTTAAATTGTTGTTGCAGCCGCTATTGCTATTATTGCAACAGTCATTTATGTACATATGTATGTTTGTATGTATATGACACCTTAAAAAAAGCACAGAAAAAAACTATTAGATCAGAGATAGACCACAAAAAGACAAACCACTGGAATGACAATAAAATATCACCAGCAATTGGTAACAGCAGCATATATTAACACTATTGCAACAAAAAAGAAACAGCAACAGAACAAAATGCCAAAGCGTTAAACGTCATTTTTTAAAAAGGAGAGTATTGTAGAAATGCAAAAAAAAAAACTAAATAAATAATTAAACCCAAAATAAAACAACTTGACAATGTTAAGAAAAGTAAGTTAAGGAAATTGCTTTAATTTTTTATTGTAGAAATGCACAAAAAATAACTCGCAATGAAGTTAGTAATCGGTAATTGCTGTTTTTTGTGTGCGAGTGCATTTAACGCTGAGTAATTTTCTTCCAGAGTTGCCAGAATTATTTTAAGACACAAAAACAATTTCTAAATCAATTCAAGTTATGGTGAATAATAGGAAATTTACATTTACACAAAATCTGGCGGATTTCAGTCAAAATCTTCATAAAAATCTATACCGTTTACAACAAGTTTCTTTGATATTAAGATTTTTTATCCAAAATAAAAACCATTAACTGCAAATTTTCCAAAACTTCAAACAAACAACTGTAAGTTAGCCAATTCACACACCCTTTTTAAGTTCAAATGTTGCATTTTTAGTACAAATTAAAAAAAAAACATTGTTACATCACTAAGTACTTCGGATTTTAAGTAGATTTCGACAAAATCTAGTGACAAAGTAGATTTTGTTTTAAATGGCAAATCCACTAAATTTTGCTCGAAATCTTGTAAGTACAAAAGCTAGCTCAAATGTTAATGCACTATAACAGTGTTAGTGGTAGTCCTCGAAAAATGGAAGTACTCGTAATTCTGGCTTAAAAGAAGATCAAAAACCATAGTTTTTTTCGCTTAACAACTCGATACAAGCCGAAATAGTCAAACGATCTGGAAGAAATCCCAAAGCATTAACTTCGTTTACTGGTGGCGGTACTAACAGGCCAATGCTATAAAGATATGCATGTTAGGAGATTACAACTATCCTTCCGAATTTATTTTAAGCAGCAATCAGACAAACACAAAACTTTTCCAACATGTCGATACCTGAGCCCTTCATTGTATATTCATTTATTGTGTTAACTTCGACTGCGACTCATTGAATTTTTGAGAAGCACAAGTATGAGCAGAAGCAAAATAAAATATACAAATAAGACGTTTTTAAATGCTGCATATACCCTATAACGACTTTTATAAAAGCTGTCACGATGCGGAGGAAGTGGGAACTTAAGTTTTTTCTCTGCACCCGCCCTGAAAAACACTAATAAGCATAGCAACTCTGCGAAATGTTGAAAAATATCGACAAACCTGAAAGTAGTTAGTAATGAGGACTCAGTATGATGAAAAACATATTCGTCCTTAATTTATTTAGGACATCTTGGACGACAAATACAAGAAAATAGAAAATCGTGGAAGACATACTGACAACAGTTAAAATAAATTGTTAACGAAAATTTTAAACATGAAATCACACAAGACGACATAAGCGATAATTTCCACCTCGATTATACAAACGGCAGTTTCATCCATCATGTCGTTGATGACTGCATAAGCGACAATTTCTTGCCTTGTCGTTGACGACCGCTTTACATGAACGATTTGAAGACTTTGTCGTTCATCTCTCACTTACAGATGAGCGATTGGATTTAAGACATTGTCGCCCATCATGTCGCCTACTTTTCCCCCAAAAAATATCTTTAGAAAACATAAACTAGAGTAAAAATCGTGCAAACATCATCAAAGACTATATCGAGCCTTATTTTCGATTTTATCGTAAACGGCAAAAATAAAAAATTTTTCAGCAGAAGGTTTTTTTTTTTAAATATTCAAGTATGTTCTTGTAAGTAAATTGTCGCTTACGATAAAATTTTATAGCCCGTATCTTAAAAGTTATCAAAAATTTAGGCATTCTGATAATTCTAAACTATGGGTAGGCCCATAAAATTTTAATTTCAATAAACAAGTATATTTTCGATAACATGTCGCTTACGATAAAATCGAAAATAAGGCTCGATATTGTCTAGGATAATTCTAAATCTAACAAAGGCAGTGGCAATCCTTAACACACAACATCTTAAAACATTAAATGAGACGATGACAATAGCAACAGCAAGCAAATATTAACAGCCATATGACCATTTGAAACGTGAGTTATTTGTGGCCGCCATATTGTCAAATGTCAGTCATTCTTTTGTGTTGCTCATTTGTACTTGTAGTTGCATATAATTCCTGCTTTTTTCTATGGTTGTTACTGCAGCTAAACTATATTTTATTTATGTGTGGTTGGTATGAGTGTGTACGTTTGTTTGTTGGTGCGGACTAGTTGCATGGTCGGTTGTTTGGTCAATTGGCCATTTGTCGGTTTGGTTAGTCAGTTGTTTAGTTGCATGCAACATTCTCCTAGTTTTTATATATTTTTTTTTTGTAAATTACTTTTTTTTCTACTGCCAAAGTGTTGACAATTGTCGTCAATTACGTTGTTATGTCTCGCTATGTTTCATTGCTGACACATTTTATGCATTGCTTCAGATAATGTTGCAAATAGTTTTCATAGAAATACACAATGTTTTATTGTTGCCTGTTATTTTAGTTATTTTTTTTTTTATACGAGTGTATACATACATGTGTATATATGTATGTCAGTTTGGTGTGTTTTAAATGGACATTTTGTCACAGACAAATGAGTTTGTTGCTAGAGTGTATACGAAATGACAATTACCTGGAATGTTTAATTAATGCCTAAATAGTGGCAAATGCATCTAAAGTAGAGTTTTATAAACAAGAAGTATAAAAGAGGGAAACAAGTTTAAGGGTTCTGATAGAGCCATCAAATTTGCAGAAAATGTGTTTGTAATTATTTTTTTTTCTCTAGAGTAAATGTCCTTTATCATGTGCATGTTTCACAAAAGCTATGACATGTTGGTATGAAAATTTATTTGTTGTGTTATTGTTTAAGTTATGTGTACATTTATGATAAAGTAGTTTTAGCCGGTCACTGTACCTACAACAGTTGATATAAGGGCAGTTGGAAATAACAATGTTTTTTAGGTTAACGTATACGGAAGGAGAAAAGCAACCCTGGTTGTGTTCTTAAATGCATCACTGCTCTGCATCATACGAGCAAACTTTTATTTAAAATGCAATACAATTTCGCTGATAATCTTTTTTAGTAGTAGTCATGTTTGCAGCCCATATTTGACATTTAATTGTGCGTTTAGGATATTTAAACTTCCATTTGCAGCGCAGTGATGCATTTACGAACACACCTCCTATTGTTATCGCTACGATGTCCGTCCGTCCGTCTATCACACGCTGTTTCTCGAGAACCTTAAGAGCTAAGGACTTCAAATATTCATAGGATATGTAAAATATTAGGTGCTACAACAATATAGGGCATCAATACATGACAGTAAAAAAGTAAAGGGTATTTTAAAGCGAGCAATGAAACATGTTGAAATCCTAATGTAATATACAGACATTATATATTGACACTTAAAATTTTAAAATCTAGTGTATTTTTACACATACTACAACAATTACCACTGAAATCTGAAAAAATAAAATTAAAGGGTATTCTGTTAGTTCATGCAATTTTGACTAAGTAAATTTGACAACTTGCTGTATCTTGGAAACTGTAAGAGGCAAACTCTTAAAATTTTCAAGAAAGCTAAAACTAAAAAATCCCAATATAAAAAAAGTGCCGAAACGAAAAATCGCCAACATGAAAAAAACCGCCAAAACTAAAAATATGCAAACCAACAAACAAAAATCGAAAACAATCGCCAAAACAAAACAAAAACGCTAAAACTTAAACAAGCGTTAACACTAAATAATCGCCAAAAGCCAAAAAAAAATCGTTAAAAAGAAAGAAGTGCCAAAACTAAAAATTAGTCACTGTAACTAAAATTATCGGTAAAAAAAAGCTAAGATATTCCATTATATAGGCTAAAGCTATTATAGTATTACATATCGTCGCGTTTCTTCTTTTTCGAAATTGCCTTGTTTGATTTTTATGGTAGAATATAACATTTTCCAACAGACTGCATTCTCATATTGAGAACTTTTTATGAAAAAACAAAAATTAAATCCATTTCCAAAATATCGCAAAATAACATTTGCATGCAAAATAGCATAGTTTTTATAATTCAAGTCTGAAATCTTAAAGAACAAATATAGAAAGTTTTAGATCAATCGGAACACTTTTTGGTGTGGCGGCGCCAGACTCTGAAAGTCAGTAGATAATTTCGCTAAAATCGACAATTTTATTCAAGCACCTCGAAAACGTTCTAGCACAAATGTTCCTCGAGCCCCATTGTTTTAATAAAATTCAGTTTTTTCCTGTATGTCAACGCTATATATCAATATGTACGGAAGCCATATACCCTAAGGGATCAACGCATGCCTATAGATGGCTAATTTCTGAGACAAACTCCAATTATTTTTACACAACCAATATTTCTTATAAAGAACTCAAAGCTCTACCTCAGCTCCTTATATGTAGTAGCTCCCATACAAACCGTAATATATATTGAAAAGCTTGAAATTTTTCGAATTTGAGTTTTTATAACACCAGAGAAATCGAAATACCTATCTGTGAGGAAATTTTGTATTTTGATTTCAAAGAAAATATTTTAGAAATACAATGTATGAGTACATAAGTACGGATGATTTAAGGAGAAAAATTAATTTATAAAATAACTCAAATCGCGGTTTTAGCTGCAGTTTACATAATACAAGTTGTTTTGCATAAACTTTTCTATTTACCAATATAATTTTTTGTATTATCTTCGGTTTATTTGTTATATATTTTTTTTTGCTTCACAAAGGACCTTATTACACCTATAGAATAGACTCGAGAGTTTGTAGTACCTATAGAAAAAATATTTTCTTCAAACTCTCTAGTCGACGGTCACACGGCAAAAAAATTTTGCAAATTGCAGTTTGCGCCAAAAACACGTAAGCGACAAATTTGGCTACAGTTACTTGTAAGTAAAAAATTTAAAAAAAATGTTCTACATCCCTCACAAAGTCAAAGTTTCTTTTCGTTTTCTGAAAAACGAGTTGTTGGAGCTTATGTGGTTTAAGAAGAAAACCGACTTCTCTACAGCACCCTTCTTGTGCGTGTCAAGATCGCACTTTACTAAATTTATTTACTTCTAGGAGCATAAAAAATATTTTATGCAAAAAGCATATGAAGAGTATGAATTTAACTTTATAATAATTTAAAATGTTGTAGACAAAATTACATATTTTTTCAGCAGTTCCTGGCAACACTGCCTAAAACCTAAAAGACTCAACAAACCCTGCCATAGCCGTCAAAAAAGCTCAACTGACTAAAATTTTGGACTTTGTTTTTTTTTTACAAAAATCGAATCTTTACGATCGCAAATTTTGATTTTGAGTCTATTAGGCAGTGTTGCCAGGAGCTGCTGAAAACATAGCCTAAGTCGGCTTTTTGAAAAATTTACAAAAACTTACATGGCCCAAACAAAACCATATCCAGGAAAAGTAGATAAATATTTTAAATATTTTAAGTTGTTATGTATTGGTAATTTATAATTACAATTTTTGTGTATTCAACGTCATTTTCTGCTGTTGGACAGCGTTGCCGGAATCGAATTTTTATCATACTTTAATGATTTTTAACATAATTATTTGATTTGATGATATTTTTTCTCCTCAAATATGATTATTTTGGCTGTGACATCCAATATATGTATATGTATATATGTATATGAGAGAGAGATATAAATATTTATATTTTTTTTCAAGATTTTTTTTAACTGAAAGAAATATTTTCACTATTCATCAATCATATTTTTTACTTATTGAGTTTCCACATTTTTTCGATACATATTCATTGTATATTAAAATCTTTAAAAGTACAACAAAAATATAAAAAAATGTATATACAAGTAATATCAATGTACATTCAGTGATATCATATTTTTGTTTATACATACGTATACGACATAAATTTATAAACCAAAAAATATAATAAACCATCTGTCTCCCCGGATGACAGCATGAGAACGAATAAACTTTGGGATAAAACAAATGTATGGATGTATGTGTTTAAGATTTTGCCAAAACAAAACTGCAGCAGTAGCAGTAATGAAAAACTCCACAAAAAAGTCACATAAATAAAATGAAACAGAATAAGAGAATTTATTATATTGAATTCCGTATAAAATAAATCAAAAAAGTGCTCCATTAAAATATTCGGTTAAAATTCTGTATGAGTACGTATGGCAAAAATTTCAGGTAAGCTTGCACACACACAAAACAGTAGTTAGCCAAGCCAAGAGTATTTGCAAAATACACATACAAGCCCATTGCGAAATAAATGTGAAAGTAATATGGAAGCTTGAAATTTTGTTGTTGTAGTTCCTTTTTCCAAAATACTTTTGTAAATGTGTTTGTAGGAGTGACAGAAATGATATATGAGCACAGATTAACGTGTTTTATACTCCTTCTACCCACAATGTTGTTGTTATTTGTGCTTTTTTTAATATTTCCAAAGAAAAAAAAAATGATTGTGGCTACTGTCACTATAAACATTTGTTTATGTCTGGTAGGCCAAATAGAAAGCACGCCAGCCAGCCAGGGAAAATTATAAGTGACTACAAAAGCCAATTGGTCACGAACTGCAGCACTATGAAAATGCAGTTCAACTTCGACCATTTGGGGAATTGAATGCGAACGCTTCAATTGAAATATTTTAGCAATAATAAACTTTGCAATTTGTTCGCAACGTGTCATTGCAAAGAATGATTATATTACATTTAGTTAAATTCCAAACAAGCGTGCTCAATAAATATCACAAACGGTTAATCGTATTATTTAGTTGTAATTTTTGATCTAACAGTAGCAACTAGTAGCTATAGCACCTGACATGACTAAATTATCAGTTTGCATTAAACAAATATATAATTTTACTTTCATTTTGAAAATAAATTTCTGTTCAACTTGTGCAACTGAGTCTAAGATTTGCTAGAGTTATTAACATCACGGGACCTGGGAGCACTAGGGGCAGCACAATGTGACTTGAAAGGTACACATAGGTTGCTCTCTTTGAATTAAGTTGCTACTGCCTATGTGGAAGTATCTTGCCGATAAAACAATTCTCTGCTGGGGTAGTTCGCAGTGGGTATCCAGGATAAATTAAAGGCACTTTTCAATTATTCTTTTTTAAGATATTACTCAATGGATTTATTCTAATGTCCTTACCAATTAAGAATAAGACAACCAACCAGCCTGACAACGAAGAAAAAATTACAAGAAAATGAATGTCGCAAGTTATCGGCCAAACATGTGGTCAGCGTCGCGGTGGGGGTTGAGTTAGGTTAGGTTTATCTGGTTGGTCCAAAGACCTCGCATAGACCGGGATTGATCCTTAGCGATACCAGCAGATGAAAAGAGAACCTGTTAGTATGGCAGCCTAGTTCGTGGTGCCTGTATCGAATGACTCCCACACAGATTTAACAAATTTTAGCAAACTACACATTTCTAGCTCAAGAGTAGGAAAAGTGTGAGCACCAAGATAGTTATATCTAGTGCGGCTTAAAGCCGGGCAGTGATACAGTAGATGTTCCATTGTTTCCATTTCTCCTGGTTCCTTACATTTCCTGCAGGTACCGTCGGTTATTTGTCCTATTTTGACAGCGTACGAAGCCGTCCAGCAGTGCCCAGTTAATACCCCCACTAAATGCTTACAGTTGCTTCTAGTGGGGATATTAATTAGTGATAAAAGGAACTTAGTCAATTTGGGATCGTAGGAGCTCCACATGATTTTAGAAGTTTTGCAAGTTTTCGTCGCACGCCAACATATCTCCGCTTCTTCCCTCATATTAGAGTCTATGATCTCTTTAAGGTTTTGAATTGGTTTTCGGATATATACCGTTACCTCAGCCGGTAATTGAATTCCCCTTTTGGACAGTGTATCGACCATTTCATTTCCCTCAATTCCCATGTGCCCCCGGATCCAGAATATATGTACTTGTCTAACAGTACATGACATATCCAGGGCCTTTCTACACAGCAGCACAACCGAGGAGTAATTGCAGTCAGCTGAAATTGCTTTTATAGCTGGTTGACTGTCTATATACAGATTTACACGCGCATTCATAGTTAGAGGGGTGAAGGCTAACTCTGCTGCCATTTTGACAGCATAGATTCCGCCTGGAAGATGCCACAATAATCAGGTTATAAGATTCCTCTATACCGAGCTCCTGACAGTGAACCGCAGCTCCCACCCCTCTATCCATCTTTGAACCATCAGTGAAAAAGTTAAAACCAGAACCACTTTGATTAAGACTTTCCAAATAGCCTTCTTCACTTATAGTGATCTGTGGTTTGGTAAAAAATTTCGTCACTGGAATGATATAGTCCGAGCTACACTCCATGTTTTCCAGTAATTTGCTGTGACCAAATGATCTGTACGACATCTGACCTGTTGTCCTGAGTCGGATAGCCGATTTGCATGCCACGTTCACTGCAATTAGTTTTATTGGGTTAAGGTCCAATATAACGGCTAAAGCTGCAGTAGGTATACTCTTTAAAGCTCCAGTGATGCAGAGCACTGCTAGCCTCTGGATACTTTCCAACTTTTTCAAGTATGATTTTGTCTCAGTCGCCCTCCACCATACAAGTATTCCGTAGAGTAAAATTGGTCTAGCCACCGCTGTGTAGGTCCAATACGTAAGAGTAGGTGAAAGGTCCCATGTCTTGATAAGCATATACATGCATATAGAGCAATGGTGGCCTTTTTAACTCCATCTTCTATATTGGAATATATATTGAAAAGCTTGAAATTTTTCGAATTTGAGTTTTTATAACACCAGAGAAATCGAAATACCTATCTGTGAGGAAATTTTGTATTTTGATTTCAAAGAAAATATTTTAGAAATACAATGTATGAGTACATAAGTACGGATGATTTAAGGAGAAAAATTAATTTATAAAATAACTCAAATCGCGGTTTTAGCTGCAGTTTACATAATACAAGTTGTTTTGCATAAACTTTTCTATTTACCAATATAATTTTTTGTATTATCTTCGGTTTATTTGTTATATATTTTTTTTTGCTTCACAAAGGACCTTATTACACCTATAGAATAGACTCGAGAGTTTGTAGTACCTATAGAAAAAATATTTTCTTCAAACTCTCTAGTCGACGGTCACACGGCAAAAAAATTTTGCAAATTGCAGTTTGCGCCAAAAACACGTAAGCGACAAATTTGGCTACAGTTACTTGTAAGTAAAAAATTTAAAAAAAATGTTCTACATCCCTCACAAAGTCAAAGTTTCTTTTCGTTTTCTGAAAAACGAGTTGTTGGAGCTTATGTGGTTTAAGAAGAAAACCGACTTCTCTACAGCACCCTTCTTGTGCGTGTCAAGATCGCACTTTACTAAATTTATTTACTTCTAGGAGCATAAAAAATATTTTATGCAAAAAGCATATGAAGAGTATGAATTTAACTTTATAATAATTTAAAATGTTGTAGACAAAATTACATATTTTTTCAGCAGTTCCTGGCAACACTGCCTAAAACCTAAAAGACTCAACAAACCCTGCCATAGCCGTCAAAAAAGCTCAACTGACTAAAATTTTGGACTTTGTTTTTTTTTTACAAAAATCGAATCTTTACGATCGCAAATTTTGATTTTGAGTCTATTAGGCAGTGTTGCCAGGAGCTGCTGAAAACATAGCCTAAGTCGGCTTTTTGAAAAATTTACAAAAACTTACATGGCCCAAACAAAACCATATCCAGGAAAAGTAGATAAATATTTTAAATATTTTAAGTTGTTATGTATTGGTAATTTATAATTACAATTTTTGTGTATTCAACGTCATTTTCTGCTGTTGGACAGCGTTGCCGGAATCGAATTTTTATCATACTTTAATGATTTTTAACATAATTATTTGATTTGATGATATTTTTTCTCCTCAAATATGATTATTTTGGCTGTGACATCCAATATATGTATATGTATATATGTATATGAGAGAGAGATATAAATATTTATATTTTTTTTCAAGATTTTTTTTAACTGAAAGAAATATTTTCACTATTCATCAATCATATTTTTTACTTATTGAGTTTCCACATTTTTTCGATACATATTCATTGTATATTAAAATCTTTAAAAGTACAACAAAAATATAAAAAAATGTATATACAAGTAATATCAATGTACATTCAGTGATATCATATTTTTGTTTATACATACGTATACGACATAAATTTATAAACCAAAAAATATAATAAACCATCTGTCTCCCCGGATGACAGCATGAGAACGAATAAACTTTGGGATAAAACAAATGTATGGATGTATGTGTTTAAGATTTTGCCAAAACAAAACTGCAGCAGTAGCAGTAATGAAAAACTCCACAAAAAAGTCACATAAATAAAATGAAACAGAATAAGAGAATTTATTATATTGAATTCCGTATAAAATAAATCAAAAAAGTGCTCCATTAAAATATTCGGTTAAAATTCTGTATGAGTACGTATGGCAAAAATTTCAGGTAAGCTTGCACACACACAAAACAGTAGTTAGCCAAGCCAAGAGTATTTGCAAAATACACATACAAGCCCATTGCGAAATAAATGTGAAAGTAATATGGAAGCTTGAAATTTTGTTGTTGTAGTTCCTTTTTCCAAAATACTTTTGTAAATGTGTTTGTAGGAGTGACAGAAATGATATATGAGCACAGATTAACGTGTTTTATACTCCTTCTACCCACAATGTTGTTGTTATTTGTGCTTTTTTTAATATTTCCAAAGAAAAAAAAAATGATTGTGGCTACTGTCACTATAAACATTTGTTTATGTCTGGTAGGCCAAATAGAAAGCACGCCAGCCAGCCAGGGAAAATTATAAGTGACTACAAAAGCCAATTGGTCACGAACTGCAGCACTATGAAAATGCAGTTCAACTTCGACCATTTGGGGAATTGAATGCGAACGCTTCAATTGAAATATTTTAGCAATAATAAACTTTGCAATTTGTTCGCAACGTGTCATTGCAAAGAATGATTATATTACATTTAGTTAAATTCCAAACAAGCGTGCTCAATAAATATCACAAACGGTTAATCGTATTATTTAGTTGTAATTTTTGATCTAACAGTAGCAACTAGTAGCTATAGCACCTGACATGACTAAATTATCAGTTTGCATTAAACAAATATATAATTTTACTTTCATTTTGAAAATAAATTTCTGTTCAACTTGTGCAACTGAGTCTAAGATTTGCTAGAGTTATTAACATCACGGGACCTGGGAGCACTAGGGGCAGCACAATGTGACTTGAAAGGTACACATAGGTTGCTCTCTTTGAATTAAGTTGCTACTGCCTATGTGGAAGTATCTTGCCGATAAAACAATTCTCTGCTGGGGTAGTTCGCAGTGGGTATCCAGGATAAATTAAAGGCACTTTTCAATTATTCTTTTTTAAGATATTACTCAATGGATTTATTCTAATGTCCTTACCAATTAAGAATAAGACAACCAACCAGCCTGACAACGAAGAAAAAATTACAAGAAAATGAATGTCGCAAGTTATCGGCCAAACATGTGGTCAGCGTCGCGGTGGGGGTTGAGTTAGGTTAGGTTTATCTGGTTGGTCCAAAGACCTCGCATAGACCGGGATTGATCCTTAGCGATACCAGCAGATGAAAAGAGAACCTGTTAGTATGGCAGCCTAGTTCGTGGTGCCTGTATCGAATGACTCCCACACAGATTTAACAAATTTTAGCAAACTACACATTTCTAGCTCAAGAGTAGGAAAAGTGTGAGCACCAAGATAGTTATATCTAGTGCGGCTTAAAGCCGGGCAGTGATACAGTAGATGTTCCATTGTTTCCATTTCTCCTGGTTCCTTACATTTCCTGCAGGTACCGTCGGTTATTTGTCCTATTTTGACAGCGTACGAAGCCGTCCAGCAGTGCCCAGTTAATACCCCCACTAAATGCTTACAGTTGCTTCTAGTGGGGATATTAATTAGTGATAAAAGGAACTTAGTCAATTTGGGATCGTAGGAGCTCCACATGATTTTAGAAGTTTTGCAAGTTTTCGTCGCACGCCAACATATCTCCGCTTCTTCCCTCATATTAGAGTCTATGATCTCTTTAAGGTTTTGAATTGGTTTTCGGATATATACCGTTACCTCAGCCGGTAATTGAATTCCCCTTTTGGACAGTGTATCGACCATTTCATTTCCCTCAATTCCCATGTGCCCCCGGATCCAGAATATATGTACTTGTCTAACAGTACATGACATATCCAGGGCCTTTCTACACAGCAGCACAACCGAGGAGTAATTGCAGTCAGCTGAAATTGCTTTTATAGCTGGTTGACTGTCTATATACAGATTTACACGCGCATTCATAGTTAGAGGGGTGAAGGCTAACTCTGCTGCCATTTTGACAGCATAGATTCCGCCTGGAAGATGCCACAATAATCAGGTTATAAGATTCCTCTATACCGAGCTCCTGACAGTGAACCGCAGCTCCCACCCCTCTATCCATCTTTGAACCATCAGTGAAAAAGTTAAAACCAGAACCACTTTGATTAAGACTTTCCAAATAGCCTTCTTCACTTATAGTGATCTGTGGTTTGGTAAAAAATTTCGTCACTGGAATGATATAGTCCGAGCTACACTCCATGTTTTCCAGTAATTTGCTGTGACCAAATGATCTGTACGACATCTGACCTGTTGTCCTGAGTCGGATAGCCGATTTGCATGCCACGTTCACTGCAATTAGTTTTATTGGGTTAAGGTCCAATATAACGGCTAAAGCTGCAGTAGGTATACTCTTTAAAGCTCCAGTGATGCAGAGCACTGCTAGCCTCTGGATACTTTCCAACTTTTTCAAGTATGATTTTGTCTCAGTCGCCCTCCACCATACAAGTATTCCGTAGAGTAAAATTGGTCTAGCCACCGCTGTGTAGGTCCAATACGTAAGAGTAGGTGAAAGGTCCCATGTCTTGATAAGCATATACATGCATATAGAGCAATGGTGGCCTTTTTAACTCCATCTTCTATATTGGACCTCCACGTCAGCTTACTATCCAAAATAACCCCCAGGTACTTTGTGTGTGAAGGCCTAATCAGTAACATTATCGAACACTAGATAACCAAGATCCTACTTCCACTGATTTTGGTAGACATCGCAGCCATTGCATGCGGTTATACATGATTACATGCAGCAACTGTTGTTGCTGTCTGCCTCTACGTGATCTCCCGTGATAATACCCAATCTTCGGACGCAGTGTCACTTCTCATGCGAATGCTAGAAAGCAATTTGCAAGCTAATTTAATTGCCGATAGGAGTCCACCATTATTTCGATCTTTACAACGATACCGTCACTTTATCTTAAACTCCCAGAGACAAACCTGTACTGCACTACCGGTACTAGTAGTACGAGTAAAAAGTCACTGGACTAACTTAGAAATTTCATCCCAAAATGATTCTCTTATATGGTCTCTTGAAATAAGAGCCACTCAAGGTGACGTTGCACACCCTACGTGCCGGATAAGGGTACAAAACTACGTCTCTAATAAATTTGTGACCATCCATTATTTCAGAGGTTGCTTACTAACACCTACATACCTAAGCTTGGAGTACAAGCGACTAAAGGTATCAACGTAAAAATCCGAATACCCTAGACTATGGGTCATGTGGTTACAACACCCGCCACCTCACAGACATGCCCACTTTTAACGTGCTTGGCGTATTTTGACTGTACGAGGTTTTTGTAATAGATTAAAGAACACCACAACACTTGTTCTGTAATCTATGACGAAACTGTCGTAGTCGAAGTCGAATAAACCCCACTTTTTGGGGTTTAAATTACTACCCAAACAATTAATTTTAAACAACAGATGTTAATTATATGACTTTGTGTATCTTATCATGGGCTACGTAACTGTCAGAAGTTTTATACTTGAAATGCTGAACCACGCGGTTGGAAATATTCTACTCGTGGCCATAGAACCATTTGAAATTAACCATGCTTAAACGTAAGAGAGTGCAACATAGCTGATTTTAAAGTTGAATGTCTTGAGTCATGAGGTACTAACGTGTACCAGTGATCGGCAATGAATCGTTTTTTCGTTATTCATACTGTTTAATTCTGTAGCGACCTTCAGCTAAATCAAATAAATATGGTTAAGGAAGTGATTGACTGAATGCAAATTGTGAGAAATGGTTTGAGAAATTACGAGTTCAGAGTTAGTTCAAAAGAAGATGGGTACAGGATGGGATACGTGCCTAAAATGAGTACAGGATGAGATACCTGCCTTAACTCGTTCTTTATGAAATAAAATCAGCTATTTGCGTTCGTTTTGTACTTACATTTATTAAAAATTTTATTTAGCAATTATACTTATTAAGTTTGGGTTTCCAAGATGGCGATTTTTTGAGTAGAGATGGATGATTGCTTCCAATAAAAGACAAGATACGTGGTTCTTGTTCCCAAGTTGACAAAAGCATAATTGAAAAATCATACGACATCAACTGAGCTCAAACATTTCGTTCTCAGTCCTTCACAATCAGCAATTCACAATAGTTTTTAAAAATCAGGTAAAGGATTACTTGTCAAATTATTTAAAGAACATTTGATATATGTATATGTATATGTATTAAATAAGAAAAAGTGCATGAAAATATTGGACTTAAAGTAATTCAATGAAAAAATTAAAAATGTTTAAACGGCTTTAAGCACATACTGAGTCATGAAATTTTAAATATAATTGAATAGACAGCATTTAAACTCAACTACTCTGATTTAGGCACACTCACGATGACATTGATTTATAAGTATAGGTTGAAATAAATATGAATGCGACGTCGACATTATAGTCATACCACACTCATAAATCACCTCTCACTCAACTCATGCATGTATGTATCTTTATTTAAAAGTTTAGTCATTAAAGAGTTTACAAGTAGTATACAATACTAGTAAATAGGGTTGTTTTTCAATTCCTGCAAACAAATAAACAGTGATGCCAACTATTTACAACCCAAACGATATATTCCCCTTCTCAAAACGCGCTGAGTTGCAGCATTGTCAACTATTTATAGCTAAAACGCGCTATTTTTCTGCGCGCTAAATTAAATTTTAATAAAAGTCGATGTATGTATTAGTAAATGTACTTTTTTTAGCTACTCTTTTTCATATTTTGCAATATTGCTACTTCGAAATTATATCCTAAATAACTAAAATAATTTAATACAGAATCAGAATCACCAAATAATCGAAATCCTTAGTTTTTATTTTAATTTTCTTTAACAAACTTTGTACGAGTAACAACATACTCGTATAAAATGTCGAATAGTTTTGCAATTCAAATGATTTTTGTACTTCAGATATAATAGATGCTTCATAAGTTATATAAATTTTTTTGGTCACGAGTACGACTAAATATTTATAGTTGTGAAATTTAAAGATATTTGCCATTTACAGTATTAAAATAAGTTTTTAATTTTAATCACAGGCAAGGGAATTTTATTTGCAACAGCTGAATCATTAACGAAATTAAAAAAAAATTTATCAGAGTTTTGGATACTAGAAAATTGATAAATTTATACAAAAAAAAAGAAAAAAAAAATAACAGAAATGATGTTACTGACTTTATCCAAAACGCGCTAAGTTAGCGCTTTTTTATACCCTTTACCAACAAAAATGGTAAAAGGGTATATATAGGTTTGTCATTCCGTTTGTAATTTCTATAATATCAATAAGCGACACATAAAATATATATTTTCTGGATCCTTATGCATAGGGAAGACGAATAAGCGATGTCCGTCTGTCCGTCTGTCCGTCTGTCCGTCTGTCTGTACGTGAAATCGGTTTTCCGAAGCTCCCAGAAAAGCTAGAGACTTCGTTCTTGGACTGGTGTGTCAGAAATTTTCCAAAATAGATTGGTATTGAAATTCAGCAAAATCGAGCAGACGATTGCAGAGCTGGGAAACTTAAACTTAATTTTGCCATATAAAAGTAACTACCGAAAACAAATTTTTATTTTTTTTTAATAAATGAACATATTTTACACTTCAGTACGACTAAAATTGGAATTTTAAATTAAAAAAATATAAAAAAATTAAAAAGTCGTTTCCAGGGTTGGAAAACTTTAACTTTTTGTGTTATGTAAAATTAACTATGTCTAAAACTATATTAGTATTTTCTCGAGAACCGTAAGAGCTACAGACCTGAAATTTGGACACAGTGTGTAGACCTTTGGCCGCTACAACAACAAATATATGAGAATTGGAAATTAAAGGGTGTTCCAAAACGAGCAACGAAAAATTTAAAAATCCCATGTAATATACATACAATTGTATGTATGTATGTATATACACTTGAAATTTGTAAGGTTAGTGTATTTTTATACAGACTACAAAAATTAACACTAAAATTTCAAAAAATTTAAATTAAAGGGTGTTCCATCAGTTAATGCAATTTTGACTATGCAATTTTGACAACTTGCTGTATCTTGGAAACCGTGAAAGCAAAACTCTTGAAATTTTCAAAAACGGTAAAACTAAAAAATCAAAAAATTATAAAATCGCTAAACCGAAAAAAATCGCCAAAAAAAAAAAAAATCGCCAAAACGCAAAAATGCACCAAATTACAAAAAAATGTCTAAGACTAAAATAAATGGCGAATAACCGGAAAAATTGCTAAAATGGAAAAAAATCGTCAAAATGAAAAAAAATCGCCAAAACGAAAAAAACCCCACAAAAACAGAAAAAAATCCAAAATGAAAAAAAAGCACCAAAAACAGAAAAAAATCGCAAAATGAAAAAAACCCCAAAACAGGAAAAAATTGCCAAAATGAAAAAAAATCTCCAAAATGAAAAAAAGCGCAAAAAACAGAAAAAAAATCGCCAAAATGAAAAAAAACGCCAAAATGAAAAAAAGTCGCCAAATTGAAAAAAAAACTCCAAAATGAAAATAAGCCCCGAAAAACAGAAAAAAATCGCCAAAATTAAAAAAAATCGCCAAAACGAAAAAAACCCCACAAAAACAGAAAAAATCCAAAATGAAAAAAAAGCCCCAAAAACAGAAAAAAATAACCAAAATGAAAAAACCCCAAAACAGGCAAAAATCGCCAAAATGAAAAAAATCGCCAAAATGAAAAAAATCGCCAAAATGAAAAAAATCTCCAAAATTAAAAAAAAGCCCCAAAAACAGAAAAAAATCGCCAAAATAAAAAAAAATCGCCAAAATGAAAAAAAATTGCCAAAATGAAAAAAACCGAGAAAAACAGAAAAAAATCGCCAAAAAGAAAAAAAGCCCAAAACAGGAAAAAATCGCCAAAATGAAAAAAAATCGCCAAAACGAAAAAAAACCTTAAAAAACAGAAAAAAATCTCCAAAATAAAAAAACCCCAAAACAGAAAAAAATCGCCAAGATGAAAAAAAATCGCCAGAATGGAAAAAAAATCGCCAAAACGAAAAAAAACCCCAAAAAACAGAAAAAAATCGCCAAAATGAAAAAAAAACCAAAAAACAGGAAAAAAAATCGCCAAAATGAAAAAAAAATCGCCAAAATGAAAAAAACCCCAAAATAGGAAAAAATCGCCAAAATGGAAAAAGAATCGCCAAAATTAAAAAAATCTTCAAAATGAAAATAAGCCCCAAAAACAGAAAAAATCGCCAAAATGAAAAAAACCGAGAAAAACAGAAAAAATCGCCAAAATGAGAAAAAAGCGACAAAACTGAGAAAATCGTTTTAACTGAAAAAAACTTCAAAAAAGCAAAAAACCTTCCTTTCGTGCGCGATTCAAAGTCGCACTTTACTGATTTTTTTTATATTAAAGGAATTAAATGAAACTAAGTTTTTTCTTATTTCGTTTTTGCTTCGTTCACTTAACATATTTTATGTATTTTTTAAAGAACTAGATTGGTACAAGGAATTAGAAAAATCCTTAATTATGATTCCAGGGTTGGAAAACTTACACTTTTTGTGTTATGTAAAATTAAATAGGTCTAAAATTTTTTTCTTTTTCTTTATAAATTGATTATATTTATGCTTCTGAAAGAAAAGTTTGGCGTATAAAATTTGAAAAATGAAAATTACAGCTCCAAAGATGGAAACTTTAAAAAAATGATAAATTTTTTCACAAAATAAATATGTATGTATGTGTCTGTAAACTATATATATGTACGTACGTTGGTAAAGGGTATATAAGATTCGGCACAGCCGAATATAGCACTCTTACTTGTTTTTATTAAACGCGCCAAGACGAAAAAAAGCGCGTTTGGAGTAGTTAAAACGCGCTAAATCTACCGCGAAAAGCGATAAATTGACATCGCTGCAAATAAAGAAAAGCCACCGAGAAACACATAACCTCATAATGAGAACGTTAATGTTCGTATGCGAAGTTCGCATTGTGAATCATACTTATATTGCATCGTCCATAGGCATTGGATTAAAGAGAGTCGAAATCAACAGCGTGATAAAGTATGTTAAGTATGAGTTCGATGCGCACTTCAAACTTTCGAGTGGATATGATTCATAGACAACATTGCAATAAGTATGAATGCGCATAAGTACAAGAAATTATAAGTCATGATTCAACTCAACTCACTTTTTAACTACTCGTTGCTGTTCTCTGATATGCACCTTTCTAATTATAATATCGTACTGATGTTCATAAGGGTACGACCGATTTATTGATTTCAGCCTCGATAAAGCTCGAAAATCTGTTAGTCGTCCTAAAATCGGTTATTAGCATTAATTTTGGTGACTATAATAAGGGTAAAATTTTCGAGCCACAGCGCAATTCAAAAAGAAAACCAGGTTCATGCTTAGTTTCGCCTAAGTTTCGCGTTCCCATGAGAATTGTCTACAACCTCAAAAATATAAAAGCTGTTTCTTAGAGAAAATTTTCTCCGACTACAATTTTTACCTGAAAAGGTTTTCTGTCCTTATAAGTTTTTCCGCCATTTTCTGCAAATAGATTTAGTTGTGTTCATGTACTCTACTCTTAGTGAAATATTTTCCTTACCTCAATGGCGTAATATACAAATTGTTTGCCATTTCTGCATTAAATGTATGTAGGTAGCTTGCTGAATTAAATTTATAAATTATTCCATATGTGTTTGTAAATATTTATGTATGTACACAACTACTTACACATGTAGAAACACATTAACCCAACAAACATTTTCAATTGATATTCTCTAAAGGTCAAACTTAAATGACAAGGCAAATCCTTATAAATATAACACAATCTTTAACACGTGCCAATGCCCTAAAATTCTTAAAAATAGGAGATGAGCAAGCGCTGGCAACTTCGAAGGATTCTGTAATTTGCAAAGATTAATTTTTTGTACCATCTTCCAGTTGATGGCAGCACTAAAGCAAATTATCATGCAAAAGGCTAGAGGATACTTGAACATACACACATATATGTAAATGAATGGATGTTTTGTTTGTATGTGTATTTCATATGACTTATGTATGCATGTTTGTTTATTGCATTTTAAATAATGTATGTATTTATTTATGTGTGTTCAAAAATAAAATTTATGACATTTATCCATTGTCATAAATTGTTGCAATGACATTTTTGCCACAAACAAAATATATTACAATATGATTACAACAACAATAATAAAAGCAACATCAGCAGTAGCAACTGCTGCAAACAACTACTTCTATAAAATAATGATAATAATGGCAATAATAACTGCAGTTAAAATTTTAACAACCAATTGTATTTTATCGTATCGGGTTAATATTCTTGCCGCGGTTTTGTCGGTTTGGCTAACTGTCCGTTTCGTATGTTCAAGTAGTCAGTAGGCTTGATAGGTTGGCATTTGTAGAGTGTGATGGGCAAAAAGCTAAGCTAAGAGCAAAACCAAGCCATAGAGAGTGAGTATAGTAGAAGGATAACAAAAAGCCATATCGTGCTGTTGCTGACTTATGTTGCAGTCATAAATATTTTATGAAACCTGGCTGCCTCTTTTGGGTGGTCAATTTATATTTAATGTGGCTACATAAATTTGTACATATGTACACTTAAATGTATGTAAATATTTATTTAAGGAAACTTGTGTGTAGCTGTATCTGTTGTTGCGCTGGTAATTCATAAATAATTTTAAACATAATGATTTATGTTTGCGTTATGGTTTGTTTATTAGTTTGTCAATTAAAATGGTCAAACGGCCAACAATGACCATAATGAGGCTTTTTGTTAAGTTAATTAATTTATATGATTTATGAGATGTGTTTTTAGAAAATATGCAATGAATGTTACGTAAATAAATTTTAAGGCGCAACTAGACAGTGACGACAGGTGCAGTGATAAAATGGAACTTATTTATGATTTATTAAATATTAATTTCTTAATGATTAATTTGAACCAGGAACGAAAGTATTCAAAGAGAAAACGCATGATGTTGAGATTTTAAGCGCAAGTTTTTTTGTATTTTGAAACCAAATTTGATTTTTTACTATGATTCGATCTTATATTAACAACAATAGTTCTTATTCAATCGTTATAAATTAATTGCTTTAAAACTAAAAGTTTTACTCTCGATTCGAAAAAATTTCTTTTGATATAGTTGATCTATTTGCTCTGGAATTGATAACGTTTGGTCCCCGCTCTTACAGAATTTTCTTTTAGAACAAAAGTTACCGTAAAACTAGGAACATTTGATTATATGTTTTATATCAGCCGTTGACAATATTCGAGCTTTTTATCGTGAATAAGAGGCGAACATTTTCTTCACTTGAAATATTTCCCATGAACAAAAAAAATGGTGAACAAAATTAGAAAATAGTACACTGAAGCAACAACAATTTTAGGGAAAGGGAAAACATTTCATATTTCACTTTTATTTTTTATTTTAACGCGAAAGTGAGCTTATTTAGCTGATGCAAATAATTGATTTTAGCTTGTTTTTTTTTAACTAAAAAGAAAAGAACAAACGACAATGGCAAGACTGTTGTAAATTTGGAAATGGTAAAATTAAGGTTTCATTACAAAAAAGCTTTCAGTAAATTGAAACAAGATGACTAAAAACAACTCACCTATTCCATTTGTAATAATGGCTGAGTATACGAGTATAAAGTAGAAATCTACATTAACTGACACCACACAGTGAACCAAACCCAAAAGAAGGCTGATGATGAAGGTTTAGTGGCCTTGCAAAAGAGCTAGTTGTTCCGTTCAACTATGTGTTTTGTCAGAAGATTTACAACTAACTTTGGGGTTTATTTTGGTTTTATGGTTTAAAAAAAATATAAAAAGGGCCACAAGTTTTCAAATAAAAAAAAAGAACACATTTCACAATCTGAAATCAATACTTTAAAGCAAGTTATCGCTTTCCTTACAAGCAAAGCCTGAGATTCTTTGAATATATGTTATGACTGAGAGAAATAAAGAAAGGGAGAATATTCTGAGATCATCTGATCCTGATCATCTTCTCTGCTTAAGAGTAGTCCGGCACTCAAGCGAACTAGAGGTTAGTATAAAATTACTAACACGTTACAGTTCAAGCCTGGCAAGGTCAGAAACTTCGCGTAATTAAAGTTGGGTTTTTGTTAATCCAGCGCAATGATACAAAAAATTTCTTTTTCGTCAAAATCTTGTCAACAGCGGCATAAGTTATTGTAGTCATTGTAGTTCATAACTTTAGTCGTTTTTTGTAGCCCAACTTCAAGTTGTTGTTTCCTCAGTGTTGCTCTTAAGCTTGCACGAGAGTAACGGGAAAAGGACACATGCCATATTCACTGGAACCTTTAAGTAAGGTTGTTCCAATTCTGGCTATCCCATCAGACCTATAATTTCCAGATGAAGCTATAAGTCATGGGCTTGAGATGATTCTAATATCAAATATATGCCTATAGACATGCTTAATCACCAGCAAGTAGATTTCAATTAAAATATTTGCAAATGGTTAAAAACTCTTGCTGCTTTCTGATTTTAATTATAACTGAAATCAAATTTTTAGGATTTAGGATAAATGGTTGAAGTTGCAAAAGTAATAATATTTTTCTGCTTAATTTATTCAAGGACAAGCGCATGCCACAACTATAAAAAAATAAACATACAAGTATGGAACAAAATTATACACTTATTCATATATTTGTCCCCACGGCAATTTATAATATACTACAAAGATTCCCAAGACATATACCACACACAAGCTTATTCAAGCATTCTTGGCACATATTGCATTCAGAGGCATACAAGTACAGGCAAGTTAAAGTGTAATAAAATTCATATCCTTTCATGCCAAGGATATGCAGACATAAATCACCTTAACGCGTTTTTACTCTCTATCTTTATTTCCACAAATACAATACACACACACACAAATCTGTAGAAGTGTGGTATTAAAAAAAGGAAGAGATGCACGAATATAAGAATACAAACATTATTCAAAGCCTTCAGTTTTTATTTGTTTTTTTTTTTTTTGTTCAACACTATCTGGGAATAATATTCCTTTTTTTAACCACTCTACGCGCATTTTCATGCATATGTATGTTCATCAGTGATCAGCAATGAATCGTTTTTTCGCTATTCATACTGACTCATGCAATTTTAAACATAAGTGAGTAGAGACATACTCACGGTGACATTGGTTTATAAGTATAGGTTTAAATAAATATGATACTCACACTCATAAATCACCTCAGTTTGATTTCTAATTTCAGGAAAATACTTATACTACTCATATTGATTCAGCTCGCTCAACTCATGTATGCATGTTTATTTAAAAGTTCAGTCATTAAACAGTTTGCAAGTAGTATACAAAAGTAGTAAATAGGGTTGTTTTTCAATTCCTGCAAAAACAAATAACAAAAAGAAAAGCAACAGAGAAACACATAACTTAATACTTAGAACTTTAATTTTTGTATGCAAAGTTCACATTGTGATTAATACTTATTTTGCAACGTCCATAGGCATTGAGCTAAGGAGAGTCAAAATCAACAATGTGATAAATGTTGCTAAGTATGAGTTCGATGCGCACTTCAAACTTTCGATTGAATATGATTCATAGACAACATTGCAATAAGTTTGAGTGCGCATAAGTACAAGAAATTAGAAGTCATGATTCAACTCTATTCACTTTTTCACTGCTCATTGCTGTTCTCTGATGCGTATATTGCCTGTTTCTATAACTTTTTTATTTGCCATTTTTACTGCTGCTTTCTTGTAAACAAATAACTGCGGAATATTTATAAGCATCATAAATTAAAATTTTTTGCATTTATTGTCAGCATAATAATTCTTTCAAGCAAAAAATATGGCATACAAATTGTAAAAGAGGAAAAAATATCTTTACGAATATTGTGTTTTATTTTTTTCAATAATTTAAATTTTTCTTGTGATATAATTTGTAAGGCAGAATATTTTATAATTATTTTCATAAATTTTAATATTTTTCAGTTTCTTTTATAATTATAACCACCAGCTTTAGGAGTTAAAGAAAAATGTGGTTTTGAGAACTTCAGGGGAAATAAAAATTAAGCTTATTTTTGTAGTTTTTGTAGATCGAACAATAAAAATTATATGTCTTTATATCTAAGCTAAAAATATTTATTATTTTATTGAACTTCAATTAGAGTACCCTCGGTATCCACTACAACTCGTCGACTAGTGTAGAAAATTTTTTTGAAATTCACACAAAAAATTAGTTTTTTGCATATAAATTTTCCACCCAACTCGACTTTCTGGGTTGTAGAAACTGGGGGTTAATCAAAAATGGTGGCTTTCAAAAATTTAAAATACTGAACATTATCTTGATTAAATTTGTACCTCTAAGCATTTAACTTTAAACTCGGTTTATGGCAAAGTAGTTTTTTTGAGTTATGACGTTGTTTGAGTAAATAGGCGTTATAGACATAAAAACTTAAGCAAATTAAAGATAATGAGCCTTATTACACTTGCCAACATCGAAGTCACCTCAATACAAATCTAAACAAATCGGGTCTTGTCTACTCGCTCTCGAGAGCAATTTTGTGCTATTGAAAGTTTATATATGTTCCCTAAATAGCATACGCCTGTCAATAGCAGTCAGTTGTTTTTGACAATTGGTAGACAGCAAGTCACAATTTGTTCGTATTGCATTGATGTGAAGTTGATGTTGACAACTGGAATAACAGTAAATGTTTAGTAACATGAGTGGGTGGAAAATAATTATTGGGGGTATTCAAATGGTACTCATAAATTAAGACCGCTTAAAGTAATAACACGAAAAAATATGACTGCTGTGGGGAACCCCTCATAATTTTTAATAATAAATATTGTACTTATTTGCATTTTGGTTTTAGCACCTTTGTACATCGGTGATGGAAAATGTGGCACAATTGGGCCATTTGTGGCACTTTTGGATGTTTGATGGCCCTGTGGTACTCTCTAGGCTATTTTGGCCCTTTTCCGCTCAAATTTCAACTAATTCTTTCAAAACTTTGAGTACACTTTTTAATTGAGTTTTCTCTGTTTTAAAAACTTCTTTTATTTTTGCAGATTTTTATTTAAACTGGTTTCCGAAATCTGCGTCATCATCATGTGTTGAGTGGGGAAGCCAATAGTATTGCACCACTTGCAAGTGGTTTTCTTTCGATATTGTGAAACAGGCTATAATAGAAGAAATCTTCGTCATGTAAAAATACTGTGTCATATTTATTACAATTAAAGGATTTAATGAAATCTAATTCTAATAATTGTTATGATGAAGATATTTTAAAACTTCACAAAAAAAATTCTTTTAAACAGGAGAAATTGGGGAACTATTGGACTAAAAATTTTGAGATTATGTATAATAATTGTTTAAGCAACATAAATGCATATAAAATATGTATTTACTTTAATTTAACAAAAAATACTTTAAAAACTTTCAATTTTTGAATACTCAAGTACATTAAAAATCTTTTTTAGTCCTATCAAAGGTATTTTGGACCTTTTAAATTGTTAATTTGGCCCCAAGTCAAAAAACTCAAAATGCATCACTGTTGTACATTGCTTACTCTCTCTCTCTCTCTCTCTCAATTGCTTTGGTAAACTCTCACGCATTTCTACATGCAGTTATGACTAACAATAAACAGAACAGAGAAAGTCTTATTACTTTATGATCTTTTTGTTGGAGTCACAACAACAAGTTTTTTAAACTATGTTAAAATGTTAAGACATGTGTTATGCCGGCCATACACTACACAAGTTCACTGCACAAGTCTGGCACTGTACAGTGCGTTTGTGTAGTGTATGGGGGTGGTTGTGCTATTTACGCAGTGAACTGAGTAAATATCAAAACGATTTTGATATTTGCTCAAGTTTGAAAACTGTACAGTGAACTTGTGTAGTGTATGTTGCAAACGCTTAGTTGTTTCGTGATTTTTTAAGAGTTCACAACAAGAAATGAGCACAGAACAAATATTCTGGACAGAGTTCCTAGAATTATACAAAGAATCACCAGCATTATGGCGAATTTAAATAAAAAATGCACAGTTTACTTGTATAGTGTGTGTCACAAGCTTTGCTTACGCCGTGCCAGACATGAGTACTGAACTTGTGTAGCGTATGGCCGGCATGAGGACTAGAATATGATGAGGTAGCAAAAAACTATTGAAGACAGAAATGTAGCCGTTACAGAGTACAAAATGTTATGATCAGACTAAAAATGTCGACACAGTGAACAAAATACTAAAAGGGCGGTATTTGTAGGTGTGGCAAAAAAATATAAAAATTTTTTTTTGGAATTGTTTCTACATTATCTTTAATCCTATGGGATGACTTTCACATTTTTTTTGTATGGAAGCCCAACCACTCTAATGGACATTAAGGTGTATCGCAAAAAAAAGTTCCCCCTACACCACCGAGTATAAAGTATTATTGCAAGGCAGTTTTAATTTTTGTTTTGTTCCGAACATAGGGGTTGCCAAAATACATTTTTCGTTACATTTTCGGCATTTACAGTCGGATGTGAAAGTGGAATATATCGCTTTTGTCTCGAGAAGACCAATGTTTTACTTTAATTGTCATTGATCTCAAATATCCCGTTCTTGTATTAGTTGCTCACCATAGCTCAGTTTCTACTCCCTAATATACCACCCTACGAGCTGGTGGGTAAATACTAGTAGGGGAGATTTGAAGGCAATGCGACTATTAAATCAAAACATTGGTCTCTTTTTGAGACAAAAACTTCGGTATATCACACTTTAAGATTCGTGTGTAAATGCCGAAGATATAATGAAAAATTCATTTTGGCGACCCCTACGTTCGGCAAAAAACAAATTATTCTTTTTTAGACACTGCCTTGCAACAATACTTTATATTGGGAGGTGTACAGCGAACTTTTTTTTTTATTTTCCTGTAAGGCGAGACGGTCTAATGTACATACTACTATGCATGTATATCAAAATAATAAAAAAAAACTAACACCCCACCATAAATTTCCAAAATAATCAGACAGCCATACAGCCAGCCCCACACAGCAGTTAACCAACGTAAGAACGAATGAACCAGTAGAGCAGATTCTACATGCAAAATAAAAATTAAACTGATGGTATGATAATTTATTAACCAGTCCAAAATACATACATTAACTCATACTTTGTTGCCCATACACAGATAAACACACACACACACACTCACTCACATTCGCACTCTTACATTAAATCGCATCAAGATTTATGTGTCTTGTCGGCATATTGTTTGCGTGGCTCTAAATTATCCTGGATATGCCTGCCAAATAAGTTGGTGTGCGTTGAAGCGAATGTGTGTAAAGTATAAAATACGACTTGACTATGGGGAATATTCATGATAAACGCATATCTGATGAGATGTGATCACAAATTGCTCTCACTACATCTACACTTTTGGTGAATGCATACATACATATATTATTTATTTACCCACATACTTACATTCATTTAATGTGGAGTACTCTTCCGAATTGTGTGCCAGTACAGTGGGAAGGAAAAATTATGGAAATATTAATATGCCATACAATAGTTTAGCTTATATAGTTTCTAGTTATTGCACTATTTATATATTTTCGCTACTCACTGTAATTAAAATTAAGCCGAAGAAAATCTTTAGTACTTTCTATAGCTATTCCATTTTCTATTTTATCCTTAATAACGTTCTATTTCATATTGAAAAAACACACACACACACACTTATGTTGCCGTTTAAACGCAGTTATGCACACACTCTTATATACACACACGTACTTGTATATGCATGTATGTATGCATGTATGAATGAATGTACGAGTTATACCGAATAAACGACATTAACGTATGTTATCTGCCGCTGATGTGATTATATTTTTCAACATCCTTGTTTTAATGGGATTAAAATCTGTGTAAGCGCATAAATCAGGATTCAATCATCATTTTTGTTGTTTATACATACATATGTATGTACGAGTAAGTGTTTCTGTGTGTATGTACATATATATTTATATTTTATATCACAAAGTGTGCTTGCAGTTGTGTGTTATAGCTGCTCTAGCCATCGAAGAGGTGGAGTAATGGATGAATGGTATTTTGTAACATTTTCATTACTTACTCAAATATTCAGTTAAAGTTATACATAATTAATAAGCTGTGTAAATAAAGTTGTCAAAGATTTTTGTTGGTTTGATTGTTTTTGAAAATTGCTTTTCAAGTAGAAAGGACTTTATGGAAATCAGTGAGTGAAGTATCATGTTGAATTATTTTTGGCAAAACTGAATGAGATATGAATTAAAGAAGATTGATTATTTTTTAATTTTAACTTGGCTACTAAATGGATTAATTGTTCATTGATTTCCACGGTAGACATTACCATTGTCTATTATTAACTGATTCACTTCCATGCACAGTGGGGGAATTGAAAAATATAATGGAAAGAAATCCTCAGTTACTGAACGAATAGTTCGGTTTTATTAAAAATTCTCACAGCTATAGAAGAGGTATATACAGAATAATCTCCTGCATAATACCATTTATAAGACCTTTCAAGACATGTGACATTTTTCAAACGCTTTACTACAGCGAATAATTCTAAAACAAACGCTAAGCAACACTGTTGGCAAGATTTTTTTCAGTTGTTTATCTTGCCAACAGTGTTGTTTAGCGTTTGTTTTAGAAGGTTTTGTGCTGGACTTTAATATAGACTTTCCATTCTTTTTGGGGGGGGGGGGAAGAACCACAGTGGGTCCAATTAGCGCAACTCGGGTCAATGAAAATTTAAAATGATGAAAATACTTCATTCAGGCTTATCATAAATAAAACATCACATGGAAATTTCCGAACGTGTGGACGGTTGGATCATGCGTAAAGTACGTGGTGAAAATGTTCGAATATTTTAATCTTTAAACTCCGAAAAAAACTGCTTTCCATAAACTTTATACGATTGCGAAATAGTGTAAAGATTTATTTAGAAAATTATTAATTATTACTGTGGTAAATATATGTAAGTTTTTAATTTTAATGGAATTAATGATAAGATATTAACAGCAAAAAACGTAATAAATTTGAATTTCTTTAGTTACGTTTTACTAACCCTTGAGTAGAAAATTTGTATGAAAAGCACTAAATTTTTTGAGTAGTTTTCATATAAATTTTCTAGACGAGTCCACTGCCCGTTTTTGGGAAACAAGGTCTAAAATTACTGTTATACGCGTGGGTTGGTTATCTCTTATAGTTTTGAAAATATTTAACTTTAAAAGAAAAACATTTTTTATTTTAATTGCAAAAAACTCATTTAATCGAAAAATGCAGAGATGTCACTTATTAAAAATTGCACTCGAGCAAAAAATTATAAATTTTTTCACAAAACAAATATGTATGTATGTGGTTATGTATGCATCTCTTATACTACATATATGCACTTTGGTGAATTTTTTTTTAATATTTTTAAATTTGTTTTCACAGAATTTTTTTATTAAACTATTTTTCATATTGGAATTGTTTTTAATTTCTCTTTCGTAAACAATTTTTGAAGTTTCAGATGAACTGTATTTGAAAAATTTAGCTCAGCTGCATTTCCGTTACTACCTGGCGAATGTGCCTTAGCCCTGCCCCTTGAAGGAACACGAATTCAAAACTTAAGGTCGACTATTACTGCGTTTACACGCACGACTTTTTTGCAATTAAAACTATTAATTGTTGCCATATAATTATTTTATTGCGACTTACCAAAGCGGTCCACAGACTAGCAATAAAATTGTGCAATTTTATTTATTGAACAATAACATCGCCAATATATATGTCATATTCAAAGGTGGCACAATATATTGCCAAATATTAAAAGACTTTTGATTTTTATTGTACAATCAAGACCATTGTGCAATGTGGTGGCAACATTGTTCAATATTGTTTACTTTCTCATTGTCAGGATAATTGGTCAATATTTTCTTGGAAAATTTTGTGCCATTTATTATATAGTATAGGTCAAAATTACAATAATATGTACAACAACATATGCAATAATATTGTATAATGAATAGGCGGCTTAACTCGTAAAAACTATTTGCAAATAAAATACTTGAGGTTGCCACGCTTACAAATATTTGCTTGTGAACAACAATAAATAGATAAATATTGCACAAAAAAAATCGATTGAAGAAAATAAAGACAATTAAAGCAAATAATTATTTGTTATTTTAGACATTTATACTATTTATATATTTTATTTTTTGTCAACATAAGTAAGTTTTCTATAGAAATATTTTTATTTGCAAATAGTGGGCGTATAAACGTAGTCTATACCTCTTATTTACGATGGTAGATAATAGATTTTCGGGAAAAAACACAATGTTCAAAATGTTTGTCGCTTAAGCTCTTTTTTCGCGGTTATGGTTCGACATATTTAAATTTTTCCGTACATATCAGACCTTAAATGCACTATGAAGTAGATTTTATGATTTTTGAACTTGCACCCTACTAGCAGCATTGCATTTTTCGTTAGTGAAAACCCAAATTTTTATTAAGGCGAAACAATTTTCACGCTCTTTTTAATTTTTTTTTTTATTTTTTATTATCAAATAATTCATTTTAATTAAATAATTGGTACAATGACCTTGACAGTCTGCTCATAAACCTAGTTAGGAGAAAGAGTTATGCTAGAAACACAACTGGGACGAACGACGAATATTTCGGTGCGAACTTTCGTCATAAAAAATAAAACACATTTGCGCATATGAAAATGAACACAACACCACCGTAGAACGAAATTCGTCGTGTGTGACGAACTCTGAGATAGGTTTATTTCTATTTTGTATGCCGACGAACGACGAAAAAACAATTTTCTCTCTCTTTCTCTCTCTCTCTCTCTCTCTCTCTTTGCATACACAGTAACCAGCTTTATCAATTATGACAGCAGAATTCGGTGAGTAAATTCGTCGTTATTGTGCTTCATACGACTTATTTACTCAGCGAATTCTTATCGACGAATTCGTCAACGTGAACGTCCCAATTGTGTTTATAGCATTAAAGAAAAAATTTCAATATTTTCAAGACACTTTTTTCTCAACCCAATAAATTTGTAATGTAATTGTTCATCTTGATATACGAGTATTAAAAGTGATTTAATGAAATACATCTCCCTTACTTACAATATCTTTCGAAACATTGAAAGTGAAGTTTTTACTGCAAAATTATATATTTTTTTGCTTTATGTTTTAAACCTATTTTCCGTGCTTCATATAATTCATAAATGCGCACATGTGTATACATTTCTAGATCTGTACATTCTTATGATCGTTTTGTTAAGAAATTAAATTAAATAAAAAACAATAGCTGCTAATAATAACCTTCTTGTGTCAACACAAATTGTGTTTTTTTTTAGTGAAAACAACTTTATTTTTTTGACTTTAATTTGAAAAATAGTTAGAATAAGAAATGCTCAAGTATTGTTTAAAAAAAAGTCTATATAATTTCTGATGTATATACTCATACATTCCAGTGCATTCTAATATTTGAATAGCAAATAACTACTTTGTATAGAAAAAAACGAAAACAAAATTAAGTTTTATAAAGTATTTCCTAACAAATTTAAAACTTGTTTGAGAAAGATAAACAGAACCTACATTTTATGGTGAAATAAGAGTAGTAAACAAAAAATGGTTTTTGTTCGTAACTTTTATCACGTACTCTTCTTTTTAATTCATACACTACATTTAGAGTTTTACGACTGCTTAAATTGAACTTCTAATACGTGTTAGTACTTTCTTGCTACGGCAATTCTTGAAATTGTAAAGAGAAGTCCCATCTCTGCAAGTCAAACATGAGAAATAGAATTTAATCTTTCAAATAATGGCAAAAATAGTACGGCAGCTTTTTAAATTCTTTGACCGCTTAACATTACGTTAAGCACGATAGTTCTAGAAATATATATTCATGCATTCGATTCGCATAAATAATTTAAAAATTAATTGCTTTTAGGTGATACATATGTATTAAATTTAATTTATTTTTTAAAGACAAGTAATACTCAGGCAATAAAAGAAGTGAAGGAAGAGATATATGAAAGCTTTATTCTTTTACGACTCTACTTTTTGCACGTTTTTTAATAATGCAGTAATGCAGCGCCTCTGGTGTAAAATGAGACGTATCTGATATTTCATTAGGATTAGTATCTTCTGAAGTTGGTACAGTTCAGTGACCAGTGACCATTGACAATGTCTTCATCACTTCAACTTTCCTACAACAACTGACACAAATACAAAATGCCTATTGACTGTTGGATACCGGGGTGGACCTTCGGTTTTGTAGTTAGCGTGCTTACTATCTCAGCCAACGCCACCCTCAATTTGAACTAGCGAGCATTTTTTTAATCAGGAATAATTTCTTAATCGGGCTTAAGTTCAGTATTTCTTTTCAATTCTTATAGAATGAAGTATTATTATTAACTTAATTTTTTAAAGAAGAGAGGAAAAATTAAACTACACATTTTAGCTACAGAAAAATGCACATTTTTCTGTACAGCCACGCATTTCGTCAGCACCCATGTCTATCTACTTAGACGGAGATTGTTATTAACATCACACATCCACATTTCCTGCAGCTAAAAAGTATAATTTAATTTTTCTTCGCTTCTTTAGAAAATTACATTAGTTAATAAAAATATTTCATTCAATAAGAATTGAAAAAAAAATACTGAACTTAAGCGTGATTAAGAAATTATTTCTGATTAACACCTTTATTGTTTCTGTTAAAAAAAAGGACATATGGGCGGCATGCATATCCTTGTAGCGATTGTGATGAAACTTTTCTCACATTTTTAATGTAAATTTCTACATCCAGTTTCTAAATTTTGGCATATTCTAAGAGCTATTTTGGCTTAAATTTTACTTACAATATTAAGCATATATAAGATCCTGGTATGTCCTTGCATTGCATGAAACAAAGCTGTACAGATATTTTATCTTTATTGTGTTCTAGAAATGCTTGTTTACTTTGTTGAATATTTAAAGCTTAAATTCTTGCACCACATAAAATAATATTTAATTTTAATTTTAACTGTGTTTTAAACTTAATAATTCTAGACATGATACGTAGTTTCGCTATGGAGCAGGAACTAGCACAGTTTATATGGAATATTTAATATTAAGCAGCTATGGGAGCTCAACATGAAGTGATTAAAATTAAAATAAGCAAACGGATTTTCAAGCAATTTCTGTTTGGTTAGATCTATAGTTGTAGTTGAAATTCAGTTTTTTTGAAATAAAGGATATATAAAAGTCCTGCCTATCCTTGTGAGAAGTGAAATTAAGTGATATATAAATTATAATTCAAACATGTATTTCTGCGCTTAAATCATAGTTTTACCTACATATGCATACAGCTTAAATTAAAATTATAAAATTGAGGTTTTTGTGAGCGCCAAATCTGGTTTAAAATAAAGGATATATGGAAGGTCTGCGTGTCCTTGCACCGAGGGTTCTTAAAACAAAGTTTCATTACTTAATTTAATTATTATTTTTCGAACTGTATTTGTTTCTATATTCTTATGAATTGAATAGGCTAAAGTTCGTAACGCTTTTTAAGCCAAATTACATGTGATAATTATTAATGAACAAATAACATCAAAGTTAGTTGTAAATATTCTGACAACAACACATAGTTGAACGGAACAGCCAGCCGTTTTCGAAGGCCACTAAACCTTCCTCATCAGCGTTCTTCTGTGTTTTGGTCCACTGTGTGTGGTGTCAGTTGATGTAGATGTCTGCCTTATATACGTAACTTTATTGCAAATGGAATATGTGAATTGTTTTGATTCATTGCATTTCAATTTGCTAATGTGTTTCGTAATGTATACGCAAGTTACCATCTATATATATATACCATCTTCTATATATATTACCATCTTCTATATATATTACAACAGTCTTACCATTGTCGTTTTGCTCCTTACTAACTATACACATGTTTGTTAATTTGCTTATTTTTGTTCTACTTAAGACAAACTTTTTTGGTTTGTTACTATTAAGTATATTTTTATTTTTAATTTTTGCCACAAGCCAATGACTATTAATTAGTTAATTTAATTATTATTTTTCGAACTGTATTTGTTTCTATATTCTTATGAATTGAATAGGCTAAAGTTCGTAACGCTTTTTAAGCCAAATTACATGTGATAATTATTAATGAACAAATAACATCAAAGTTAGTTGTAAATATTCTGACAACAACACATAGTTGAACGGAACAGCCAGCCGTTTTCGAAGGCCACTAAACCTTCCTCATCAGCGTTCTTCTGTGTTTTGGTCCACTGTGTGTGGTGTCAGTTGATGTAGATGTCTGCCTTATATACGTAACTTTATTGCAAATGGAATATGTGAATTGTTTTGATTCATTGCATTTCAATTTGCTAATGTGTTTCGTAATGTATACGCAAGTTACCATCTATATATACATATATACCATCTTCTATATATATTACCATCTTCTATATATATTACAACAGTCTTACCATTGTCGTTTTGCTCCTTACTAACTATACACATGTTTGTTAATTTGCTTATTTTTGTTCTACTTAAGACAAACTTTTTTGGTTTGTTACTATTAAGTATATTTTTATTTTTAATTTTTGCCACAAGCCAATGACTATTAATTAGTTAATTTAATTATTATTTTTCGAACTGTATTTGTTTCTATATTCTTATGAATTGAATAGGCTAAAGTTCGTAACGCTTTTTAAGCCAAATTACATGTGATAATTATTAATGAACAAATAACATCAAAGTTAGTTGTAAATATTCTGACAACAACACATAGTTGAACGGAACAGCCAGCCGTTTTCGAAGGCCACTAAACCTTCCTCATCAGCGTTCTTCTGTGTTTTGGTCCACTGTGTGTGGTGTCAGTTGATGTAGATGTCTGCCTTATATACGTAACTTTATTGCAAATGGAATATGTGAATTGTTTTGATTCATTGCATTTCAATTTGCTAATGTGTTTCGTAATGTATACGCAAGTTACCATCTATATATATATACCATCTTCTATATATATTACCATCTTCTATATATATTACAACAGTCTTACCATTGTCGTTTTGCTCCTTACTAACTATACACATGTTTGTTAATTTGCTTATTTTTGTTCTACTTAAGACAAACTTTTTTGGTTTGTTACTATTAAGTATATTTTTATTTTTAATTTTTGCCACAAGCCAATGACTATTAATTAGTTAATTTAATTATTATTTTTCGAACTGTATTTGTTTCGTAAGGAGCAAAACGACAATGGTAAGACTGTTGTAATATATATAGAAGATGGTAATATATATAGAAGATGGTATATATATATAGATGGTAACTTGCGTATACATTACGAAACACATTAGCAAATTGAAATGCAATGAATCAAAACAATTCACATATTCCATTTGCAATAAAGTTACGTATATAAGGCAGACATCTACATCAACTGACACCACACACAGTGGACCAAAACACAGAAGAACGCTGATGAGGAAGGTTTAGTGGCCTTCGAAAACGGCTGGCTGTTCCGTTCAACTATGTGTTGTTGTCAGAATATTTACAACTAACTTTGATGTTATTTGTTCATTAATAATTATCACATGTAATTTGGCTTAAAAAGCGTTGCGAACTTTAGCCTATTCAATTCATAAGAATATAGAAACAAATACAGTTCGAAAAATAATAATTAAATTAACTAATTAATAGTCATTGGCTTGTGGCAAAAATTAAAAATAAAAATATACTTAATAGTAACAAACCAAAAAAGTTTGTCTTAAGTAGAACAAAAATAAGCAAATTAACAAACATGTGTGTAGTTAGTAAGGAGCAAAACGACAATGGTAAGACTGTTGTAATATATATAGAAGATGGTAATATATATAGAAGATGGTATATATATATAGATGGTAACTTGCGTATACATTACGAAACACATTAGCAAATTGAAATGCAATGAATCAAAACAATTCACATATTCCATTTGCAATAAAGTTACGTATATAAGGCAGACATCTACATCAACTGACACCACACACAGTGGACCAAAACACAGAAGAACGCTGATGAGGAAGGTTTAGTGGCCTTCGAAAACGGCTGGCTGTTCCGTTCAACTATGTGTTGTTGTCAGAATATTTACAACTAACTTTGATGTTATTTGTTCATTAATAATTATCACATGTAATTTGGCTTAAAAAGCGTTACGAACTTTAGCCTATTCAATTCATAAGAATATAGAAACAAATACAGTTCGAAAAATAATAATTAAATTAACTAATTAATAGTCATTGGCTTGTGGCAAAAATTAAAAATAAAAATATACTTAATAGTAACAAACCAAAAAAGTTTGTCTTAAGTAGAACAAAAATAAGCAAATTAACAAACATGTGTATAGTTAGTAAGGAGCAAAACGACAATGGTAAGACTGTTGTAATATATATAGAAGATGGTAATATATATAGAAGATGGTATATATATATAGATGGTAACTTGCGTATACATTACGAAACACATTAGCAAATTGAAATGCAATGAATCAAAACAATTCACATATTCCATTTGCAATAAAGTTACGTATATAAGGCAGACATCTACATCAACTGACACCACACACAGTGGACCAAAACACAGAAGAACGCTGATGAGGAAGGTTTAGTGGCCTTCGAAAACGGCTGGCTGTTCCGTTCAACTATGTGTTGTTGTCAGAATATTTACAACTAACTTTGATGTTATTTGTTCATTAATAATTATCACATGTAATTTGGCTTAAAAAGCGTTACGAACTTTAGCCTATTCAATTCATAAGAATATATAAAGTTTCATTACATTTTTTTGTGTTATTGAGCCTTTATAAAGCCTTAATAAGTTTTATAAATAAGGCCAGTGTTGCCAGTATTTTTCTAGAGCTTATCACCAATTTTTGGTTTGTCATCCCCAAAAAACCTTTAAATTGAGATTTTTTTTATTCAAATTTTTTCTTTTGTGAAAAAAATAAAGTTTTTTAATTTTATTTGCAAAAATAATGACAAAAATAACATATTTCTGCAATAAAATTCATTTATACCGATAGCTATATTTACATTCATATTAATTTAATTTGTACTTATAAAACTTGTAAAGAAAAAATTACACATAGTTTAATATACAAAGTATAAAAATAATTTTAACCAAAGTTACCATTTAAAAAACTTTAGAATCGAAATCTTCTGATTCATCAGCCTCAGAAGCTTTGTTGTACATACTCGTAGTACTTGTATTAAAAACTTTTAGCATTTCAGCAGAAGGATTAAATTTGGCACAACAAATTGAATTATTTTTAAAGTGTGCGTTTATTTTAAGAAGTGCTTCCAACAAGTCAGATTACATTTTGTTACTTATTTTTGTTTTGGTAGTGTTCATTATTGGTTAATCTGCCTTAATACTTCTTCTTTGTTAGAAACCATTCACATGAATAGTAACACACATTTTTAGACTTGCTAGTTAAAAAATCCCTCAACAAATCCCCAGATCCCCAATACGAAATTTGCATCCCCAATCGCAAAAAATCCCCATTTTGGGGACAAATCCCCCAAACTGGCATCACTGAATAAGGCTCTAAAAAATTAGCTGCTGGCATATTTTTAATTTAAATTAATTTTTTTTAATTTTGAATTAAAAATTTTTAATTTGATAGCACTATGCAGAAAATAATTTCCATTAGCTGCTTCTACAAAAATTTGAATATACATACATATACATTTGCATTGTATTTATTTAGTTGCTAAATTTAAATTTTAATAAAACGTGTATCCATATATTCATTGTTTAGTTATATTTAACTGAACTTAAAAGTAGTTATTTGATAAACAAATTTCTTCAAAAGAGAAAAAGAAAACAAATAAACGTCACAACACGTGTAGGGCAATTGACAAGTGTTTTTATTTTTGTTTTTCTAATGATCTTTTGAGTAATGACGCAAATAAAAATTGACTCTGGCATTATTTTATTCAATTTTAAACTTTGTTTACTAATGTATAACTGTAGCTAAGTTTTCTTAAGTTTCTTATTAAAGTTTCAGTTAGACGTGCCATAACCATAACCATAGAAAACAGCTGTTCGAACCAAACTTATGGGCAACATTGTATTTGATTATAGGTGACTTGCCATCATAACGCCATAGCCAATTGGCTATGGCATTATGGCTATGGTACGTCTAATTTAAGCTAAATAGATAAAGCGTTTTTTGATTTTTGTTTGTTTTATTTCAAAAAGTGTGTAATTCTAATCGTGTAGGTATGCATTTTAATCTGAGCAAAATCTAGTAGGCTTCTGTTGCAAATGTAGACCAATGGTAATGAAAAGCATATTCTATAATTTTATAATTTCTTTATTAAATCATAAGCAAAAGTACATAAAAACTTCTTAGTGTTGTTTGATTATTTTGTGTAATAATCAAATTACTCATAAAAGCACGTTGGACAGATGAAGTCTTAAGTTAAAAGAATAGTGCGTATATGTTTTCATACATTTTTAAAATAAATTTAAAGAACTTTTGAGAAGTGTTTTAAGAAAATTTAACATAAAGAATTCAGAAATAGTATGAATAGGGTTTTTCAAGAAATATTCAAAACAATCATACTGATTCACAGCATTTTAATCTTAAGTGTCCAGATAAATATTTATTTTTCAAAAAGGCAAAATTATGCCGTTTGATTCCTAATCATGCAGATCTCTGGTCTGAGTATACATCTTATCCAACTCTATTAACTGATTTGGATGTGTCGGTGGATGTTTGGCTGGTTTTCTGACTAAAGTATTAACTGTTTTTATATACTGATCGATCAGTATTCAGTAGATTCAGATATATTCAGTATTTTCAGATATTGCATAACAAAATGAGTGTTTCATGTTGACAGTATATAAAAAATTTGCATGAAAATAATTGTAATTTTTCAAAGCTTTAATGGCTTTAAGATATATATCGACTAGAGTCCTGCACAAGACTATTTATAAGACATTTCAAGACATGCGACATTTTTTAAACGCTTCACTACAGCGAAATATTCTAAAACAAACGCTAAAAAACACTGTTGGCAAGACAAATAACTCAAAAAAAAATATTGCCAACAGTGTTGTTTAGCGTTTATTTTAGAATATTTCGCTATAGTAAAGCGTTTAAAAAATGTCGCATGTCTTGAAATGTCTTATAATAAATGTCTTGTGCAGGTCAATAATATCGACATTCGTTACTACTTCTTTCGCTAAAATAAGCTGACAATCAGCTTAGTGTACTCGTACTAAACATATCCTTAGGGAGAGTGGTTTTTGGCTCTCATAAGACGTTCACAGTTGAGGCCATCAAGCCATCAAAATTGGTGTAACCTCAAACTTTTGAATTATTTAATTGTTATATTATCGTCCGGTGGTTGCCAGTTTGCCGCACAGTATGTTAAAAATACATTATTACTACTATTAACCAATCGACGTTATATTCTGTAAAAAAAATGATTTCCTGTTTCCAGTATCTTCGCCTGAATTGAACATTTGTATAGATAGTTGGTACTGTAAGGAATATATGTAACACCAGAAATGGAAAAAAATGTGGGTTACACCACTTTTGCACTGATGGCCTCAATTGTGTTATTGAGTTTTCTTCTCAAACACTGACCACCAATCAATCAGTTCTGCCCTAGAATGAATGTTTAATAACAAAGCTTTATATCGTTGGTCTCAAGTAGAAAGGCCCTAACTCAAATAATTGTAACTTTACAGAAGAAGTTAAAATTATAATAGAAACTGTAATATTCGGTATGTAACTTTTTTGTACAACTACTTGTAAAATCGTATTTTTTACACTATTACAATAAATTTTTGTGACGATGTGTATTTTTGTGAAATGTATTGGAATCACTGGAAAACTCAATTTCCTAAAAAATATGAGTTAGGGTCTTTTTATTTGAGACCATCATTATCCATTATACGTCCTTAGGAGAGGAGTAATAAAACAGTGCGTATCAATTGATTTTTTACAGCTGCAGTGCGGTGATTCTAGTTAAGGTTATTACCCCAAGATGTTTGGCAAACATCAATAATTTTAGTATTACTTTTAAGTTTATGTGCAGCAAATTTCAGGTCTAAAATTTTCTAGTGTCCCAAATGAGAGGCTGCAACCCAAGTGTCAACGATCCCAGTAGTACAATTCACTAACTTTTTTTTAACGAAAATCGCATCGTTAAAATAATTATAGCAAAAATTTATTGAATTTACTATTCAGTAACATTTTTAACGTTATCGCTGTAGGTTAATGTCAGCTGTGTCGTTATTTAAGTGACAACAATTTATGTGCTGTTAATTTTATCGACAAAAATCAACAGAAAATATCAGCTGCGTACTATCGCTAAAAAGAAGTTACAAAATGATACAATAGTTATTGCAAGCGACAAAATGTATAGACAAAAGTTACGATTGTCGGATCGTTAAAAGTTACTGAATCGCACGACAGGGATGCGCGTTGATTTTACTTTTTGATTTATATACATAATTATTTTAAACAGTTGTGAAATCTTCAAATAAATATTAGTGGAAACTTTTACTCATCACTGCTTAATATAAAGTACTCCAGATTCTGTACTGACTGTTATAGTCATCACTATCAAAAATAGCAGGTAGTTCTTTTACATCTGTTTCATTTCGTTTGATAGAATGTGAAGAGTAGTTTAAAACCCAATTGGCCAAATCATCGCAAACGACATTGTATTCGACAATTAATGTACGACATGTCGCCTGTCGATTAGGTTTTCTAATCAATAATTTTAAGGAAATCATCGTTCATGATTATCTGAACGACAATGTCACACGTTTTGTCTTCAATAAAACTTTGTTGAGGACAATCTGAGAGGCAATGCCACATGTTCTGTCTTCAACAAATCCGTGTTGACGACAACCTGCGCGACAGTGTCATACGCTTTATCTTCAATAAGAATTTGTTGAGGACAATCTGAGCGACATTGTCATAAGTTTTGTTTTTAATAAAGCAGTGTTAATCCCAATCTGAGGAACATTGTCGCTCATCACGTCTTGTGTGACCTCGCCGCCACTTGTATGAAAATTTCGTCGACGATTTGTATGCAGCTGTCTTCAATATGTCTTTTACGACTTACTATTGTCTTGCACGCGTCCTCAAAGCTGTCTTAAAGACGTGGCCAACTGGGACACGTCAAAGAAGAGATCATATTTTGCAGATTATTTAAAATTTGGTTCTACATATTTAAATACAAACAGTGTACTTTTAAACACATTTATGAATCATAAACATATTTTAAGCAAATATATGATTTTGTCTTTTATTTTTTCGCATTTTGGATTCAACTTAAAAATCGTAATCTATACATCCTAAGCTTAAAAAGGGCTTCACGAGAGAAAAAATTTGAAGGGGTCCATGAACAGGAATTTGGTGGGAATCCCTGCTCTAGTGAACAGTTGAGGTTCGGTTTTTTTAATCACTCTCAACCAATAGTTCTGACTTAACCTGAGAGTATAATTATATCTTTAAACGAAACTATAATATACAAAATATAAAAGTAATTAAAAATTGTCTTTAGCAGACCTATAAAATGTCATAAAAAAATAAATTCCATAATACAAAACTTTACGAACTTTTATTATAATAATACTATTTCGCAAATTCCTCGCCCCTTTATATTTACACAAAATATCCAAACCACGTGTGAATTGTGTAACATAAAACTGACATTGATTTGCTTAACCTTCTCGTTTCGTAACCAAATGAATAAACAATAACAGAAACTCAATGTTATTTTAAGTGTATTAAATTAAAATGAAATTAAAGTGGATTTAAATTTCAAATTTGACATGTGGTCAAAAGAAGCCACAGGCTTCCTTATGTCTACAGATTTTGCGGCCAACGTGTTTAATTAATAACTTTAAACACAAATAAACACACTCATGCAAACACACACACACACACACTCACACATACATACGTACCGAGAGCCTTCACATACTTGTGTGCAAGCCGTGCATTTATAATATGTTATAAAGTCCACTCGAATGTTTAATAAATGACTTCAATATTTAATTCAAAGGAATACTTTATACCAGTATTTCTTGTCTAAAAGGTTTGTAAGGTATGTTTGTTAAAAATGTCTATCAATTTGCTGACAGCATTTCTATACAGACTCAAATTACTTAAAAAGTATCCTGTATTTGTAGTGGCTGCCTAACTAACTGACTGCTGGACTGTCAAGCTGATCGAAAGATTGAACGAATGGTTGGTCGGTTGATTGGTTGGTTGGTTGGTTGGTTGGTTGTCTGGTTGCCTGGTTGCCTGGTTGGCTGGCTGACTGGTTGGTTGCTTGCTGAGCTGTCCTGTGATTAATGTGTTAATTTGACACCTAGCAGTAGCCGCTTTGTAGCACATAATACCAGCCAGAAAAAAAAACAATACGTAAAAGGAAGAAGCAAATAAAACGACAGCTTGACAATTTTTTATGTTGCCTAATCGCATGAGTGTGTGTGTGTGCGTGTGTGTGTGTGTGTAAATAGCTTAACACACTCATACATTTACTCACCCAACATATCGCACATAATTTTAAATCTAATAACAGGCATCCTTTTCCCTTTAACTTCCATTCAAATATGACCTATGTATTGTATGCAGTAGTTGTTAATTTGTTCCGAAGTGACATGTGTAAGACATGCATGTTGCATTTGACTGTCGGTCAGGTTGTCGATTGTCCTGTAGCTTTGCTAATATATTTGCGTAAATTACTTACTGCTTGCTATACAGGCTGCGGAGCTGTTATATCCTTCGTAAATGTGTAATTTGAGACTTTTGTATATGAACACATTAAATGCACAAGACAAATGACTAAACAAACATTGAGGGATGATTTTTAAATTTAATCCGACTTTAAGGAAAATATACTAAAAAACATGGAGAATCAATTAACATATTTGATACTTTATTTTTATTTTTTTTAGGTAACTTAAACTCTTAATTGGTATATTTTTAAGAGCTTAAGCTACTTTGATTTTGATATTTTTTAAATTTTTTAAAATATTACAACTACGACAAGTAAACACAATAATTGTATCTGCCATTAATGTACACCCAGAAAAAAGATTGGTTGAAAAATGATTAGGTCGATAAAATATTATTTGAAACAACTATATTTCGACTCTCGCTATACATTTTCTACCCAAAAAAACAATTAATGTTCATTAACGTAATAGCTATATTGTAATAATGATATGATTATGACAATTATTAAAATGATTAGATCAACCGATCGAATGCTTTTGTCATGACTAAATAACAAAAATGATGAACACAACCGAATAAAATATTATGATGTGGATGTTAGATCAATTATTGGTATTTGCAACTAAAAAAAATTTCTATCTAATTTTATTTCAAAAACAAGACTATTAATCATTTTTTGCAATTGAATGATAGTTAGTAAATGTTCTGAACGGTTTGATAATACAACCATTAAAAGATTTACCACCGAGCTCCGTGATGTTGCGGTAAAGGCAAAAATTCGATTGGCAAACAATTCGGTTGTCTGAATGAATCTGTTTTCTCTGTGTAGGTGAGTAACCGATTAGAAAAATATCAAGTAAGTCTGGGTGAATAGGTTGGGTTAGCGACAGCGACATTGCAACACACCACCACTCGGAGACCAAGTTGGGTATATTGTGGTTCCCTTCTTTAGTACCCGTTAATAAAAATTTAACCCCAATTGTACCCAAAACGCAAATTATCAGTAATAAAGCCAATGGATTCCCATGATGACGTCCCTGATATCCTCCAGTTTACACTTTGCGATATCACTAACACAATACAATACATGATTTTGGGACTCAATTCTGAGAGTTACACGAGAAAGTATTCCCAAAAATAATAACTTCTGCATCATTCGTTTGTCAAGTTGGCTGCATTAATAATTTAATGGTTATACGAATTTTATTTTTTTTTGCTCAAGGTGGGTGAAGATGTTCATTCAAAAATGAAAAATCTAATGTTGTATTACCGTGTTGCTAGATTTTTTTTCTTCTAATTTTAGGTACGTTTCAAAAAAAGGCCTATAACTTGGTAACCAATGGACCGTTTAGCTTAAAATTGGTATAGTGTGAGAGAAGAGACTTAGAGCAACAAACGCAAATAAATTTTTAACTAAAAACTAGAACAACAATATGAGATTATTCATATTTCAATGAACATCTTCCACCACCTTGATCAAAAAAAATTATAAATGCAGACAACTTGACAAAACGAATGATACAGAAGTTCTTATTTTTGCAGCTACTTTCACATGTAATTCGCAAAATTCAGTCCCAAAACAATTTGCTGAAAAATGTTTTAATGTGTAATGCCTCTCATAGAAACATTTGTTCAGCTATATAAATCTATGGCGTTGCAGCTTCGGGCAATGGCAAGCTGTTCAATGGTTTCTGGTTCCTCTTCATCGCCGCACGTTCTAAAGAAATCTGGAGAGCCAAATTCTCAAATGCTAGTCCTTGCTCTGACCGAGCAGTAATCAGTCAACGTGCCTAGTTTCATGACTCGCATCACCTTCCTATTCATATCCAGTAGCTCTTTGGATCTTCCTGAGTAAAGTTTTGGAAACGTAGCCCTCCCTGCTTATTCATGAATGGTTGGTTCTACTTTCCACCCAATTAATGAGCTCCTTGTTGTAAGGATCCATCGGTACTTTAGCCGATCTGTCACAGATTCTCTAATCTAACGCCGACAGCCAGCTCATGGGCAATTTTATTTCCTTCAACACTGCTGAGGGCTGTGCTACAGTTCCTATTAAGTTTCCATTGGACATTATGTCCTTCCAATGCTTTTAGCGCTGCCTGGCTGTCGACGTAGAAGGTTACCTCCTCGCCTTCCACCACATTTCTGGCATAAACTCCGTCGCCCTGAGGAACGTCAAGATCCCCGATTGGAAAACTCTGCAAGTCGGCAGTCTGAAAGAACTACGAATGTTCGTTCACAGAATAAAGACACCAGCCCCTGTGCCTTCACCCATTGTTGACCGGTATGTAAACAGAGCACTAGCCTGATATATCTTGTCAGATTTGACACAATACTCTCTATCCGGAATTATCAGTGAGGGTGCTCTAGATCAATTTCAACGATCTTATAGTCCGTGAACGTAAGGGTAAGTAACGAACTAGAAATATCTGAATATTCGTGTTATTTTGACAGAGAGGAGGAGCCATGCCCTAAAAATTTAAACGTTATATATTTTGGGTATACAGCTGAAATTTGGTATTAAAATAGGCTTCCAAGTAAAAAGATGCGAAACGTCAAACATTAAAAAAAAGAGCGGGACCACAGTCCAAACCTCAGAAATATAATTTAATATTAAAAGTTTTTAACTCAAGCGATTCTATTAAATTTCTGCATGAACATTGCACATACGGTCTTTCAAATGTGGGCATGACCACGCTTTTTAATTTTGATCTTTTGCTTACTTTACTTTGGCTTAGCAGAATTTATTCTGTTAATAAATTTTAAAAAGAAGATGCAGTCGCTCCTTCCTAAATTTAAGGTTATATTTTACGTATTGCTACCCAAACTTTTTAAGAAATTTTATTATTTAGCATATTGTCATAATTTTAAGTGATATTTAATTGTTGGTGGTTAAGCATGCATATATGAATTTCATTGGTGCTTTAGCAAATCATCAGTAGACTGCGACTGTTCGAAATCTGTAGTTGAAGTTTGTTAATGATTTGGTAAATAATAAATGAAATGCATATAGAAAGGCTTAACCAGCAGCAAATAAATTTCACTTAAATACCCAAACTATTCTTAGAAAACTTCGTACATAACTTGAGCTTTTGTAACAACACAATAGTGCATTTGACAAGGTGGGCAAGGCTGCACTCTCAAGCTAAAACCCATGCTATCTTATATCTCGGCGATGACAAAATATAATCCATAGCAGAGTATATCTATCGGTGTTGCACCAAAGAAATAACTTGGTCATAATTTTGATATCTGCACTTTTTATGGCCTTTTTCCAAATTTATGTTTTTGTGAGAATAAGTACTTAGAGAAAGTTTTTTAGCTGTTCTCTGGCTTGACAAAATTGTAACTAAAGAAGAAGGGAAAGTATTGTAGACACTCTCGGTCAATTACAATTAATAATTATAATAACTATTTATTTAAAAAACAATCCCCCTTATTGTGAATGCTGTCGTCGACGTCACATCAAGACGACAGTAAATATTGTCACTTGTGTACTCTTTATCGGCAGCAATTGCATCTTATTGACAATCTCTTACTAATCTCTAAAACTTTGTAAATTAATGGAGCATATTAATAGTAGTCAATTGTTGTCGATAAAAAGTAGACAAGTGCCAATTTTTACTGTCGTCTTGATGTGACGTCGACGACGACATTCGCAATAAGGGGGAATTTAACGCCTTGATCTGTCTATCTGTATGCTTATCGTTTCGCTACCATGCCCTTTAATTAGTCCTTAAAATGACGAAAATTTGCTGAATAAAAATTTTTGGTACTAACACATTAATAAGCAACTAAATAAAGGGGTTTTTGAAATGGCTTTGTGCGAGATATCAAAAAAAAAAATCCGCCCTAGATTTATATAATGTTAGAAGATTTGAGAAGTTTTAAAAAGTAAGTGAGGTAATATAAAAATATCTGAAAACTTCAAGCAATCTTTAAGACTTTAAAAGTAATTTTGTTATGAATTTTATATTTAATTTTGTACTCGTTTTACATTCATTCATTTATGTAAATTTTAAACGTAAATTCTTTGCCCGGTACATGAAGGATGTTCATGTATATCAACTGTCTGCCAGTCTAAAGATTTTATTCTTTCTGACATTTAATTGTCATTGAAGAATGTACATGTGCGTCTGCCAAATGCGTTGATAGTTCGTCTTCGTCAAATTTGAATTTTGTTTCGTTTCTCTTGTCTTGTGCAATTTCTGCTGTTGCAGATTTTTGCTCTGATTGACAGGACTGTAAACTGTTTGCTGAATGCAATTGGCAGTTTGTTATTGTTCAGTACTGACGGTTTCTTGGTTACTTTTTTTTTGCTTTCGTAAATTTTCTCTAGAGATGCAAATATGTCTGTATGTCAATTTAAATTGTTTGTATTTTTGCAAAGGAGTTTTGTTTTTAGATTTGAAAATATAAATACATTTTACGTTATTAAAAACAGTTTGATTTTCGTTTTTCACCATTTATTTCCAGCAAATTTGGTGCATGTATATTTTGTTTAGATTTGGGAATAATTAGGAAAATATGTAAATTAGCCTAATGTTCTATTTTTAATTATAAAATTGTCTCCCAATAAATAAGGAAGACATTGTAGAGGTATTTTCTGTTGAGTTTTATACTAAAAATTTCCTAATGTAATAAAAATGATTGCCTTAATTTTTCTTTTTAATAGTTTTCTCCACAGATTGGCATTACTTACTTGCAAACGAGGCTCCAAACTTGGGAAAATTCCAGACACTTTCGAAAACCTGGAAAAACGGAAAAAGCATAAGATTTCTTAATAAGTTGGAAAGTAATTTATTTCGAAAATAAAAATAAGTTCGAAAATAACTGAATTGAAAAATAGCTCTCTTGACAATTTACAGTATGTCAAGAATAAGTTACCATATTGATAAAAGAAACATTTTTAAGCTTCATCAGCGATAAAATTATACTTTTGATTTTATGATACTTATTTTCTCAATTTATTACAAGTATTAACATATTTATAGGTATTTTAAACAAAATATGAAAACTAAACAAAATTTAAACAAAACAAATAAATGTTATTAAAATTTATGTTTGGCAAATAACCGTTAACACAAAATTAAAAATTTACTTTTGTTTTATTCGTAGAGATTAAAAATTATATTATTTTAACTTTAATATTTTGCTTGAACGCTCTTGGCATCAACCAAGAGCATTTCCACTGTTAAAAATAAGCCATATATGAACCATACACGCAGAAATATTTCATATTAAAATATACGAAAACAAAGTTAATTCTAAGATTTTTCAGGAATGATTTTTCTTCATATTTGCTTCAAGTTAATACAACATGATTTACAGTAATCTTCAAAAAAAATGTTTTCTCTTTGAAATATCCTTATTTTGATTTAATATTCCAGTAATGTTAAATCAAAATTAAGATTCATGTTGCTTTAAAAATATTTCAATTTGAAACAACGTGAATTTAATACTAATATAACATGACAAATCATATGGAATCAAAGTTATTTCAAGTTGAAACAACATAAACTCAATTTAGTGAAGACATTTTGTAGTAGTTATTTTATTTTATTAATTAAGTATTAAGTATGTCTGTCAAGAAAATGCCTCTGTTGTTTGTGTAGTTGGCTTCCCCGGCCAAGAACACGGAGCTCATTGTATATTAATTAACGCGCTTACCGGTGCACCCATGACAACCTTAAATATTCTTTAGATACACACTAAATCAGCTACGTCCAAACACACATACATTTATATTTGCCTTTCAGGTAAACAGCTTTGAAAGCTCTTAATTTTGTTATTGTTTCTTTGCAAAGTAAGAGCAAGCATTGTTGTCTGTTTTCTTGTTGTTGTGGATGTTGTACTCTCGTCGGTGTGAAAGCACAAAAGCTCTTTTGCAAAAGTTTGCACATTGTGCATATGGCTTGGACGTAGCTGCACTAAATAAATACCAGTGTTTAAAAAACTAAAAAGCTTTTAATTTCATTTCATTTTGCTTCTTCATTCTCTTTTGAAAAATACAACAGTTTCAATCAAAGCAAAATCACAAAACGATTTATGACCAATTGCGCAATACTTTCAGCAGTCGACAACTTGAAAAAATTCAATTGGATTTACTTTTGCGTTTGGTTAGTATCGCAAGTAAAAGCAGAAGCAGTTTATATGCTTTTGGAAGTCACAAACAGGCACAATGGCAGAAACTAAAACTTTTGCTTTAAGAAGTTTTAAGCAATCGCAGTAAAGTGGGTTTTGTTTTTGCTTTTTGTTTGATGGGCAAAAACAAAAACAAAAACATGACAAACCCCACAAAATAGTTGACTGAACCTGCTGAAAGCTTTTAAAAGTAAGATTTTTTAGTTCTTTGACTGTGACTGTTTGGTACTTACAAAAGCACACCGACTGCTTGTGCTTTTACTAGCGAAACTAACCAAAAGCAACAGTAAATCAAATTCAAACTTTTGAAATCGTCGACTATTGAAAGTATTGCGCAATTGTTCGTGATTCGTTTTCTAAAAATAACGCACTATTTGCAAATAAGGTGTAAAATGTTGCCAATTATTTTTGTTTTGTAAGAAATGTAATAACTACATATTTAACAATGTGTGTCAATATAATTGAGAGTATGCTATCTACGTATAAACGGTGAGTTCAGTATTTACAAATAGTTCTATTTGCAAATAAGATTTGCGTATAAATGAGGTAATTGAACATTAATCAACTAAAAAAGTATAGCCTTATGGTAGTCCAAACAAACTGATAATAAAATTCGAAAATAATAGAAAAAAAAAATTTTTTTTTCATACTCTTCTTTTGAGATTGAAAAATAATAATTGAAATAATAAAAATAATTCTATGGCAATAAGGAAAAAGTGCTTAAGTCATATTTGACTGTTTTGCAGAAGATCAATTTTAAGCGTTCCAGTCGATTTTCAGAAATTTATTTCTTATTACAGTTAAATAGGGAAATTCTCTGTTAACCTTTATTTGCTTAAGCAAACATCGTTCTACATACTGTAAATGAAACATTCAAGTTAAAATATATCAAAGTATTAACTAAGTTAAGCTATTATTCCAAATGGGATTAGAAGTCCAAAAAAGATAAAATGCAAGTTATTTTGCTATAACTTCTTGAAAAATCACACCAATTAATTGAGATTTTGACCGGGGGATTTTTATGGAGATGACATCAACTCAAAATCAGCTTATCTCAACTTAAGCACTTGTTCCTTTTTGCCACAGAATTATTCTCAAATATTGACAACAACTGTTAAGATAACTATTTCAAATTTCATTTCAAAATCTGACAAAGTAACAATATTACAAGTTCCAAGCAAATAAAACATTTCTTGCTGCTAATTTAACGAACAAACATTAACTTCATGGGCTAGAATTTATACTCATCAGGCGTGCTAAAGGCTTTTGTTTTGTAAAAAAAAAACTTACTTTAGTGTAGACAAATGTTGATTTCTACTGAATTACGCCAGTATTTGCTTGACCATTTAGTAATGATGGCAAAGCAAACAATATGTCCCTTTTTTCCACTGAAAACTTTTTAACATCTTTCAAATACTAAATATCAATCGGGCATGTGACGATAAACGTGTCAAATGGAACGCAACAATGACTTTGGAAATCTATACACTTACCAGATACTTGTGTGAGCATATGCTTAATAATATTCAAGCCTAAATAAACTAAAATTACTTATTCATTTATGCATTTCGAAAACATTCAAAGCAAAACATCTTTTTGACTTTGACAGGGTGATAATAACCATCACCAACGTCGACATCAGCACAAACAATACAAAACAAAAGAGCTGTAAACAAATACAAACGAGTATATTCGTTTGGAGACGCTCAGACAGTGTTCTTTTAACAATAAATACAGTGTGTAATATAAGATTTAACTCCGTTCCGTTCCCCAACGCTGCAGTTAGCGATGGTATTAAAATAATTGTTTGTACTTTGTTTTCTTCTTGTTTGGTGCTTTTATTATGCAGCATTTGTCGTTGGCAAATAATTCGTGTGTGGCATGATCACAGATTGTCATCGCCAGCGTCATCGTCATCATCAGCAGCTCCACTATTATTTATTTATATACAATTTTTATATTTGTTGTTATTATTGTTGTGCGCTAAGGGAATTAAACTAAAGACGAGACTGATTTGCTATGCATGCACAAATACAATCTGTCATGCATTCATGTGCATATTAAAATACCATATCTCGTTTATGCATATTTTTGTTGGTTTGGTCTGCTTGTTTTGTTTTTTTTTTCGATTTTTTTTTTACATGTTTTGTTAAACATTTGAATAATAAAAATTTCTTCAAGCATATTAAAACTTCAAAAAAAAAAATACAAATAAAAACGAAGAGGTCTTTAGCTGAAATGTCACAACTCAAATGTTCAGTTTGTCCAATATTTATTGTTTGGTCAAATATTTGCATAAGGCTGTCACCAGCTACAGCTACTTCTTTTCAGCAATGGACTTGGTCATGTCAAAAAATGGGAAAAAAACTAAGAAAAACGTACCGTACAGACAACAAAAATCCATATCACATACTCATCACTCATGTTGTAGAAAACTGTCATTTCGTTGTTAAAACATCAATATGTCAGTCAATCATTTCAGGGTGGCAACAGGTGCGCTGCTGCAATATGCAACTTGAGGGCAAAATCTAGTTTTTATTCCAAGAAAAAAATACGGCATCAGAATATCGCTATGACAAACGAATAAATATATATAATAAATTAACAAACTAGATTTCTTGAAAAATGTAATAAATGTTATATCTCTATATGTTTTTATCCAGCGGAAAATCGTTCGGCACATTTTTCTTATTTTACTATTAGAATTAAAAACAAATTTACTTAAAGTTAATACTCAAGTACGCTTAACTTCTGACTCATCTTTCTTACAACAGTTTTTCCCAAATTCCTTTTGGTGTTCCGTGTATAAGACAAACTCAAAAATATAAACTGACAATAACTTTGACATTGACAGTGACGTTAACATTGATATTAACATTGACATTTAACCTTATTGGGCTTATTATTGACAATGACATTGAAATTGGCATTGCCACCGTCATTATCCATGTCCATGTCTATATCCGCGTGCGCGTCCATGTCATGTCATATCCATAACTGTGCCCATCTCTTTGCCAATATAAATGACCATTTCAATATCCATCATCAGGACTTAATACATGTCCAGATCCATGTCCACACATCCAGAGAAAAAAAAGCTTAATTTCAATAAAAACCATATTGCATTAATAAGAAACATTAACTAAAGTGCAGTCTTGTTAAAATTCCTTATCTCAATATGGAAAAATATTAATTTACAGTATTAATTTATTATATATTATATGTGACCTGCTCCACGAAAAGGGACCTCTGCGCCGAAAAGAAGTTATTGAGAAAAACGCGTTTAAAAAAAGCGCCCGTGTTTAACGCATGGTTATGCAACTCTTCCTTTTTTCGGCGCAGGGGTCCCTTTTCGTGGAGCAGGTCACATATTTATTTTTTATATATATATCTCAATATGCATTTTGATTATATTAAAAATTTTTAAATTAATGTGATGCGTTGTTATTTTTAAGTTGTGGCTTTCTCTGAGTGCATGAATTCCAATTTCAATAATACGTCGTACAAGGTTCAATATAAAATATTAAAACAAATAGTTTTGCAAAAGTAATATAGTTTGCTATAAAAAAATACTAAATTTTTATTATTTGTGCGAAATGGTTCATTGACATGGATTTGGTCTTGGCCCTGGATTTAGATATAAATGTGAACATATCTATGGAAATCTTCATGGACAAAGAGGGAATACTGAAAAAGACAAGATATTTGCTGATGAAGTTGCATCGTATTACAATTAGAAGCCTGCTATATATTTTTAATGTCACACCACTGGAAGCTTACCAATGTCCAAATTATTACAAAGCCGGTCAAAAATCTTACCAAGACTGAGTCATATAGGCAAATAAGTTTACCATCAACAATGTCAAAGCTTTTCCGAAAAGCTGCTGTTTTAAAAGTCAGCATAGCACCATTGGAAAATCCCATAGATTGCTCCAAGTTATAAAAAAAACATTTGCTCTCTTTATAGACGTTTCTCAGGGATTTGATAAAGTGTGGGATGAAAGCTTAATTTTAAAATTGAAAACATATCTTGTAATAAACATTCTAAAGATTTTTGAAAGTTATATTGTTGCCCGGAACTTCACTGTTGTGGAAGGAGACTTAATGACTTCATGTGCCCGAATCTATGTCTTCCGGTTCACCACAGGGGATAGTTTTGTATTTGATTTATAGTTGTGATATGCCTGTGTGCAGTAATATGCATATATCTACATTTGCCGATGATGTAGCGTGCCTCAGTATACATGAAACCCCTCACGAGGCATCCCTATATCTTCAGCAGCATATTACCCGGCTGGAACTATACCGAGAGGAAAGACAGCTTAAAATCAATAAAAGCCATATTGAATTAATAAGAAACATTAACGGAAGTCTAGTCCGTGCAGTTTCTTTTTGCAATATGATAAAATATTAATTTACAGTATTAATTTATTAGTTTTATTTGGTTTTAAGTATGTCAATATACATTTTCTATTATATTGAAAATTATTGAATTGATGTGACTTGTTCTTATATTTAAGTTGCTGCTTTATCCTGAGTATATGGTTAAACTTATGGAGACCAAAATTAAATGAACAAAAGTGTGCTCAGGTAACATTTACCCTACGAAAAGATATTTGTCCCCCACTAGAATCAACAATCAAATTGTTCCTTAATATTCACAAGTGAAATACCTTGATATACACTTTGAACGATGGCTTACATAGAAACACCAAATTGAGTCAAAGCTAACACAAATGTAACTTAAATTAACTCAGATACATTGGTAGAAATTCATCCCTCAGTCTTAATTGCAAACTTCTACTATACAATTCGCTTTTGAAACTCACATGATGCTATGGACACTGCCTCAGCTTCCAATGTGGAAAAAATGCGACGAAAGCAAACCAAAATTTTACGGTTAATAACATTGGCTCTATAGTACACAGGAAACTAAAATTTACATCGTGATTTAAATATGCGACTAAAGACTGAAGAAATTGAACTTTACTGGACACATGCGCTTAAAAAAGAAGGACGCAAGAACTCTAATGAAACGTCTTGAAAATATTATTAGCTTAGCAAGACTCTTATGTATTATTAATTGCTATCACTAAGTTTATGTCCGACAAGGGTTGGGCCTAATTATTATATCTAGACTTTAGATTTTAATACTTATTTTGAGTTACTTTTTGAAAATACAATAAATAAATACAAGTATTCAAATGAATCTCTATGGACATGAATTTCTGAAAAAATATGAATATATTTTTTTGTTAAGACTTTATTTAAAATTTATATTTATGATTTTAAAAGTTGTTTTTATACAAATATCACCGACATAATATACATACATACATACACACATTCATCAATACATATGTATTTACATCATTCTGATATGTCGCGACATGAAATGACTGAATGAAAACAAAAGACTTAAGACACATACTTTAAAATTTTATTTTGCTTTCAAAAGAATAGATCAAATTTTTTTGTGATCATATACATATTTCACAATACAGGTTAAAAGTTTTAAAACTAAATAAAAGATTATATATTCAGCTGAAATTTTCCTCTATTAAATACGCCCCTGGACGATAATGCTTGTCTTTTGTTTTCATCAATTACACCGTAGAAATCAATGTTCAGTTTATTTTTTTCTTCTCTTTTTGAATTCCCTGGAAATTATCGCAAAATTAACATAATTTTACGTGATTTCTTTGTATTGCAAGCACTTTAATAAACTATTAATATTTTTACGAGCCTCTTGATGTTAAACGTTAACAAATATTTGATGTCATTTGATATACATATTTCTTTTAATTTTTTTTTATTTTTCGTTTTTATTTCAATTTGTTTTATCATAAATAAATGCAAAGTTGCAGTTACAGACTGGCGCCTGGTATAGGCCTTATTTTTCTTTTTGTATACATTTAACATTTGATTGCATATGCTTAAGTTTCGTTTTTGTCTTTTAAGTGTGGTGGGTCTATAAATTTAAAATTCATATCAGCAATCTTAAATGGAAATATGCGTGAATATAAGCAAATTGTTTATAAACATAAATTTGTGTAGTAAAAGGATTTGATAAAGGGTATTTATTTTTATAAGAAAAAATTGTTTTTAGAAAAAAATAGTTTTTTGTGTGTAATTTAACCACTACCCTAGGTTTTCAGAACTAAACTTTTTTTAATTGGTAACTAATAATCTTTTATTTAGAAGTTATTATTAGCAATATAACACTATTGTCATTGTTTATGTAATGATATCGCACCAGTTCCTCTAAAGAGTGTCAACTCGAAATCTTAAAATTTTCACTTTTTGCAGGAAAATGATATACAGTGGTCATATCTATTCTCAATAAAAATCTTACATCTTTTAATCTTTCACCAAGAAATACAGTTTTATCCATTTTTTTAATGTAAAGGTATATAAAATTAAAACCAGGTATTTGCCTCCGCTGAAAGTTTGTAAATTTTTAGTTGACACTCTTAAGAGCAGTGCTGGCCAACGAGATAAATGTATTCGTGTAGTGTATGAATTTGTATAAAAAGCCGATTGAAGCTCGGCACTCTGATACCATTTTGGCCAGCTATGCTTTGGAGAAACGGGTGAGATATCTTTTTTACGAAAATATAAATCGGAAAATTGCTTTAAATTTCCAGCCAAAGATGTTGAATAGGTTAACAACATTTTCCCAGCTTATTATCTCATTAGGATTACTGCCTTAAAAAATATTGAGATAATATCAGCTCTCCTTTTACCATTTAATTTGAAAGCTATCAAGCAAAAGTAAAAATATAATTTAGTATTAGGAAATGAAAGTTAACAGCTCATGAAAGTGAAACAATAGGGATTTATTGCATTACATATTACTATTTCTAGACTAACTGATGTTGTCTGGAGAATCTGGCAGAGCTTTAACTATTTGATTGTTGCATTGACTATTCAAACTTATATACAAAACCAAGTTCAGAGCAAATAAAAATATAACTGATTGAACCCTATAGAGATCAATTGTTTTTTCGAAGCGATAGCAAAACTCATACTTTTTTTGATACATTATTGAAGTGGGAAGTACTGGAAAAGCAAAAGTACACACTCAGCAAAATTATATTTGACAGAAGTAAGCACTAAGACAAAAAGAAGCCCTTCGGAAGCGCGGAAAAGCACACAATGTATTCCTCTGCATTACGAGGGTACCACAATGCAAGTAAATGACGATTGAACACAAACACTACGAATTTGGTCTGCTGTTTATACTCAAATACTCAAAGTTTTTTCACTCTCGGTTACGTGAATCCAAATTTGGAAGCGAATGAAATTTTTACTTCGAGATTTGATTTGTTATTCTTTAATTGAACTATGTATGAAAATAATTATGGGCTTCGGTAGTTCAGTGGCAGTGTTCTTACTTGACATGCCGAGATCCTGGCATCGACTTCTGATTCAACGAGCGGACTAAATAAAATTCTGATCTAAAGAGCAAATTTATTAATTATGTATATATGAAAAAGGCATGAGGTATGGGCTGCTTTCTGGACATCATATATGCATTCATGAGATCAGGAGTGAGAGAGAGAGATATAGAGAGATTCAGGAGAGCTACCAACTGGGCCATCAGTCTTTTCTAAATGGAATTTCGCAAAAATATAGCAGAGGAGTATTTCCGAGCTGAGAAAAACTAATTTCATTTGGCATAAACTTGCTACTTTGAAGCTTCCTAGCCTCACACTTGAACCACTGCTGGTATTTCATACGTAAACAAAAATACTCCTCTCCCATATCCATTGGAAATTTTATTTACAAAATATTTTTATACTGCCCCACTGTGGAGTATTAGAAAATTTTTTTTCAAGGAATTATGATTCTGATTACATTTAGTGGACTACCGGTTGACATTTTACACAGAAAACTGGCTCTTAACGCGCTAATTAGGTGAATTGCTACTTATCCGAGATTTGACTACCGGCATGTTAGAATTTCGCAAAACTATAGAAGGATATCTGATAATATTGATTCCTACATACTGGAATTATATTCCGATAGGGTACTGATATATATATATACAAACATAGAAAATTTGCATATTAAAATCATACAAAACAAAGTTATGGTTTTGCTTCGTATGTGTTTCATGTTAATTCAACATGATTTAAAGTAATTTTCAAAGAAAATGTTACCTTTCGAAATAACTTTATTTAATGTTGATTTAACTTTCCACTACTGTTAAATAATAATGAAAAATCATGTAATGTCATTATAATTTCATGTTAAAAGAACCTGCACTTGACACTCAAATAGCACAAAGAACGATGTTGAAACAAAATTATTTAAAGATGAAGCCAAATTGTTCAGTTTGGAGTAGCGCGTCCAATGCTTTTGCTTACATTTGGAAGTGGGCGATTTTGAAAAAATAAGTTTTTTCTAAATTTAGCCGATATGATATTACAACGGACTCAACTGGCTCTCCGAGTGGAGGTGCGTTAAAACACTACCCTTCCTAACTTAGTTCAATATAAGGCTCGGGGCCAACTTTCAATGACCTGAAACCACTCCCTAGAGTATTGGCCAAAAGTTTGTGAAACCATTGCACTGTGTGCCATTCATTAAACTTGAAAAAGCAATTTGAAAAAATTTATTTTTTGCTTAACTTCCTTGGCATATAATTTAAAGTCATGTGATGCTTTAATAAAATAAAGGTTTTATTAAACAACTTCTATAAATTAACTTTTACAACAAATTTGTTACATTTAAACAATTACAATCGCTTTTTCACACACAAAAAGAGGAATTGTTCTTTAGTTATAATAAAACAATTTTTATTTTTTTAATTAAAAAAGCCTTCAGAACATTAAATCAATTGAATAATTTAAATAAAAAACAAGAAAAACACACAAACACATTCACTGTGAAACTTCAGTTTTATTTTGTAAAAAAAAATACAAATTCCCACAATTTACAATTGAAAACCAGCAGCAGTAGTCGTCGTAAGCTGCCGCATTTAAAATATTTTCATACAACCGCATTACATGCGATTACAATCAATTTGATGTTATTGTTAAAATTGAGATTGAATTGTTAGTTTTTTCAATTGATTTTTAATTTATTTCAAATACATACATTTGCTTATTTATATTGTAGTGCTGGTTCCCATAAAACAATCATTAATATTATTTTACTCGTAAAATACAAAACAAAAAGTTGTCAATCGCTTTTCGACAATTTCGTTTCGCTTTGTGCCTTTATTTATTTCTTTATTAAACGACAATTATGTTGGTTGCATACGAAATGAAATCAAAATAATTTATTTTGCCTGTTTAATGAAAAAAAAAAATTATCATAAATTTTATTAACCCTTTTTCAGCCTTGCAAGCTTAAGTAGAAATATGTGCCTTATAATTTCTAGTGTGTTTGTTTGTCAGTTTATTTATGGAAATTTAAATTAAATGTACGCTACAATATATTTAAGAGTAATTTAAGAGCTTTGGGTGCTTGAAGGAAAAAAATCATGAAATTTAATTTACAATAAATTTCAAAGTAAATCCAATAATTCTGAAATTTTCTTTTAAATTATTTTACATATGGTTGATGTTTGAGATTAAATTTAAAACTATGAATTTATGTCAAAATTTAAAAAATATTAGATTGGAGTTACAATAAATTTCAAGCAATTACTTGTGAACTTTTTTTAATTATTCTATGCTTGGTTTAGATTTTTTTTTAATTTTTTTAAAGTAGCTCCTTAGTCAATATGCTATTACCAATTAAAAATTGTATTTATTTTGAAATGCTTTGACTTCACTTTGTGAGATTTCTTTTTTTTTACATATTCCAAGCCCCCTATAATAATTTGTTTGGTGTCAGCACTTATTTTATTATGCGTTTGACGTTTTCAACGCGACACATTTATTTAGATTTTCATTGATGATAATGATTGAAATAAATCGATTCAATTGAATTTTAAACATCACAAATGTTTTGAATTTTAATTTTGTGTTTGTCTCCATTGTCGATTAAAAGTGATAAAGTTGGTGACAAAGACCCTCGACTTTGTCTGTTATAACATAAAAGAATATGTAAAAATTAAATATTTTTATTTCATGTTTATTGAAAGAATTGTTACGTTTGTAATTGGGTTAAATTAGTGTTAGTTTCCGATTATGAAAACAAATATAGAAATAAAACCGTTAAAAAATATTGTAAATGTTTAATAAAAACATATGCAAAGAAATTTATTTCAAATAAAATGCATTTTATAAGAGTCTTATACTTTTTCATAAGATATAATTCCTGCTTTACAACATATAAAAAAAAAAACCTGTGAATCTACAATAGTCGAATCCCCATAAATATCTTTAGATGCGAATACATAAAGATTAGTGCAAAAAGGAAGATCTACAATTCACACAATATTTTTTGTATGTTACATATTTTCAACTTGTAATAATTGACAATCACAAGATTACAATAGAAAAGTACACACATGTCTTCATACAATGGCTGGCAAAATAATGTTGTTTGTTTTGGTTAGAAACCTACAAAATCTTAATAGATAATGTTCAAAGTGAAGTGTAGATCTTGCTAAATGCAAAATATAGATTTTCTCTTCTCTCTTCTCTTATAAAAAAAGCATTAACCCTTACAGGGATCTAATTTCTTTTAAGTTTCAAAATTTTAATTAATTAATTTATTTATTTAAGGCCTTATTCGTCTATAGTAATTTTATAAAGAGGTAACGTTTGTATGAATGTGCGTATGTTTCTTAAGGTAGTAGTTGGAGCAGAGAAGCGCAATGAGTAGTGAAAAAGTGAGTAGAGTTGATTCATGATTTATAATTTCTTGTACTTATACGCACTCATACTTATTGCAATGTTGTCTATGAATCATATTCACTAGAAAGTTTGCAGTGCATCGAACTCATACTTAGCAACATTTATGAGGTTGTTGATTTCGGCTCTCCTTAACTCAATGCCTATGGACGATGCAAAATAAGTATGATTCACAACGCCAACTTCGCATACGAAGTATAAGTATTTTCCTGAAATTAGAAATCAAACTGAGGTGATTTATGAGTGCGAGTGTGGTATGACGTCACATTCATATTTTTTTCAACCTATACTTATGAGTCAATGTCATGGTGAGTATGCGTAAATCAGAGCAGTTGATTTTACATGATGTGTATATTTAAAATTTTATGACTCAATATGAATAGCAAAAACATGATTCATTGCCAATCTCTGATTCAGAGCCACGGGTCTGATTTCTAAAATTCGTTCAGCAAAATCTTAAATTAATACTTCTAATGTACATAGAACCTGCATTTTCCCGTTAAAGTGCTTCAGATAAGGTCATTGGGTATCAAGCCCTCCACACCCAGAAAATATTTATTACGTATAAGCTGAGATCTAGTAAAGCAAGAGTTTTTCCCTAAACAGAACAGAACAGAACCTTATAAATGTATGGACGCTGATCGAACTTCAGTCTCGCTGTCCACCAGTCGCCTGTCCGAATGCAACAAGAACTTTGTTTTTACGTTTTATCAGCAAAAGGGTATCTGAATGTAAAATATCACATAGGATACATATTTTATAAAAAGTAGGACCGAGAGGAGACAGAGAATAATATTTGCTTGCCCTCACAAACTATGCAACCGATATTTATGATATTAAAAGTATAAATAAATAAATCTGCGTCATAAATTTTTTCAAAAGTAAAACTAAGTGGGACAAGGGAAAATTTCTACCTCTCGAAAACCATCCAGCTGAGTTTTATAAAATTAAAAACCCGATACATCTACTTCTAAAAGGAAGCACAAGCGTTATGTAATTTGTATATTAAAACTAGGACCAAGAAGGGGAGGTAGGCAGGTATTTCTTACCGAAATGCAAAAACGATTCTTATTAAACTCAAAACACACACACACACACACACATCTGCATCTAAAAGGATACACACGCTTCATAATTTAAAAAAAAAGCTAAGAAGGGGTCCGGTGGACAGCTACTGCTTCTCCGAAACTATCCATTCGATTTTTATAATGTACAAAAAATTTGTATTTGGTTTGATTTTTTAATAAAGAAAAAATGAGTTTTTAATTTCATTAAATTTTAACATACTATTTAATTTCGTTTTACGAGTTTTTTGGAAGGATTTATATCAGTCAAAATATTATTTGAATTCTTAATCGACTTTAATTTAATTCGTCTCTATTTTTTTTTTGGGTATTAATGAAGTAACACCCAAAAAAAAAACTCAATACAATTTAAACATATTGTAAAAGTTCTTTTTTTCTCTGAGAGAGTATAACTAGCTTCCCATTGGTCCCATTGTAAAAAAAAGTGGGCGGGGACGCACCTACATTTTTTTTTTTGATTTAATGATATTCTGCTTGTTTAATTGCTGTGAAACCTAGCAAACACCTTTGATTGTTACAATTACACAATTTTAAAGTTACAAAAATGGGTGGGTCTACGCACATTGAAATATATTACTATATTTCACGTGGTTTTACTTAAAGGATTTTTACGAAACTTACCACACACCTTGAGCTCTAAAATAGGCATAATCTTCCATTTGAAAAAATTGGCGTAGTCACACCCATTAAAATTTAATGTGTCATTTTAAATGTTTCTACTGTACCGATTTGTACAAAAATTAACACACACCCTGAGCTCTAAAAAACACAAAATCTTGCATTTAAAAAATGGCCGGAGGCACGCCCATTAAAATTTAATTTTATATCCGTCAGTAGTGTGCTAATGGCGGTCTGAGTCCTGTTTTGGGAATTCAAAACCGGGAAAAATCAAAAAGGGTGGCAACCCTGTTACAAATGGGGGGATTTTGGGGATTTTCATGCTGGGATTTTCTTAGCTATGTGTGTGTGTGTGTGTGACTTTGATTCTTTGTGGATGTGTATGTATGTATACTTGTGTGTACAGCTTTTGTTCTTATTGTAGAGAAGCGTTGTGCTTACAGTGTATGTATGTATATGTGGGTGCGTGTGAGTGTGTGTATGTATGAGTATGTGTTTTTGTAGTTACTTGTATGTTTGATGGTGTCCAATACTTTTGTTGTAGTGGCAGACAATCATTATACCCAGTGGTGTCCAATACTTTTGTTGTAGTGGCAGACAATCATTATACCCAGTAGGAAATGTCGATGGTGAAAATGTGCTGACTAGCTTTTGACTAGTCATCAGTACTAGTCTATAATTATCCCCCATACAATACTTTGAACCCCTACTAATAAAAATACAATTCACTAGGTAGTGACTACATAGTTCTTATGGGGTCATGAGACATACTAACCAGACAGTTATTTACTGGTACATTTCTATAATTTACGTACATACAAATGTATGTATATTGACAAGGTATTGTCAATTCCTCCTCTGTCCTTCTTTTATACTGACGGATAGAAGAAAACTTATTATACCAAAATTGTTACTAGAATTTTAGTGTTGACACAAAGACACTTGCTCCCAGTCTGACTGCAGGGTAGTAACAAGGGATCTGTGTATTTGTGTGTATGTAGTGATTGTTATTTGATAGGCTTTGGGTAGCTGTTTTGAGTTATCGTTGGTATGCTTATGTAGGGTTATTGTATTGCATTTATGTTTGCGATCTCTGGGGAAATAATCTAATAGCTGCAGAGAGTGGCAACCCTGTTGAACATGAAAGTGGATAGGGAATGTATTTGGTAATGTATCTATATGCTGCTGTATTAATGTATGTGATCGTATCTATTTTTACTTTGAAGAATATCATTGCTTGTGTGTATTGTTTAGCCTTCGAGAGTTTTTCATATATATTTACAAATAAATGTGTATATGTTTTCTAGGCTATTGACGTTGTTATTCTTATGTAGATAGAAAATATTGTGTTGGTATATGTTTTATATGTACAAGTGAATTTCAGATGTTAAATATTTTGAATCAAATCAGGTTGATAGCAGATTTTTTGAATAGGGGTAATGATATTTTTATTTCAGTAGATTTTACTTTAATGTAACAATTATAGGAAAAAGCTTTTGGAGACATACACCAAAACTTATAGAAGCATCTACTTTTACGTGCCCCGATTTTTCTCGTGCCTTTGTATTACAAACTGATGCTAGCGATTTTGATCTGGATGTTGCTGTGTATATGAATTTCATCATATATCGTAATACCATCAGATAAATTAGATTTGCCGACTACTACACGATTATCATATGAATTATGGGAATTTATATGTGTGTGTGTGTGTGTGTGAGTATGTATGTATGTGTGTGTGTGTGTGTGTCTGTGTGTATGAATTTCATAATATTATAAAATTTCATTATGTATGTTTGTGTTTGTGTATTACGTCATCACCTCTTTGTGTGTCATGCCAGACATTTAGTAGTATAAAATATTAGCATATAGGTATCAGAACTTTTTTTTTTTAATCGTAGTATGTTTTTATACTCAAGATTGCTGGGTATTTTGTCATGCTTAAAATTGTCCAGCTTTAAAGTCTGCCTGCGAGAAATTTGTTTATATTACAGATTTTGTTTATTTAACTACGTCCGGCTTCTTTGGCTGAACTTCTTTTCATACGATCATGGGAATTTATAGTTTCTCTGTCCCTAATAAGTTCGTTTAGCTTTGGTATATGCTTTGAATGTAAGTGTGATTGTTAAGATCTAATAAATACTTGAGTATTGATAAGAAATTTGATATTATGTGTACATATGTATGTACATATCTACAAATTGATTTTATTCGTTTGACTCCGTGCTTGAATACATTTTTTTTGTTTTTGTTGTTGTTGTAAATATTCACCAGGTTTTTTATGTATAGATGTGAAATATCTTCATAGTTTTTTTATTTGAAATTAAAAAACGTTGTTTTAATTTTTATCTGTGTTTACTTAAAAGTTTGTGACGATTTTCTATTTTAAGTAAAACTGAATTCCTTAAGATACATACTTTATAGTAAAAGTAACTATAATAGAAATATTTCCTATATTTAATTTACATTTGTTTAAAGTTGATGCAGTTTATCTTCATTCTTAGAAATATTTTGATATAAAATTTTATCCAGCCGTAGGCTTTTTTCACCACCTTTTACATTTATTTTAGAACATCTTGCATTGCCTTTTATAAATTTACAAAAATTTTTAAATTAAACTAATCCGGCAGTCCAGCTTAGGTAATGACTTTTTTTTTTTTGCTAGCCAGCTTGCTTCTTTTTTTATTTTTTATTTTTGTGGATAAACATTTAAAATCAAAAGGGAGTTTAATATCGAAATTATTGTATTCGTAATTGTTGAAAACAATTGCAACTTCTTTTCCAATGAATTCATTTGAGTTATTTTTGAAACCTTGTACATGTATAAAAATTATGTTATTTTCCATATTGCTTAATTTATAAGACTTTTAGAATTTGACCTTTGATGGGTATATATTCTAGTATATGATCATGAATAAGAATACCGTAAACTGATTTCTTTGCTTACTATTTCAAATTAAAATTTTATTCAATTGTCCCGCTATTGAATAAAAGGAGCTTTTATCTTAAACTCTGGTACAGGTAGAAACGCATGAGATTCTTTCATATACTACCTTTGCTGGAATCTTAGATAAATATAATAACTATATAGAATTGCATTACGTTTATTTTTAAATTTTATGTTAGGATTATCATCATATGGATATGAGACTAAACTTAAATGTACTTTTAAATTAGTTAATTCATAATGAACAATCTTATTTTCTTCTTGAATAGCGAACAACAGAAGACGAAGTCGTTTTCTTACAATTTAGGTCTAACCTCTCAACTGGTCCTCTAGTATACAATATGACTTTATATGTCAACATTTCTGTCTCCTCTTTGTCAGCGTTAGGGATAATTAAATTTTAAACTTTTTATTCTTCAAATTGTGTTACTTCATACTGATAATATGTTTAAGTACATTAATAATGTACGAGTATATGTTTATTTTATGACGGGTGAGCGCCTATGGCTTTTATTTGATGTTCTGGATGAAGTGATTTTTTTTTCTCATTTTATTAAAGTTTAGCATATTGCGTATATATTTCTAATATATTTAAGTGAGCTTTTTGTACCTGTCAGACAGAGTGTACGTATCAGTAGGTCAGACAGTCTCTCTTTTAATTAATTTTTTCTTCTAATGTGTCACTACTATTTTTTCAGATTTTTCTACTTAAAATACGGAATATTTGTGTAATTTTTAAATGTATTAATATATACATACATATAGGTAAATATATGTATGTATGTATGTGGAAATTAGTTCATATACAAATAAATACATGTTTAATAATAAACTTTTCTAGAAAATCGATCTAAAATAACACATTTACCTCCATCATCAATTCACCGTCAGTGTTTTCATAAAGTGTTATTTAATTTCTCACTTAGAAAAGGTCCTCATCACCATCAATCATACCTGTATACAATTCATTCATGAGTTGAGTTGATCCAGATACAATTGATGTCTACAAATTAATGATTAGAAAATAGCTTTCTCATCACCTTCTAACAAGTTTAATATTTTGCTAGCATGCATGCTTTAGCATGCTTCTATCGATAGTGACGCGAGAGTCCAACATTTAGTGGTGTTTTAATTAAAAATCTATACTATTGGAATTGCGAATTCACTCTTTTGAATTTTTAACAAAGTCAATACATATGTACATATGTATTTGATTTGCCACAAAGTCTTAACATTTCTTTGCTTATAAAAGTATGACGTGAGGAATTTTTTTTTTTTAAATTATACATGCTTAGGCATGCTTCCAATATTTTTTTCGGTAAATTTATTTCATATCCATACAGATACAGATATAAAGTAAGATCTGTCTATATTACATTTTACAATTTATCCATGCTTCAGCATGATTCTAGTTGAAGTTTATATTTATTTAGTAATTTTGTTTGATACATTCTTAAAGATTGGATATCAAAGTCTAATTTCCTTACTTTATCTAGAAATGAACAGAGTGAATATCTATTATATTAACCCCATATTCACAATTTAAAATTTTGTGTGCTTTCGAAATAAAAAATGTACACCTTTACTATAAAAATTTATAATATGATGTGTTGTTGAATATTTTGAACGCTTAAGTTTTCACAATATTTCATACAGACCAACAAGTTTAGAGAATTCCACTACATTAAGCTAATTATCTTCCCTGAGACTTAACATTCCTAATCAATCAATCCTTCAAAAAAACCAATACAAACTAGATTTTTCCTTTCTAATTTTATTTATATATTCATTAAATTTCATCATTTTGTACATCTTCAAATTACTGTATACTGTATTTTGCACCTTTTTCTCATTCGTAGAGTTAACTTTAATCACAAATATTTTAATGATGAGATGAACTTTTCTATTTCATGTACTAAATAAATCCTTATATATCTATAACAATCTACTTATATGAACCATTAATTCTAAATTCTTAACACATAATTCCTCTTAATGATCTATTAAATCATTATACTATTGATGCTTTCATATTAAGTAATTTTTAATCTTCTATTTATGCATGAATTTTACAATATCTATTAAAAAATTCTTTACCATCATCTATTTGTAAGTTTCTTGGTACTCGTACCATTTCAAAAATATTTTCCATTGACTAGGTTTTTTCGAGTGCAGTTTGTATTTTCAGCGGCACTGACCATATAAATTTTGAGAATGTGTATATTACAGTCTACAAAATTCAATCATTTCTATTTTCTGTTGAATAGTTACCCACTTCACCTAAATCAGCTTCATAAAATATCATATATTCCATTCATTACATCACTACAATGCACAAACAATTTTCGAAATTTATTCTGGAGTTCGTTTACATATTTTTTTTTTTTTGAAGACATTGAGTTGTTTTACAGTTTTTTGGAGAGTGTTGTGATCTACTTGATGTATTTTCAGCTATTTATACTAAAATGTAGTTAATTTTTCAGTCTATAAATTTTATCGCTCAGCTATTCAATTTGTTTGTCAAAAGATGATTTAATTTTTAGAATGTCTTTTTCAATTTTATACCTATCTTCTATCGTTAATTTTATTTCACACTTCACTACATCAATTTGAATTTGATATATCCTTGAATTATATTAATGCTTTAATTAATTAAGCTTTATTATTAATTCATCCCTTAGTTTCTAGAGTTGAGTTTCCAGAAACAATTTACTGATAACATTATTCTCCGTCAGTGAATGATGATGATTATCTATGTATGCATTGGTAGAAATTATATATTTTATTTAGTTTTCAAAATCAAATTTGTCATAGTATTTTCACGTTTTATCAATCACTAAAGAAAATAAACCCACTTTTAAGCCCCATATTTGACCATCAACTTGTATTTTATCTTTATTCAGTTTTAGATTTCTATCACCAAATTTCCATTTATTATTGAAATCTTTAGGTGAGCCATATTTTGTATCTAATTCATTTCTTCCTTCCAAGACTAATAAGTCAATATAAGTGTCTTCGGAATTGGAAGTCTGTGAGTAAAAATCACCTTCATAATCGTCACCACCATTTTCAGTATTAACATCATTAAATAAGATGGTATTATCAAATATTGTTCCTTATGCTAGGTTCTTTGGTGTACTTTTCTCTATCTTGACTGATGGTTTTTCAGGCCTTAAACTTGTATTATTTTCAACTTCTGTCTTCATTTTATTTTCTTCTTTAATGGGAATTCTTTTAATTTTTTTAGAACTATTTATGAATTCTTTGAGTGGTTCTGTTATAGGTTTAAATGTATCTCTTAGTTGTTCACGTGTATCTATTTCACCAGTTTTTATACCACAAAGCTTTTTCTTCAAGACATTTCTCGTCAACACCAACTGTTTTAAAATTTGCTCATCCATGTTTAATAAATAAAAGGTATCAGCTATTAGATCAGGTATCATCTATTACATCAGGTATCATCTATTACATCAGGTATCAGCTATGAAATCAGCTTATCAGGTATCAGCTATGAAATCAGCTTATCAGGAGGTGGTCTGGTTTTCAGATCAGCTTATCAACAGCTGGTCTGGTTTTCAGATCAGCTTATCAACAGCTGGTCTGGTTTTCAAATCAGCTTATCAGGACCTGGTCTGGTTTTCAGATCAGCTTATCAGGAGCTGGTCTGGTTTTCAGATCAGCTTATCAGGAGCTGGTCTGGTTTTCAGATCAGGTTATCAGGACTTGGTCTGGTTTTGAGATCAGCTTATCAGGACCTGGTCTGGTTTTGAGATCAGCTTTTCAGGAGCTGGTCTAGTTTTCAGATCAGCTTATCAGGACCTGGTCTGGTTTTCAGATCAGCTTATCAGGACCTGGTCTTATTTTCAGATCAGCTTTTCAGGACCTGGTCTGGTTTTCAGATCAGCTTTTCAGGACCTGGTCTGGTTTTCAGATCAGCTTGTCAGGACCTGGTCTGGTTTTCAGATCAGATTATCAGGACCTGGTCTGTTTTCAGATCAGCTTATAAGGTAGCTGGTCTGGCTTTCAGATCAGGTTATCTGATTCAGATTGAGTTATCAGTTTACAAGTCATTTATAACATTTATATGAATGAAGTTTCAGGTCAGATGAAATAACTAAAGTCAATCCTTTATGAGCAGTAATTTATATAGTTATGAAATAGTCAAAATATTTTCTAAAACGAACATCATTTAATTTATCATCAAAAATCCATATTTATCGTTCCAACACTATACAAATTTCTTGAAACTTTTCAAAATTCATATTACTGACAACATAATCCCTATAGACGAGCTTAATATTTTTCTCATCTTGCTTAAACATTATAATAACATTTGCATTGTCTCTTGTTAAATACTTACAGCCGTATTCATAAAAATTTTAAACAGCATTTTGAATGTTGTTTAACCAAAATTCACTAAAATTGTATTCATAATAGAATTTTAGCTTAAAAAACGTTTTTTTATTTAAACCTTGTGTAAATCACCAAATCTGTAAAATTAACTACACCCATACTTAAAATAATTTTGAGTTGACGTCGTTGTAATTTTGCTTCATGTTTATTTGAATTTTTAACTTTACCTATATGTATGTATGTATGCATGTATGTATGTATGTATGTATTTAATGTTAAAAAGAATTATGTTATAAGTTGGGCACAAGTAGAATGAGTCATCATTCTTCTGTCGCCCCATACAAAAATATACACGTACATATGTATGTATATTATTTTGCTTTTCACATGCAGCATCAGCAAATATCATACTTGAAATTCTTTAAGCTTCATTACGAGAAAAAAAATAATTGTATAATATACTATTCTTTTAATTATGAAATTAACTTTTTCAGATATTCATATTTGACTTGATATAGGTAATTTTAGTATAAATATATGTTTTTAAACTTGAGATAGTAGTAGTGAACTGTCACTCCGGCGTAGATTAAAGTTTTAAAGTTTAATTACCCATACCTCCGACAAAGGACCCCCACAAATTATTACAAACCCCCAATTCCCTGACAGACTCGAATTCCCATAGACAGACAGACATCAACAAATTTTTCGTCGGCTTTAGAAACATTTTATTTTCACGTTTTTCCCGTCCACATTATGAAAAATCAATTTCATGATTTTCCGTTGGAATTATGAAAAATCATTTTCATGATTTTCCCGTAGACATTACAAAAATATTTATTTCCACGTTTTACCCGACAGATTTACATAAATATTTATTTTCACATTTTTACAGTCAAACTTACGAAAAATCATTTTCACATAAAACGGACTTATTAATCCACCCTCGTATGTACTAAAGAAACAAAAAAACACAAAAAAAAAAAAAACGTTAATGTAAACACAAAAAAAAAAAAAAAAACCAAAAAAAAAAAAATTGGACGGACTTATTGACCCACCCTCGTAGGGTATCAAATTTCACAAATTTCCAAGAATTTTAAAATTTGGGTAATTAAAATTTTAAAATTTCAAAATTTTAATTGGTCCCAGAATGGCAGTTCCCTACTACTATCTCAAGTTTAAAAACATATATTTATACTAAAATTACCTATATCAAGTCAAATATGAATATCTGAAAAAGTTAATTTCATAATTAAAAGAATAGTATATTATACAATTATTTTTTTTCTCGTAATGAAGCTTAAAGAATTTCAAGTATGATATTTGCTGATGCTGCATGTGAAAAGCAAAATAATATACATACATATGTACGTGTATATTTTTGTATGGGGCGACAGAAGAATGATGACTCATTCTACTTGTGCCCAACTTATAACATAATTCTTTTTAACATTAAATACATACATACATACATACATGCATACATACATACATATAGGTAAAGTTAAAAATTCAAATAAACATGAAGCAAAATTACAACGACGTCAACTCAAATTATTTTAAGTATGGGTGTAGTTAATTTTAAAGATTTGGTGATTTACAACAAGGTTTTAAATAAAAAAACGTTTTTTAAGCTAAAATTCTATTATGAATACAATTTTAGTGAATTTTGGTTAAACAACATTCAAAATGCTGTTTAAAATTTTTATGAATACGGCTGTAAGTATTTAACAAGAGACAATGCAAATGTTATTATAATGTTTAAGCAAGATGAGAAAAATATTAAGCTCGTCTATAGGGATTATGTTGTCAGTAATATGAATTTTGAAAAGTTTCAAGAAATTTGTATAGTGTTGGAACGATAAATATGGATTTTTGATGATAAATTAAATGATGTTCGTTTTAGAAAATATTTTGACTATTTCATAACTATATAAATTACTGCTCATAAAGGATTGACTTTAGTTATTTCATCTGACCTGAAACTTCATTCATATAAATGTTATAAATGACTTGTAAACTGATAACTCAATCTGAATCAGATAACCTGATCTGAAAGCCAGACCAGCTACCTTATAAGCTGATCTGAAAACAGACCAGGTCCTGATAATCTGATCTGAAAACCAGACCAGGTCCTGACAAGCTGATCTGAAAACCAGACCAGGTCCTGAAAAGCTGATCTGAAAACCAGACCAGGTCCTGAAAAGCTGATCTGAAAATAAGACCAGGTCCTGATAAGCTGATCTGAAAACCAGACCAGGTCCTGATAGCTGATCTGAAAACTAGACCAGCTCCTGAAAAGCTGATCTCAAAACCAGACCAGGTCCTGATAAGCTGATCTCAAAACCAGACCAAGTCCTGATAACCTGATCTGAAAACCAGACCAGCTCCTGATAAGCTGATCTGAAAACCAGACCAGCTCCTGATAAGCTGATCTGAAAACCAGACCAGGTCCTGATAAGCTGATTTGAAAACCAGACCAGCTGTTGATAAGCTGATCTGAAAACCAGACCAGCTGTTGATAAGCTGATCTGAAAACCAGACCACCTCCTGATAAGCTGATTTCATAGCTGATACCTGATAAGCTGATTTCATAGCTGATACCTGATGTAATAGATGATACCTGATGTAATAGATGATACCTGATCTAATAGCTGATACCTTTTTATTTATTAAACATGGATGAGCAAATTTTAAAACAGTTGGTGTTGACGAGAAATGTCTTGAAGAAAAAGCTTTGTGGTATAAAAACTGGTGAAATAGATACACGTGAACAACTAAGAGATACATTTAAACCTATAACAGAACCACTCAAAGAATTCATAAATAGTTCTAAAAAAATTAAAAGAATTCCCATTAAAGAAGAAAATAAAATGAAGACAGAAGTTGAAAATAATACAAGTTTAAGGCCTGAAAAACCATCAGTCAAGATAGAGAAAAGTACACCAAAGAACCTAGCATAAGGAACAATATTTGATAATACCATCTTATTTAATGATGTTAATACTGAAAATGGTGGTGACGATTATGAAGGTGATTTTTACTCACAGACTTCCAATTCCGAAGACACTTATATTGACTTATTAGTCTTGGAAGGAAGAAATGAATTAGATACAAAATATGGCTCACCTAAAGATTTCAATAATAAATGGAAATTTGGTGATAGAAATCTAAAACTGAATAAAGATAAAATACAAGTTGATGGTCAAATATGGGGCTTAAAAGTGGGTTTATTTTCTTTAGTGATTGATAAAACGTGAAAATACTATGACAAATTTGATTTTGAAAACTAAATAAAATATATAATTTCTACCAATGCATACATAGATAATCATCATCATTCACTGACGGAGAATAATGTTATCAGTAAATTGTTTCTGGAAACTCAACTCTAGAAACTAAGGGATGAATTAATAATAAAGCTTAATTAATTAAAGCATTAATATAATTCAAGGATATATCAAATTCAAATTGATGTAGTGAAGTGTGAAATAAAATTAACGATAGAAGATAGGTATAAAATTGAAAAAGACATTCTAAAAATTAAATCATCTTTTGACAAACAAATTGAATAGCTGAGCGATAAAATTTATAGACTGAAAAATTAACTACATTTTAGTATAAATAGCTGAAAATACATCAAGTAGATCACAACACTCTCCAAAAAACTGTAAAACAACTCAATGTCTTCAAAAAAAAAAAAAATATGTAAACGAACTCCAGAATAAATTTCGAAAATTGTTTGTGCATTGTAGTGATGTAATGAATGGAATATATGATATTTTATGAAGCTGATTTAGGTGAAGTGGGTAACTATTCAACAGAAAATAGAAATGATTGAATTTTGTAGACTGTAATATACACATTCTCAAAATTTATATGGTCAGTGCCGCTGAAAATAGAAACTGCACTCGAAAAAACCTAGTCAATGGAAAATATTTTTGAAATGGTACGAGTACCAAGAAACTTACAAATAGATGATGGTAAAGAATTTTTTAATAGATATTGTAAAATTCATGCATAAATAGAAGATTAAAAATTACTTAATATGAAAGCATCAATAGTATAATGATTTAATAGATCATTAAGAGGAATTATGTGTTAAGAATTTAGAATTAATGGTTCATATAAGTAGATTGTTATAGATATATAAGGATTTATTTAGTACATGAAATAGAAAAGTTCATCTCATCATTAAAATATTTGTGATTAAAGTTAACTCTACGAATGAGAAAAAGGTGCAAAATACAGTATACAGTAATTTGAAGATGTACAAAATGATGAAATTTAATGAATATATAAATAAAATTAGAAAGGAAAAATCTAGTTTGTATTGGTTTTTTTGAAGGATTGATTGATTAGGAATGTTAAGTCTCAGGGAAGATAATTAGCTTAATGTAGTGGAATTCTCTAAACTTGTTGGTCTGTATGAAATATTGTGAAAACTTAAGCGTTCAAAATATTCAACAACACATCATATTATAAATTTTTATAGTAAAGGTGTACATTTTTTATTTCGAAAGCACACAAAATTTTAAATTGTGAATATGGGGTTAATATAATAGATATTCACTCTGTTCATTTCTAGATAAAGTAAGGAAATTAGACTTTGATATCCAATCTTTAAGAATGTATCAAACAAAATTACTAAATAAATATAAACTTCAACTAGAATCATGCTGAAGCATGGATAAATTGTAAAATGTAATATAGACAGATCTTACTTTATATCTGTATCTGTATGGATATGAAATAAATTTACCGAAAAAAATATTGGAAGCATGCCTAAGCATGTATAATTTAAAAAAAAAATTCCTCACGTCATACTTTTATAAGCAAAGAAATGTTAAGACTTTGTGGCAAATCAAATACATATGTACATATGTATTGACTTTGTTAAAAATTCAAAAGAGTGAATTCGCAATTCCAATAGTATAGATTTTTAATTAAAACACCACTAAATGTTGGACTCTCGCGTCACTATCGATAGAAGCATGCTAAAGCATGCATTCTAGCAAAATATTAAACTTGTTAGAAGGTGATGAGAAAGCTATTTTCTAATCATTAATTTGTAGACATCAATTGTATCTGGATCAACTCAACTCATGAATGAATTGTATACAGGTATGATTGATGGTGATGAGGACCTTTTCTAAGTGAGAAATTAAATAACACTTTATGAAAACACTGACGGTGAATTGATGATGGAGGTAAATGTGTTATTTTAGATCGATTTTCTAGAAAAGTTTATTATTAAACATGTATTTATTTGTATATGAACTAATTTCCACATACATACATACATATATTTACCTATATGTATGTATATATTAATACATTTAAAAATTACACAAATATTCCGTATTTTAAGTAGAAAAATCTGAAAAAATAGTAGTGACACATTAGAAGAAAAAATTAATTAAAAGAGAGACTGTCTGACCTACTGATACGTACACTCTGTCTGACAGGTACAAAAAGCTCACTTAAATATATTAGAAATATATACGCAATATGCTAAACTTTAATAAAATGAGAAAAAAAAATCACTTCATCCAGAACATCAAATAAAAGCCATAGGCGCTCACCCGTCATAAAATAAACATATACTCGTACATTATTAATGTACTTAAACATATTATCAGTATGAAGTAACACAATTTGAAGAATAAAAAGTTTAAAATTTAATTATCCCTAACGCTGACAAAGAGGAGACAGAAATGTTGACATATAAAGTCATATTGTATACTAGAGGACCAGTTGAGAGGTTAGACCTAAATTGTAAGAAAACGACTTCGTCTTCTGTTGTTCGCTATTCAAGAAGAAAATAAGATTGTTCATTATGAATTAACTAATTTAAAAGTACATTTAAGTTTAGTCTCATATCCATATGATGATAATCCTAACATAAAATTTAAAAATAAACGTAATGCAATTCTATATAGTTATTATATTTATCTAAGATTCCAGCAAAGGTAGTATATGAAAGAATCTCATGCGTTTCTACCTGTACCAGAGTTTAAGATAAAAGCTCCTTTTATTCAATAGCGGGACAATTGAATAAAATTTTAATTTGAAATAGTAAGCAAAGAAATCAGTTTTACGGTATTCTTATTCATGATCATATACTAGAATATATACCCATCAAAGGTCAAATTCTAAAAGTCTTATAAATTAAGCAATATGGAAAATAACATAATTTTTATACATGTACAAGGTTTCAAAAATAACTCAAATGAATTCATTGGAAAAGAAGTTGCAATTGTTTTCAACAATTACGAATACAATAATTTCGATATTAAACTCCCTTTTGATTTTAAATGTTTATCCACAAAAATAAAAAATAAAAAAGAAGCAAGCTGGCTAGCAAAAAAAAAAAGTCATTACCTAAGCTGGACTGCCGATTAGTTTAATTTAAAAATTTTTGTAAATTTATAAAAGGCAATGCAAGATGTTCTAAAATAAATGTAAAAGGTGGTGAAAAAAAGCCTACGGCTGGATAAAATTTTATATCAAAATATTTCTAAGAATGAAGATAAACTGCATCAACTTTAAACAAATGTAAATTAAATATAGGAAATATTTCTATTATAGTTACTTTTACTATAAAGTATGTATCTTAAGGAATTCAGTTTTACTTAAAATAGAAAATCGTCACAAACTTTTAAGTAAACACAGATAAAAATTAAAACAACGTTTTTTAATTTCAAATAAAAAAACTATGAAGATATTTCACATCTATACATAAAAAACCTGGTGAATATTTACAACAACAACAAAAACAAAAAAAATGTATTCAAGCACGGAGTCAAACGAATAAAATCAATTTGTAGATATGTACATACATATGTACACATAATATCAAATTTCTTATCAATACTCAAGTATTTATTAGATCTTAACAATCACACTTACATTCAAAGCATATACCAAAGCTAAACGAACTTATTAGGGACAGAGAAACTATAAATTCCCATGATCGTATGAAAAGAAGTTCAGCCAAAGAAGCCGGACGTAGTTAAATAAACAAAATCTGTAATATAAACAAATTTCTCGCAGGCAGACTTTAAAGCTGGACAATTTTAAGCATGACAAAATACCCAGCAATCTTGAGTATAAAAACATACTACGATTAAAAAAAAAAAGTTCTGATACCTATATGCTAATATTTTATACTACTAAATGTCTGGCATGACACACAAAGAGGTGATGACGTAATACACAAACACAAACATACATAATGAAATTTTATAATATTATGAAATTCATACACACAGACACACACACACACACACATACATACATACTCACACACACACACACACATATAAATTCCCATAATTCATATGATAATCGTGTAGTAGTCGGCAAATCTAATTTATCTGATGGTATTACGATATATGATGAAATTCATATACACAGCAACATCCAGATCAAAATCGCTAGCATCAGTTTGTAATACAAAGGCACGAGAAAAATCGGGGCACGTAAAAGTAGATGCTTCTATAAGTTTTGGTGTATGTCTCCAAAAGCTTTTTCCTATAATTGTTACATTAAAGTAAAATCTACTGAAATAAAAATATCATTACCCCTATTCAAAAAATCTGCTATCAACCTGATTTGATTCAAAATATTTAACATCTGAAATTCACTTGTACATATAAAACATATACCAACACAATATTTTCTATCTACATAAGAATAACAACGTCAATAGCCTAGAAAACATATACACATTTATTTGTAAATATATATGAAAAACTCTCGAAGGCTAAACAATACACACAAGCAATGATATTCTTCAAAGTAAAAATAGATACGATCACATACATTAATACAGCAACATATAGATACATTACCAAATACATTCCCTATCCACTTTCATGTTCAACAGGGTTGCCACTCTCTGCAGCTATTAGATTATTTCCCCAGAGATCGCAAACATAAATGCAATACAATAACCCTACATAAGCATACCAACGATAACTCAAAACAGCTACCCAAAGCCTATCAAATAACAATCACTACATACACACAAATACACAGATCCCTTGTTACTACCCTGCAGTCAGACTGGGAGCAAGTGTCTTTGTGTCAACACTAAAATTCTAGTAACAATTTTGGTATAATAAGTTTTCTTCTATCCGTCAGTATAAAAGAAGGACAGAGGAGGAATTGACAATACCTTGTCAATATACATACATTTGTATGTACGTAAATTATAGAAATGTACCAGTAAATAACTGTCTGGTTAGTATGTCTCATGACCCCATAAGAACTATGTAGTCACTACCTAGTGAATTGTATTTTTATTAGTAGGGGTTCAAAGTATTGTATGGGGGATAATTATAGACTAGTACTGATGACTAGTCAAAAGCTAGTCAGCACATTTTCACCATCGACATTTCCTACTGGGTATAATGATTGTCTGCCACTACAACAAAAGTATTGGACACCACTGGGTATAATGATTGTCTGCCACTACAACAAAAGTATTGGACACCATCAAACATACAAGTAACTACAAAAACACATACTCATACATACACACACTCACACGCACCCACATATACATACATACACTGTAAGCACAACGCTTCTCTACAATAAGAACAAAAGCTGTACACACAAGTATACATACATACACATCCACAAAGAATCAAAGTCACACACACACACACACATAGCTAAGAAAATCCCAGCATGAAAATCCCCAAAATCCCCCCATTTGTAACAGGGTTGCCACCCTTTTTGATTTTTCCCGGTTTTGAATTCCCAAAACAGGACTCAGACCGCCATTAGCACACTACTTCCGTCCCATAATTTTTTTTTCGAAAATATTCTATCAGATATTTGCATTGAAGTCGGTTTTTTTGGAAGAATTCTTGAATTCAGTAATTGATTACAATAAAAATATTTTTCTGTGTAGTTTGACTAAATATACATCCTATTGTTACTTTTATTAAAAAATCAATGCACTTAGGGCTTTTTGGTCTCAGAAAAATCGCTTTTTTAAGGCCACAAGTACCGTTAGGAAAAAATAATTGCTGCTTCTTTGCTTTTTTCCTTATATCATATCCTTATTTTACTTTCAAAACTGTAAGAAATAAATTCTTTTAAATTTATAAAGTTTTTCGCTTTTCCTGTAAAAAAAATAAACGGCCTGTCCCACGATGTCACTAGAAATCGTTCGATCGACAACTTGTATTACAAACAACAATAACCTTAGAAAATTTGTTGTTGTTTTCAATATAAGTATTCGGTCGAACGATTTCTGGTGATATCGTGAAACAGGCCGAAAAAGTGCAGTTACGGCTTTTTGGATTTTAGGGGACGTTATGTGAGCTTAGCAATACCCAAGAATATTTATGCGAACTTTATTTATATTTGAAAGTTATTTAACTATAACTTTTTCCGTAAAGGTTTAATTTTTTTTCAATGCAAATGACTTAATTTGTAACTAATGTAGATAAAAGAGGAACTCCTTTTGGGGTTGTACTTATGTACATAATTAGGAACTAAATCATTAACAAATTAAAGTCCTTGAATTAATTTTTAAAGCAAACTTTTCCTATAACTTCAAAAGCAGTATTTTCCCAACAGCATCTCTACCGAGGAGTTTCCTTAGAAACGAGATTATCTATAAACAGTGATTGATTAATGCAGATCCTTTCCGCTTCATTACTCAACACCAAGCCACTCTAACAACTTTCTTTCCATTTCATTGAGGGTTAAAACATTATCTTATTATCTTAGTAGAGCAAAAACTAAGAACAAAAGAAGAGAAACAAAAATCTCACCCATCGATAAATACATTTTGAAAGGTCTAACAAAACACTATTGTTAGATTTTACAAACAAAAGAGGTCATTGCATGAGATGTTAAGAGTTGTTTGCTACTTTATTACATTTTGTTGTACAAAAAAAAAAAAAAGAAAACTAAATTCGTTTGTTTTCATCAAATTACAAATTGCGTGTGATAACAATCAAAATTGTTTTCATATGTTAAAAATGATTTTTTTTACTTACCTTAATCCCTATTGTTACAAAATGATGACAAGGTGTGTGTGTGTTTGTGTGTGTATGTGTGTGTATGAGTTTTCTAACATTGTTAAAGGCTGTCTAACTTTAAGGATAAATTGTTGTGTTTGTGTAAACGAAATCTGTCCATCAAATTGCATTTTCGTATTTAGCAACCGGTATTAGTAGAAGTCCGTAAGTAGACAGACGTTAGGCAGGTTTAATGAAATTGAAAAAGTAACAAAAAGAGAGAGAAAAATAAACTAACAGACAGTTGTTGAATACAGAAATTTTGTTACAATATGCCTATAATCCTTGTAGTTTTATTTACACATTTTGTTGTCATAGTAATTTAGCAGACTCTCTCCTCTTGCTGACTGGCTGTTTGGTTAGGTTACCAACCTTTGTTTTGTCAGGGTATTAGCGTTTGTTTGAGTCTCATACCCGCATATCCTTGTTACCAGGAATAACATGTCTGCCTTTGTTTAATTTGTCTTGTTTTATAAAAGTGGTATGTTCGTATAACTGCTTTACAATTTGTGTATATTATAGTTCTGGAAATGTGGCTTTAGTTGTTTTGTTGGGTACGTACTTTTTTTAGTGGTTATAGAATTCATATTTTTCTTGTTACAATTTTATTACACCGCAAATCACAATCGTTTTATATATTTTTTTCTGGTTTGAACCTTGTTGCTTAGTTATGCCAGGAAAATCAAGTTTTCAATTACCATTACAATATAAAATGTTTTACGTACATAAAATTCTCTTTCTTTTGACATACCACACTTCATATGTCAGCAGTTTGTTGACAGACTAAATCATCCCTCGTCATCATGTCCATCAACTTTGTCTTACATATTTTAGTTTAGGTAAATGTTCATTCAAAAATTTTATATTTTGTGTTTAAAGAATTATAAGGATTTAGGTATTTTTGCAGCCTAAATATAAGTTGTACCCTAAGTTATTTAATATTGTATTTTCGTTAAAGTGTACGACTTGTAGGTTGAGGTTAATCATGTCCTTGCAGCAAACTCAAAAAAAAATTATATGTATCTTTAAATTGTTTTAAATGATTCATATATGGAATTGAGTTAAGAGTTAAGTTTAAAAAAATTTTTTTTAATAAGGACATTTTTTATCCTTTCTCTTATTTCGTTAAAATTTGTTTAAACCATGAAGTGCATTAAATTAAGTTAATATAAACAAAATTTTAAGAATTAAGAACTTTATTTTCTATATTTTTGGCTTCTTTTTAGTCTCAGGATGTATGGGAAGTTCTTGAATCCTTGCATCGATTTATTTTTAAATTATATAATAGTTTATATTTTATCAATTAAAATATGTGTTCGGAATATCCTAGTATTCGTGGTAAATTTGGGAATAATAACAATGACTAAATATCAAAATTAATGTAAATAATTCTGTCAAAAAAAAGAAAAGATTTCAATGCCAAGAACTGACAAAATATTTTCGAAAAAAATTTTAGGAACCAAGCTGAAAGTCAACTCGTGCGTGTCTTGGCCCATGTTTTTAAATGCAGGATTGTTTGTTTTTCATAGCTCAGGCTGTGTGTTAAGTTTCGCAAAATCGGTTAAGCAGAACCACTTAAAATAAAACATTAAATTTCAATCGGCGTGTCTCCGCCCCATTTTTGCAAATGAAAAATTGTGTTTATTTTAAAGCTCAAGTTGTGGTAAGTTTGGTAAAAATCTGTTAAGTAGAACCACGTGAAATATTTTAATAAATTTTAACGGGCGTATCCCCGCCCATTTTTTTAACTTTTTAATTGTGTAATTGCAAGAACCAAAAGTGTTTGCCAGGTTTTGCAGCAATCAAATAAATAATATTTCATGAAATCAAATAAAAAAATTTGGTGGGCGTGTTACCGCCCATTTTTTTTATAATAGTACCAATTTGAATTTTTAAAATCGGTTTGAAATGTACAAGATTATGAATTAACAATGTCAAAACGTCGTAGTGAGTGCACATTATAAAAAATCGGTACCTGTATTACGATAATCATATCGCTATAATATATATAACGAAAATTTATAAAACTTTGCTATTCAGTAACATATTTTAATTATATTCGCTATAGGTTGAAGTAAAAAAGTTAGATAACAAGCTTAAATTGATTTAGAATTTCTTAAAGTTTTCTTTGCGCTTTTCTCTTATTTTGACATTTTGTATGCAGGGATGCCACATGAAAGACAATTAAATGGCGAGAATAAATTATCGTTAGCGATAAATATCACGATTATCGGTTGGCAAAAAGTTACTGAATCCAGTTGCTGAAATGACTTATATAAATATTTTTTCAAAATTATCAAAATTTTAAAAATAGTATTTACAGAATGCCCACTGCCGGACCAGGCTTAAAAGTTGTTGTTGGGCTAGAAAATTTAAATCAAAAATTCTCAAAAAAAATTCAAGGATACACAAAACACTTGGAATATTTTTTTTCTATTTTTTCTGTAAAAAACATATAAAAACAAGTTTTAAAAAAAAACTTTAAATTTGGAAAGTTATGGACAAAAACAAAAAATAATATATTATTTTTTAAAAGCTCAATTTTTTTAAACGAGTAATCAAGAAAATATCTGAAATTACCAAGAGAGTTATTTTGAAGGACGCTAAAAAATAGCAAGCAATTGGGGAGATAAAAACAAACAAATTTCTAAACCGCTCGATTCGGCGTGGAATGCCTCATACACATGTTCTTGATATCTTATATAAATACCTCAAGAAATGAAAAATGTGAATATCTCAAGCCCCTGAAAATAATTTATTTGTGATTTTCAGAACAACAAATACCAGAATGATTTCCCCGCACTCCAGATATAAAATTTTAAATTGTCAACACTATTTTAACTGGCGGCCATTTAACCAGCTGTTAAGTGATTTAGGTTTAGATTTGTTTATGCATTTCAACATGAATAGACTGATGCCTGAACAACGCTTCAAAATTGTGCAAATTTATTTTGAACATCATGGATCTGTTAGAAATACGTGTCGCTCACTAAGTCCATTTTACCGTCAACATAATCTTCCATCGGAGCAATTAATTCGATTAACTATGGAGTGTTTTCGTATCACGTTTACTCTAGATGACAATACGCATCCACAGAGACGTCTCACAGTATTTACGGAAGAAGTCATTGCTGCTATTGAGCGTAGCGTAGATGAATAACTGAATCAGTCTATCCGCCATCGTGCACAGGAATTGGATATGTGTCCATCCACTTTATGAAAGATTTTGCGGAAAGATCTTGCTTTGCATGCTTATAAAATCCAACTAGTGCAACAACTGAAGCCAAAGGATGATAGTCGTATATTGAAGGAAATGTTTGGTAACCGCATAGTTTCATATTTCGGACCCGCGAAATGGCTTCCAAAATCGTGCTATTTCTTTAACTCCGCTTGACTATTTTTTGTGGGGATATGTGATTGACCATTTGGAGGAAAACTTTCACCGTGTTATTGCCAATATACGACCAATCATGTTGGAGAAGGTTTCTAAAATTGGACCTCCAGATTAGACCACGTCCGCGCCAGCCCTGGCGGTCACATGCCAGAGGTCATATTTAAATTATAATACCAGAAGATTGTCTTTCGAATTAAGTAAATTTCATGGCAATTTTAAAAATGCATCTTTGTATATAGCACGTATCGCATGTGTAGTCTGCCATTTAATCAGCTTTAAAAAAAATCCTGACCCTTGTTGCATAAATACACACCATGGCACACAACTCTTCATATTTATGCTTAAGTAAGTATGATTAAAAATAAAATAGTTTTGATTTGTTTAAACAAAACTGCATAGAAAATCAAATGAAAAATATTTACTTCTTATTTCCTCCCTGGATAGACATACATACATAAATAGCTTTATAAAAATTCTTTTCAACTAAGGATTTTAATTTAGGAAATTGTTTCTGTTTTTTTTTGGTAGCTTTTATTTATCTATTGCAAGGTGAGAAAGTAAGTAGCTCTGCTCTGCCTTCCTTTTATCTATTGTATAACATATTTAACAAAGATTTTTGAAATTATTTTGAGGATAACATTTACTCAAATCAAAAAAAAATTAGATATGAATTGCACAGAGAAACCACATTGTTGAGTTTATTGAATGAATTGCAAATCTTGGGATTTTTCTTTAACTTAAAAGGAAGTAGCATATGTTTTGATAAAAATCTCTTCAAACTATTTTTGTTTTTTTTTTAGGAAAATTACACTTTTGTGGTTACTGCTAGGATTTAAAAAAAATACCTTAAAATCAGGGATTATATATCAAGAAAATATATAAAAGAATTTTTTATCTTATAATCGTTTACACAACAAAGCACTTTAATATTAAGAACTAAAAATGTTTAGTTTATGTACAAACTGGTTTTGTCTAAACTATCTTTTGTTACTTGAATATTTTGCAAAAGGATGTAAAGGATAAATTCATTGATTTTTTTTTTCAATTTTTGCTTTATTATATATTTTATAAACACATAATACTTCGTCTAGCTAAGAAGGGTGCGGAAAGAGGTAATTTTTCTCAGAGCTGCTCAAGGTGTGAATCCTTTTTTTAAATATTAATCTCATAAGTTAAAAATCAATATCAGAGCAGACTACCGTCTACTCCATTAACACACTTACAACACAGCTCTAAGGAAATATTCTTAATTCCGTCAAATGTTCAATGCCTCCGAGTGGCGGTGCGTCTTAGCCCCAAATATTCTCGAAATTAAGTCTTTGGCCAGCAATTTAGTTTGTAACATGGATTTTAAATATTTGCTGCTTTTTACAGGCTTAACAAATTTTATACACTGTGGAAAAAAAGAAGTTGCCTTTACTGGAAAAAAGATGACAGTTCATACATCTGTTAGAATCGAAGTTCAACTACAATTACTGCTGCAAGTCTTGTAGTCTACTCCACGAAGTCGACAGAAAACATTTTATCGATTATTTATATTGAACTCAAAATTTTTTTTTTTTATTTTGATCGAACTTTTTTTACGATATCGTGAAAACACTTTAATGTCATTTTTCTAAATTAAGCTAAATTATTTAATAAAGAGAAGAGAGGTGTCTTCTGACACCCGGTTATAGCTATGCTGCTTAGTTATATAAAACTAATTTCGTGTGTGAAATAACAATGCACTAAAATTATACCAGTCTTATATGATGATGTCTCAAAACGTTTCCATTTATTTCCCATTAGTTTCTTTTCTAGTGGCGTACTATTAAATTAATGTATTGCTGGTGGCCGGTGGCGGCTGTTAGCCGGCTTACAGCCGATCAGGTGTGTTCTATGGTTTGTGCTCATGTGCAAAACCAAACAAAAAAAAAAAATCAATTTATCTCATTATTTTTGTTTTATTTTTGTTTCACTCACATCAAAGAACGAAACAAAACAAAATCAAACAATTTGATTCGTTTATTTCCGTACCCTGCTTTTAAGTACAAAGAAATCAAAACAAATATAAATGTATAACTGTAATAGTGTCGATTGTTTTTGGTGCGTAAATCACGTCCTAATTCCTGTATCGCGCAATAAATAGCATAGCTATAAAAAAATATCTATATCTCCCATGTGGCCGTACTTCAATTAAACACTTCTAAATCTTGATTGATGCCTGACAAACACTATTCAAATGTAACAAAACAACTAAGTACGTAAACCAAACACGAGAAACAAAAGTGCATAAAAAATTTTAAATTAAACACAAACATGCAAATGTTTGTTTTATAAAATACAAACCATTAGAATACAAAAAAAGATATTTTGACAAAATGTTAGTTTGTTAGCAGGAACCCTTGTCAAGGCCGAAGGGATTTGGGAAATAGGAAATTAAACAACATGAAAATATCAATAATCCTAAAACAACATTAAGAGAGTTGAAATAATATACATATTTACTTATTTCATATTTTTTTTTTCAAAACCATTGAATGCAGTTCTTTTGAAATTAATCTATAGGCATATGTAAATTTTGAAACATATAAGTAAAGATTTATGAACAAATATTTGTTTGTACATTAAGGCAGGATTTTTTTTATCAAAACTCTTAATCATAATTGGCATTTTGCCATTTTGTATTCTTTTTGCACTTAAACTCACAGCAAATATGACTGTGCTATGCTTTATGTAGCAACATATGATGACAGCAACATTTTATATCACTGATAAAAATAGAGAAGGTAAAAAGAGGGCTTGTTGTGTTTTATTTGCTTGTTTGGGAACAAAAGGGCTACCGGTGTTACTGCTGGCTGTAAATCCAAACAGGATTATAAAATTGAACAAAACGTTATTTTGATAAGCAAAATGACAAGAAAAGTGCTTTAGTTTTGCACAGTATGTTTGCTTTTAAGGCTGCACAGTGGGTAAGAGTATAAAATAAGAGGATGACGAAATTTTGCAGGAACTAACTATTCAGAGGTTAAAGCTTGCAAAAACAATAAAACTAGGGGAACTTTAAGAAACTTAATTTGATTGTTTTTGAGAACTATAAACTATATATACGAGTATATAACGTAATATATATGTATACGATATTATATACGGTCAAACTGAATATTTTATGTTTGTTTTATATGTAACAAATACAATTACAAATTATATATAGTTAATTATATTGACGAGCATAGTAGGAAATAGCTTAACTCGTTGTGGTGAAGCAAACCAACCCCTAGACTACCGCAGCATCCACATGAAAACATGCAAATATTTTGAAGCCAAATCATATTAAATTTATAAGGAATAATATGTTGTTGTTGTAAATAGCCGATTAACTTCGCATTACCAGCAAAAACTTCCTGCTACTGGCCAGTAGGCATTGTACTAGTCTTGCAAACGCACGGACAGTCGCAGGTTCGAATCCTGCAGACAAACCAATGAATATTCGCAGCTTATGTTTTTTTAAACTATAACTTTAGTTTCAAATAAATTTTATGTAAAACGATAAATTCAATCATATTGAATTAAAACTTTATTTTTTCGTAATGGTATTTATTAAGTAAGTATCAGCGTTGCCGTTCTTCATAGACTATTTTTGTAACATTAAATTTTTGTATAATTTCGCCTCAACACACACAGAAAAAAGTATTCACCAATTAATGTTTTCAATTACGAATTTAATTGATTCAATTAAATTTTTAATTGTATTAATCAATTTGAGTGGAAAAACTTAATTGATATTATCAAATTGCTTATAGGTGAATATTTAATTAATTTTTTAATTAATATTACAAATATTTTCATTGATATTACAAAATTATTATATTACTTTTTTGTGTGTAATATAAAAGAATATTTTTTAATAAAATGTTTTCATTTAATTTAAATATTTTTTTTCGTAAATTTACTACCAATCGTATCATTTTTTTATCCCCGACCAAAAAAACGGTTTTATAAGTTTGTACTATGTGTCTGTGTATCTGTTTGTCTGTACAAGTCGACGTACAGACCAAACGGCCAAACGGCGGATTTTGATTTAGTTTTTCCTGTGGCTTGATCGAGAAAGTTCTTAGTTCATTTTAGGAAAAATGGTCCAGCCGTTTAGATGATATCTATATATATTCGCGGGTTTTTAAAATTTTTCATTTTTGTTATTAAGTTTTTGTTTGGCTTGGGGCGATATTCTGATTCTCCTATATCCGAAATACATGTATACCCTGTAGGAAGCTTGAGGCTAAATGGCTCCAAGTTACCACTTTTGTTGAAACTTAAGGTGATTTTTTGGCGATAGTGTCAACGGAGCGTCTACATATTAATATTTACGGCGGGAACTGAGTGATAATTTATCGGCATAATAATAATAATGTTGTTTATACAAAGAGTATATTTTTCAATTGTGCTATAATATATTACAATTTGAAATTTATTTGCTGGTGGTTCAGCGACGTCCATATGCATTTCATTGTTGCTGTAACAAATCGTCAGTAGTCTTCAACCACACATTTTGAACAGTCACAAACCTCTTATCTTATGTACAGACTTTCAAAAACTATTTGAGAATTCAAAAATAATAATATTTTTGAAAATCACTAAAGAAAAATAAGCATAGTAGGCTTAGAAACTTATACAAAACCCAGCAAATAATTTATATTCGATATGAATCTATTCTATTTTTCTACACCTTTAAATAAATAAATAAATAAATAATAAATAAATAAATAAATTTAATAATAAATTTCTTAAATATAATATATTACAATATATGTATGTACATATACATATACATATGTATACATATATAGTACCAACGTCAGTAGTATAGAGTGTAGAGTTACCCAGCAAAAAATTTTAAAAAGGTAATCGGTTTTGGAATTAAGAGTTTTTCGTGGAAGCTCTTCCCTGTTGTATTACCAACTAATGATTTTAACAAAGGGTGAGACTAAAATAATCGATTTTTGAGAACTACTTACTTTGTTTACTTGGCAACATGTTCACGTAATCTATTAAAACTAAAAGAATAATTTTTCCCAACAATCAAATTCTACACCCCTTTTTTCAACTTTATGTAATATGATTTATAAGCGAGTAGTGAAATTTGGCAATCAGAAAAGATGGACATTAAGTATGTTCAGATGAGAATGTCCAATTTTTTGCTGGGTAGTAAAATGTGCTACCGAGTCCCTGATTCCAATGCCTACATATGATCCCAAAAGACTTATTTTTATTGACAGCCACATATTAAATTGGGATAGGAAAAAAGGGGTCTAATTCGGCAGTAGTACTCGTAATAAAGTCAATAAATGACGCACTGGTTTGTATCTAGAGAATATTTAAGGTTGTTGTGGCTGCTGCCGTAAGTTGTTGTTTCAAACTTGATATAACTTTAATTCAACATGATTTTTCAGTTTGATTTAACAGTACTGGAATGTCAAATCAATACAACATACAGTTATTTAAAAAGCGAAAATATACTTCGCGGATTACTATGAATTATATTGAAGAACTAGTTAAAAAAATATGAAAGATATTAACTTTGCTGGAAATGTTAGCAAAATATTCTGCCTATTTTCATATATTTGGTTTATTTTCGAAATAATATTAATTTCAGTTAAGTGGCAACAACAACACTTATTATGTTTTCTATATTATTTTCTTGATTTATGACCAATTTTGTCACCATCCACATCACTGTACCTCTATATACATAAGTATATGTATATACCTTTTTGGTTAAAGGTTGTTTTTTTTCTTATTCTTTATTTCTAATAGAAAATGTTTTGTGGTGCGTTAAATACTTAAATCGACATTGTCACCTCTTGTGTCATACACAAAATTATTTTTTATTCTCTCGAAAATTTATTTATTTTTATACCTTTGCCAATCTTTATTTATTTTGTTTTTCTTTCAATTTAAAATTTCTAAACAAATTGTTTGTCATTTTAGAAAAACCCCTAAATGTTTTATTTGTCTTTTATAAAGATTTATATTAACGATAATGTTTGTCTCTGTGTATTTGCATTTAGTCTGTATCCTTGCGAACAAAGAACAAAAATCACTGAAGCGCAATAAGTCGATCCTGCTTATTTAACATTAGTTTATGCTTTAATGGATTTCGAAAATTGTCAGTATTATATTAACAAAAAAAAAAAAGAAATTTTTCAAGAGGTTTTCTCGGCAGACTTTAACAACCCAAAATACAATAAATTCTTTTTCAATTGTTAAATAATCACTGGGGTTTTCAACTTAAATGCCTGGCAAATAGAAGGGTGATGTTTATCATTATTTAGTTTTAAAAAAAGCACTAGAAAAGGTAATATACATATGTACATATATATTTAAAAAAGGTTTTATTTAATCAAGTCTTGTTTTCGTGTGTAAGTGACAATGATTTTAGCTGGAGTAATGAAATACGACACGCTATGATACTCGTGCATTAAGATTATGTCACCATTTCTTGAAGATAATTTAAATTTTGTAACTTAAGAACTTAAGGTAACTGTAGCTTAAGGAAAGATTATATTTTGAAAGTGAAAATGGTTGAGAAGAAAGTCTAGCTCAACCCTTTTTATTATTTATACTTTTAGAACGTCAACAAGATGTTCAAGTGTTAAACTTTGAATAAGTTATAAAGTATTTTAAGTATGTCTACATACAAAAAAGTAATATGAATGATTTTGTAATATTAATTAAAATATTTGTAATATCAATTAAAAATGTTCACCTATAAACAATTTGATAATATTAATTAAGTTTTTCCACTCAAATTATTAAATATAATTAAAAATTTAGTTGAATCAATTAAATTCTTAATTGAAAATAATAATTAGTGAATACTTTTTTTGTGTAGGGTGTCTAAATAAAAATTTAGTATCCAAATACCAGAGTTTCGATTTATTATAAAATTTGCTATCACGTCATTAAATTTAACAAAAATTACTCAAGGATGCATGCTACGCCAATTGTTTCCTATCCTTATCTATTTTCTGTTAAAACCTGGTTTAACCATACAAATTGTTTTTGTTAAAACCAACTTGAAATCATTTTAGAATTGGTTTTAAGTTGGTTTTATGAAATGCAACCATGTTTTCACTGTGCCTTAATTCAGTGCTGCTAAGTTAAAATGAGCGGAAGCAGCTGATTATGTTTATTTCAGTGAATAACAATAGATGTCGCTTGAAAGATTTTCAACTTAAAAATGGATGCAGCAGCAAAAAATTATGAAAAAAGAGTTTTCTGGAAGGAAAACAACAAAAATATTTTCACTGACCTCTGGGAAGTGAAAATAGACGATATAACTTCCATCGATCCGCCGATAAAAAATTTTTATTTTCTGATATGTTTGTGCATTTTTGTACATAATAGCTAGATTTCTACTTTCTATAAGTTGTTCCATAATTTAAAAAAATAAAAATTTAAGAACAATATATATAATAATTTCCTTTTGGAGCGCATTGTAAAATATCTGAGTTTTTCATACAAACTTAAACAGTTACTGTACAGTTTGTCAAATAATTGTTCTTAAAAAACAGAAAAAAGACAACAACAAATACACGCATTTCTGCAGGAGACTTATTTTATTTTGAGCAAAGTTATTAGAAAGCCTGTGAGTTAAAATCTTGAATTTAACAAACTTGCATTGTGAATGCAAAATCAGCTGTTTATAGTTTTAACGTTAAAACCAGGTTTTAACTTTCAGTGTGAAAACAGTATTAACGATTTTTACAAAGCTTAACATACACACCCTAAGCTCTAAAAACAGACAGTCTTTCATATAAAAAATGGGCGGATTTACGCCCATTAAAATTTAATTGTATATTTCACGTTCTTCTTCTTAACTAAAAGATTTTCAAAATTTTTTTTGTTTGAAGGAGTTTACTTCCAGTATAGTCCCCTAGATCAGAAAGTGTGTTTGCTGCAATGGGAAACGAAACAATTTTTTTTAGAGTTGTAAAAAAATTTTAAAGCATCTCATCGCGTATGACAGCCCAAAAACATTAAAATTCTTTTAAAAGTAATTTCGACAAAAGTTTTTCTGTTGCAAAATATTCAAGCTAATAAATATTTTAACATATAAATTAATTGAGCAGCATCATGGTGTGGCCACAAGTTCTAAAACCGAAGCGAGGTGGCGCACAATGGGATTTTTTGTGCAATAAGTAATTTTTTCGACACATAAAATCTAAAAATGTAATGATATAGTTTTGTAGAAAATTGATTCAGTATGAAGAATCCATAAATTGTATCCTAAAAAAAAACGTTTATTTGTCTTTGAAATAATGAAGTAAAGTCACATGTAAATTTTTGTCCAAAATATTGAAAACTGTTTACGCACTTCTATAGTGTTTGTACGTAAGATAATTTTATTGCTCTAAATCAAATACTAATTTTTTTCAAATATAGCCTTTTCTGTGTATTTAAAAAAAATTATAAGGTTCGCTCATATGGTTTAAAAGATATGATAGAATAAAATTTGTTCTATAATGTGCCGTGATTGTAAACTTCCTTGGAAGAAAAAAAAGGTTGCTGGGTCGTGCTAGGTGCTACCGCTACAATAAAATAAAAGGTAAGACTCCATACTTTCAATTAAAAAAAGAAAAAGTTTAAATAATTAATAATCTTTTCATAAAATCACAAAATTTTTCTCCAAATTCATGAAATTTTGCATTGAAATTTATTTATAAAATAATTGGTTTTAATAAAGAAACAAAAAGTTGTGGGAAAAAAATATAATATGGGTTATATGGGCGGTGAGTGGTGGGCGTTAATTGAGGTAATAAAAGGCTATGTGCCAAATTTCAAAAACTTTGGATCAAAAATAAATTTTGGGCTCTATGGGCGGTGGGTAGTGGGCGTGGCCGATTTTGATGAAACTTTATTTTATTCTTAATTGAGGTAATAAAAGGCTGTGTGCCAAATTTCAAAAACTTGGGATCAAAAATAACTTTTGGGTTCTATGGGCGGTGGTTAGTGGGCGTGGCCAATTTTTATGAAACTTATTTTATTCTTAATTGAGGTAATAAAAGGCTCTGGCCAAATTTCAAAAACTTTGGGCCAAAAATAAATTTTAGGTTCTATGGCGGTGGGTAATAGGCGTGGCTAATTTTGCTGAAACTTTACTCTATTCTTAATTGAGGCAATAAAAGGCTATGTGTCAAATTTCAAAAACTTTGGGCCAAAAATAAATTTTAGGTTCTATGGGCGGTGGGTAGTACGCGTGGCCAATTTTTGATGAAACCTTACTTTATTCTTAATTGAGGTAACAAAAGGCTCTGTGCCAAATTTCAAAAACTTTGGACCAAAAATAAATTTTGGGTGCTATGGGCGGTGGGTAGTGGGCGTGGCCAATTTTGATGAAACTTTATTTTAGTCTTAATTGAGGTAATAAAAGGCTCTGTGTCAAATTTCAAAAACTTTGGACTAAAAATAAATTTTGGGTTCTATGGGCGGTGGGTAGTGGGCGTGGCCAATTTTGATGAAACTTTATGTTATTCTTATTTGAGGTAATAAAAGGCTCTGTGTCATATTTCAACATTCTACGAGGACTCCTTATATTTTTTGCCAAACATTGTATGAACAAATCCCACTGTGTGGCGTGCCTAGTATTCAAGAAAATAAGAAAATTAAGATTTAATAAAATGGAATATGTCTGCACTTTATAAATATATATTTTGTAGACCCATGGAAGTTTTGTGTTTAAAAAAATGTGTTTTAACAAATATTCGAATATTCTATACACAAGTGTTGTTGTTATAGAAATGCAACTTATGTATCTTTAATTATACAAAAAAAAATTTTTTTCTTCAACATTTTAAATTTTATAGTCATTTCTTGGTTCGAGGTTCTTTTTTTTTTTTTTGTCCCCCATATACACATACATGCAAACATACTCGTACCTACATGGACACTTATAAGTACATATTAATGTGTCTCCGTAATTATACGTGTGAAATAAAACATCAAAGAGCAGGCAGGCATGTGTTAACGCCCCATTATTGTTATGGCTGACAACATTTTTAACACCTTGCATTGCTTAAATACTATTTCTGAATACAACAGCAACTGAATGACTTTAACGCAGACATTCATTCAGACTTTGTTGTTGATTGCATTTAAATTTTATGTTATTTCTGCTATAACTGCTTATCATCATCATGATAATCATCACCATGATAATCATCAATATCATCATCATCATCATAGTATTGCAATACGCTACGTTTCACAAATAACAAACTAAATAAGTACATACTTTGTAGCAGGAGGCAAGTAAGTAACAAATTATGCCAAGTCAGACAGTGGCAGTGGCAGTGGCTCTTGTTTGTTGTCTGGCATATAATTATTGTCATTAGAATTTAGCTGGCAAATTAATTTTTCCACTTAAATAACACAAAGAATCAATTGAATTTGTCGACACACATGGTGTTAAATAATTTGTAATTTGTTTTTTTTTTTTGTGTATGTACTGCTTAAATATTTAGAGGAAGTGCATATACTAATTGTTAGTTGCATTCGTGTATATTTTCGGTAGAGAAGAAGGTAAATACTATGTTGTGAAAGTCAGTTGATTATAGCCACGTTTGTTGCATATTAAAACAAACAACTAATTTATATTGTTGGTAACAGCTGAAATTTAAATTTGGGGAGCATTACGAATTTTAATTTGTAAAGAAGTTAAACAGTTTCTGTATACAATATGAATATAATGATATGCAGCAGATGTGTGGCTTTCATGTGTTATAGGGGATAGATAATAAATAATATAATGATACCTACATACTTTAAGCTTCGAGTCTAATTGACGGCATTTAGCACTTCAGCAATATCGGGACTATGTATGGAGATATATTGCTGTAATGTGAGTTCTTTTTCCGAAGAAATATTTACCAAACTTACTCCGAGTATTAGAAAGAACGCTGGACTTGTGCTGCCTCCATATTTACAATTGACATAGTTCTTTGATATTGTCAGTACGCTGCACAGTGGGACTAAATGCCTTTTTTCGCTAATCAATTCATATTTCAACAACTAAAATAATGAAGCAAAACTAAAATAGTGATGTAAATAGCTTTTTAAAGAAGCTGCATGTTCCGCCATAATCTTGCTAGTATAATAGGGGGCTACGAGTAGCCCCGTGCTTATTAATGAACAAATAAACATATTTTTGTCCGTCTATCTATCTGTCTGTCTGTCTATCACAGGCAGTTTTCGCGAGAGCCGTAAGAGCTACGGACCTTCAATTTTCACCTTGGCCGCTACAACAACAAAAATACGAGAGCTTAAAATTACAGGGTATTCTAAAGTGATCAACGAAACATATTATATATAGACACTTGAAATTTTCAAAGGAAGAGTATTTTTCTACAGACTACACCAATTAATACTGAAATTTATGAACATAAAAACTAAAGGGTGTTCTATCAGTTAATGTAATTTAGACTATGAAGTTTTGAAAAATTTCTGTATCTTGGAAACCGCAAGCGGCAACTCTTGAAAGTTTCAAAAACGCTACAACTAAAAAAACGCAAAATGAAAAAAAAAAAATCGCCAAAACGAAAATAATCGCCATAAACCGGAAAAATCGCCAAAACGAAAAAAACGCGCTGAAACAAAAAAAAAACCCCAAAAGTAATAAAAACGGCAAAAATTAAAAAAAAACTCCCAAAAAAGAAATTATGTACAATTTTATGCACTTTAAGCGAGTTTTCACTCTACACGGAACTTTTTTAAAGTAATCCATGAAATGACCACCTTTGGGCCTCATGTACGCCTTCAATAATTGAAAGAGGTTTGGTACTTGGGAAGTTTTTTGGCACTTCTTCTATAAACCTGTTATTTACATATATGTGTATCTACATACATCACTGCATATAAGACGTTTTAGGGGGAAACATTTCCCGTGGACAGTAGTTCTCTTAGCCTTCTATTGTAAACTCAGATAGCATAGAGAACCATAGATGCCACAGCCGAAACCTAAGCTTTGTACAGATGGTTGTCAGATCTTAGAATTTTTTCAGAAAAATATGCTAAAAATTTCTTACAATTTTGTGAAATGTGAATTTTTGTCTAACAACGTAGCCAGGCTGCCAGCAAATGTACAAAACATATTGCGGTGGCAGATATTTGTCAGACATTTTATTATTGTCAGATTGTGCATATGACATTACCATAATTGTAAGATAATTATTTCTATGGGCAACAATCCACATGCTGGATTTTAAAGAAAAAAGAAAGTGAAAAATCATAATTAAATGTATGCAGGCAAAATCATTGCAAATGCTTCTTTATGATCCATAATAATTTATATTTTCACTTTTTACGTTTAACACATGTACAAACGATTGATAATTGACAATTTCTAGAAAATGCTTTTAATTTGGCAGTACACCACAACAGATCTGACTTTTGATGTCAACGAGAATTTTTTTTACCGACGATTTTTCTAGATAAATTAATTGTCATACAAGCTGGCAATAAATTGTAAGATTTTCTGACAAATTTGATACGACCTTGTGAATTGACAATCAACCTTGTGCTGGTAATTTTTAATTATCACAACAGTTGCCAGATCTGGCAACAGTCTATACATATCGCTCACTTACTAAGACAACGTCATAACTCCAAGAAACTAGTTCGCCAGCAAACAAACTTAAAGTTTTCAATTTACAGACAACTTAATTTATTAATTTATTTAATTTTTCTCTCCAGAGTGGAGTATACAAAATATATATTTGGGATGGAATTTTTAGACAATACGAATTCCGCATTCAGAAGTTCCATTTATTTGAGATATGAAATTGTTTTAGTTAAGGAGCGATATTAGATTTAAGCCAACAATTCGTTTCAAGAATTTTAAGCAAGTGAGGTGGAAACGAGGTAAATACAAATACCCAATAAAATTTTTAAATACCACTTTAATATCTCTGTATTCTTTCTTAGAAAATTATTGCATACAAAATAATTATTTCTGCCAAAAAAAAACCAACTTCAATGCAAAGATCTGATAGAAGAAGATAAGAAGAAGTATCTGAAATATACAAATAAATTTTAATGGGCGTGTTTTTCAGAGCTCAGGGTGCGTGTTAAGTCTTGCAGAAATCGGTAGAGTAGAACCAATTAAAATAAAATATTAAATTTTATTGGGCGTGATTCCACCCATTTTTTTAATGGAGAATGGTGTCTATTTTAGAGCTCAAGGTGTGTGGTAAATCTCGTAAAAATCAGTTAAGTAGAACCGCATGAAATATTATAATAAATTTTAATGGGTGTAACCCCGCCCATTTCCTTAACTTTTAAACTGTGTAATTACAAGAAAGAAAGGTGTTTTATAGGTTACGCAGCAACCAAATAAGTAGAATATCATAAAATTATATAAAAAAAATTTAGGCGTGTCCCCGCCCACTTTGTTTACAATGGTAGCAATGGGAAGCTATACACTCTCAGACAACAAAACAAAATTTATAATCGGCTCAAAATGTACCGAGTTATGAAGTAAAACCCCCAAAAAAATAGAGACCGATTGCTAACCTCCTCCTTTTTTGGAAGTCGGTTAAAAATTATTTATACTACAACAAAATGTTTTGTTATTAAAATTAATTCAATGGTTTTCGCTTGGTGCAGCCTCAAACAATCAGATAAACAGCGAGACGACAGAAAGACAGGACGGACAAAGTTCTTAGTAGTTGTGATTTGTATTACATATTTTTGAGTTTCTATTTGAACACTAAATTTTCCAAAGAATCTTTAATTTGTTGCTACAATTTCATTGTACATATATCACACGTACACCGAAAGAATTTTGCTTCATAAGTCCAATGAAACAATTTCATTAAATTTTTTTCACAAATCTAATGATTATTTCACAAATCCAATGAAAATTTCATGAATATTGTGAAAGAATTTCATTAGGATTGCTTCCTTGGTATTCTGGTTTCGTAAGAATATTTTATTGGATTTATGACAATAATATTTTCTAGTCATTAAGAAACCCCTTCACATTTAAGTTATTTCATTCTTTTCATGAAATTATTTTATTGTTTCGATGAAGTTATAGCACTGCATTAATTACACTGTTAAATAAATTTGATGAAGTCTTCAATAAAATAATTTTGACGAAACTGGTTTCATTAATCCAACGAAGCGTGACGTTGGTTGAATTTTAATGAATTTTTCATTAGATTAATGTCGAAACTCATAGCAGTGTATAGATAAATATTATGCACTTCGAGAGAGGAAAGCACATTGTACTCAGCTATGAAAAAGATGAAAAAATATGTATATAAATGCATGATCTATCTAATTTATTTGTTTATGTCATGTAATTTGAAAGAAGAAAAAAAAAACTTCTTAGAAATTTAAGAAAAACATATTCATTTTAAATTAAACAACATGAACAAACAAACTACTGCTAGCACAGCTCTAACAACTACAAAAGAAAAAATATAATCAAACAGCTTCTAAGTAATACGAGTATCTATTACATGTGAAATGTTTTGACATTATTAATGTCTGGCGCATGAGCGCAGCTCCCTTAACGACACGTTCTTAACACACGTATGCACATACAGCTGTTTTTTTTTCTCAATAATATCCAAAAAAAAAAAAAAAATCTAAAATCTAACATGATCTTTGCTGAAAAATTTTACGTGCCACAAGTTTTTATTATTATTCGTAACTTGATTTAATAGATCTCAACGCTTTATCTGTTAAGATAATAAATTTTAAATTTTAAATTTTAGATTATTTACACGTTTTATGAGTTTAATATATACATACGTATATATTTTTTTCTTGTGTAAACAAAAACATAATTTACCTTAAACTATTACGAGTTGTAAATTGCTTGTATTTTCTAGGTAATTCGTAGCGTTGGGTGTAATAAAAATTTCAAAATTTCCACCATCATAAATATTTCATTTATTATTTTATGACTAATAACATGTTTCTGTTTATTGCGCGTGGAATGGGTAAACAATTTCACTTTATGAGAGGTGGTGTTTTTATTTATTCATATTTTCGATTAAATTTCTTTTTAATTCTGTTAAAATTATTAGTTTTTGGAAATTGTAAGTTTTAAATAAATTAACCTGATTTTATTGGGCTACGTTAGTTGTGTGGTAATTTATGTTATCTATATTTCCTGAATAATAAAATTGTAGCAGAATATATTATTATAGACCTCACTGAAACTGAAAAGGGTATATCTAGCGTAAGCTAAAATGTAAAACGTCACAACAAAACTTTTTATAATATTAGAGAAATGAAGTAATGATAGGAACGCTATTAGCGTAAACTACTTAGTTTACTTTGAAACTAATTCCTAGTTTACACAAAGCAAGTCTTGTTGCTAAGCTGAATATTTTGTGGGAGAGAAGGACGAGGGAAAAGAAACGAGTACTGAGTTTCATGTACTTGCAATACGTTTTGCTTTCTCATTCGTAATGTTTAAAAAAGCACACATGCATACACAAAACTATGAATGAAAAATATGAGCTGAAAAATAACCATTGTGTGAACGCCGATGAAAGTTCAAGGAAGAAAGAGTGATGAGCTTAGCAATAAGACTTGGCTAGTGGGAAGTGGGACTAAGATGTGCTAACAAGCGTTCAGCTCTTATGGGTCCCACAGACAAATGATATTCCTCCTTTATATTTTCGGTATAAAAGATTATTTACTCAGCTTCTTTTTAGGGTTCCGTACACCAAAGGTGAAGAGGAAAGGAAAAAAAGCGCCAAACTGAAAGAAATCTCTAAAAAAAAATCGCTAACAAAATAAAAATCGCTAAAATAAAAAATGCCAAAAACCGAAAAAGTCGCTAAAACGAAAAAAAAACGCCAAAACTAAAAAAACCCCAAAAAACTAAAAAAAAAAATCGCCAAAACCTAAAAAAGAACGCCCAACAACGAAAAAATACCAAAAACAAAAAAAAAATCCAAAACTATATATTATATGAGCTAAAGTTCGTATAGTATGACATATCTAGTGTCCCTACTGAATCCTTCGTGTGCGAGTCACTGTCGGACTTTGCTGAATTTATTAGGGTCCTTGCACTAAAGGTGCAAAGTCCTAGTTTACACTTTGCAAGTCTTATTGCTAAGCTGATAAGTTTTATAGGTGAGCGAGACGAGGGGAAAAGAAACGTTTCTCTTCCCCTCGTCTATCTCTCCCACAAACTAATAAGACTTGCATATGTAGTGTAAATTAGGATAAAGTAACCTTATTGTTTTGGCTACGATGACCGTCCGTCCATCTTTCTGTCTGTTACAGGATGATTTCTCAAGAACTGTAAGGCCTGCGAACCTGATTTATTTTAACAGAGTATATAAAACTTTATCCACTACAGCAACAAATAAATGACGGTATAAAACTAAAGGGTATTCTAAAACGAAACAGAAAATAACACACAGACACTAGACATTTTATAATTAAGTGTATTTTTATGCAGACTACACCAAGTAACACTGAAATTTAAAAAAATCTAAACTAAAGGGTGATCTAGCAGTTTATGTAATTTTGTTTATGTTCTTTTAACAACTTGCTGTATCTTGAAAGGAGAGGCAAAAATGTTTGAAGTTTTCAAAAACCCTAAAACTAGAAAAAAAAAATATGAAACAAAAAAAGTGAAAAAAGGGTTCGTATGAAAAATTTCACCAAAAATAAAACAAATCGCTTAAACAAACAAAAATCATCAAAAGTAAAAAGGTCGTCAAAAAGCCAAAAAAAATCGCTTAAACCCGAAAAAACGCCAAAACGAAAAAACACCAAAAAATAGCTTAAACTTACAAAAATTTTAAAAATAAAAGAGCGTCAAAACTAAAAAATCCCAAGAACCTAAAAAAATCGCAAAAAAAAACCCAAAAATAAAAATTGTTAAAACTTAAAAAAATTAAAAAAAGAGAAAGCGTCAAAACTAAAAAAAAGCCAAAAACCGAAACAAAATCGCCAAAAAGAAAAAAGGTGCCCTACGGAACCCTTTCAATGCGAGTCAAAGTCTCACTATGTTTACTATTTTATAGCCGCATCATTTGTCTTTTAACTTCGTGGTTTTCAATATATAATTAAAAAAGGCACAATTCGACGGTCCCATACCAAAACATGCTAAGTCAACATAACATGTTAAGCTGGGAATATCATTTCTGAATCGTTTATTAACTTAGATGCTGTAAAATTTTGATGGTAAACGGACTATTCTAGCAAAAGTTATGAGCAAAAATGTACTTATGCCAGCCATACACTTCACAAGTTCAGTGCTCAACTCTGGCACTGCGTAAACAAGGCTTGTGACACACACTATACAAGTAAACTGTAAATTTTTTATTTAAATTCGCCATAATGCTGGTGATTCTTTGTATAATTCTAGGAACTCTGTCCAGAATATTTTTTTTGCGCTCATTTCTTGTTGTGTACTCTCAAAAAATAACGAAACTGATCCTTTGCAACATACACTACACAAGTTCACTGTACAGTTTTCAAACTTGAGCAAATTTCAAAACCATTTTTATATTTACTCAGTTCACTGCGTAAATATCACAACCACCCCCATACACTACACAAACGCACTGTACAGTGCCAGACTTGTGCAGTGCACTTGTGAAGTGTATGGTCGGCATTAGCATAAATTTTCAAAGTTTAAAAAACCTCCCTTTTTAAATGTCTTTGAAGGATTGTATCTCAAAACTGGCTTTTTTGACTTCGCATGTTTTAGAATGGATCCGTCGAATTCATGAGCACTTATGTTTTCAATTTTAAAATTGTAAATACATTTAATAAAATCAAAATAAGTATATTATATTTTTTTTTTTTTTTTATTTTTAAAATTTTTAAACGCACTAATAATCCCAAATTATTATTTTACTTATTGAGTAAAATATTTTTTATTAAAAATACATTGAAATTGATTATTGAGGGGTTTAGCTGGATCCTATGCGCATTTCACTGTTGCTAATGCAGATCATCAGGGAACCTTTACCCAAATTTCTTAGAACAACTAGAAGCTGGAAAAAAAGTCAGCCAATGTAGCAATGGTAAAGTAAGAAAATAAAAAAACATGTTGATTATTGAGTTCTTGTTTCAACTTTGTTATTTGTTGTTAGGCTTCTCATTTGTTTAAATGAAAGTTTATAACATAATAACTCTAGTTGTTCTAAGAAATTTGGGTAAAGGTTCCCTGATGATCTGCATTAGCAACAGTGAAATGCGCATAGGATCCAGCTAAACCCCTCAATAATCAATTTCAATGTATTTTTAATAAAAAATATTTTACTCAATAAGTAAAATAATAATTTGGGATTATTAGTGCGTTTAAAAATTTTAAACTTAAATTTTAACAATTTCCATAAAAACACTAAATATTATATTTTTGTTTTAAATTTCAAAATGAAACTGTGCCAAAAAAACTTTGAGTTTTGTAGAACTTATTTACTCTGTCTATATATAAAATTTTTTTTTAATTTCAAAATGAAACTGTACCAAAAAAACTTTGAGTTTTGTAGAACTTATTTACACTGTCTACTTTATTATCACAAAAATTTACTTCTAAGAGAGCGAAACAATAAGACCATGACTTTTTCAATAATCTTCCTCCTTAAAGGGCAACACTGCTCCTGTCAGCTGAAATTAACAAATATTAGTTATCAGTTGCCATACATAATAATATTGTGGTAATTGGCAACGCAACTAAAGTTTGGCTGCCATCCACAATATAAGCTATTGTATTACGCTATTTTTATTTTTATGTCACGCTATTCTCTTGGCCTGCTGTTAGAAAATAAAAAGTTTTGTTCAACGAATTTCTTGAAAAATATCACATACCAATTCCGTAAAGATAGATGGATGGTGCCAGTCGTTAAGTCAACAGTAAATGTGCTCATAGGAGTACCTTAGACTAAAATTTTAAATTATAATCAGGAATAATTCCTTGATCGGACTTAAGTTCAGAATTTTCAATTATTATTGAATAAAATATTTGTATTAATTAATGTGATTTTCTAAAGAAGAGAAAACAAATTAAACTAGACTATTTAGCTGAAGGAAATGCGCATTTTTCCATGCAGCCACGCATTTCATCAGCGAATACTGATTGAGAAATTATTGCTGATTAGAATTCAGTTAAATTTATTATGTATAATTTTTAATTATATTTGAAAAAATCATAGTCATTTTGTACAGGGTTTCTTACCGGATTTTGACCGATCTGGGTAAAAAATATTGCCTGAAATAACAAAGTAGCTCATGCTCTTTGCTGTTGGAGATTAACTTCAGCTTTCAAACTGGCCTCCATTAGATTTAACTATTTATGAAAAGCATATATGTAACTTGGCTTTGTGGGTATTTATTAATGATTCCTACTACTGCTGCTTATTGTTATGGATAACATCAAATCTAATCATAATTAAAAGTAAACGTTTGCTGTTATTTCTTTCGAACACCCACATACTCGTTTCAGTTTCTTAACTTAAAAAACAAAACATATCAAATGAAACTAATAACATTTAATTATAAACTTGTTTAATGGCAACACAAACGAAATTTCATCACTAATTCAAACGACCGAAATGCAACAGGAAATCTGGCGCTTCACGTATGCACTAAGAGACAAGAGTTTCTTTTAATTCCATTTATTATAAAAACTCTTTTTAAAAAGCAAAGAAAAATAAACATAAATTTTCGAAAATACTACCATAATTTTTATGACATTTTATGCGTAATTATGCTTAAAGTGATAAAATGTTATTTTAATGCTACGCCACAAAAAGAGAAAATATTGGAAACTATTTTTTTATGATTTTTCCAAGAAGCGTTGAAAGAAAATATTCTGATAATCAGAATTTTAAGTTACTTCAATGAACAAAAAACAAAAAAATACTGTGCGGGCGTAGTTAAATAAATTTGAATTTAACGATAATTTTTGGTGGCTAAACAATTTTTTTCTCTACAATTATCATTCAACACTAAATGGAAAGTAAGTAAGTTCCTTGTAAAACTAATATTTTTAAACTAAAATGGCATTTGATAATAAATTAGTCTGAATATTTTTGGATAACAGTTTTAGTTATATGTAAAAAAAATATTACAAATTTAACTCAAGTAAAAAAATACTTTTTAAAATGCAAAGTGTGAACATAAATAAGAAAAATATTATATGATATATATATATATTTTTTTTTAAATACAAATTTTTAATAATTTTTAATTAAAACATATAAGAAAAAAGAAGAATGGTGTCTTAGGACACCCGGTTATAGCTATGCTGCTTAGCTATATAAAATAAAGTTAACGTGTTAAATAACAATGCAATAAAATCATCTTATGTGATGATGTCAATTTCGCCACAAATATTTCAAAACGTTTCCACTTATTTCCCATCATTTTCTTTTTTAGCGGTGCACGATTAAATTAATGTATTATTTGTGGCCGGTGGCGGCTGTTAGCTGGCTTGAGCTCATGTGCAAAAACATTAAAAAAGCAAATTGAGCAATCGTTCTCATTGTTCATATTTTGTTTTTGTTTCACTTACTTCAAAGAACGAAACAAAACAAAATCAAAGAATTTGTTTAGTTTATTTTCGTACTCTGCTTTGAAGTACAAAGAAATCAAAACAAAAATAAATTTATAACTATACAAGTGACGATTATTTTTTTATTTTCCTCAACTAACATAAAAAGTTCTTAGCAATAACCGCAATCCGCATGAAAAATAAAGACTAAATATTTCAAATGAGATAGAAGATAAATAAAATGAAGTCGAGCAAGTCATGCGCAAATGCTTAAATATTCCAAAAACGCCTATTCCATATATTACTTATGACACTTTTTATTACACTCTATAACAGTGGCTCCGTTTCCATGTCTCGTTTCTTGGAGACATGTAGACATATTTTATAACTTCTCTCATTAAGCATTTACAACTTGTTATTAAAACCTTGTATTACTTATTAAAACATGATTAAAAAATACCTTAACTAATATATTTAATATGCATAAGATAAAAACCAAACTATGTAACCGAAAAAAAAAACAACAAGCAATTATTATTTTATTTTTCCTAATCAACGGTCTTTACAAGAAATCTTGATAACACTAGGTGCATACTAATTATAATCATAATTTTCCTTAGAGACCCCTTAACAGTCAAGGAAATCCTTATAAATACAAGTAAAATGATTTACAAGCAACAAATGGGCGCCAATTGGGGGAAAATTTTTAACAAACAATTAAAACAACATTAATATTAATAATCTTTTCAAGTCGTGTAATTATCACTAAATAACTAATAGACAAAAAATTTTCTAACAGACAGACTTTAACAATCTAAAATAACATTTAAAATAAAGAAAAATGTTTATTAAGTTTTTAAAAGAGAAAACATGCCGCATAATTAATAAACTTTGTTTGATATTCAGTGTAGTGTGCACTGCACAGTGGGTTGCAAGCGAAATGGTTGGGAAATAAATTAGGAAGCAAGTAAAGATAAGGAATTTTAAAATATTTACGCTTAAAGTAAGAATTACAGGGAAACATAAAATAAAATTTAAAATAAAGCAATATTTTTAATTAATTTAAATATTTTAAAAGAGAAAAAAAACATGCCGTATAATTAATAAACTTTGTTTGGCATTCAGTGTAGTGCATACTGCACAGTGGGCTGCAATTGAATTGGTTGTGAATTAAATAATGAAGAAAGTAAAAAAAGAATATTAGATTAATTTACATTCAAAGTCTATTGGGATATTTTTAAATATTATTTAAAAAAAATCAGTAAGGTGCGATCTTGACTCACACGTAAAGAGTTCCGTAGGGACACTGCATAATATGTAATACTATACCAACTTTAGCCTATATAATTTAATATCTTACCTGATGTAGACATTTTTCAAAAATAAAAATTGCTTGGATTCGTTTTTTATTTTTGGCACTTTGGTTTGGTTTTTAGCGATTTTTAAGTTTTAGCGATTTTTTCGGTTTTAGCGTTTTCCTAGTTTAAGCGATTTTTTAGTTTTGGCGATTTTTATTTTTTTTTTGGAGCCTTGTTTGAATTATGGGAATTTTTGGGTTTTGGCGTTTTTTTAGTTTTGGCGTTTTTTTAGTTTTGGCGTTTTTTTTAGTTTTGGCGTTTTTTCGGTTTTATGCGATTTATTTTAGTTTTACCCATTTCTTTAGTTATGACGCTTTTTTCGTTTTTCCTATTTTTTTCTTTTCTTTACTATTTTTTTAAGCTTAGCTTTTATTTTTAGTTTTGGTGCATATTTCCGTTTTCACGATTTTTTCGGTTTTCGGAAATTTTTTTCGGTTGGTTTTTAATTTCAGCGTTTTTTTTTAGATTTTCTGCTTTTGTAGTTTTTTGCCGACATTTTTACTTTTTAGTTATTTTTTTTTTGCATTTTACATATATTATATCTGGTGATAATTTTGAGTTAAGCGCTTTTTCCGTTTCGCGATTTTTTTCGGCTTTTGGAAAATTTTTTAGTTTCTTTAGCTTTTGGTGATTTTTTTCATACTAGCGATTTATTTTATTTTAGATGATATTTTTCATTTGAGTGCTTTTTTGGTTTTTGGCGATTTTTCAACTTTGGTGTACGGAACCCTAAAAAAGCTGGTAATCTTAGACCTATAGCTCCAGCTGTTTATGACCTGGCTAACGACGACTCGTTCTCAAAAAAATCTGAACCGATGACTCTCACAGCCCAAAATCCACAGCAAAGAGTGACTTTTTCGATATGCCTTGAACGCTCTTGGATCTCATATGGCTTGCTAGCGTCCCAAATTTTACAACTTTGTTTAATAATTAGAAAACTCTTTAAAAAAATACGCACATATGCACATAATGTTCGTGCCTTTCAGTTACTTTTATTAATTGCCCTCAGTCACATTTTTCTCTCTTACCAATTCTCAATGTGAAACTTGGTCTCAGTGTATCTGATCGCATTTTAATTAGACTGAAAGCCGTAAAATATATATTATCATAACTGACAAACATTATTTTTCAAATTGCTTTTGATATTTGACATAAGAAATTTCACCCCTATAAAAAAAGTGTAAAAATAAATCTCTTCCTCTCACCCTTGTCTCTAATCCAATAATCACATAATTGGCCATCTAAAACGAAATGCGAACGAAGGGAGAAAGAACTCAATGACAAACACGGTCTGTCATCACAAAATGTTTTATGGTGTTTTATTTATTGTTGTCGAAAGATAAATCTAGTGTGCGGCTCATCATCAGCTCATGACAGTTGTTATTCAATTGTCATTTATTTATTTATTCTATACTTTTTCCTATCATTTAAAATCCCTTATGCCTTATAAGGGCTGCTTGCTATATTATTTGTTTTAAAGATTTCAAACCTTATTTATCTTTATGTGAAATTTGTGATTGTTACCATAGGCGAAGGCTAAAAAAAAACAAAACGAATTGTTTTTCTTTCATTTCATTAGTTTTGCTTTCTTTATTTTTTTTATTTCCGTTTTATTGCTTTGTTAACAGAAAAGGATAATGAGGATTTTTTCCAAACTGGTTACTTTGAAGTGTTTTATGTTTTCTTTAGTTTTTTGTTGAAAACAATTTTGTATTTTTTCCCTATCGTTTGTTATTTTTAAGTGGCAAAGATAAACAACTTTTTTTAATTTTTTAAAATTTGTTGAGGATTTTTTAAACCAAAAGGAACAATGATGTGGTCGATCTGGTGAAGGACTAATGGGACAATTACGAGGCAAATTAATGGGAAAAAGAGCAGTAATATGTGTGTGACATTTGATGACAAACAGAGTTTTAAAATGCAATCCAATTAATTTGCTAGATACTAAAAAATAAATATATTTTCAGCTCTTTAGTATTTTATTATTGAAAACATTTTTCCGCACTTTATTGATATAGTAAAATCAATAAAGAATAAACACCACAACCGCTATAAGGACATAGCTAAGCCCTACGTATCCTAAGTATTAAATTTAATGCAAGCTTTAACTATTACCTTAAATAATATAGTCAACCTTTCTTGTGAGTTCTTTTGCCATCGGTGATAAAACGTGCCTACCTTCCATACATCCTTCATTTAAAAAATTTAATATCTGTAAAAATCATCATACAAATAATAGTGACTATCTAATTATTGCAATAAATACATAACTAGGTTGCCTTAAAAAGATTACTACAATTTATACAAGGATCTTCTCCCTCCAATATATCCCTCCCCAGTTTTAAAAATTTTATTTCTTGCTGCAAGTAAGACCTGAAGGCAACTCAAGTTTCTAACGATGTCGAAAAATATAAATTTAATCTTTCTGGTAATTTCCAAAGCAACGGGTGCAAGGACATGTTTACCTCCCATATATCCTTTATTTCAACCTTATTGCTATCATAACTATTCTTGAAATAGCCCAAATAAACATAACTTCAAGCAAAACAAGGAAATGCTTACTTACAGTATATCCCTTCATTATAAAATTTATATATCTATTAAAAATGTATTCTAAATACAGCGTAGGCTGCTTACGATATCCCAAATAGTAAAGCAAATGTTCCAATAAAATTGTATAACAATAGGACCAAAAGTGTGTCTAACTCCCATATATCCTTTTTTATAAACACTAAATTTTTGCAATAAAAATTGTATTTATAGTACTAAAAATATTATAATTATGGCTTAAGTATCATTATTTAAATACAAAAAAAAAATCACAATAATAGGCGCAAGGACACGCGTACTTCCGATAATCCTTAAACTTAACAATTTAGTTTTTGCTGCAATTACGATCTAAATACATTGAACGTTGCTCAAGACAAGTAAAATAATATAGTTAACTACTCTGCCGAATTTCATTGCAATCGACGAAAGGATGCAGCTATCTCCCATATATCCTTTAAATAAGAATAATTTTTTTTTGTAAAAAATTTTGTCAGATGCAGAAAAAAATAAATAATACTGGATGAATTATAATAATAGAGTACCAAAAAAATATTTCCTTACAATTATTGCAAGAAAATGACAACTTGTTATATATCCTTAATATAAAAATTGTAAATTTTTTTTACAATTATGATCTGATTGCAGTGAAACTTTCTTACGACACCGAAAATAATATGTTTAGTCTTCGTGGGATATTTCTTTGCAATCGGCGCAAGGATGTGGCTAGCTGTCATATATACTTTATTTATAAAATTTTTAGATTTTGTAACTATTATTATGCAGATGAAGAAAATTTTTTTATGTTATATACATTGTAATTGAATAACTAGAATTGTAAAAAATATATATATTCAGTGCAAGGACATGCCTGCCGCCTTTATATACTTAATATTTTTATTCTCATATTTCTGTGCAATTGTCATCTGAATGCACACATATGGGCATGTGCATATATATTTTAAATAATATTATTAGCCTTCCTGGTAAATTTGATGAAAATCGTCGAAAGTACTGATAGAAAGAATTTTCATTTGGTATTATAACGAGCATTCGAAAAAGAATGTCCTTATTGTGAATATCTCTTAAAAATAAAAAATAAATAAAAATGCAGATAAAAAACAAGCGTTTATAAGAATTTTTTATATTAAAATACTTCATCGAAAGCTAACTTCTGTTGGATAGAAAATGCGTTGCTCAACGAAATTTTCGATGGTCATAATATGAATTGAACATTCGATTTTAGAAGTTCGATAGTCAGCAAAGATCGACAATTGAATGCAACTCATAATAAGGGACATTGTCAACATTCTATTATTATAGAGCCTAAGAGATTTTTCATAAAATTTTGGAAGGACATGCCTGAGTCCTAAATGTCCTTGACATTAAAATATTACTATTAATAATTGCGAACAGCATAGTCCTACTTTTTTTTAAAAACATGTATCTAAAAACATGTATAAAAAGCTTCCTGGCAGAGCTCCACATATCCTTGATGCCTAATTATAACAAAATCATAAAAATTAAAATTATTAAAATCGTCTATCAACAAATATAGAATTGGCAAGGTTTCTTGACAAGCAACTGAAAGAAATCACATCTTTACCTGGTGGTTTTGTAAAAAGTATTTAACATTCAACATATTACAAGTTTCCTTGTGCAGTTGTTATTTGTTATTTCTAATTTCTAACAAATATAACCAAGTATTTATAAATTTCTTTTAATCACTTAAATACCTTAAATGCCCATAATAAAAGAGGTTAACAAAAGCTAAAAAAAAACAGATTAGTCAAATGTCTTTTGAGTATTTGAAAAAACTAACATTGTATCAGCGTATTTAAGACACCAAAGAATAAAAATAAATCTATAGACTTAAAGGAATTTAATAAAATCGATGTAAAAACTAATACAGGTAAAACCCTATTTAAATATGCTCAACGAACTACAACTTTTCGCTTTTAAATAGAGGCAGTCAATCATTTAAGTAATCCGCATTAAAAATGCTTTTTATGTTAAGCAGAGGGAACAAAAAAAAAATTGTTTTAAAAATAACAACACAAGAAAAGAAGAGAAAATAATGTGTATAAAAGCCATTGAAAACTTAAATACATTTTTCTGGTTGACTATAGCAGGATTAAAAGTAATTAGTGAATTTAAACATGGAAACCATATAGATGATGTGATAATGCCAGCAAACAGCGGAAACGGCAACATACATATGTACATATAACGTAACGCAGATGTCGACTTTTGCAATGCCACAGAAAACTCACGTAATGCTAATGTTTTATTGTATGTGGTTGGGCAAACAGTTAAAGCAAAAGCAAAAGCAAAAGGAAAAGGAAAAGCAATTCAGCAGCAACAATGGCAACGACACCATAACAACATTAAGGAATTAAAAAGGCATTAGCACATGTATTAATACAAGACAATTAACTAGTTAAATGAGGAATAGGGGTTTGAGGAATGGAGAGGGGTATGCTAAGCAAAATTTCTAGTAATATTCATTGGTTGGTAGTTCGGAATAGATTTACATAACAATATGAAAATTTTCGCATTATAAAAGTGGACGCCAGAGCGCAAATTTAGCGTAAGCGATATTTATGTTTTTATTTGGTTTACAAATGAAACTATATTTGTTTGATTTTGCTGAAAAATAAATATGAATAATTTAATTAAAATGTCATTACGAGAAAACTAAAGCGCTGGAGGTACACTAAATTTTCGTCTACTCTAAAAATTTTTGTTTGGTTGATACTTTCATCTCTTAGGAATACCACAAAAAGTCTTCTTGAAACTGAACTTTGTATACGAGTATGATACGTAGATAAGTACTTTATTTAAGAAACGAAGAGAGGTGGCTTAGGACACCTGGTTAGAGCTATGCTGCTTAGCTATATCAAACAAATTTCATGTGTTAAATAACAAGGCAATACAATTATATTATGTTTATATATTGATGTTAAATTTGCCGCAAATATTTCAAAACGTTCCCAATTATTTCCCATTATTTTCTTTTCTAGCTGCGTGCGATTAGATTAAAGTGTTGTTTGTGCTCATGTGCAAAAACAATACAAAAACAAATTGAGCAATCGTTCTCATTGTTTTTATTTTGTTTTTTTTTCACTCACTTCAAAAAACGAAACAAAACAAAATCAAACATTTTCTTCTGTGTCGTAGTACAAATACCATAGCTCTAAAATTTACTAGTGATTTCTGTGTCCTAGCACAAACACCATAGCTCTAAAATCACTAGTCAGCCGATTGGTTGTTTTTTTTTTTTTGTATATAGTAATGAACTAAAAATCCTTTTATAGGGTAAGAAAATTAAATTTCTTCAAGCCCATAGCATATTTCAAAACTACCTAATCACAAAAATGCTCGACATTTCAAGATTGTACTCGTAAATAAATATGAATGGTATAAAATCCATTTATATGTCTGTCATATATGCTAACAAAAACAGTTTTTTTTAATCCTCTATTCATTCTACTTGGAAAATACAGACAGAAAAAGTTTTCATCAATTAATGTTTCCAATCAAAAATTTAATTGAATGAATTAAAATTTGAATTGTTTTAGTTAATTCAATAGAAAAAAATGAATTTATATTTTTTAATTGCTGACTAGTGAAAACTTAGAATTTTTTAATGACGACTTGTAGTGTTTGATCTGATTTTGCTTCCTTAGGTGAATGTAGACTTCACACAAGTATTAGGACTACAAACTTTCATTGAAACTGAATATTCAATACAGAGTTACAAAGGCAACGATTGTCTACTACTCCGCTCGTAGGATGATTGGATCTAAATGGGGCCTAAGCCCCAAAATTCTTAAATGGATGTATACAGCAGTTATGCGTCCAATATTGACTTATGGGTTGTAGCAAGGTGGCCTGCCACAAATAAGAAATATAAACTTTATATAATACAGTGATTCGCTTGTGCAGGGATAACAGGTTGTTTACGTACTAGGCCATAGGAGGCTCTGCTATACTAAACCGCATTCCGATCGATCTGCATACATATATTGGCGGTATCCTCAAGTAGTGCGGCAAGATTAGCGGCATCTGAACGGTGCAGATCAAGGTCCTATGGCCCTGCCAGAATCCTGGATCAACTACCCCCTACGATGAGGAAATCTACTGATTATTGGTGCCCTATCTGGCCCATCTGATAAGATGTTTAAAGTTCTGATTCCATCCAGGCGGTAGTAAAAGGGAGGTACAATAGTAAGAGAATATGACATAAGAATATACACTGATGCATCAAGAATGGTCTGCGGTGTAGGCTCTGGAGTCTTTTCAGACGATCTTGGTATAAAATGCTCCTTTGGTCTCCCTAACGAAGCCGCTGTATTGCAGGCTGAGATTTTGGCGCTAAAGGAAGCGGCTAGAGTTCTGACTGATCGGATAGGTAAAGTTGGTATCTTTGTCGACAGCCAAGCAGCGCTTCTATCTCTGAGATCACATATCACTTCGTCTATTCTAGTCGGGCAGTGTAAGATTTTGCTATCTAGACTGGGGTCAGGATGACCTCACCCTCATCTGGTTTCCAGCACATAGCAATTTTTTAGATAACGAACGGGCGGACGAGCTGGCTAGAGCTGGCTCTGCTATGAATGCCTCCAATGCCGAATCGGTAGCCATGCCGTTTGGTGCTATTAGAAGCGGTATATTCAAGCACTATCTCTGTAAGGCTGAATGTAGATGGTGCAATATAGTCACGTGCAAGGTTGCTAAGAAAATGTGGCCTTGCTACAATGATAGGCCCTCAATACAATTAACAAATAGGAACCGTACAGAAATCTCAAGGCTCGTTGCAGTCATGATGGGGCACTGGACGGTTGGTAGACATGCTACTAGGATAGGTCTGTCCTATAATGAGTTCTGCCGAAGTTGTCGATAAGAAAGCAAAGAAGAAACAATCTTCCACTTTCTTTGCGAATGTCCAGCATTGCATCTCTCGAGATACAAGTTTTAAGGCAGTAATTTACTAGACGACCTTTCATATTTATCTAAGACCTTATCAGATATCTCAAGGCGACGGTATCTAGTATCTCTCACTGCATCCGTATACTCAGATACGGTTCTACATAGGTTGACACCTTCGAGTGAAGTGCTCTTTCAAAAAGGAATCATCTAAATTCTACTTGAATGGCTACGTGAAGAAGGCAGCTACGTAAACCAACCAAGCAACTAATTAAAAAGTTTAATTCTTGTTTAATGTGAAATCTAGGATCACCATATTTTACTAAAGAATCCAAAGCATCTCTGGATTTTAGGAACCTGTTCGACGGATCTTCTTCGACACCAATATTAGTCGACATTATGGAGTCCAGATACATATGGTTGTCAGGAGAGTAATTAACATGCACTGTTCTTGTTTTTAAAATATTGATTTCCAAAGCTTCGCAATTTGAAAAATCAACAAGGTTATAATCCTATTTTCAAAATTCCAGATCTTTTTCTTGAAGACGGTTAAAATCATACACGCAGAGAAAAAATTACACCGCACATGTTCAAACTATTCACATTCGTTGTCAAAAGTGTATCAACAAAGTTTGTGTTCGCACTTTACACACTCTTGTCAATTTGACAATGAAGTATTGACAACTAGTGTGTGTGTGTGTACAAATTGACAACCAGTATTATCAATAACCAAAAGTTTCTTTCCGTGTAATTTTAATAGCGAAAGAGAGCACCAATGTTTCACACCAGGGGCTGGATTTCGCAACGATTAGTTTTGAAGTGTTCACCGATTTAAGTCTTCACAATTCAGCGCACTTTTTGCAGTGAAAATTTTTGAATCTATAGGTGAGGTTAGGTAGGAAGGGTGGTGCTATACCGCACCACCAGTTGGAGATCCAATTGGGTCCATTGTGAAGCCCTTCTGTTGCCAAGTAAAATTTACCCGCCCCCACCCCCTCGAAGAAGTGACCCTATTATGCTACATTGAGCCACCGAATTCTTATGATGACGATAGTACTCACCTGATATTTTGCGTGGATTTTTGTCGATAAAATTAACAGCACTTATATTATTGTCGCTTAAATAATGACACAGCTGATATTAACCTACAGCGATTGTCGTTAAAAACGTTACTGAATAGCAAATTCAATAAATTTTCGTTATAATTATTTTAACGATGCTTCAAAAAAAAAAAAAAAATTAATACGCCCCATTTAACATCAGAGAGGCGCTGCAACACTGCATTATTAAAAACGTGCGATAAGCAGAGTTGTAAAAGAATGAAGCTTTCCTCTATCTCTTCTTTCACCACCTGTCTTCTCTCTCACTGTCCCTTTCCTAAAGAAAGTAAAAAAAAAAAAAGTTAGTGAATCCCAGTACTGCTGTCCTCTAGTTTACACTTCCTACCTATGACGTTGCAGCTTTGGGCAGTGACAGATAATATGTTCAATGGTTTCTGATTCCTCTTCATCCCCGCACATCCTACAAAAATCTGGATTGGCAGTTTCCCAAATGCTGGTTCTTGCTCTGACCGAGCAGTGACCTGTCAACGCGCCTGTCAAGATTCGCATCGCCTTCCTATTCATGTCCAGTAGCAGTTTGGATCTTCCTGAGTCAAGTTTTGGCCACATACCCCTCGAGACTCTACAATCCTCCCTACTTCGCCATAAACTGTTGGTCCTGCTTACTACTCAATTACTGAGTTCCCTGTAGTAATGACATATCGGGAATTTCACCAATTTGTCTGATATTCCCTCATCTAATGCCGACCCTATTCTTGCCAGCTCATCGGTAATTTCGTTTCCTTCAACACTGCTGTGTCCAGGAACCCAACATAGTAACTATAACTTTTAAAAAATTTTGTTCTCACCGTTGTGGATGCACAAATCAATAAGTGAACCCTGAAATTGGTAAACACTTCAGTCCAGAGGTCGTGGGTTCGATTCCCTGGGTGTTTTCCTCAGACAAGCTAATTGCTTTGCGGATTGTGTTTGTTTATAAAAAAAAAAGAAAAAAAACTCATCGTTGCGGAATTTGGCCCCTGGATGTAACGGAAAGGCTTAGCTAGATATTCCTTCGTGTCTGACAGGAAGTGTTTTAAAAGTGTAAATTACTTTCACTATTTTAATAGGAACTCCTTTTGCTCTCACTGCATCCCATATTGCACTACGCCTTGTCAAGTCGAAAACTCTCTCTCTCTCTCTCTTTCTCTCTCTCTCTTTTCTTACCCAGATTTTTATAACTTTCTTAAATATCTAAACACCAATAATTTACAACCTCTATTTCCCTCAATTTAATTCAATTAACATAAATTTAAAATTGCTGTAGCAAAGAAAAAACGAAATTGCAAGTTTGTTTTTTATTTTAACTCCATTAAAAAAAATTGCCATTTATTAAAAATTATCATTGTCATTCTGCGCAGTAATGATTTATAACATCCTTTCTATGTTTGAAATATTATTTGACTTTTTTGTTCGTTGATTTTCAACAAACAAAAATAAAAAACAAGAGAAGAAAAAAACACATCTGCCTCTGTCGGTTTAGAAGGACAGTTTGCCAGTTTTTTTTAAATGATTTCTTCTTTTATAAACTCCTAACGTATGTTTTGTGTGTGTTGCTTCTTTTATTTTATTTTTTCTCTCTCTCCCTCTTTCGGTATTATTTTATATTGTATTTTAAACAATAAATAACATATGAAAACAATAATAAAAATGTTGAATCCATTTAGAAAAAGTTATAGTCAAACGATAAATACAAACGAGAGTGAATACTTTATGGTCAATTGAACAAAATAAATTGTCATAAATTAAAAATTCGTTTAACTCTGGCATGCTGCATACAGCAAATGGCTCAAAGTTATACCTACGACTATTGTATAGGCAATAACAATTCTATTTTTTTTTTTTTCATAAATATACTGTTTCGCCTTTATAACAAGTCGAGTTTGTAAAAATTATTTTGAATGTGAACTTGCATGCAATAATAATGGTATTTTTGTGTATGGTTGGTTGCCGTAAAAAATTGATTTTCAGCGCCAACACAACATTATTATTGCAGCTATAGTAAAAAAAACCTAAACACTAGAAAGTATCCTTCAGTTCTTTTTTTTTTTTTTCTTTTTGTTTCAGTAATATTTTTGGTGCAACGCCTACATATGAGAATGTGACTGGCATGTGCTCAATAGGACACAATCACCCAATATCCATATGAAATACTGATGCAGATCGTTTTGTGTTTGTGGTCAAGATGCAATTGGGCGAAATATAATACGAGTAGAGAATGAGCGCAATTGCATTGTTAACGTTGTAAATTTACCATAAGTGACAGCTCTACAAACACAGAGCAGCAACGGAGAATTTTATTGCAGCAAGACATCGAACGCAAACTATAAAACATTAGTAAAATGCAATAAAAATAAACAATAGCTTTCGTTAGTGATCATAAAATTTTATTTTATTTGCATCGTAATATTGTCATACAATATGGTTATAAATTTGCAATGATTATTGGATTTGATTTTCATACAAAACTATATAGGGTGGCGTTGGCTGAAGTAGTTAGCACGTTGACTACAAAACCGAAGGTCCTGGGTTCAATCCCTGTATCCGACAGTCATTAAATAACAACACCACGCATTTTTCTGATGTGCATTAGTGTCCCTTTGTGTCAGTTGTTGTAGGGAAGTTCAAGTGATGAAGGCATAGTCACTGGTCACTGAACTATACCGACTTCAGCAGATACTAATCCTAATGTAACATCAGAGCGCCCTCCTTCGTTGTGTAGCAAAATCATCGGCGAAGTAAATTAATCAATAAAATGGCTACAAGACAAAGCTTCAAAAAATTAATACGCCCAATTTAACATCAGAGAGGCGCTGCAACACTGCATTATTAAAAACGTGCGAAAAGCAGAGTTGTAAAAGAATGAAGCTTTCCTCTATCTCTTCTTTCACCACCTATCTTCTCTCTTACTATCCCTTTCCTAAAAGAAGGTAACACCTAGTATTAGCAGTAGGCATTAATTGCCTGAGTGTCACTTCTCTTATAAAAAAAAAAAAAAAAAAAAATAATACGGGAAACTTCATTTGAAATTAATTGCAAATATTTTTTTATTATCTGTATAATTTACAGTGTATATACATACTAAAGTTTAAACTGTCAAACTAGCTGTCATACTGCGTCACTTATGATCAAAATATCCTTTAGCAAACCTTTAAACAATGCTACCAAACTATCCGTTTGGTGCGGTTCACATGATGGTGGCATCATTGGCCCTTATTTTTTAAAAAATTAAGCCGGGGGTCTACTCTGTAATTCAAAACGAAAGCAAATGCTTTTGAATTTACATGTTATAAACATACAAATTCGGAAGCATTTTCTTTCGTTTCGAATTACAGAGTAGACCCCCAGATCTTGCTTTAAGGTTAATGGAGATTGTTACCGCACAATGATCTATGATTTTCTTTTGGTTGAAACTATAGATGACATTAGTTCGGGCGAGATATGCAGGAATGTTCTGTAAACCGCGTGTTTTGAAATCATGCGATTTTCAACAACAAAAAACAGTATTCTACTGATAGAATGATTTAATGCGTTCGTAGTTAAGTTCGTATAAAATATCATAAGCATATAAAACATTAAAATCAATTAAAAAGCTGCAATAATTTACTTTTTTAGTTGAGCTCTTTTCTGCAAATTAAGCGATTTCAAAACGTGCGATTCCAAGAACACACTTGATGGTTTAAAAAGGACGGTGCTACATGCCATACGGCGAGCGAAACCACAGTACAAAATCCTATTCTCCAGCGATCAATTCATATCTCAACAACTAAAGTACAGAGAGTCACTAAATCGTTTGCGGGTTGATCTTAGAACAAACTGCATGTCCCATAAAAATCCTGAGGGAATAACAGGAGGGATGCAGGTACCCCTTTTATGCTTAACCAACAAAACCAACAAAAATTTATGATTTTTAGGGTTCCGTACACCAAAGGTGAAAAGGAACTCTTGTAATTTTAAAAAACACTAATTCTTAAATCCAAAAAGTACAAAAATGCACAAAAAAAAGATCGTCAAAACTAAAGAAGCGCTTTAATGAAAAATATCACTAAAAAATAAATAAATGCAAAAAAAGACACTAAAATATCGCCAAAAAAAAGTAAAAAATATCGCAAAAAACCGACAAAATTTATAATACTAAAACAAGAAAATGGCTAAAACCGAAAAACAAATCGCCAAAACGACTAACAAACAACAAGAAAAACCCAACAAAAACCTAAAAAAACTCACCAAAGCTCAAAAATCACTAAAACTAAAACAAGAAGAGAGGTGCCTTAGGGCACCTGGTTAAAGCTATGCTACTTTGTTTTATAAAACAAATTTTATGTGTAAAATAACAATGCGATACAATTATATTATATGATGATGTGAAATTCTCTGCAAATATTTCAAAACGTTTCCATTTATTTTAAATTATTGTCTTTTCTAGCGGAGTACGATTAAATTAATGTATTGCTTGTGGCCGGCTTACAGCCGATCGGCTGTGTTCTCGTGTTTGTGCTTATGTGCAAAAACAATACAAAAACAAATTCAAATTGTTGTTGTTTCACTCACTTCGAAAAACGAAACAAAACAAAATCAAACAATTTGTTCGGTTATTTTCGTACTATTGTTTTAAGTACAAAGAAATCAAAACAAAAATAAATTTATAACTGTAATAGTGTCGACTATTTTTGTTACGAAAATCACCTCCTAACTTCTGTATCGCGCAGTAAATAGCATAGATATAAAAGATCCCCAAAAATCGAAATAAATGGGCAAAACGGAAAAAAGCGCTAAAACTAAAAAAAGACAAAACCAAAAATCACGTAAGATATTCCACGATATAGTCAAAAGTTCATGTAGAATAACATATGTTATGACGTACAAAATACATCGAGTCAAAGTCGTACTTTCTGAATTTATATTATTCACGCACGCTACTGATGAATTGCCTTCTATCGAAGGACTTCGGCTACGAATTATATAAAAATAGATTTTTTAACAAGCCTAAGAAAGTTAGCTCGTAAGAGCGATCACCCGTGACTCATGCGTAACAAATTGTAACATTTGCACATCTCTAATAAAAACATATAATAAAACAATCACAAAACCAACGGCAATAAAAGTGTTAACAGAAGTCGTTACGGGCTTTTTATAGGTAAAGTCAACGCGTGAGGCTAATAATAACACAAGTACGTATATAACATCTGAGGCGCAACAGTGAGCAGCATAACTCCGAAAATAGCGTTACCTAATATGAACACGGCCCCTTCAACTTTTTAATTACTCCATGTAATGACGGCTTTTGGCATCTGTATTCGTCGACTTATTGAAATCAAAATTTGGCGATAAGTTGATTTATCACTTTCACTTTCACAATAAAAATATATACAGCAAATGCTATATCCAGGGCTAAAATTTTAACGCAAATACATATTGGTAGTCATCAAATCAAAATTAATCTGGATAATTGGATAATTTAGTTTTCGAATTGAAGAATTTGCAAAAAAAAACGGCTTCGATTTGTTAGTGCATATTTTTGCATATTTTTTAATAAAAACATATTTAAGATGCATATTTTTTTAATAAAACTTATTTTTTTTGTAGTTTTCAATATAAATGAAAACTATTATATGTTGTATTTCACTTATTTTTTGCAGTGTAGTTAAGTTAAACTAAATTCGACCAAATAGTTGGCAAAGCCTCCAATCAATTAAACCAGAAACAAATCCCTTAATACGGCAACCATGTTTAAAACAAAAAACAAAAGGAAGCATAAGAAAGCACGAGGTAGATCTCGCTAATGCAAGTGGTTGCACTATTGCCTGTGTAGTTCAGCTGATTTCCAACTGCCAAACACTATATGAAAACACTGAAACATAAATTTCGTTCCTTTTCTGAGAATTGAACAGAATAATATCTTTTAGTTGTATTAGTTATGAATTCCCTTATCTAATGGGTTTGACACAAGTATTGACAGTTAGTATTTTAATGCATATTTTATTTTATTTTTAATGCATATTTTAGGTTTTATGAGCATAACTTAGATTTTATAGAGCATGAAAAAAAACAGGCCTACCTATCACCATCAGCGAGGCAAACTTAATCGGTTTCAGTTACAAATAAATTCAAATACTCAAATACATTTCCGTCGATTAGCAACACTGTTATACTCTTGTCGCTCCTTTGTCGAAAGCTAAATGCAAAGGTATAACAATATGGTCAGCTGGTTACTGGTTTGCCGCACAGTACATTAAAAATACATTATTACTGCGGGAAACCAATAACCACCCGACGATATGTGCGCGGAAATATCAAATCAATTAAGCTATGAAGTGCGCATCACTGTACTAGACTGGAGGCATAGCTGTTAAGTAATGTTTAATAATCGTAATAGTTACTAATTTGATTACTTTTTTTTAAGGTGAAGTAATGATTAAATTACGATTATATTCAGTTTCGCACGATTACTAATTGATTACGATTACTAATAATGGAAAAGTAATCTGAATTACTTAATATTACCAAAAATAATCAAAAAGAATCAAAAGTAATCAAAAAATAATCCGATTACTTCTAAGGATTACTTTTGATTATTTTTGATTATTTATTAAGAATCAAAAGTAATCTTTGAAAGTAGTCGGATTACTTTTTGATTACTTTTGATTCTTTTTGATTATTTTTAGTAATTTTAAGTAATTCAGATTATTAGTAATCGTAGTCAATTATTTATCAGCAATTCTTTTTAAGGCAATTACATATATAATCATTACAATTCTTTTTAAAATGTAATTTAATTGATTACTAATCGTAAGCGAAATTTAACAGCTCTGACTGTAGGTGGTAATTGCACTTTTTCATTGTTCACTTCAACAAAAACTTAATAAAACTATTATTTTTAAATTAAAAATAAAATTATCCAAAAAAAAAAAATCTGAATATTTAACTGCCATTTACCAGGAATTTCGAAAAACCAAAATACCACTTATTAGCTCATTTAGTTTTAAGCAAAATTCTCTGTTAATCATAATCATAAACTTTAATATTAAATACGTGCGCAACATAAATGATTAATATTTCGGCGCCACAAAAACACAAATCATTTATTTTACTTGAAATAACGTTTTACGACTTCCGTCCCACTATCAAAATCTCTTAGAAGAAGAAAAATAAAACTTAACAACAATGAAATCCATACAAAACAAAAGCGTCGAAACTCTATAACGAACGAACAACTGACAGTCTGACATTTTGTTGATGTTAATTTCTCGCCTTTGTTGATGTTAATTTTTCTCCAGACACAAAAGTTATTATAATTATATATAACGTTTTTTTTTCTTTCTTTTTCTTATTTTATTATTTTCAATAGGCGTTTGGAAAAAAAGAAGGTTTTAATTTTGTGCGCGGTGGAACTTAATTCAAAGTGAAATTTTATCTGAAATGAAATTATAGATGAGTTTTTGTTTTCGTCTTATTTTTATGGTCGTTCTGTTTCTAATCCAAACATGATCATTAATAATAATAATTGGTTGCATTCATACAACAAACAATTCCATTCAAGCCATCAAACACATCTGTGTGTTTGTGTTTTTGTATTTAAGAGACCCTTTTATTTTGTGAAATCATTGATTAGGATAAATGATGATTTAGCAAACAAAAGCTGAAGGTGGAACTACTGTAATTTAATATTAATTTTTTCTAAATTTTCGTATTAATCATAAAAAGGGCGCCTTATGCTTTGCAAAGAGTTGCTTACAAGTTTTACGTTTCTTTTTAAACAAATGATGATGTTCTCTCTATTTTATCTAATTATTAACGTATAGAAAGAACATCAAACAGGATATTCGGCAGAGCCGAATGGTTTATTCATACTTTTAATTTCACTTCTATTATGTGGGGATGTGTGTGCAATTGTTTGTGTCTCAGATCTCATCAATCAATTTCCACAGTGATTAAGAGAACTTGAGAAAAATCTCAACATTTTAATTGTTTAACGAGTATGATGCTTAAAACTACCTGCTACATTTAGGTTTAGTTTTCCAAAAGATATGCTTTAATCTTCATCTCAGGCATTAAACACATTCACCACAGCAAGCTACCGACTTCAATATGTCAATCAGATATATACATAGCTCATTTAATTCATTAGTGTCATAATTCAAAACAGAACAGAGCAGAAAACTCGTTTAAAGTTTTCAATTTATATAAACCTCAATGAAGACATGAAATTATACTTCTCTCGAACACAAAATGCCGATTTGTATTGCATTATTAACTCAAAAAAACGAATTTTTTCACTTATGAAGTAAGTTAGCGACATGTTTGTATGATAATAATTGTTTTGACGACAGCAAGACAATACGGAGGCAGGTTGTTGCCCATGCTAATTTCGTCGTTTGGCTACAATAAGCAAATAGAGTGATGCCAATATAATGCAAAATGTAGAATAAATGATAGCTTATTATTATTATTATTAAGCAGAAAGACGAACCCGAAATGCATGTAAAAAATAAATTTATTAATTAATAAATGTGAAATATACATCTATTTATACTTAAAAATCAGCTGATGCTGCTGCCGTCTCCAGAATAATTAAGCACCTGGCTACAAGGCGACAAATGCAGCTACCCAGCTAACTAAAACATTCGTAAATAATATCGAATTTGAATGTTGCGTAAACATTTCTCGGACAAAACACTCGAGAACGGCTATCGTAAACGGAAAGAGAAAGAGCTGCTAGAGCTCGCTCGTCGCTCAGTTTGTGGCATCAAATATTTCGATTTCGATGTTTCGCTCATGAATCAATAGCGAACCTTTAGCAATAAATAACTTCATTAATTTCATTGCTTCGAAATAGCAAAAAACGTTATTTCTCTTTTGTTGCACATGCAAAAAAATAAAAAATTGAGAGAAACAAATTGTTGCTTGCTGCTAAACTTGTTTAACGAGAATATTTCGAGAATTGTTCGCTACAGAGAACATTCGTTTATTTTCGAATTTTCTGTGACTGAAAATCTTCACCAAAAAATTATATTAAAGCATTTTGTCAACGTAACGTCGATTTATAAGTCTCATAACTTTTTCAAATACATTCTACATAAAATTTTCAAGGGAAACGAAATTCGACACAAAAAAAGGTAATATGAAAATTTTCTTGATATCAATTAAAATTTTGTGATATCAATTAAAAAAATATTTCAATTTAAAGCAATAACTACATAAATATCACATCAGTGAAGTTTTTCCATCGGAGTTAATTGAAGCAGTTAAAAATTTAATTGAATTTATGAAATTTTTAATTGAAAATATTAATTGGCAAGCAATTTTTTCTGTGGATGTTTTAGAAGTTTTTTATTTATTTTTTTTATTTTGTTCAAACTTCAGGGCGGCTCAAATAGTCCATGATTTTTAGAAATAACAACACTTCTCCTGTCAAAAGGCAACAGTCAGTCGACTCCCGCCAATATTTAAACCAGCTGCATCATTTAGTTTATGTTTGACCGCCCTTGATAGCAGACTGCTGCCTGATTTTAGAATAAAATTTAAAAAGAGAGTTTCGTACGCTCATTATGCATTAATTCTTGCGAAAAAAACCATCGTCAAAACTAAAGCTAAGCTTAATAAATTCTATGGGAACTTTTCACAATCAATTTCAATGGTAAAGAGAGGTTTAGTGAACTGCATTCTGGTCGTATAATTTGGTGACATGCCGAACGTTCTGGACGCCCAACTAAGGTCGCTAAACACGAAACAATTTAAAAAAAATTCACTATATGTGACTTTCTCCAAGAAAAGGGGCCTAGTGTGTGAAAATGAAGTTTTGAGAAAAACGATTTAGAAAATAAAATTTAAGGTTTTTCTCATTTTTATCGATTTTGACACAAACCCCCTTTTTTTACACAAGAGCCCCTTGTCTCGGAGAAGGTCACATATGGTGTTTGCCCATCGGAGATTGAAAGTGTGACAGATTGTGGAAGCTATAGGCATCTTACCATATTGCACAGTCGTTTAAATTTTGAGTGATCACTTGGGCATGAGAAAGCTTTAAGCAAGATGGCTGCTGCATTTACTCACAATGGACTACAAATACAATCGCTGACAATTGCGCAGGAGTCTTTGGTGTTGTTCAAGCGCAATATGAACAACATTTTGCGCCGCTTTATAAGCGTGGACTAAACGTGGATTTAGCAGGACGTCAAAAATAGTCAAAACAGCGGGTTACACTAGCTAAGTCGGGACCAAAGAAGGCCAATGTGTGTTTGTCAGTCAAAAAAGTTATGCTAGCATTCAAACAGAACTCAACTTAGTGGGTCAATTTAATGAAAATTTGAAAAAACTGTTTTTGGATTTTTCTTTTCCTCAAACACAATTCAATAGTGCACACATGTGCCGAATCCGTGACAAGAACCCATGAATTGAGCTACAAATTGCTCCATTATACGCCCTATTCACCGGACTTTGCCCTGAGTGACAATTTCTTGTTCTCAAACATGCACAAATACCTGGTCGGAAGGGGATTTGTCTCCAACGACGAAATCATCTCGCAAACAATAGGCATTTTTTTGTCATATGATTTCATTGATGATTTGGTTGATAACCTTAACAAATCTTATTTTTGAAATGGATAAAAACAAATTGGAGAAACTTTTTTAAAAGTGTAAAAAACTAAAAATTTTTTTACATTGAAAACTAAAAGGATGCTTTCATTAAAAAACCTGTGTTTCATTCGAAAACTCACGTAGTTATTGACCCGCCCCATAACATTGCTTCTACTTAATACGCTCATTTTCATGGCCACCTTAACTAAATTTCTAAATATTGTGTATCTTATACAAATAGTTTTAATTACAATTCAATAGAAAATCATAACTTTTCCGCCTGCATTTGTTATAATATGAGTATATCTCCTGCGATAATGATGATGATGATCCTGATGCTGATCTTATCATCTCTCTTTCATATTCATGTTGTACTAATTGTATTGTGTTGTTGTGTTATAAACCGTAATTATGTTTTGATTCGATTTGATTTGATTTCATGTTAACGTTCCATAATCACAGCTCTTCAAAGTTTTAGTCTATAATTTCGTTGAGCTTAATAGGAGGCATTTAATTTGTTGTTTTGTTTTCTTCGTCGACTTAAAGAGTTGACGCCTTTTTCATTTATATGTTAATGATGCTGGTGGCTTTTAATGTCAGACTATGCTACAAACTTTCTTCGGTGCGCTGTAGTGCTATTCAAACGCTTTATCATTATTGATGATTACATGTGTTTGATTTTTATCAATGGACATTAAGATTTTTAAAGCAAAATGCCGTTATCTTGGAAAATGTTGTTAACTTCTTTATCGTTGTTTCTTCCAAGAATGATAGAGAGTGGTTGGTAGTTGAATTGAAAAGAAGCTTTAGCCTTGGCTATGGTCAGTCAATTAGATAAGAGACAAGTAAAACGATTAAAAAGAAGCTTTGAAAGTATGCGGAAATTTGTTTTTAATAGCCGAAGATTTTTGAATTGTGATAGCAGTAATTTTTGTTTTTTAATTCTATGAATAATTTAATTGGATTTTAGTTTGAGTTTTAGCTTAGTTTTGCAGTGTAGTTTTTGGGAAAGCTTTTCGAAATTAGACTTGTCGAAATGATTTCCACCAAAGCATACTTTAGAGCATTAATACATACGTATTTCTGAGGCAATAAGGAAAAAGTGCTTAAGTCATATTTGACTGCATTGCAGGAGAGCACTTTTAAGCTTTCAACTCGATTTTCAGAAATTTTATTGTTCTTCCACTTAAATTGGGAAATTATCTGTTAACCTTTATTTTCTAAGGCAAACATTGTTCTACACACTGTAAATAATACATACAAATTGAATTATACCAAAGTATAACTATATAATATATATATAATTGAGATTTTGCCCAGGGGTACTTTCAAATATGCTAATTACAAATCAAAATCAGCCTAACTCGCCTTAAGCACTTTTTCTTTTATGACACAAATATAATTTCTAATTGTGTGTACCAGCTTAAAAGTGTTGGAACCCCAAACTAATAATCATTTGATTGTTCTACTATTTTGCTATATTTTGTTCTGCGTAAAACCGATCTTTCAGCTCCATCTACTTTTCAAAACAAAATATGTGGCTTACTAATTTTGTAGATAAAATCACAATGGACCCAATTGGGTCTCTGAGTGGAGGTGCGGTATAGCACCATTCTTCCTAACTGAACCTACTTTTGTCCTGATAGTTGGTAGTGTAAAGTGTAGTTATCACCAGAACAGCATTCATAAAAATATGAGTTACACCACTTTTGCGCTGATGGGGTCTCACTTAATAATGGGCAACTATATAGATATATTTTCTTTTTAAGAACTCCTTATGTTTATCATTTTTGCTTACTACTTTTCCCAAAGAAATATTATCTTGAGACTTTAATTATTTTATTAAACGAGATCTAGGTAATATTATGCAAGATTTCTGCTCGCTCACATCTATATAAAAGTAATAATGTTCTGGGAAAATCGTATGTATATACTAGCGATGCACGAATATTCGCATTCGTATTCGAATTGTCGAATATTCGGCCATTTTTAGATATGCGTATCCCTATTCGTATTCACCAAATTCAGGACAATACGAATACGAATATTTTTCCAAACAAATTAAATAAATAAATGCATAAATCCTAAACGAAATTTAAACAAATGGCTAAAAATATTAGTTTGTACAAATCCATTAAATTTTTTCAATTTCAAATATTATTTAATGACGATTATTAAAATTTTGGGTAGTTTTTATTAACTTTAAAGTACACCAACAGGAGTATGAAGTCCTTTTTCGTAAAATTTTTTTTAATAATTTATATTGCAGCCGTAAATAGCACCGCAGTTTAATGTCTATAAATTTTACATACAATATTCGAATTCGTATTCGCGAATATCGTTTCAAATATTCGTATTCGTATTCGCGAATATCAAAAATTGACATTCGTTACATCAGTAGTATATACATGCATAGCAGATACTTGAAAGACCTTGGCAATTACTACAAAAATATTAGGCCTAAGTTTCTTCGCCCCCAAGGCTTTTAATATATTCCTTATCAAGTTTCTGCATGAATGTAACTGTTAGAAGTTATGAGATAGCTTACATGAGTTTTACTAGAAACATCTGGATTATTGGAACTTATAATGGCCATTTTCACGAGAAAGTCCACTTTTTTGTCACGTGCGACAGAAAGTAAATAAGCTGATATTTAAGCACAAAGGTGACTCGATCTTTGTTAAAATTTTACCCAATGTAGAGCTGCTGATGGAAGTAAAAAAAGTGGCGTTTTCTTTAAAAAAAAAAGCATATTTGTTTGGTGTTGCACGCTACAAAAAGTTGATATTCCTGTGGAAATGCCTATAGTCTTTGCCCAGAGAGCTTTACGAATAGTTTTTTTTTAGTTTATGATTTTATTACGCTAAAATTCGTATAGCTCTGTAAGCCAAATTACAGGTGATAATTTTTAAGGAACAAATTGCACTGAAAACACAAATTGTAAATTATTATGACACAAATCAGCAGAATGAAAAAATATAATGTTTTGAAAGGCCGCCGCATCTTTATAAACTCCGATATACTAGAGATAATTGATGTAGTGGAGAACAATACTCCCCTAGTAATGAAAGACATACATCCTTCATTGCTGCCAAGCGAGATCACATACCAGACTTCCCAAAAAAAAAATATTCTTAAAGAAAAATCTACTGTGTCACAGAACACTTTTCTTATAGAAAATTCGACTTTGTTATGGAACAATTTTTGTCGTAAGAAGTTCACTCTATTACAGCACACTTTTCTTGTAGAAAAGTCGACTGTGCAATAACACACTTTTCTTATGGAAAAGTTGAAAATTTTAATGAAATTATTTCATTGTTCTTATGAAGCAAAATTCTTTCGGTGTATATTTATGTAAAATAATTTTTATTTAAATTAATACAATTTTTTTCCAGGAAGTATGGTCTTGTAGATATTTTTTGCAAAAAACTAACTCTTATATGTAAGGGGATTCTAAAATTAAAAATTAAGTTATTCCTGATTAGGATTCTAACAATTTTTTTATTTTAATTTAATTTATTTTAACAAGAGTATGCCCTTAACATTAATTTCCCTTAACTTGTTATTATGCTGAGTATTTTCGAATCCTATACAATTTTAAAAGATTATAAGCTATTTTGAATGCTTAGAACAAATCAATGACTTTAAAAATGAATACCTGAAATGGTCTCCTTACAGGATATACCAAGTTAAAATAAATCAGTGGAAACTTAAAGGGGTTGATAACACAGCATAAGAACATTTTATAATTTGAATTAATTTCCACTTGATTAGCATTTAGTCTTTAGCATTTTTAAAAACTGACACCCTGTGGTTAATTGACACACTACAGTGAGTCGTTAGAAACCCTAGAAGAAAACCAACTCCCTGCAATAATGAAGTAATATCAAACAACTGCACGCACTCAGGTCAAATTTAATGCCTCTTAAAGGAAAAAATAAAAATAATAGTATTAAAAGGTAACATGATTAAGAAATTTAACACTTATAGAATGAAAGGAATAAAAGGTTTTTGATGTCGATTATTTATTGAGTGAATTTGAAAATTGAATCTTTTGTAATACGACCACTAGACAATAGCAGGATGTCAATAATTTAAACAGAGACATTTTTAAACTATTGTTTCCTTTGCGTATGCCTTTAATTTATTTACAAGATATGAAAAGAGTTTATCAAAGGAAAAGGTAAATGGTTTTGTAAGGTATAAGCAGTAGATTTTGGTTTGTAAAGGCTGGGAATTGCTAAGTCTCATTTCACTCACGTTGAGCGACATTTTGAATCATGCGCGAGAGACGAAATACAATGATTCACTTATTCATTATTTTCTTCTCTATTAGCTAAAATATCAAAAGTTGCTTAACTAAAATTGCCGGGTATGAAACCATTATTATTATAGATATGCTATTTATGTCACGACTCCTGTGTCCATGGTAAAATATTGTTGGTAACCTCGAAGATCCAGCTGATGATAGTTTTTATAGCTATGCTATTTATTGCGCGATACAGGAGTTTGGATGTGATTTTCATAACAGTTATAGATTTATTTTTGTTTTCATTTCCTTGTGCTTAACACCAGAGTAGAAAAATAAACGAAACAAGTTGTTTGATTTTGTTTTGTTTCGTTCTTTGAAGTGAGTGCAACAAAAACGAAACAAAAACAGGGAGAATTATTAATCAATTTGTTTCTGTGTTATATTTGCACATGAGCACAAATCAGAGAACACAGCCCATCGGCTCTAAGCCCAGCCGCCTCCGGCCATAAACAATAGATTAATTAAATAGCATGCCGTTAGAAAAGAAAATAAAAAGGAAATAAAAGGAAACGTTTTGAAATATTTGCGGCGAATTTGACATCATCATATAATATATCTATATAGTTTTATTGTATTGTTATTTCACACATTAAACATGTTTTATATAGCTAAGCAGCATAGCTATAACCGGGTATCCTAAGACAACTCTCTCCTTTTTTCTTACACATTTAATTAATTTCAAAATTAAAATCCTGTTCATCATCAGTGATAACTTTAGGCAGGTGTAAACTAGATTTAATAACTCAACAATTAAATAAAAAAAAGGTATATCAGAAGAACACACAATGCAAGTGAGGATCATAAATTTTCCTTCAAGTAATTTTTTTTCCTTAATACTGAAATTATCATTTGTTTTCTTTAATTCCTTATATGAAGTACATTTTATATGTTGTGCCATAATCCTGTGTGTCACTGGTTCGTTATAATAAAGAGTTTGTATCTTTATATTTATTACTTTCATACAAAATTTTATGTTGGTCGGTTGTTGGTGTTCGTGACTGTGATGACCAGACTGATTATAAAAAGTACTAAAACTTCTTTATTTGTTCCTTTTTGTTGGCTTAATAAATAAAATTACAGCACAATACATTTTTCACAGAATTCCTTGAGGTAATTTTAAGTTGTTGTTTTTTTTTAGATTATATACTTGAATCACAATCATATGATTCTTAACTTGTTCGCTACGTGCTTGTGGTTTAAAAAATAAAAACTGCGCATATGTTGTGTGCGGGATGTTGTTTTTTACGATTAAATCGAAATAGTTACAATTTAAAGTTTTCCTGTTTATTATTCAGTTTTCTCTTCTACTTTTTTCTTTAATTTCTTTGAAATCGTTTCAAGCATGTTTAGTAATTTGTATGCTCTCTTGACCAACATATTTTTTTTTATAATGTCTTGTTGTTATTAGAATTGTCACATGTAGCTGACAATTGTTTTTTTCTTTTTTCAAGTATGACATAAAATTTCTTTGAATTTATTACCATTTTTTGTTTGTTTATTTTGCTGGTAGTTTAGTTTATTTTAGAAATTTATAACATCCGGTAGTTAAGAGGAAACATGGTAGATTTATCGCCTTTAATCTTTAAGATAGCTATAAATTTTAAATGATTATTAACTTCTCAAGTAAATGAAATTGTTTTTAAAAATAAAAAAGAAGCATAGAAAAATTTAAGCTGGCCACTTCTATGAAGTCGCATTTTCTCTGTTACTAAGAAACTCTTTAAAGCAATATAAAAAAATATGTTTTGTGATTACTTCACATATACCTTAAGCTTTTTTTTATATCGCCCTAGCAAACATGGCCCAGCAACTCATAAGTTTTGCCAAACTGTACAGTAAAACGAAGGTAGAATTAATATAGCGATCTTATATAAATTGTCAATTTTATAAAGGGTGATTTTTTAGCAACTTTATTTTTGGCAACAATGTTTTTGACAACTCAGCTGTTTTCGTGTGTAATGTTACTGTTAAACATGTTCAGACCACACTGAATTGACTTACAAATGAACAACGCTTGCAGATTATTAAATTTTATTATCAAAATTCATGCTCGTTTAAGAAAGTGCATCCGAGCACTTCGTCCATTTTATGGTCAGAGTGAACATTAAAACACCAACACGCATACGTAGAGTGCAGATAGAGGAAAATATCGCAGCTGTAATCGCCAGTGTTGTTGATGACCCTGAATTATCGATTTGGTGCCATTTGCAGCAATTGGGCCAACGTTATTTCTTTTTGTGCCCCCAAAATGGAACACCTGCACTTGGGTGACATGTGGTTTCAGCAAGACGGTATCACATGCCACACATCACGCGAATCAATGGCCCAATTGCGAGGCGAGTTCGGTGAACAGTTTATTTCACGTTTGGGGCCGGTAAAGTGGCCGTCTATATCGTGCGATTTAGCGTCTTTGGACTTTTTACTGTGGGCCTATGCTAAGGCTCATGTCTATAGGGACAAGTCCGTAACGGTTGACGCACTGAAGGACAATGTTGAAAAATTTTTTCGTGAGATACCTGCGATATGATGGAGAAATTAAGCCAAAATTGGACCCAGCGTATGAACCATTTCAGTCGTAGCCACGGAAACATTTACATGAAAGCGTCTTTAAACTACTTTTGTTCTACCGACTCAAATAAAGATTTCATACAGTTCTCTAAAGTTTGTGTGTTGTATTTAAATCAGATCCGAAAGTTCTTAAAAAATCACCCTGTATAATAATATATCTATATATATAAAAGAGTAACGTGATTGAGTGACTGACTGACTGATTCATCATCGCCCAGCCCAGCTAGAGAGCTGAAATTTGCTGTAAAGGTTCCCCTTTGTATATATTGTATGTTTAGATCCACTAAGACGCGATTTTTGGAAACTTGAATGCGAAGGGTGTAAAAAATTTTAAAAAAGGATAAAATCAGTATCCTTATATCTCGGAAACTGCGATAGATAGAGTCCAAATTCCAAAGGCACACGAATGCTGCTAAAAAATAAGCCACGACATTTTAGGGGTTAAAAGGGGGTAAAAACTGAAGAATGGTACCTTTTTTGCACACGACATATCTTATAAATTATTGAACCTAGCAGAAAGCTTTTTGGCGCGTTCATTTGTCCTGGACTGGATTCCAAATGGGTTTTGGTACTTTCTAAAAACTCGCACTCATAAGGGGTAAAATTGTTCCCTGTCTTCGGTACTTTTTTGTTAATGATAAGCTGCATATGACATACATGTAAAAATAATTTACTATGACTTCCTACAGCTCAGTAGAAGCTGAGATAATGGGCCTTATCACGAGTGTCGTATCAAAAGTTTGACTACGATAATTTTGTATTAGACTAAAGAACATTGAAAAATTTTTTCTTTAATCTAGTACAAAATCATCGTAGTCGTAGCCGAAATACGACACTCGTGATAAGGCCCAATAAAATGTGTGATTTTTAAAAGGCCCCAACCGTGCTAAAAGGGTAAAAAGGGGTCAAAAAGGGTAAAATCAGTATCTTTATATCTTAGAAACGACATTAGAAGGACCAAAAATTCAATAGACAAAAATATAAATAACATAATCTATGATAATAATTAATCAATAAAAAAGTAAAATCAATAGAAATAGTATTTGATCTTATTTTGGGAATTTACGCAAATTAGTGGTGAAAATGATACAATTTTTTGGTACTTTTGCTATACAAATCCCATTTCATAAAATAAATAAATGAATTCAAAACTTCAAATGAAATGCACATTAGAGAGAGTTACGTTTTTTCCAATCAAGAAAAAATGGCAAAGGCGAAAAAATGCACCTAAAAGAAAAGAGCAAAACAGGAAAATTTGCCAAGACGAAAAATTCGTGAATCTAAAAAGTGCCAGAACTAAAAAAATTTTCAACATGAAAAAAATAGCTTCTTGGTAATTACCACGAAAAATGATGGCGGGAAATAGTTATTTTTGGAGAAAAAATATTCGTATGAATATGGGTCTCAAACAAAAGAACTTAGTTAGAGCATTATTTAAACGAGTATAAAAAAAAAAAAAAATCTAAGACGACCTCAAGAAGAAAATGGAGAGTGAAACTTGATATGTTTGGGCAACAAACAAGCTTACCAATACGAGTCTGAAATAAAATGGGTTGACGGTTAAATGTAAGGAATTAACATCAAAAGTACACCCAGAAAAAAGATTGGTTGGAAAATGGTTAGGCCAACGAAATATCATTTGCATAAACTATATGTCAGTTCACACAATCAATTTTCTGTTAATCGAAAAAACAATCCATGTTTATTGCCATAAGGGCATAATTGTAATAAAGGTATGATTCTGACAATTCTTAAATTGATTGCATCAACCGAGCGTATGCTTTTGCCATGACTAATTCATTGATTGGTTAACACAACCGAATAAAATATTATGAATTGGATGTTACTACCAACTTTTGGTATTGGCAACTAAAAAATTGTCGTTCTATATTAAGGTTAAAATAAACACTTTCTATCAGTTGCTGCAACTAACTAGAGGTTGAGCTTACTATCAAAGTTTATTGCAGCAAATTAAAAATTAACTTTTGTGACTTTCAAAGGTATTATGATTTATGAATTCTCAAATGGTTTTTGAAAGTCTGTGCATAAGATAACAGGGTTGTGGCTGTTCAAAATGTGTGGTTGAAATAAATAAATTTCAATTAAAAATAACTTATGACAATATGTTAAATAATAAATTTCTTAAATTGTATATTTTTTTTATTTGCGTTTATTGCTTATTTTATTTCAGCAATAAAGGCCAATTTTTCTTTCACAGGTACCAATTATGATATTGTTTCAGTTATACTAACAACATTTTCGGTAGCAAGAATAACTTTTTTTTTCAAATTCCATACTGTTAACCAATTTTTTCTGTTGCTGCAACTATTTGTTTAAGGGTTATAATTAAAATATAGTGGTACCACAAGAAAATTGCAGTCGTTATACCAGAATTCTATATAGTTGGTGCAACCACCAAAATTCGATTGGCAACAAATTCGGTTGTCTCAACGAATCTGTTTTCTCTGTGTATCCTAGCTACACAATACTGCACTATACATCTATATATATATATGTATCTATCTCAGAAGCTCTTTAAATATGGATTTCAAATAAAGGGACTTGGTTGGTACATTATAAAAAATAATATAACGAATTTCTCAAACGAGTAGAACAAAATGGCTTTTCAAAATAGATTTCTTTTGGACAAGAAACACATATATCAATATGTGACGCGCAAAATAGAAAGGAACCTAAGGGTAAAAACCGGTTTTATTCAGGAGAGCCATTTTAAAGATTTAAATACGCCCTACCTCTTGTTTTGTGTAGTTGGTTTTTACTGTTTTCTACCTAGCGCCCTGTTTCCATGAGTTTGATATCAATTTTGCTCGCGTTTTTTCGAATGCAGGTTTATTTTCTGAAATTATTAATTGTGAATTATAACAAATACTCATTTATAATTCTTTTAAATCGTGAATATCACTCTGTTAGTAAGAAAATTTTTTCACACTTTTGGGGCATGGGATCGGTCTCATTCGATGCTCAGATGTTGTCCACATCAAAAAAAAAGTGAAAATTGATTTGTTTATCCTTAGGTCCCTTTCTCTATGCGCTGTCACATATGGGTCACAATTAAAAGGGCTTTATGACTAGGTTTAATGAATCAACACGAAGAAGGTCTCAGTCGAACATAATATCAAAATTGCGAGTTTCGCGTACTTTAATATTTGAAGCCTCTATCTATTTGAATCTCAAATGCATGAGCTTGGTTAGTACGTATAAAATATCCGCTAACAGAGTAGTGGGCAATATGCTGGTATAATATAAAAGTCTACTGATGAAAAGCACCAATGAAATTCATATAGACATGCTTAACAAAGCAGCAAATAACTTTCACTTATAATAAATATTATATTTATATTATTATCGAGTTTTGTTATTCGATTTAGATATAGATATTGAAAAATCTTTTCTAAACTACAATACGAGTACAAAAATCTCTATTTATAATGTCTCCACATTTATATTTTTTTAATAAGACACAAAAACACACAAACTATCTAAATCCTTTAGTTGCAACCTTTAATTTACGACTTTATCTATTTCATTTAGAAATCTTCTCAAAACCAGCGTGACAGCCAAGACTCATACAGTTTGTTCACGCTTCACGTTTCTACAATTGCATTCTTGCATCTCATAAATTTGTTTCTTTTTTTTTCGTTTCACATTCTTAGCGACTGTTTGAGCGAACATATTTGTGTGTGTCTAGCACTAATAAAATAAATGTTCATATTTATCTGGGTATATTTTTGTTGTTGTTTTTGTTGTTATTTTTATTTATACTCTTAAGATCTGTAACAAATTGCAGTGTCTCCTTAATGTTACAGAACATTGAAAATTATGACAATTTAGTGAAACAAAGAAATTATTTTTGGTCTCATGTAAAAATGCTGTCACACAGCATAATTTTTGTAAATGTCTTTTTGTTAAAGCGTGAAAATGTTTTGTTTTGTATCCATATTTTAAACAGCTTTTTCTTAAGTAAGTGTAAAATATTTATGTTCCCATTACGTTTTGTTTGTTAAGCGTCATATATTATTTGAATAGATGTGACAGATTTTATTCATGTGGTATTTAGTTGAGAAATATTGTGCAGACAGCTGTGATTTTTTTCTTATTCTTCCACAAAATTAATTAAATCCTTTGGGATGTTTATTATGTGCGGGCCTATTTCAATACAGCAAAATTATGACACATATTTTTTTTTCAGAGAAAATTTAAATTTCGTAATTATAAAAGATTATAATTTTGTGTGTTTCGTAGGTATGGGGGAAATTTTTCATTGCAAGCATATACGTACATACCTACATACGCATAAATTATTTTATCTATCTGTTTTTCCATCTAGTAAACACATCTATCTAAGAAATTTAAATCATTAATTAATGAATAGATATTGGCATCGATAGATCGAAACCTAATGAAAAGCTGGGTCTATTCGGAAATCTACTAATGCGATGCTATTCATCAACTAACTCATTCGACCAAAGAAATATATGACTTAGACCACTTTAATAATATATACATAATTTCCCTTTGTGATATTGGAGTTGATTCAAAAAGACAAGAATTTACAAATTTCTAGTTGACGCACTGTGAAATAATTAATGCCCTAATTCTGTTCGACGATTGTATTGTCTCGCCTATGGACGAAAAAAAGAAGCATTTTTGGTTTTTTAAAACAATTATTATTTATTGTCTATGCTAGAAGGTTCTTGTATTTGCTTTATGATTTTGTTCTAAGCATTATATCCAACACATATTTTTCATGTATTTTTCAAACTATTGTACAATACTTTAATTGAATTTTTATGTTTTAAAAATATGGCAATAATATTTATATTTTTCGTTCTCAAAGACAACAACCATTTTTGAAGAAAATAATTTAGAGAATTCAAAGAAAAGAACTTAGAAGCATTTTCAAACAAAAACGTCCTAAATCTTCTTACTGAATTGGGTCATAAGTCAATTCTTACGTGTATCAATAACTCCGTGATTTTTTGAACTTCCCTCGTAGTTATATAAAATGCAACACTGTTCCTATGAAGTACCACCTGTTAATAGACTACTGCCAAATTTTAAGCAAGTGTCGTCATTTACTTTGCGTTTAACAGCTGCTCAAAACACACAACCTAGTGTATTTTTCTAAAAATGGAAAAAAGTGAATTTCAAGTGCTCATTAAACTTTATTTTTTGCGAAAAAAAAACCGTCAATCAAACCAAGGAAAACATCGATAAATACTATAGGGACTCTGCACCATCGATTTCAATTGTAAAAAAGTGGTTTACTGACTTTTGCACAAAGTACAAATGACGCTGAACGTTCTGGACGGGCAATTGAGATCAGTACACCCGAAAATTTCGAAAAAAAATCCACAATATGGTGTTGGCCGATCGAAGAGCAAAAGTGCGTAAGATTGTTGATGCCATAGGCATCACACATGGTTCAGTGGTTTCTATTTTGAATGATTACTTGGGTATGATAAAGCTTTCCGCAAGATGGGTGCCGCGTTTGCTCACAAACGACCACAAACGCATGTGCAGTTTCCATGGCAAAAATCCATGAATTCAAGGGAGAACTCTTAATGGACTTATTTTCAAGGACCTCGAAAAATCCTATTTTTTTGGAGTTAAAAAGTGTTTATGTTGAAACATAAATTTCTGTTTTGCAAAAAAAAACTGTTTCATTCAAAAAGTCACGGACTTATTGATCCACCCTCGTATATTCAATTTGACTTCATTTAGAAATAATAAAATTATTATAATCACTTTGAAAACAATTTTTTCTAATTATTATTTATGTCCTGTAGTCATATTACATATAACTTAATTATAAACCCTTCAAAAGTGTAAAAAAATCTACCATAATTTATTTAAAAAATCTGTAAAAACAAATCAATAATATACCACAGCGTTAACATTAATATTAGTATGTGGATTATAAAGCAATAAATTATTAATTCAATGTTAAAATATTATAGTTTTAAATTAACTATAGTGCATTATCTTTAGTAACAAAAGGTATAAAATGATTCGACAAACGTTTTGTTCAACACTATTAATAATTTCAGCATCAACAATTTTAAGAAAAATGGCAACAATACTAGAGAATAAATCCCAAGGATTTCTTTTTTTTTTTGCAACAAAACAAATATTAATTTGAAACACACATGTAGACATTTATATATAAAAAAAATGCAAGGATATAAATAAATCACTTGAGCGCCTGGTTTGTTACATGGAATATGGACACACATAACTAAACATAAATTTTCTTACGAGGGTGGCATTAAAGGAATATTAAGTGAATCTTAAAATGAAAATAAAGTCCTCAGATTGCTACTTTTTAATTTAAAGTTTATGATTCCAGCTTTCCATTCTTAATATCCATAAACAATAAAATGGTTCACAGTAAAAATTTATGTAATCAAATTTGGTATATGAGCAATTTCCTTGTGACCGGTGTGACCGTGATTCTCACATTTTATGTTTCAACACAAAAAATATAAAAGTTTTAATTAAAAAAAGAGTGTGGCTTCCAAGGAAATTAATCTTAGAAACATTGAGCAGAAGACAGGCACTGGCTAAACAGCATTTCTACTCAGAATGGCTATCAGAAGTCTGTGACGGGTGTGAGCTTCTCATGTTTTACAGATGTATTAGTTATTTTATTTTGTAAAATCCTTCCTAGAACGATACAATAATTTTAATGCTGTTAACTGTTCAAAATATTTTTGCTTTTATTAAATACTTATTGCCTGGGAAGAAGAAAAATTTTACCTAAAAACTTTTTCGAAAATGTGATGGGTGTGACCTAGTATAAAAACTCGCTGAAGACATCAACAGTACCAGCCAGGAATCTTGATTCGTGTACTTATTGGAGGCACTAGAGATTTTGAATGAACCTCTTTGAAGAGTTGCCTAATAACAGCAATTATTTTTGATGGACTTACAAGCAAGGTTAGGTTTAATTTTAGTGACTGTCCTTTTTTAGGAAACTGTGATTTAAAATGATAAATTTTGGACGTGTCCAAACACTTAACAATTTTACTTTCATTCTTTTTCCATTGTCAGCTTTTTCAATATATTTATTAAAGAATTTTTTTCTTCTCCCAATAATTCTTTATTCATAATAATTTTCTTATAATTTTTTCTTTAAATGTCTCTTCCCCTCTCTTTCTCTCTGTATCTTTCTAAAGCTAAATACAGTTTTATATTTTTCTCTATTTTCTTTAAGTTTTTTGCTTCAATGCTGCTTTTTACTTTCGGCATTAATTGAAAAAATAGCCCTTTAACGTTGATGTGACGGGTGTGACCAAAGATTTCCTATAACTAATGGCTCGAATATAAAACTAGTTTAATTGTGCTTTCTTTTTTATTGTTGGAAAGTATCAAAAATTTATTTTATTAAAATTTTTCAATTTCTACTGTGACGGGTGTGACTGAAACATTTCTTATATGAATCAATCCACTAAACTCTCGTTATAAGAGACACAAAGTTTAAGCTTCAACCTTAAGCAAACAAATGAGCATTCTTTTCAGAAATAATGGTTTTTATTGAAAAGGAGACAGGGAATAAAAGAAAACGTAACATAAATACCAAGCAGAAATTTCTGTATATGATCACCACTGTGTGTAAATTTTTAAGTCATAGAAATATGACCATAAAGACCAAAAAAAAGACCCTTGCCTCCCAGTTTTACCTGAAGTCATGCACTTTTTTATGGGCCCCCGGTGTAATTTGGGGCCTCGGTGTCATTTTTGCATTTTCTTAGGCTCATATCTTGCAGACCTTTAGCTCTTGTCATAAAGAACAAAAATTGTGAAGATATAAAATCAAACAAACTTCATCTTCAAGATCAAAGTCGCAAAAAATTTAAAAAAATTAGATTTTTTTACGTTTTCCCCCGTTTAGGTCCATAGCTAGAAAACCGTTCAAAATTTAAGGAAACAATCTACTACAAAAATGGACCTAAGACCTCAATAATCAACTTTTTAGAACATACGATTTTCAATTAAAAAATTTTCTGGAAATTTTTCACGTGAGGAAGCCATTAAATTTTGTTTTGTTTTTGATAAAAAAAAATATTGAATTAAGGACACTCTGGTGTATCAAAAACATAAAGAAAATATTTATTAAATTTTTTAGAGGAAGCGTAAAGTAATCAAATGGAAAAACTAAATTTGCAAACCATCCTCGCTTACAATCGAGTACGAACAATTTGTTATGCTGTTAAAACCAAAATAATACAAATGTGCTAAGGAACAATAACTCTCACCTACATTTATCTAAAGGAAAACAGCAACAGAAATGAAATAATGTAATAATATATCAACAACAATCATTGTAAGCTGAACAAATTTTATTGTTGTTATTAAAAAAACAAAATGAAACCTTAACTAACGACCAATATCCTTAATACACAACACATACAGACAACAAACATACACATATACATAGAATATATTTCAAATCTAACCGATTGTTTGGTAAAAAAAAAAATGCAGACAAATGAAAACTAAAATAAAACAACAAACTTCTTATAATAAATAATCCTGCTCAGTTTAAGTGTATAATCTATGACCGACAAAGACGTGTCAAATGTTAAGACATTACAAACCACTAAAGAAAAATGAAATCGAAATAAACAACGGTCTAGAAAAACTGCTCAATATATACACATATATATGTATGTGTACAAGGATAAAGGATATTGGAAGAAGAAAAACAAGAAGCACAACAACAGCAATATAAATTGAAATGAAAACATATTACTTGGCTGCCGTCCCTCCTTTTGATACACTTGGATGATCTCAGTAGTTAGGACTAAAGGACTAAATGTTAAAAATGTGTTATAAGGAAAATACAAAAAACATAAATCAAACCGAAAATTTTCAAAAGGATATACATACAGTTATAAGTACGTGTATAATATACACATACACACGTACGTATTTGGAGGAAAATGTACCAAAATATAATATATCCATCAATTTATTATATTGATTTTTGTTGGCTTTAAATTTTTTTTGTGAACTTATGCACTCTACAGTAAGCATTTAAGTGAAGCAACACGGAATTGTAATATAATTTTTCTTAGGCCGATTTAGGTCAGTAATAATCGTATTATAAGTAAATTTTTTCAAACCAGCCAGACAAGGTCATTTTGTAGGATTTGGAAAAATTCCAATTCAGTTATACTAGCCTTAATTTAAAATGTTGCACGCAAGACGACCCTAAGCAGGAAAAAAATTATTTGCCTATTTTTAATAAAAAATTCTTCAACAATAGAATGATAATTATGGACAAATTAAAAAAACTCAAGTTTTTTATATTTTTTTGAAATTGGAAACTTTTTGAAATGAGCAAGTCGTTACATTTGATTAGGCCCTATGCTCCTTGTAGGAACGACGGGGGTCTATATATATAAATATATACATATATGTCGTTACCTTAATATAGAAACCCCCCCCCCCACCCCACCTCATTAATTTTTAAATTGAGATTATTGCATTTTTCGATGCATTCGATGTTAAAAAAAAATAATGATATAGGGCCTTTCTGTATTAAGGTAACGATATACTGAACACCGTGATCTGCCTCTTTGTATGTTTGGTATTTGTTGACATTTTCTTTTAATCCCTTTCTCATCTTTCATAAACACCCTTATCTCTGAACATAGTAAACTCCTGTTTATTTTTTCTTGAAGTTTCTTCTTTGTATGCCATATATTGAGAGTTTTAAGGATTAGTTCAAATATAAAATTTTCAGTCACGCCCCTCACAGTAAACACTTAACAAGTTAAATAAAACTATAACTGTACATAGCCATTACTTGACACTTTCCAACAAAAAAAAAGTAAGCGCAATGAATCTCTCTTCTTATATTCTAGCAACTAGTTATAGGAAATATTTGGTCACACCCGTCACACTAAAGCAGAAATGCTATTTTTTTAATTGATGTCAAAAATGAAAAATCGGAAATAATGAAAGGAACTTAAAAAATATGACTTACATTTAATTTTAGGGTGAAAGAGAGATAGATAGCGAGAAAGAGACAGTGACAGCGAGAGAGTAAGAAGAAATGCTTAGAAAATTATAATGGATAAAGAATCATTTGAAAAAGAAGGACAAAATATCGCGAAAAAAAATGAAAGATCAGACTACGGAAGAAGTATGAAAGTTAAATTGTAAGAGTTTTGAATTAGAGATGAGCGATTCCGTGATTTTTTAATAATTTTGCTCCTAATGAAAGTGATTTCTAAATCGCTGTTCTTTTAAACTGTGCTTGTGAAGTTAAGTTAAGCAGTATTTTGTTGGTAGTAGTTCTGTTATTTTGAGAAAATCTAACAAGAAGAGTGGCAGTAAAATTAAACAGTGACTGTGATCACGGTTTAACACATTTCAGCCCTTCTGCTTTAAAAGTATTTATTAATATTACTATTTTGATATATACTAACAATACGAGCGACAAGAACAAATAATTAGCAATCAACCCCTTTCAAATATTCAATATATTTTCTTAATAGAGAGGCATAGAGACAAAAAAAATGTGACAGCTATACATAGCTGCCACGAAAGACGATTTTCCTCGGCAAAATCTGAAGGTATAAAAAATAATTAATGTTGTAGCTTTATTTACTCTGAAGTAAGCATATAAGAACATTCACATTTTGTAAGAAAGAACTATATTTTCAAAACCTGGTGCATGATAAATTCAGTCACAGTCATGACTTGTGACTTTTCAATCCCTCTGAAAATGTAACAGGTATGGAAATATCGCTGAATACATCTTAAATTGGTAGCTTTAAATAAGAGCATTAAGAAAAAGTTTTAACTAAAGATAAACGTAAGCTTCCTTATAGTCCTTGAAAAATAACCACAGTTATAAAGCAAAGAGGTCCCTTTAGAATGTCTGCTGACTCCAATAAGGAGAAAAATTAAAATTATTTTCTATTTATTTTATGAAAGAACTGAATAAAAAGTTTTTTCCTTTAAACTTTTCTAGTTTAAAGGTTCCAGCCATTGCGTTTTCGAAAAGTTTTTAAGAAAATTTGTTTATTTCCAGCCAGTAAGTATTTTGTGAAAGGTTTAACAGAGTATATCCTGAGAGGTCTAAGTATATAAGGAACTGAGATATGTAAGGTCACACCCGTCACACTCATCTGGTGTTTATTCTAAGCTAAAATAATTTTTTTAAGTTTCTACCTCTTATGAAATAGTTTTAAGATTTTGATTGTTAAAAAAAAACCTTGTTTTTTTATGTGGGAAATAACGGCCATGTTAAAAAAAGTTTTACAAAAAAAAATTGTGCATGGAAAGTAGTTTGCGAACCAAAACTATTTTTTCTGAATAAGGCCTTAAGTATTTAGTACAATCAAAAAGACTTTGAAGAATTTACTGCACCCAAATTATTGTGAGCGTTGTGTGAAAGGTTTCATAGAATACATCCTTAAAGTTGTAATTCTGTAAGAAAAAAAATACAGAAATGTAAGGCAACACCCGTCACACCAGTCTCACCCATTCGCTGTTGGTTTTGAGCAGAAAAAATTTCTTTTAGTGTCTACCTGTTGTAAAATTTCCTAACATTAATATCCTTGGGGACCTTTTTTTTAAGTTACAAGGCTATTTTTTTGAATTATAACAAAAAGTGGTCATCATGGTCACACCCGTCACAAAGAAATAACCCTACTTTAATTGGCTGAACGTTATTAGGCGTGTTCTGAAAATTACATTTTTCAAATCACATGTGATTTTAAGAATAATAATGGTCCTGCAGGCGTTTTTAAATTCATATATGATACGAGGGCGGATCAATCAGTCCGTGACTTTATGATGCTCTATACAACACAAACATTAAAAATAAATAAAAAAATATCTGCATGATCACATGTGATTTGAAAAATTTGATTTTCAGAACTAAAGGCAGCTTTCATTAGTGTGAAATATATTGCAGTGAGTGATTATTTGATCCTTTATGACAATAACGAAACAGCCTTATTTATAAAAATAATTAATGCTTTATAAAGGGTTTAGAAAACAGATTTTCATAAAAAACTTCTCCTATTAAGCCTTTACCTTAAATCATTAAGAATCGTTGGCTGTCAATCCTATAACATAAGATTCCATATAAATAAATTTATATGGAATCTTATGTTACCTTTAATGTGTAGGGTTTTCCCAAAGTGAGCCTCGCTTATTCTTAAAAAAATACTATCAGACAGAATTTTCTTCTTTTTTTTACTAATATTGTTTGTATTTCTACTTAAACACATTTAACACCACAAGTATCAAAGTGTAGTTTTCTTTCCCTTTTTTATATTTGAAAGAGGTCCTTTTTTCTGTTGGTATGTGTTATGTATATGTGTGTGTGTGTGTATGGCTTGTAACATGACAGCATGGTCTAAGTTTTGTTGTATGACTAGGGATGACATTAACTCGACAGGATAACAAATCTGTTAAAATGTGACAAACGATTTTGTAACTTGCCATGAGACGACAGCAATCGTTATAACGAACATGAAAAAGCTGGTAAAAATATATACACAAAGATACAGATAAATGTACATACACACATATGTATGTACAATAGAATATAAATAATATTTTTACTTTTGTATTTGCGTAAGAGCCTGTATAAAATGCTGATATGTACAGGCTCATGTTTAATAAGGAAGGGAATTTTTTTTATTCCTTTTTTTTATGAGTATGTTTTTCCTTGCCGTTATAAAATATAATAAGAATTATTGTTATATTTTTATCAATAAAACTAAAAACTTAACAAAAGTCCTTTAAATCATATAATAATGTAAAACCATTTAATCTTAAATATAAAGCCCGTAATTTGTTCTAACAAATTTAATACCTAATTCATTTACTATAAGATGCTCTTACAAACCACAGGTATATTACGAGTACTAGTACATAAATTATCATCCCCAGTGTAGAACCACTTCGTACTGTATCTAAATAAAGTAAATACTTTACGATTTAACCTTCACTCCCCAAGAAATATTTAATTTCTCACTTAAAATGTCAACTCATTCCCCCCGCCTCAAACAACCAAAAGCATTAACTAATAGAATAGCCTCCTAGACCTTTTTAAACTACAACAAAAGGAAACAAACAAAAAGAATAAGAAAAAGTGAAACAACTAAAGTTAAGATGTTAATAAAATTGTCACGAAATAATAGTTAAACAGCAGGGAGCCCAAGGTGAATTATTTAGTTAATAAACCTGCACAAACACACACACACACACATACACAAGGAGAGACTCCTCCTGAACCTTTTACATGCAACACATTTAAGTAAAAATAAATAGAAAATAAAAACCAAATGCTGTTAATAAATAAACAATAAATAAGCTATAGTTGAGGGAGAATTTGACACTAAAAGGACATAAATTTTACTAAATAACATTTACAGTAAATGATTTTTAACACACACACACACAAACACACACAAAGTAGGGATAATTGTTAAAGCAACAATATGTCGCAAGGAAACAATGGCTGTGACTTGACCACCATGAAATTATAATTTGCACTGGTACAAGGAAGTGAATATTTGTTTCTATATGAAGGACAACTTCCAAAATGAATACATTTTCTCACAAAAATACATTGCTATAATATTTAATATCCAATTCAGACCTAGCCTAATCGATTGTGCGATCTACCTTGATTGACCTTAAACTACATTAAAAAATTATTTATTGTCTATTAACCGGCAGGCAGTGATTGTGAGGTATTGTTTCTTTCGCAAAAAATAAGACAAACAAATACAAAACAGCATAAAATAAAAAAATACAGCTTCAGTTTGATTGTGTATTTCAAGGAGTGTCTTTCAATGAGTGTAGACATGGGTCCACAAGGTGAGTGTTTCTGTAAAATAGTTTTGATATAAGCTCTTAAAATTACTGGTGATAACTGCAAAATAAGATTTTGCAACAATTCAATGCATTACTGGTGATATTGTGCAAATTACAAGTACCCAGCGTTCAAGGAGATTCAGATAGCACAATTGTGTTGATCAGGCACAAGATGACATTTTGTTTTATGCTCACGTTTGTGTTATCCGATGTTAAATTCATCGACGATGATAATGCTGCTGACGAAGAAAGTAATGAAATTATTGAAAATAGTCATATGTGTGAATCTACCAGTATCCAGCCAGATATAACAGATTGTTTCATTCCCAAGTATTGAGTTTCTGACATCAGTTTGGTTATCGACAAGAAACTATCAACAAATCTCTTCTAGAATATCTAAATAAATATTTTCTAAAAACCCATTATGAAGACGTTACTAAGTATACTTAGATCTGTATAATAAGTAGGGTGGTCAGGAAGTGAGCTATATATCTTCGGGCACTAAACGCTTCTACGGATGCGTGATCATAGTGGGATGGCTTGTTCACTAGGCGATCAAGATGTACTCGTTCTACAAATATAGAGTTCCCACCATATTTAACTCCATGTAGAGTGATAAATTCCTGGAAGTTCGACCAAACATACACTTTTCAGACTATTCCAAACCATACTCAACAAATAAACGATGTATGGAGAGTTCAATTAGTCATCAAAATAATTAGAAAATGGTGAAACGAATTGTCAACTGAGATCACAAATTATTTAACTGATCAACAAATAATTCATTCCTTTTAATGGGAGGTGTACTGCACGACAAGCCATGAACAGTTGGATTGCAAATCTGGTATGCGCAACTTTAGATGGTATCGTCGTTGACTTTGAAGTTTTTCAGGGAGCTGGAACATTATAAATTGTGTATCAAAGGGCAGGCATGTATAATTCGATAGATTTTTGTACAGTAATTCCACTAGTTACACCATATGGGTTATCCAGCAATAGCCAAAATTGTGGCCAACATAAAGAGTTAAATTTAAGTTAGACAAAAATATGGACTGAAATGATATATGCCAATTTGCAAATAAACACTTAGTTGTTTATAGCTGGAAGGACGAAAGTTTCTAAGCATTTACATAACATAATGCAATTGACTATATTAGATTTGATCGCTACAATAACCATTTGATCTGATGATCCACTAAGAGTATGTCGCAATAGTTGCGGTTGTCAGTCCAGAGGACGATGCCAAATATATAAAGTAACACTTTGCTGAACAGACAACAGAGACTGCTTGGAGAAATATCGTTCAAAGCTTTAAATTATCTAATAAATTATGTCTACATTTTCATTGATTTCAAACTGTATTAAATTGTTTGTTTTTTATAACATACTAGCTTAACCTGGTGTGCTTCGCTACCCCTCCCCTCCCCGCCAAAAAAAAAATTAATATATATGGCATTGATGGTGCAATATAATTTGATTTTGCCACGCCCGTCCGCCCGCAGACCGAAAATAAAAAATCAGACTTCACAGTGTCAACCGCCTAAATATTCTGAAGATTCCCTGAAAATTTCATCAAAATCGGCCCAGCCGTTTTGGAGTCCATACGTTACATACATATATACATTAGAGATCGACCGAAGGCGTTTTTTTTTGGCCGAAGCCGAAGCCGAACTTCGGCTTAAATCTTCAACTTCGGCCAAAACCGAAGCCGAAGCCAAATGTTTTAAATTTTAAAACTGATACTTGTTTTATATGAATTAAGAAAAAAGTTTGCTTTTTTGAGATCACTGAAATAGCTGTAATATCTATTGGATACATAACAAGAAAAATAAAACTATTTTGCAATTTCTAGATTGGTTTTTCATATGATCACTCACAAGAACGTCCAAGTAAAAGAAAATAGAAAACAACAGGGTTGTATTTCAAAGCAACCCTTTCAAAACGTTAAACACAATAGAAACTGTCGGCGAGCAACGACCAAAAATAATGTTATTTTTCAAGTTTGGAATGAAAAATATTCGGCTTCGGCTAATCGGCCGATTTTTGCCAAAGGCCGAATGTTGGCCGATTACTAATTTTTGGCCGAAGCCGAAGCCGATTAATCGGTCGAACTCTAATATACATACACACATACATACATACATACATACACACATATACATACTATGGGACCTAAGGGTAAAAAAAAATCAATTTTCACTTTTTTTTCTTTGATGTGGACAACATCTGAGCATCAAATGAGACCAATCCCATGTCCCAAAAGTGTTCCCTCCCAGAGATATGCGCGTTTTATGAAATTGAAGTCGACGATTCTAAGGTTATGTGAAAAAATTTTCGTACTAACAGAGTGATATTCACGATTTAAAAGAATTATAAATGGGTATTAATTGTAATTCACAATAAATCATTTCAGAAAATAAAGCTGGATTCGAAAAAACGCGAGCAAAATTGGTATCAAACTCATGGAAACATCGCGCTAGGTAGAAAACAGTAAAAACCAACTACACAAAACAAGAGGTAGGGACGACCTACGCGCGTTTTCAACCATGACCAATACGTTCCTGACGTCATGAGATGTGTCGCTTTCAAATGAGACCAATACCAACACGCTCAGTGATGGTACACCAAAGATACACGTATTTAAATCTTTAAAATGGTTCTCCTGAACAAAACCGGTGTTTGCCCTTAGGTCCCTTTCTATTTTGCGCGTCACATATATAGATTTTCATTTGATTTATTTAATATATTTTATGCAATGATCTGAATACTTTTAAGGTCAAAACATCACATTAGATAATAAAATGAATAAAATATTTTTAATATAATTCAGAACTTTTTTTAAATATTATGACCGAGATGACACAATTGTGCGATGTCCTTTCACAAAAAGGACCTTTTAAAATTCTTCTGTAGGCAAACTTTAGCCTAAAAATTAAAGAACTATTTTGATACTGATGATTCAAAGAAATTTATACACAAAATAATGTTCAGCTCTGAAAAGGATATAAGAAATGCCCAGGTGTATTTATCTGCATAATTGTCACAATTGTCTTCCAGGACCTTAAATATGATGAAGACTCCTTTTTCGAAAATTGGGGTAAAATGAGTGCCTTCTTTCTTATCAATAGCAGGAAAAATTTAAAAATCTTTAATTAGCCACGAGTCCTGACTATAATTTAATAAAAAAATTGTTTTAACATTTCCATTCTTATGTGATAAAATTTCTAAAATCACCATGTCTCACTGAATAAAAAGGTATTTTATTAAAAATTCAACACAAAATGAAAAATAAAAAACCAAAAACAAACACGTGTACAAACACCAAAAGACAAACATATTCGAGGGCAATAAATTAACATCTTTCCAAAATCTTTTACATGATTTAAATGAAAACATTTTAACTTAATCCTCGGAAATTTATCTTTCACAATGTAATTGATATAACTTGTGATCAATTTATTACTGCATAAGTTTCGTTTTTTTACATTTCGTGCAACTTTTTTTGTTTTTTGTTTCTTAGAATTTCTTGTTAAAGCAATTTGTAAAATTTATGGACCATTTAGATAGCAAACATTTACAAAATGGACAACATTTGACTTTGTACACTTTTTCTTTCTTTTGGAAAGGGAAAAGCAAGTCTATTTAAATGTTAAGATGTGTGTATGTATGTATGTACATATGTATGTATATAAATAACTTGCCATAAAACATCTTGCATTAAAAGTATATTTATTACATTTGGTTTTTTTTGTTTTAATTTTTTTTTATATTCGTTTTTGCCAGTGTGAAAGTAAAACAATAGTTTTGGTGAAAAGTATTTTGGAAGGTATTTTGCACCCTCTTTATATTGTAAATGTGGCTTAAACTAAAATGTGGTCATTAATTTTTTCTTTCATTTTCTATTCCTCATTTCTTTTTTTTTGTCGGTTGCTTTAGTTTTTCTTTAATCGTTAACTAGGAAACTACAACACATTGTTTGAAAATCACTAAACACAATCAAGTGATAAACGATGTAAAATATTTTGCAACATTTTTCATACGTGTTTAAAGGGGACTGAACATAGTTAAGGGGAGTGAATGACTGCAGGAATAAAATAAATGAATAAGTGAAAGAGCAAAAAAAAAAAAATAATAAAATGAAAAGAAAAGAAAAGTAACGTCATGTTTTATACGTATATTTTTTGGTTGAGCCAAACCGGATATAGCACAAATAACACTTAACAAGAAGTAAAACTTTCCGACTAATGATAGTCGCAAGCAGAAAAAAATATAACAAAAATAACAAATAGGAAAAAATAAATAAACAAATGAAGACAAAAGTCAAGGAAACCTTGTGGGAAAAATAGAGAATTATATGTTTCCGTTAACTAATTAAGATAGTGCATACTAAAACAGGATAAGCACAGATTTATTGAACTTTACTTAGTTGATACTTAACAACATGATTATGAGAGCAACAAAAAATAGAAGAGTTTTCGGAAGCCGGTAAATGAAATAAGTCCAAAAACTTTCATTCCCAGTAAAATGGGGTCATAAAAACACTCCAATAGAATTTACTAAAATAATGCAAACAACAAATGGGAAATACCCATCTCTGGAAATAAGTGCTAAATTTAAGAGCAAAAGAGCAGGAAAACCCATATATCTTTTGAGTAACAAAAAAAGTAAAAATAATTTAAACCACGATATGTTTCCAAAGATTAAATTGATTTAGATGAAAATGTAAATCAAATTTTAAAATCGATTTCACAAGAATTTTTTGAGTCCTCAACAATATACCTCGAAGGATTCAATCGATTTTTAACAAACTTTCAATAAATGTTTTATTTTTTATATATTTTTTATTTAAGAAAACTCCCAAAATCTACAGAATCTAATGGGTTCATCATATTACGAAATCTATCTAAATCTTATTTGATTCCGATCGGTTAAGCTATTCGTAAACACAGACACACTTACACACACACACACACACACACACACACACACACACACACACACACACACACACACACACACACACACACACACACACACACACACACACACACACACACACACACACACAAACCCATGCATACATACCAAAGAACGGCAATGTCTACTCAAACAAAATATTCGAAATTAAATGGTCTTCATTTTAGAAACTGCGTATAATTCTAATTGTAGCGCAAACAAGTTGCACGCTCACATATCTTCTCTCAAGCAACTATGACTATAGCCACTTGCAACATACAAGAGCATCTTTACTTCGTTTATGCGAAAGACTAAAATACGCTCACAACTAAAAATAAAAAGGCACAGGCGTATCAAACGTACTAGCTGTCTGTCATACTTATAGTAGGAGTATGCTTATACTCAGAGTATGGATATTTAGTCGGACAAAAAAATATACGCATGATACTTCAAATAACGGGTGTTTTTTTATAGATGTATACAACTTTAAATTGGAAACACTTTTTTAACTTGCGGCCCTTTTGTCAGCTGTCAAGTGATTTGTTTAGTTAGGTTTGACATTTCCACATGAATAGACAAACGTGTGAGCAACGCTTCCAAATTGTGCAATTTATTTTGAAAGTCATGGTTCTGTCCAACAGGGCAATTAATTCGATTAACTGTGGAACTTTTTCGCACTACGTTTACTCTAAATGATAGATGAATAAAAGACCCTAATCAGTCTATAGAGTCTATAATCAGGCTGTGGACCCTTGATTACTGACTCTTTCGTACCTCAATTGAACAACCATAATGTGCAGGGGCTGTGGTTTCAACAAGACGGCGCAACATGTCACACAGATCATCGCACAATTCATTTACTGAAGGAACCTCATAGTTTCAAGTTTCGGACCCGTGAATTGGCCTTCAATATCGTGCGATTTAACGCCGCTAGACTACTTTTCTGTGGAGATATGTGAAGTCGCTAGTGTGCGCCGATAAACTCGGAACGATGGACTAATTTAAGGACAACACTCGCCGCATTATTGCCGATACACTGCCACAAATGTTGGAAAAAGTCATCAAAAATTGGGCCTCTTGATTAGACTACTATGAGCCAGCTAAGGCGGTCATATGCGAGAGGACATATTAATTAATTTTCATATCAATTTAAGAAATTCATATTTGTTTTATTTCATTTCGAAACTGTATACTTCTATAAAAAACACTCTTTATTTATTCTTCATTCGCCACCGTATGTTTTGTATACATAAAATGGAATGGAGAATGTGTTTTGGCTGTTTAAAAGCATGCTTTATATGTGAGTGTTAATAAAATAGTCCTGTATATACGCATGTATAGCCGATTAATAGTCAGAGTATTTTTATACTTATGCATATAATCTATAAATGCTAGTTGATGTCATTTCTGTAATTAAGAAATGTTTTTTAACATAGTTGTTGGTTGTTTAAAGTTATACTTATTGGGTTTAAGACTATTAGGAGTGTTTTTTTTTTTATTTTTAGCTTAACGCGTTCATAGTTGTTTGACGGTCAATACTCAAAAAGTACTCAATACTCAAAAAGTACTTAAAACTTTTGTCATTCTCATATTTATGCAACGAAATGCATCTAGACGTGCTTAACCAACAGCAAAATAATTTTTTAAGAAATGAGATAACTTAAAAAATGTATATTAAAAAACAAATCCTAACAATTTTGAAGTTAATTTATTATAAAATAACTTCTAAAATGTATGAAATTTATTGGCAATTATTTTTAGGAGATGTTTTTAACAGACATGACATAAAGTCTTTTATTAATTTAATTTGAAAATGTTGCTTCTTTTTATGGGTAAGCATTTGTCTATATGTATTTCGTTACCGCTTTCTAAAAATAAAATAAATGCTCAATCGAACAAAGCTGCTTGTTTTGTAAAGATTTTTGTTTGAGGCTTTCAAACTTATTATGTTTGTAATATTGTGATTCTGAATATGGTATCAAGAGCCTTACCATAAACGTACGAAGTTTGTTAAGTAAATTCAAAAATTTTTTGGGTTGAAGTCTACCGATGAGTTCCAAAAGCGGGAACGAAATATATGCATTTCGCTAATTGCTTAACCATAAAACAAGCAAAATTTTCAGATTTTTTTTTATTTATTATTTCAGACAGCTTAAATGTAAGTGATAAATACGCACTGCATGATGACCCAGGATATCTTCTAGGTATCAGATGACTCCTCAATTACTAATACCTAGAAAAAATTCAGATTTATTTGAACATCACTTAATGTTATTGGTTTAAGGTCAACAACAAAAACATTGACAGCAATGGCCTTAATTTAAATTTTTTATGCTACAATTTTAGACAAAATTAGTAAAATTTCCTATTGATCTCTTATTACGTATATGTAATATTTCTTAAAAAAATTTTTTGGCACTATTTATTCTCTCTCGTTCACTTTGAAATACTGCTAGCAACATTCTGTGTAGACAATTTCTATTGTCAAGTCATTAATCTTATTTCTTCTTGCTATAGTTTTTGTGCTCTCAAGTAGTAACAATCAGCTTAGCCTGCCCTCCTTTTTTTTTTGCGACAGGACACTCTTACTACCACTTTAATGTTAAACTTGACTGCGTGATATCCTTTCAAGCGAAAACACATGCGATTACTTGTGTATTTCCTTTTCCTGTACACAGTTTTTGTTTCTTTTCAATAACAGTTTTATTTCTTTTTTGCTGCATTTTTTCATACATACATTGACAATCGGCAAACACACACGTACGCTTTCGTGCTGAGTTTTATTTTTTGCGATCTTGTTGTTTTCTACTTCCCTTACTGAAAACGTTAACGTTTAACTCACCAGGCGACTGCCATGATTAAGTGTCATTTTGAAAAGTACTAAAATCCGGTCATGGCAGGATAATATTGCTACATACATACATATGCATATCTATACATATTATAAATATTCTTTCTTGTTAATGTCAAAGTGTCGATGAAAGAAATTCATACATACATATGTACGTACCTTAGTCGCATGTTATTTATAACATACAAGTACAACCATAATATCAAAAACCAATAATTATTTTATGTAATTTTAAAATAATATCTAATATCCTTAATTAATGTTACTACTTCAGTCTTTATATGATAACGTTGCAATTATACTACCGTTTACAAAACAAAAACAGTACGATTTATAATTGAGTTAAAATGTACGTCTCTGGCAGAATAATTTAATACGATTATGTGTTTCATTTCCTGAATGAGTAGTACAAGTAAAAAACGTGCATTTATGTTTATCTCCTTTAGATAAAGCTTTTAAACCGACTTCAAAAAAGCAGAAGAAGGTTATCAATTCGTCTATATTTCTTATGTTTGTTACTTTATAACTCACTAGCTTTTAGACCGACTACAAAAATAATTTTTTTGTCTGAGGGGATATACATAGCTTTCATTTTGTCAAATTAAAAAAAAAATCAGGCAGAATATGCCAATTTATTTTAGTTAATTTAATTATTTTTCGAACTGTATTTGTTTCTATATTCTTATGAATAGAACAGGCTAATGTTCGTAACGCTTTTTAAGCCAAATTACATGTGATAATTATTAATGAACAAATAACATCAAAGTTAGTTGTAAATATTCTGACAACAACACATAGTTGAACGGAACAGCCAGCCGTTTTCGAAGGCCACTAAACCTTCCTCATCAGCGTTCTTCTGTGTTTTGGTCCACTGTGTGTGGTGTCAGTTGATGTAGATGTCTGCCTTATATACGAAACTTTATTGCAAATGGAATATGTGAATTGGTTTGATTCATTGCATTTCAATTTGCTCATGTGTTTCGTAATGAAGGCCCAAAGTTACCATCTCTATATTTACAACAGTCTTACCATTGTCGTTTGTTCTTTACTAACTATGCACAGGTTTGTTAATTGCTTATTTTTGTTCTACTTAAGACAAACTTTTTTGGTTTGTTACTATTAAGTATATTTGTATTTAATTTTTGCCACAAGCCAATGACCATTAATTTTAGTTAATTTAATTTAATCAGAAGAACTACAAATCGGCTAAAAATGCATACGAGTATATACGGGGCTATTTTATTTACATACACATAAAGCATGTTTCAAAACAGCCAAACACATTTTTCATTCCATTTAATATACCTACAAATATGTATGTACATATGTATGTATACGGTGGCGAATGATGAATAAATATCCGGAGTATCATGGGTATATTTTTTTTTGCCCACATAAATATCCACACTCTGGGTATAAGCATACTCTGACTATAAGTATGACAGAGAATCAATGCGCTTGATACGCATGTGCCTTTTTATTTGGAGTTGCAGTGTAGTTAGTTTTTCGCATAAACGAAGTCATAGTTGCTTGAGAGAAAATATGTGAGCTTACTAATTGTTTGCAATGCAATTATGAGTATACGCAGTTTTTAAAATTCAGAATATTTATACTTAAGTATATTTATTTTATGAGGACTCATTATTATTCTCCGGAACACACTTGGTGCTCTCTTTATGACACAATATCATGTAAAATATGGTATTAAATTATATGTACTTCAACTTATCCGATTCCAGCAAAATCTAGCAAACAGTCTTGGAGCTTATAATGACACAAATTTGTGCTTAAAAAAAGTAGGCAGGGCACTTATCATTAAAGCTTATATTATATTTCACGTGCTTCTACTGATTTTACACAACTTGACACACTCCTTTAGCTCTGAAAGTGACGTGATGTTGAATTTAGAAAAGTGGGGGAGGCCAATAATATTTACCAAAATGGGCGTAAAAAAAAAATTTTGCAGACTTCAAAAATAAGCACTAATAAGTTAAAACTAATTGAGCTTCCCTTAAATTAAACATATACATATATGCGCAAATCGCCCCAGAATAGCAGATGGTATTGCTGATGTAGCTTACAGTGTTCAGTAAAACACACGTATATCAATTGTTTACGTCTCAAGGGATTTAAGTTCAACAATACTGCGCTAATTGCCACAAAAGTAACGATAACATCGCTCTCATGATTGAAAAGCGGCGGTCACAATTAGTCACTAAGATTTTATAATTTAATAATTTTTTCGTTAAGGCTACGTACAAGCTAAGGGGTGTACCAATGGCCCACAATAGATTCAAGAGCTTGAAGATGCGATTTTTGAAGTTATCGCGTACATGCATCCGCAAATGTGGCAATTAATGAAGGAAAATTTCATGAAAATAATATAGCCCTGCAAGCGTAGCCGTGCAAGCCATTTTACTGCTATTGTTTTAAATTATTAGTGGCACACTCACCTCTTACGTTTTTGCATATAAATATGTAACCTCTTATTGGAAGACCCTATATTTACTGAATACTTACATACAAAAAAATTTTGAAAAACCAGCAACACATTTTACTGAAACAATAAAATATTTTGTTGTTTATGATTCGATTAGGCAAAAACGATCTACTGCTGTGAAAGCTAAATTACATGTTCTCATTTGTAAGGAAAAAAAATTCGCTAAAGCCAAATTAAAAATTATTATGACAAACACCAACAAAACGGAACAACATGCTTTTTTTCGAAGTAAGCCATACCTTCATCATCAGCATTGTTATGTTTGGTCCACTGTGTATTTGGATTAAATGATAGTAAACTTCAGCCCAATATACATATTTGTCAATGCAAATATAATATGAGAATTGTTTCGATTCATCGTACTCTAATGTGTTGCAAGCTTTTAATAAAATGAAAGCTTAAACTTACCATGCTAAATTTGCAAGAGTCATGCTGTGTTTTATTTTATTTATTTTTTTAGTGTCAAAGAGGAGCTCTTAAGGAAATTTTTACTGAATCTGACAAACTATTTATCAAATTTAAAAAAGTTATTTCAAACAAATGCTGGTTAGACAAATTTAAAACTATTTTTGTGAATTGAGCTCTTACCCCCATATTCATAAAAAAATTAAATAAATTTGAAATCCATTTTAGGAAAGTTTTGTATAAAAACATTGAAATAAAATAGATTTCTAATTTATTTTAAATTTTATGAATATGAATAAAAATTAAATTTTTGTAACATATTATTCCCAAAAAAATTTTCCCAAAAAAATATGTAACAAAAACAAGATATACCGCACCAGCTTAATAATAAGAGTTCAATTCACAACAAATTTTATTTGCCTAAAAATAAATAAACAACAATAAAAATATATTTTTAATATTTTTCTTTACATTCGAAGAACATACCTCAAGGGGGGCAATTTGTATTATACCAACAATAAAATAAATTTTAATTTATTAATAGCATATATATATTTGCACAAAATGTAGCAGATTTTAATTGAAATCTTTATCGAAATCTATACATTTTTTTACATTTATCAAGATTTTTTATCCAAAACAAAACCCATTAGCTGAAAATGTTTCCAAAACTACAACCAACCAACTGTAATGTAGCCAATTCCCAAACCTTTTTAAGTACACGTGCTGACTTTTTTGTACAAACTTGGAAAAAACCATAGTTATATCATAAATACTACTAGATACTAGATTTTAAGTAGATTTTGATAAAATCTAGTGAAGAAGTAGATTTTGATTATGTATGGGAAATATACTAGATTTTGCTCACTATAAGAAAGAAATTTTTAGTGAACTAATAAAGCATTTTCACTGTCTCTAAATCTAGTACTTTCGAGATTTCTTGCTAAATCAAGCTGCTTTTTTCCACATTTCCCATACAAAACGAAATGTAGTTTTTCAGTAGATTTGTAGGAAATTTAATAAAAATCTAATGTTTTCATTTATACTTTACTACGCTGTAAAACAAAAGGTGAGTGAATTAGCTACGGTCTGCTTAAAAGAGTGTCTGAATTGGCTACAATGCAGTTGTTTGGTTGTAGTTTTGGAAACAAATCAGATGATGGATTTTGTTTGGATAAAAAAATCTTGATAAATGTCAAAAGGAAGCTGGTGTAAACGGTACAGATTTGCATAAAGATTTTTATCAAATTATGCTAGATTTTGTTTTGATGTAAATGTCGTATAATTTGTAAAAAAAAATACTCTAATCTATTAACATAGAGAACTGTGATACAATTAATATATTAATCAAATAACAACATATCAAAAAAAAACCCTTTTTTTGAGTTAACAGTTTACATCTAGAATATAAAATTAAAATATATTACGAATAGACATCTGCACATAAATAAACCACAATTAAATTTCCCATCTATAAATTATAATTTACTAACAACCATAAAAACAAACATATATTTAACTGGAATTATTGATTATAGTCGCTAAAGCCGGACAGCATAATAACAACATAAATAATTGTAAAATTATAGAGAATAAAAAAAGGGAAAGAAGACGGCTGTCAGAGAAAATAAATAAGAGAAAACACCGCTGCAATAAATAACCAAGCCATGCAACAGTGGAGGGTGTTACAAATGCGTAGAACTGCAATTAGCTAGATTTATGATTATCCTTGTTAAGCGCAAATAATTTTTGGCAATTTAATGTCAATGTCAAAATTTACCCTTAAAACATTTCCGATTTGACACAATACAAACAATAAACATAACAAATGTTAACAGGGTTGAAATTGAAAGAAGAAAAAAACTTACACGCACACACCAAATGCAGAAGGGTCTGATGTACTCGTACTAGAGACAAAAGGCAATAATCATAATTTATGAATAAGAGCGCTAGATAAAAAAGAGTGCCATAAAATCAAATTGAAATCTGGTTTGAAATATGATACGAAATTGTATTGAAAGTATATTAAATTAGTGTAGTGTGGGCTGGTAATATTATCTTTGGAATTAATTGTAATACCAGTATTGAGAATATAAATGCAATAACAAAGGCGAACAAAAAACACCCCATTGCTGTGGAGTGTAAGCAAACCACATTGACATTATACAAAAAAAAAATAAACCTTACAAGCCGCAAGCACATACAAACATACAATTTGCAAAGTACTTATGCCTGCAAGTCATGTTCATTTATTTTAATAAAACACACTCTCACATGCCCATTCTGTCAATCATAAAACAAAGTAGTGACATTTTTCCAAATGACAGCCAGTCGTCTCCCATTTACCAGGAAACATGAGAGCGTTTCTTATTGTCAAGAGTTAAGTGTGAAAAAATAATGGCTTGACAAACAATAACATTAAATGCTAAACTCTGGGCTTAATCATACAATTTTAGTTGTGAACACACTTACTACATCAGTAAATTTTTATATAAAAAAAAATTCTTTTGTGGGTTTGCCATACAAGTGAAGGAGGAAGAAAGAACCCTTTTGGGCTTTTGCTTTCGATTTAACTTTTATTTTAAAGTTTGTGTTACATAAAGTGTCTTAAAGTTCTTATGAGCTCTCCAGTAAAATCTAGTAGATTTCCCATACGAAACAAGATCAACTTTGTCACTTAAATTTTATCAAAATCGACTTACAATCTAGTAAAACTTGATAATGGGGCATAGTACTTACGAGATTTCAAGCTAAATCTAGCTACTTTTTACTATATTTCCCTTACAAAACAAAATATATTTTGTCAGTAGATTTTTAGAAAATCTAATCAAAATCTAATATTTTTATATATTTTTTAATACCCTGTACAGCATATTTACAAAAAAGATGAGTGAATTAGCTACGGTCTGCTTAAAAAGGTGTGTGAATTGCCTACATTTGCAGTTGTTTGGTTGTAGTCTAGGAAATTTTTCGGTTAATAGAGCATTTACACCTGCACAAAAGCTACGAGATTTTAATTAAAATCTTTATTAAAATCTATATCGTTTATACCAAGTTTTTTTTGACATTTATAAAGACTTTTTTATCCAAAACAAAACCCATTAACTGAAACATTTCCAAAACTACAACCAAACAATTGCAATGTAACCAATTTACACACCTTTTCAAGCAGACCGTAGCTTATTTTATCATCTTTTATGTAAATATTATGTACAGGGTAGTTTAAATAAAATAAAAATATTAGATTTTATTTAGCTTTCCTACAAATCTACTCACAAAATAGATTTCGTTTTGTAAGGGAAATTTAGTACAAAGCAGCTAGACTTAGCTCAAAATCTCGTAAGTGCTAGATTTTGAGATAATGTAAATGTCCTATAATGGGTTTTGCTTGGGATAAAAAAATTTTGATTAATTTCAAAAAAATAGTTGGTGTAAATGGTACATAAAGATTTTAATTAAAAACTGCTTTATTTTGTGAAGGTGTAAATGCCCTTTGAAAGTATTAGATAAATATTTTAATTGAAATCTACTAGATTTCGTGTCCTATTACAATAAAAAAATACTGCATTCTAACATACATATATGTATGTATCTAAATGATACCACATTTTGATAAATATGGTATTAATAATAAAAAAAAATCACCACTTGCACTGCCGTGAAATTTTCCATCCCGCATACGCTCATTTCCGGCTGTATATCCTTCACAACTGAACGAGTTTCACCTTGGAAGCCTTGAATCCTTAGAGGGCTTTATATTTCATGTAGGCCTCACTAAAAAAAGTTTAATGGTATGTAAATATTAAAATCTCTATGGACAACAGTAATCGCCTCTTCGAAAAATTAAAAGTTCAGGAAACTTTTCACAAAAAAGAGCGATGCTGGTTTTCGATAGTCGAGAGTTCTTCAAATGTTTAAGACATACGTCATTATGCCAGAGGTAAGGCACAAAGTCTTTAGTGGACTGTTTAATTCCAATGATCGAGCAGAAATTGATTAACCTGGATTTTTCTCAACACTATGGGCTACAACAACAATATTTTAATTTACTTATGATTTGATTAGGCTTAAGTTCATAGCGCTTTGTAAGCCAAATTACATGTGATAATTATTAATGAACAAATAACACTAAATTTAATTGAAAATATTCTGACAAACACTTAGTAGAACGGAACAACTAGCTGTTTATCGAAGGTCACTCACTACACCTTCAATAATAGTTTAAAATTTTTAATTTTATTATTATTTTTTTTACCAATGATGCAATCCTTACTTTTCATGTGGAAACTTGACGGTTTGGGCATACTTCACTTGATGGCTTTTTGGTTCATTAGTAGAAATCCATGTTAAAATGAGAAAATACATGATTTTGTGCAAAAAAGTGGTTACACAGAGGAAGAAGTTGTTTATCAAGAAGATGGAGATCAGAGTCATGGCCAAAATCCTTATGAATTAGCTTCCACACAATACAATGGCCAGCATAAAGCCCAGAAGTCAAGTCCATTAAAAATGTATGGGCTGTATTGAAAAACATCTTGGGCAGTACGCCAAAGCGCCAACAAAATTAAATGAATTTTGGTTCTGAGTCCAAACGGAATGGGCATATATTATAAATTACATCAAAGGACCTTTGGAAAAAGTACTAAAAAGCTTTAATTATTTTAATTTTTCTGAAGAGTGCAAAAGTGGTTACATAGGCTTTTTTCCATAAAATTTACTCAATTTAAACTTTAACTTTTGATATTCATGCATTTTATTTTATTTTTTTAACTCTTATTTTATTGTATAGTTTACCTACCATTTACACATGAAACTAATTGCAAGAAAGTAGCAATACAATCACATTTTTTCACTACCACACTCACATAGTTTTTAATTTCCACACAGCTTTCAACGATTTTTTCAAGAAAGTAAATTTTTGATGTTTTCAGAAAGTAAAATGAAAAAAGGTTGACAGTGTTACCCCCTTTAAAGATTTGTACAAATATATAGGATTGTGGCAAATAATTATTATAAATTATTCTTATTTTGTATAAATATTTAAATAATTGTAATTTCGTATCTTCAAATATACATGAAGAAGACAATTCGTGTCTATTTAAAACAATAATATTATTAAAATATTAACAATAATAATTATTCCCAACTTATTGCCTTATAAATGTGTTTATGCGATAATCTGGGTAACTCTAATTAAGTAATAAACAAAGCAATAGAAATGGAACTTTTCGTTTCGACGACATTTTTAAAATGAACTTTCACTTTCCTATGAAAACGAAATGGAAATTTTCATGAAAGTAACTTTTTTCATTAAAATTTTTATTCATAATACGTATACAAAAATTTGAAGAAAGTACTTTCATGTGTAAATGTAGCGTTAAATAAAAATACTGTATTGGTTCTTTTGTTTTATGGATTCTACTTCGGTTTTATATTGTATTTAGTAAGAATGTATTCACAAGTGCTGTTTGAGTAATCGCCGTCAAACAACTACATATGAGTGCATACAGATAAAACAAAAAAAAAAGACGCTCATATTTAAACCGATTGAGTATAACTATAAACTTGCAAAAACTGTGCTTATACACAACTTTTAAATTACGCAGCACCAAAAACTAAAACTTATAGACTGTACGAGCTACAATCATACGCATGAGTATCAAAATACTCTGAATATTAATTGGCTACACATGCGTATATACAGAGCTATTTTATTTACACACACACATAAAGAATATTTTCAAATAGCCGCACACACACACAAACAAACATTTTATACGCTTTTTAATACACACAAAAGCATGTAAACGGTGGCGAGTGATAAATAAATATCCCGAGTATCATGCGTATATTTTTTTGTCCGCTTAAATACCCATAACCGGAATATAAACCTATTGAGACCTGAGTATAAACATACTCAGACTATGAGTAGGACGCAGAATAAATGTGTTTGATACGCATGTGCCTTCTTGCTTTTTGTATAGTTTTTATTTTATTTGGAGTACTCATTGTTATTCTCTGATACCAACATATCGATGGCTTAATTTAAAAAAAGGCGTTTCCCAATTTTTTTTCGGAATCGCGTTTTTAACATTTTTTTAGTAGTATAAAAATAAAATATTTTTAGGCACTTACAAAATTATTCTTGCATTTTAATGCCTTAGTTCTTATAAAGCTTTTTTTCCTTCCACTGTAAAATAGCAAAAATTCGAGCTATGCCTTTCTTATGCTAAGCCATCGACATGTAGATTTTCTACAAATTTTAAAATTTAAATTAATGCCGAGGCTCTTAAAACTTTATTCAATTTAATTTTTCGAATACTGCATACTACATACATACATGTGTACATATAAACGAACATGATATTTTCTCCTCTGAGAAACTAACTAAAAAAAGTATTCATACATACTCGTATATACAAATAAAATATGAGTATGACATGCAGAATATATAATAAAAACCCTTGTCAAACATAGCAAAATTCTTGACATAAAGCAAGAAGACACACACACAAAAAAAAAAGAACATTAATAAAATAATAACAACAAAAATTTTGTTTTCATTGGCATAAATGTCAAAATCATGCTCGTACATGTGAAACAACAAAGTGAAAAGGACAAACAAGTAAAAATTTTATTAATAATATTTTGCATGTAACCATATGATTACAAAGCAAAAGAAAATGACAAATGACAACTTCAATTAGTAACAAAAAAAAATATGAAAAAAAGTATATAAAAGTACTGGAAGAGTACAAAAAGAATGAATTTTTAATACAATTTATAACAAAATTTATGAAAAAATAATAAATATGACAGCAACAACAACAAAAGAGAAAAAAAGAATGTGAGAGAGTGACTGAAACTGTAGTGAACAAAACCAAATGACACGCAAACAACCAGCTAAAGTCACACGTACATATGTATGTGGGGAAACAAACAGCGAGTGTGTGTTAATGATATAATGGCCTTTATGAAAGGCCTTCTTGTTGAGCAACAGTTTGCTAATTATTTTGTTTTTTTTGCAAATAAAGCCAGCATATACATTAGAGGGGTTCTCCATACAATAAAAGAGCTGCGCCAATCACCCCTCCCTCATTTTTGGAAAAGGGATCATCTACATGTATCAAGACTGTTTAAACTGGCACACAGAGAAAAAACTGTCTCATAGAATCAAAAAGATTTTCTCTATAAACCGTTTTTAGGCTAAGGGGTATCCCAGCAGAAAGAAGCGAAGATTTTTTCATAGAGATTCCTTATTGTTTTTATGTGGTAAATCTTATTAATTTTATCAAGAAGAAAACCACATAAAATCAAGAAGAAATCTTATTATTCACAACTTTGTTTTACTCAATTTCCGTTATTTTTGGCACCAAAAAACAATCCATAGAGAAAAACTTCCTGATTCTATTAGGTTTTCTTATAAATTGTAAACTATAGGGATTTCTTATTGATTTTATTAGGTTGCCTTCTTGATTTTTTTAAAAAGGTTTTTTTCTTGATTTTATTAGGTTGAATTACTAATTTGTTCAATAAGGTTTTCTTCTTGTTTTTAGTAGGTTCCTATATGAGTAAGTGTAAAGCATCTTATTGATTTTTTTAATAAGGAAATCTTCTTGATTTTATGAGGTGTCTTGTTATTTCTTATCTATAAATAGACATAGATAAAATTTTTTTCATGATGTTTTTCATTTTTGTATAAGAATGTTTGCACAATAATTTCAATGGTTATTCAGGCTGCTTGTTAGCACATTGGGTTAGCATATTGCTTGTCTATCAGGTAGAAGTTTGCTGGTTCAATACTTGGTGAGTAAGTTAGTTAAGAATATAACCTAATGTGTGTATGTATGTATGTATAAATAAATAACATCTACAACATACTACATACATATGTATATGGTATAGAATTTAAATTTTAATAGGATTTTCTTATTGAAAAAATATAATAGAGATTTCTTATTATTTTTGTTCTATTTTATGAGGTATTTAGTAGGCACTGTTTTCTCTGTGCACCAGAGTGCCGAACATCAATCGGCCTTTTATACAAATGAACACATACGCGAATATATTTCTCGCAGTGTTCTCTCAGTGGCCAGTCTTGATCTAGATTCTAGATTGTATTTCAATCCCTGTGCGAAGCGGGCAGCCACGTACGCACACCACTCGCTGCAATGAAAGATACGAGTATAGCAATGAAGTTTCAAAAGCAGGAAAGTTTTTTTTGCCACGCCCCCAAAAACAGCTGCTTTTGTTGTTGATATATAGGGCCGCCATTTAGAGTCCTGTCTCAACATAACGTATATCATTTTAGAGTAGGCTAGAATATGGCTTCATATTTGTCTTTCATGGTTCAAAGTTGGCATTTATAAGATTTCGGATAATTCCCATCCATTATCCAATTTTTCATAAATGGAAAATATGCCCTTCTAAAAGTTTTTAAGACAAGCCCGATTAAGAATATATTATTATTATTTGTGGGTAGCGTTGGCTGAAATAGTTAGCACGTTGATTACAAAACCGCAGCTCCTGGGTTCGATCCCGGTATCCAACAGTTATTAAATAACACCATGCATTTTTCTAATGTGCATTAGTGTCCCTTTGTACCAGTTGTTTTGGGAAAGTTCAAGTGATGAAGGCATAATCAATTATCACTGAATTATACCGACTTCAGCAGATAATAATCCTAATTTTATATTAGAGCGCCCTCGTTTGTTGTGTAGCAGAATCATTGGCGAAGTAAAATAACCAATAAAATGGCTACAGCTTAAAAAAAAATTGAATACGCCTTATTTAACACCAGAGGCGCTGCAAAAAAAACGTGCAAAAAGCAGAGTTGTAAAAGAAAGAAGCTTTCCTCTATATCTTCCTTCACCACCTATCTTCTCTATTCCCTGCAAAAAATTTGGTTACAATTGATGCAAACGTACTCGCCTTATAGCTGGAGAAAATGTGGGTGTTATCAAAAGTACGTAGTAGTGTATGGTGAAAAAAGCCATATCGTTTAAATGATGACATATTGACCATTTTCGTGATCTATCGTCTTGATCTTGAGCCAATTTCATTCGGACTAGGTCTAGTATTGTAGTAAACGGCACTGAACATGTTCGATGTGTTGTCGAATACAGGACTATCAAATAGTGTATATATAATGTTGATTGCTCCCTTCAATGTGACTCTGGAACCAGTCCCGTAAATATACTTAAATATTAACCTAAGCTTAACTGGTATTTATACTTTTGAAATATGAGTGGGCCTGTGGTCAAGTGGGTAGTGTGCAAGCCTGTCATGCACGACGTTGTCGGTTCGAATCTCAAAAAATTTTCAGATTAAAAATAAAATTAAAAAAAAAATGTCATAGCAATTGTAACAATAAAAAAATGTATAAGCGTTAATTGTTACAGTTAAATGTCGAAATTTTATTTATAAATAATTTATATTATTGTACATCGAATAGGTGCATATGGGATAGTCTAGTGACAAGTCACAAGATGCATACAAAGTATCAATTAACCCCATCCTAAGCCATCCCCATGTAAAATTGACTGGTGCGCTTCATAGGAAGTGTTAGAACTCGGACAGGTCCCTATGAAATGCGACAAGTATGTATAAGAAAAATCTAAGCTCACAAAACATTATCCTACTGACGGGCCTGCTCTAGGCAGGCCTTAATATTTTCTTTTCTAAATGCAAAAAGAAATCAACACATTTCCATACATACATACATACATACACTCACTTACTCGTTCGCTTGCAAAACAAATTCTACTCATTTTATGATAACATGTGATGACAGTGATGATGGGTTTGCAAAAGAACTGTCATTTCTCATGTCATGAATTTATGAAAAATTATGGGCTTATGTCAATAAAAACGACAATGATTGATTTGACACCAGGCCAAAAGTATTAAAATGTGAAAATTATTATTTCTGTAAACAACACACAGAGTAAACGAGCAAAAAATAATATTTTTTGTATATTTAACTGTATGACGGAAAAAACAACACACGAGAAAGTATAAAATTTTTTCTTATTTATTTAAGAAAAACACTCTTAAATAGAGGGAACAAAAGGGAGTTTTTATTTTCAAAGACAGACAGACTCAAACAAACACAAGGACCGGAATATAAAAATTTCGCAATAACTGGAAGGAAAAAAGTAAAAGGGGTGGCCAAAGTGTAAAATGAAATGTAAATATTTTTTTTCCATTAAGCGTATGTCAATGTTACGCACTAATGAAGACAAATATTTTTCTATTTGTCTTTTTTGCTGGCAGAAGTATTATATTATATGTGCATACTTATAATATTTTATTTTTTATTTTTTTGCTGTTGCTGTTTTGCCAAGGATCACATTTAAACCACTCCACTCTGCAATTGTATACATTTGTCAACATTTGTCAGTTCTGTCAAGTTTTTGACATTTTGTTTTCTATTTTATTGTTTTGTAAAAACCGAAACTTATTGTATGTACATACGAGTATGTGCTAGTATATGACGAAAAGGGATAAGGATTTTAGGCAATACTAAACAGCAGGTGGCGAAGGATAGTAACTAAAATCTGCTTGTAACTTGAGCACAGTAATAAATTGGCTTTTTCACATAAGGGATTTCTTGTCAAAATATGTGAAAAGATTTTTGTTTAAAAATTTTAGCCAAATATTGTATTTATTTATAAACTTTTAAAAGCGAGTTTTAAGGATATTATCAGCCAGTTTATAGAATATAAGCAAAAACTCTCGTCTGCCTATTTATAATGAAAACAAAAACAAATCAGTTAAACTTGTTTTGGTTTAAAGTACTTTTTCGATATGTGTTCTTTTAGGGGTTATTAGGGGGTAAAAACTGAATTTTGGTACCTTTTTTGCACTCAACATATCTTCTAAATTATTGAACGTAGCAGAAAGCTTTTTGGTGCGCTCTTTCCTACTAGACAGAATCTTGAATGGGTTTGACACTTTCTGAACATTTGCACTTATAAGGGGTAACATTTTACCCGTTTTCGATAGCTCTATGTTAATGATAATGTACTCATATATGTACATACGTACATACAAAAATAATTTACTATGACGTCTTACCGGTCAGTAGAAGCTGGGATAATAAAAGGTGTGTTTTTTTGGCAGGGCCTAAAGAGTTCTAACGGCGTAAAAATGCTAAAAAAAAGGTAAAATTGGTATCCTTATATCTCGGAAACTACATTAGATAGACTAAAAATTTTAAAAGGATAAAAATGCTGGTAAAAAGCAAGCCTACGTGTGCTTGGTACTTTTTTTAATATGTGTACTTTAAGGGGTTAAAAGGGAGTAAAAACTGAATTTTCGTACCTTTTTTCCACTCGACATATCTTTTAAATTATTAAACGTAAAAGAAAGGTTTTTGGCTCATTCTTTTCTTTTGGACATTGTCCCGAATGGGCTTTTGTAATTTCTGAACGTTCTTACATTAAAAGGGAGTAAAATCTTACCCGTTTTTGGTATTTTTTTTGTTAATGTAAAGGTAAATATGACATACATGTAAAAATAATTAACTATGACCTTGTACCGGTCAGTAGAAGCTGGGATAGTAAAATGTATGGTTTTAAGGGCCTAAAATGTGCTAAAGGGATAAAAAGGGGTAAAAAAGGGTAAAATTGTTATTTTTTTATCTCGAAAACTACATTAGATAGACTAAAAATTTCAATAGTATAAGAATGCTGGTAAAAATTAAGCCCATATGTGTTTGGTACCTTTTTTAATATGTGTACTTTTAGGGGGTAAAAGGGGTTAAACAGAATTTTGGTACCTTTTTTGCATTCGACATATCTTTTGAAATACTGAACGTAGCATTAGCATTAAAATGTTAAAAAGTTCTTTTTAGGAAAAAGTACTTTTTTTTACAATATGGAAAATAAAATTCGTTCTATTAAATTCGTTTGCGAGAGAAATTAATTCCAGCACTCTTTCTACACTGGTTTCAACTGCCCCAACACTATGTTTTATTTTCTTCCGTTTCACCCCATATAACCTTATTTATATTACCCAATGTATCACTATTTTATCGTGTATTGTGGGGCATCTTCGTTAAATTTAATAACTCAATATTTGGTTCCTTAAATGTCTTGCGTTAATAGGGGTTACTGCCTGTAATGTGCTCTTGCACGCTCTTCACCGATTACACTGTACCCATACAAGACGAATTTTGCCATCCACTGCGTAATCGTTAATAATATTCTTGCAATTTAAAATTATCCTAGAACTTACTCTCTCTATGGCCCTAATATTCACACTGACCAGTTTTAAGAACTTCGTGATAGTATGGACTTTTACCTAGAGGATGGTATTATGGTCAGGCAAGTGGAAGTAAATGTCGGTTCACGGTTCTTGCATGAAGAAACGTAGGCTTGTGTTTCCCCTAACTTTAATTCATCCGTGTATCATCTGTGCATCATCCGTGTATCATTCGTGTTTGTTGTAGGGCTCGATTAACTTTCTGATATCAACGTCTTATATTCAGTTATAATTACTGTCTCATGTACCCGATCGGACATATCCAGTGCCTGGTTATATCCCTCGAATGAGGTTTAATAATAATAAATGCTTAGTAATGAAAGCAAAGAAACTTTAATAAGCTTTTCAATCAGCAAACGTTTGCGAAACTTTTTATAGCAATATTAGGATTAGTAAACTATCATTTTTAACCATTTTGCCAAAGAGGAGTTTGAAATAAAGGAAAAAACTTCTATATTTACGGTCAGTTCCACGATGTCACCAGAAATCGTTCGTTCGACAACTTGTATTGCAAACAACAATAACATTAGAACATTTTTTGTTGTTTTCATCAATATAAGTATTCGATCGAACGATTTCTGATGACATCGTGGGACAGCCAGTTAATCTTTTTCCGAAACAATCTTTTTCTTAATGATAGTAAAGGTATTCATTTCAGTTTCTTTATTTTTGAAATTTTAAATTCAACTTTTGGTGATTATTTTTCCTGTGTTTGTTGTAAGAAAAATTACATTTTTCCATTTTTCCAACGGAAAAAACTGAAAGGAATACCTTTAGTATATTTCTGGTTATTTCTGCCTCGCTTTTGATTAGCTTGAAATCACTTGTAAATGAGTTAGACAGAAGTCAGCTCTATTTTAAAGCCCTGATTCAGTTAAGAGATTTAGAACGTTTTGATTTTGAAATACTTTTGAGTTCTTGTTGTTGAATTCTCGTCAAAAATGGTTGTTGTCTTTGATAATGAAAAATAAAAATATTCGGATATGTTCTGTGAAATTAAAAGGTGTGGAATTGCCATAGAATTGTTGTTGGAATAATAAGTAAAAATGGTTTTTCGTCCATAGACAAGACGATACAATCGTCGAACATAATTAGGGCATAAGTTAGTTCATAAAAATTCGAAAAACTAAAAATTACTCATCTTTCATAACTAAAAAACTATTATTATTATTGCTTTTTTTATAAGTATTATTACTGCAAAATACGATAGCCGGACATACATAACTACATGCACATAAGTACATACATATACTCGTATATGCATATAATCACATGCATGCAATATCTGTGAATGATATATTGAGAGTGATGTGTGAACTTATAATTGCAAACACGTTCGTTCGCAAACATGTATCAAGTAAGAAAACTTATGGCACAGTTTATTATTTGCAATCACTCATTAACCAAAAACTGCACAAAAAGCAATGATGAATATAAAAACAGCACTAAACGAGTACACATTACAAAAATAAAACAAAAAACAAAATGCAATTGACAGACATTTGTCTGACATGAAATGAAACGTCAAGTCATTCAATTTGACAGGCATGTTGTTGTTTGTAGATATTGAATATGAATTTATTCTCTTTGCCGAATATATTTTTGTCTTACAGATACATATTTTGCTTAATTGTATTAAATAAATATTATTTTATTTTTGGCCAATATGTGATGTCAGTGCAACTGAAACTTAAATAAAAGTTGTTGAAATGTGTGCTAGAAAACTGAAAAGCACGTGCATTTTATGAATTTTCAACATGACAGACAATTCAAAAAATGGTTGCCATATCTTAGTTTATCATGTCTTTTAAACTAGTTTTTCTTTGCTTATGGTATACTTAAAGCTGTCAAAAAAAGCTGGCCTTATTATGATTACACTTACACAGAGACAATTTTTTACACAGTTTTAAGGTAAAAAGTTAAAGTTTAAAGAGAAAGCAAAATAATTAAAATTGTTTTAGGAAATACTCGTATGGTTTGACTGATAAAAATGGGACAGGAAATGAACCTCGACCATCCGAGTAGTGCTAGCCTCGATACTCCCCATAAGAGTCATAATGGCTACTGACAGGTTCATGCATGCAACTATCTTTTATTTATATACATATGCAATCTTTCACCTAAAGTGTCCATTTAAAATTTTTTTTGGAAATTAACTTGTATGGTGTAAATACAGTAAAATTAAAAATTTAAATAAAGAAAATTTAATTTGAGTAAATACGATCTTAAACGTTGAAATTCAAATCGTGGAGATACACTGAGAGAAATATATGTTTAAATAAACGCTAAAGACTTTAGCCTCATAAACTTCTTCTCAGTCAGTTAGCTTCTTGCAAAATTTTGCTCAATAACTTAAATATAATACACATTAATTTTATTTTATTGGCATATTTTTTGCGTGTAACAGAGTTTTCAATGTCACATTCACAGTACCAAATCAGGCGTAGTATATCTTGACAGCTTAAACAGCTTCCTTACCTACATTTCTTTTTATTTTAACAATAATGAAACACTGAAAGGCAAGAAAATAAAAAGAATGTACAAATAAAGAATTAACAATATAAACAAACCGCCACAACTTCAAAATGACACATATAACAAATATAAAGTGGTCACAAAAAGCAAAAAAAAAAAACAAAAATTAAAAATAAAAGCAACGTTCGTCTATTTATCTTATGCTTTTGTGGTACGTACATACGTTTTTTGGATGAGAATATGTGTGTTGCAACATTTTTTTATATTTTTTTTTGTCTGTTGTTTAATGTGTAGCAACTTGACATTTTGTGTGTTCGCGGCTTGAGATCAAAGCGAAATTGCTTAACTTTATGCTGCCATCATTTGGCACATAAAATCACATCGTTGCAATTGTTTTGCCGTTTTTCAAACTGTTTTCATTTGGTGGTTTAAATAAGACAAACATTAAACAAAAAGTTGCCGGCTGTCAAGATTTGCAAACGATGCCATCGTTCTTACACAGTAGCCCCATTCACAATCTTGTGCAAATGCTCTTGCATCGTAGCATGTGGAAAATTGTATAGTATATTGATACTCACCACTAAGAGTTGTTAAGTGGTGAGTATCAATATATTAACCATTTTGCAAATGCTACGATGCAAGTCCATTTGCACAAGTTTGTGAATTGGACTAGTATGTTTGGTTTGTCGTTTATTTTTTTTGTTTGTTTGTTTGTTTTATTGCCTGGATGTGCAACTCATTCGTACAGCAGTTGGCAGTTTGAAGGGTTTTAGGATACTCGCATATGAATATATTTACAATTTTATTTGTCTGAAGAGTTAAATAGCTTTTTGACTTTTTTGTTGCTTGAAGCGGCTTGAATTCATAAGCAGTGATTTGTATATATTTATGTATGTATATATTTACGATGATTATGTTGGGATACCCAATTCAAGATCCAAAAGCTCGATATATTTAGTCTCTCTCATAAAAATCATAAAAATATATCAAATAAATAATCATAAGGGGCCGAAGGTCAAAATATACTTGAGATTCCACTCAAGCACCAAAAATAAAAAAGGGTTTACTTATGTTTATATAGTTTATTCAAAGCTTCTATGACAATGATAAAACTATATTGAAAGTTATATAATCCTCCATATTGTAAATGACTTCGTCGACGTGACATCCACATGACACTAAATATTTTCACTTGTCTACTCTTTGTCGACAACAATTAACTACTACTAACATGCTCCATTAATTTACAAATCCTTAAAGATTAGTACGAGATTGCAAATAAAACCAATTGTTTCCGATAGAGAGTAAACAAGTGACAATATTTACTGTCGTCTTGATGTGACGTTGACGACGCCATTCACCATAAGGGAGAATAACTAGCATCTTCCCGCGACTTCAGCTGAATCTAGAAATCAACTGAAATTGTCCTACAAATTGTATTTGTACCAAATTTATCAAAAACAGAAAAAGTACCAAAAGGACAAATTTTTACCCGTATTACCCTACATATACTAACCTTAATATTAAAGCCATTTCAAGTTTTTAACTGATTTCTAGCATTAAAGTTAAGCCTCAAGCCTTGTACACAAACTTATGGTATAATTATTAAGGGAATATTTTTATAGAATATTTTAATTCATGAAATTTCCATTTCAAAGACTTTTTCGTACTCCTTTTCAAATATTCATAAAAATATTTCTCAAAGGATTTTTCGTAAAACTTCATTAATTGTGCAGTATACAAAATGTTGTGCAGTACTGTATAATATATTTAAATTCAATGGCAGTACTGTACAATATATTTAAATTCAAAAACAAATTAAAAACAGTAAATGTTGCAAGTCAATGAAGTAACTATAGAATTGCGTATGTGTACCAGGGTAGTAGTAAGAATGAGTATCGAATAAAGTGAGCAGTGGTATACAAGCAAGTATAACCATCGATGTGTACTAGAGTACATTAAGAACTCAAAAATAATATACTTAAGTAAATAGTCTTAATTTTAGTAGCTGCATATAACCATAACTGTAGTGTAAACAATTCATGCGCTCAAATATTTCCTCTCAAGCAACTATGACTATAGCCGATTCCAAAATACAATAGAATCTCTACTTCGTTTATGCAAAAATCTAAAATATTTATGTTACAACTAAAAATAAAAACGCACATACTGATCATGCGTATAGACTTTCTGTCATACTCCTAATCGGACTTTGCTTATACTCAGGCTATGGATATTTAATCGGACCAAAAAAATATACGCATGATACTCGGGATATTTATGCATCATTTGCCATTACTTGTGTATACAAAATGGAATGATAAATTTGTTTTGGCTATTTTAAAACATGCTTTTTGTGTGTGTAAATAAAATAGTGTATACCCGTGTGTAGCAGATAAATACTCACGACTATTTTTATACTTATGGGTATGATTGTAGCTCATGAAAATGGTTTGTGCTGCGTAATTTGAAAAATGTGTATGAACATAAGAGCACTCAAATTGGTAAAAGTATTTAGAATTTTTTGTGCATGAATTTACATAATATATGCAAGTATGTACGCAGATTTTTTATACAAAAATACAGTTTCCTCTATCATCAATAGTTGTATCTAGTTTTGCTGAAATATATTCAATAGATCACGAGCTGTAGTATAACTTTCAAATACATAAGAAAGTTTATAATTAGCTGGTATGAAATGTTTTGATTTTGATATTATTAAATGATAGATATTTGGTCCAAATGTGACTGGCCTATATAATCTATAGATCTTACCTTATAAAATAATTATCTAATTTTTAGCGAGAACCGTTGAAAACTTTTTTTAGTGGGAGGAAATTAAAATATCATGATGGAGGGATGAAATAAAATGACCATGACTGGCTAAAGTCAGGGTAAGATTATTATATGTATAGATAAAATGTTGTGCTATTTATTCCTTACAAAAATGGTTATATAATTTTTTTTTTCGAAAAAAACTTCGCATTTAAAAGTTATGGTGCCAAAAGTGTTTATCGTGAAGATAGAAAAATTGTTTAGGTGAAAAGTGCAATTCGTATTACCGGTTTGCACGAATAAGTGCAATTTTTAAACAGAAAATGCCGGTCCACCTCTTCGTCGGATAACTCTTCCTCTTATTTTTCTCTATCTTCTACAAAAATAGGAATATCATTCGCCATTTTCCTTTTGATGTCACAAAGGACATCGGGCCAAATAATGCGGGAGCACCAGGTTAATCACTAAGGTACCAGAGATATCCACAAAATTTCTTCACCAAACGCTGCGAAAGATTGTGTTATTAATTGCATCATAAGGAGCAATAGCTTTAAAAAGCTCAAATCGTTATTTTGAGCTTCGATTGCTTTAGTAGCCGTAAATCGAGCTTTTCTATAAAGTAACGATGTCTATGCTGACATCGCGGATTCCATCAAATTAATTTTTGGTTAAGTCAAGATATTCTCGAAAAAGAACATTTTAAGGCAGTATATCCCTTTCGCTATCCAATGAGCATGACAGTATCAAACGAAGACAACGACAGATGATAATGAGGCAGAAGACGGCAAAATAAATAGTGGCGCTAGTGGAGAGGAAGGTCGTTCTCGCCCAGTTATACCTCAGCTCCCACAGAAGTAAACCCATAAATAATGAAGGTTTGAATCACTACGGACAGCAAACTTTTTTCACGCTTTGGATTGTTAATAATTTTTTTTAAATAGCGATCCCGAAACCTTGAACAACGTGAAGACTATAACCAAGCGCTTGAGATATTGCAAAAACTGCAAGTTTTCAACAACGCTGCAGAAAGAAGCGTAAAATTATAGGAATATAACAGCAGTGCGTTGAGTCGCGACAAGGAAGAAAAAATATTTTTACTTCAAGTCGTTGCCGAAAATAAAAAGATAAGTCTAACACATGCCAAAAATAAATTAATGATTTAACAAAGAATTATTTTTTTGTATGGGGACACCCTTAATGGTTGAAGATAGATAACAAGTATGTTCAGAGAAAATCTTCATATGGAAAAAATATTTGAGGTCGGTCATACATTTGGCTTCGATAGGTGCCCTAGGGGCAGTTGGAGCCCTGCGAGTAAATTTTATACAAATTTCGCCTTTGTATGGGAGCTGTTAAGGAGTCGATATAGGGCATAGGTATATTCGTAGGAAATGTTGAAGATAAAAAATTATTGTGGGTCGGTCTTACATTTTACCCCCCCCCTCTGGGAGGCACCCAAGCGGAAAAAGAGGGTTTCTTAAAAAAATATTATTAAAAAATTATTTTTTTGACGGGGACCACCTTAATGGTTGAAGATAGGTAATAAGTATGTTCAGAGAAAATCTTCATATTGAAAAAATATTTGAGGTCGGTCATACATTTGGCTTCGATAGGTGCCCTAGGGGCAGTTGGAACCCTGCGAGTAAGTTTTATACAAATTTCGCCTTTGTATGGGAGCTGTTAAGGAGTCGAGATAGGGCATAGGTATATTCCTAGGAAATGTTGAAGATAAAAAATTATTGTGGGTCGGTCTTACATTTTACCTCCCCCACTCTGGGAGGCACCAAAGCGGAAAAAGCGGGTTTTATTATTCAAACATTATTTTTTTGTACGGGGACCACCTTAATGGTTGAAGATAGGCGATAAGTATTTCCAGAGAAAATCTTTGTATTGAAAAAATATTGGAGGTCAGTCACACATTTGATTTCGGTAGGTACGGCGTAGGGGCAGTTAGAGCCCTGCGAGTAAATTTTATAAAAATTTTCTCTTTGTAGGGATGTTCTTCTACCGAAATATACAAAAAAAAATCGATTTCAAAAATAATGAGTTAGGATCTTTCGATATTAACGTAACGATATTATCCTTTAAATATTCATAAATAACTTCAGAAAAAAGATGAAGGTATTTATGAATACAGTGATATCTCCCTTAACGGACACTTCCTATAGGCGGACACCCCTTTAGACGAACACCTTTGACAGGTCCCGGCAGCGCTCCATTTAAATGTTTAATTTTCTCTTGACCGGACAGTCCCCTTGTACGGACACATTTCAATGGTCCCTTCAGTGTCCGCTCAAGAGAGATTCCACTGTATTTAATATTTTTTGAACAAATTGTACAACCCTTGCCTTATATTGTTTTTTTTTTCCTGACGGTAGAAAAGTATGTGGGGAAAAATATAAATATAATTAATAAACAAGGTAAATATATCTGTAGTTGTTTGCTTATATTATTTTACAAATGTGAAATGCTCTTTAGCATAGAAAGAAGCTGATGTAAAAGTTACTACGGCGGCGAAGCAGAAACCACAGTCTAAATACATTTAAGAGCCGTAAAAATTTATGCATTGGGCGACGGCTCGAATTTCCAAACTGACGGCTGTGGTTTCATCTTGTTTTGTGATACCGCGCTTCTGGTTTGCTTAATTGTTATCAAAAATTCTATTAGCCCCCAAGGTCTAGTGAAATGTTTGTTATTCACCTCAGAAGTGTAAAAAATTTACTGACAATAGTACTTTGATATCGTTTGACACAGGTTCTTTATATTCAAAGAACAAACTACAAGTTTGATTTTATAATCTTTGTATCTTATAAGTACGAATCTTAAATAGCTCTTCTAATATCCTTCACCCAGCTTCCTCAATATTCCTACATTGTTGAAGCCAAACCAAAGCATTTTTTTTTTACAAAATTTAACACCACAAGTCGGAAGTAATAAATTTCATAATCTGCTCCTTATAACAATAAAAACGGAAAAGCATATTAAATGAATTAAAATCTCACTAATTATTATGATCATTTTTTCATTTGAAAACTTATTTAAATGGTTTTGAGTTCCCGCCTCCATGTTGTGTTCATTAAATGCTAAATTTCATTTATCTCAGCACGTCTGCTGGAATGTGTGCATTATTTCTTTCAAATTTGTTAATTAATTTGAAAAGATTTTTGGATTTTTTTCTTCCAACATTTTCTTGTTAATCTATTTTTATTTTGAGGGAGGGGGGGGGGGGGAATTTTTATTTCTTGAATGAACAATTTATAAGCGTTCAACAAAATGTTTTTCATGAAATGGGGCGGCTTTTTGATCTCTTGCTTGTTTATATACAATTTGATTGCTTGTGTTGATGGATCGCACAATGCCTTTGATCATTTGATTATTGGTGCATGGCCCGTAAAAGGCAAGCGGGAGAATATACATATGTATTCCCTACAAATTCGAATACAAGTACATTAAGTCAATGGGAAGAAATAGCAGAAGCAGCAGCATTAATACGAGTAAAAAAAAACCCAGCAGCACAATAACATATGAAATCATTTAGTCATGTAGTAGACAAACAGGAATATTTATTGGAATTTCTTTGTGTGCATGCGTTTTTGGTTTTTATGGGCCAGTTTGTTTTAGCGGAAGAAAAAAGTTAAATTTCAATTTTTTTTTTTTTAAACATAGAGAGTGTTGGCTTGTTTGGTAAATTATTTTTAGTGAGCAGTTGATTTGACATAACGCCATTCGTGGCCGTTTAACCAGAAAAACATTTTTTTACGCGTGCTCAAAAATTGTTTTTTTTTTATTTTTCTATGTTGTATGTTGATAACAAACATAAGAATTGCAAAAATTTTAATATAAGTAATTTTTCTATTTAATGGAACTTTTATATTTAATTGAAAAGAATATTCAAAAACATGCAAGCTTTCAATTACAGTGTTTATTGAATGAACCAAAAAATTAATTAAAACAAAGTTCAAAGTCAATTAATCTAATGATTGAATAAAATATCTCTTCATAGAAAAGAAACGTAATATTTTTCAAAATGCTCCAGAAGGGGGGTATCGTAAAAGAGAATTTTGAAGTATTCACCAATTTGAACATTTACAATTCACCCCATTTTTTGCTGCGAAAAATTTTTTCTCTAGTGTTCACTACAACTATGAAAAATAATTCATTCAAAAGTTAACATCAAAAATTAACAGCGCAATTGGTAAACATTTTAAAATTAATCATTGAAGAGTCCAGCCCCTGCCATGTGGATATTAATATGTTGATTTTGCAAACCAGCCAATCCGGCTTGTTGTGAGTTAATATACCTATCTGCCCAGAAAACCTATCATATAAGCCGGTTACCAGTGCTAGATTTACGTATAGGCCAGTGAGGCCTGAGCCTAAGAATTAAAACTTTAAATAGGTTGATATTGATCATTTTTATCAATCAATGAAAAATTTAGAATATAATTCTGACTTTACCACTGTGCATTGTTGAGCTTTAACGACAGTTCGTGTAAGTGTATTTTACATTTTTATTTACGAAACCAGAGTGCACTCTAGTTAGGAGGTATTGCCAAGCAGCGTTTAAAAACTACGGATTTTCTTAATTGCTTTTGCTTCTGCTTCTGAAAGTGTAAACAGTCGCAGTCAAAGCGAACGCATGAAACAAAAAATTATACACAACGCAGAACTTCAGCAGACGGCATTTCGAATAGTTGTCGGTTTGACTTACTGCTCCTTTAAATAAATTCAGATGTTAAATTTTCTTTTTATACTAAAAGTGTGCATTAATTTTCGAAAAAAAATAGTGAAAAACGAAAATTTTTGAGTTAAAAAGTGCTCTGTATGATCTATTAGAGTGCCAAAAACATTCAGATTATATTGCCAAATATTATTAGCAAAAAACTAGGAGTCCCTGTTAGTTAATCTGAAAGAAATAACAAGTAAGAGTGCTATATTCGGCTGTGCCGAATCCTATATACCCTTTACCAACGTACGTACATATATATAGTATACAGACACGTACATACATATTTGTTTTGTGAAAAAATTTATCATTTTTTTAAAGTTTCCATCTTTGGAGCTATAATTTTCATTTTTCAAATTTCATACACCAAACTTTTCTTTCAGAAGCATAAAATATATTCAATTTATAAAGAAAAAGAAAAAAATTTTTAGACCTATTTAATTTTATATAACACAAGTTTTCCAACCCTGGAGTCATAATTTTGGATTTTTCTGATTATTGATACCAATCTAGTTCTTTAAAAAATACATAAAATATGTTAAGTGAAAAAAGCAAGAACGAAATAAGCAAAAACTTAGTTTCATTTAATTCCTTTAATATTAAAAAAATCAGTTAAGTGCGACTTTGAATCGCGCACGAAAGGAAGTTTTTTTGCTTTTTTGAAGTTTTTTTCAGTTAAAACGATTTTTTCTCGTTTTGGCGATTTTGTCTGTTTTTGGAGGTTTTTTTCATTTTGGCGATTTTTTTCTGTTGTTGGGCTTTTCTTCATTTTGGAGATTTTTCTCATTTTGACGACTTTTTTCTGTTTTTTAGGGTTTTTTTTTCGTTTTGGTGCTTTTTTTCGTTTTGGCGATTTTTTCTTGTTTTTGGCGATTTTTTTCGGTTTGGCGATTTTATAATTTTTTATTTTTTCAGTTTTACCGTTTTTGAAAATTTCAAGAGTTTTGCTGTTACGGTTTCCAAGATACAGCAAATTGTCAAAATTACATAGTCAAAATTGCATTAACTGATGGAACACCCTTTAATTTAAATTTTTTTAAATTTTGTAGTCTGTATAAAAATACACTAACCTTACAAATTTCAAGTGTACAATTGTATATATACTACATGGGATTTTAAAATTTTTCGTTGCTCGTTTTGGAACACCCTTTAATTTCCAATTATCATGTATTTGTTGTTGTAGCGGCCAAAGGTCTACATACTGTGTCCAAATTTCAGGTCTCTAGCTCTTACGGTTCTCGAGAAAATACTAATATAGTTTTAGACATAGTTAATTTTACATAATATAAAAAGTTAAAGTTTTCCAACCCTGGAAACGTCTTTTTAATTTTTTTGTATTTTTTTAATTTAAAATTCCAATTTTAGTCGTACTGAAGTGTAAAATATGTACATTTATTAAAAAAAATAAAAATTTGTTTTCGGGAGTTACTTTTATATGGCAAAATGAAGTTTAAGTTTTCCAGCTCTGCAATCGTCTGCCCGATTTTGCTGAATTTCAATACCAATCTATTTTGGAAAATTTCTGACACACCAGTCCAAGAACGAAGTCTCTAGCTCTTCTGGGAGCTTCGGACAGACGGACAGACGGACAGACGGACAGACGGACAGGCGGACAGACGGACAGACGGACAGACGGACATCGCTTATTCGTCTTCCCTATGCATAAGGATCCAGAATATATATATTTTATGGATCGCTTATTGATATTATAGAAATTACAAACGGAATGACAAACCTATATATACCCTTTTTTGTTGGTAAAGGGTATAAAAAAAGATGTTTACTTTACTTTTGCAAAAAAAGTGCATGAGTAAATAGTTTTTTCGAAGTAAAATGTTAATGAGATTTATTTAATGGACTCTGAGCTACATTATTATTGCAATATATAGTAAAACGCTATCACTAATTTGGCTCAAAACTGATGACACCACATTTTGAGGGCACAATGATTTTCGAAATCTTAGGAGATCCATTGAAAAAAGTTGGCCACCGAGTATAAGGGGGTTTACTTCCTTTTGGTAATACTATCGAACCTATACTTGCACGTGTAATGCATAGTGCAATTTAAATAGTTATAAATGTCATATTTAATTTTAAAAAGATTTTCCTCAAATCTTTTAAAAATTAAAAGATTTTCTAGGCCCCGTGAGATATGCCGGGGCCTAGCGCGACATCAAAAATAAATCCGCTACTGCCGGTTACCCCAAGAAATCAGCCTATTCTATGTTTTCCCTTACATGCGGTACACTGTCCCTAAATAAATAAAAAAAGTGAAATTTACTTGTGAGTTCCCGGCAATTCCCAAAAAAATTTTGCAAAATCCCAAAAGTGGGATTTTTCACAATTTTTGCTGAATTTTTTCTTATTTTTCGCCAGGTACAGATACAATTTTTGCAAATATTAAAAAAACATATCATGACTTAAGGTGGCATCATAAATTTTTTTTGTTCCAAGAATTTGAGAAAAACAAATTTAAATTCGATATTTATTACAAAAATAGGTATATTTTGAAACGTTTTGGTTCTTTCAGTAACACAAATTTTTAACAAAAAAAATTTTTTTTTATAATTCTTATAGTATTAACTTTAAATGAGTATTAATATGGGGTTGGGGTATTTTTGCAAATTTTTTCTATAATTGCGTAATAATTAACACTTTTTTTTGCAAAAATTTTTATTTAAATTCCGCCATAAGTTTTGCTTTTAGTCCAGAAAAAATTGGACACGATTTCGTCCCTACCATGTTAAAGCATCCAATATGCAATTTTGTACTTTTCTGAAGAGTCCAAAGAGTCGTCAATTGTTAATTTAAAGTGGGCGTTTTCCTAAAAATGCAAGGCTTAAAATATTTCTTTTTAAGTTATCTATCATCTGAGAGAATTTCAGCATTTTCCAACGAGGCATGTCCTAGAAATTAGGGTACCAAGGTAACGAATCTAAAAAACAAATTTTGTATATTGGATAGTTTGATATCGTAGGGATGATGTGACTTCTGCATTAGCGGAACAGTGGGACAAGGTTGGTAAAAAAGCTAAAACTTAAAATTTTTTTTGCTCGAATATTTCCTGAACAGTAAGCAAAAGTCCATAAATATAGTAGATATTAATATAGATAGATAGCTCTCAGATGAGAAAATCTACTTGCCAGAAATATTTTTTATTAGAAAAAAATATAAGCTTTTATACAGAATTTTTAATTAACCCGAGTTGACCCACCTTGGGGTTTTTTGCTCCGGCACCTTTAAAGATATACAGTCTAAATTCCAAACTTAAGCTCTCTAATACCTCCTCCACTTTTCCAACAGTCGGACGGCCGGCCCCCCCACTGTGTATTCTCGCATCACCACAAGCCTGGCAGCAGCCAAAGCAGATGACGTACATCGATCGGCTATATCGGCAAAATATTGTACCAATTTATTATGCGAAGAAAAAATTATGCACTCGTCATAAAATTTAGAAAAAAAAAATAATTCAAGAATAATTCTAAAAGAAGAGCTTTAAATATTCGACCTTCCCCCGCTATTTCACCCACATTTTTTAGGTTTCGTGTCATCTTTTCATCTTTCCTTCCTTGCAGTCTCTTAATTCGGGAGCAACAAAGTGATGAGATGATTTTGTTCATGTTGTTTGTTAAATGTTATGTTCGAAATGTATTTTACTACAGCGCAAGCAATAATGTTTGTGTGAAAAAAAAAAATTATGAAAGATCACAGGCTGACTGACATGCCTATAAAGGCAACACGATACAAAAGCAACAACAACACCTGCAACAAGAGCAACAACAACAAACAACAGCTTATTTTCAAATATCTTGAACATGCAATCGTCATAATTTGTTTCTGATTGATGAATGATCATGATGATTGAAGAAAACACCGCGCAAAGAGGTCTACGTGAAGTGAGTGACTGAGTGAGTGAGTGAGTGGAGGAAAAAAATACCTATTAAGCAAGCAGGTTGCATAAACGTTCGTTTTTTATTGATTCAATTTATTTTTATAATATTAAACAAGTGAACAAAAAAGAAAAACTCGTACATAAAAGCAAGATGATGAGCAGATTTTCGATGAAATTGTAAACAGCGGGGCATAAGCACTAGACATTTTGACTACGTAATGAGTTTGTTTTTAGTTTTATTGGTTTTAGCTATAGTGTGGACGGACAGACAGACTGTATGGAGCGATAAGACTTTCATTATATTGTGATTATCAATAAAGATATAGTCGAGAGTAGTAGTAGTGGTATCTAAAAACAAAAGATCAAAGTTGATTTAATTCAAATTTGTTGTTGTTATGATTTGTGCTAAATTTCTAAGAATCAGCTGGAATTTTCTTTTTAAATATTTCCGCTTAACAATTTTACAGTAGTGTATAATTTTTTACTGTGCATGTATACTTGTATGTGTTTTTATTATTTAACTTGCAGCCTTATATTAACGTTTAGGTATTGAAATCTTTTAAATTATTGGTTTTTATTCTCGGCACATTTGAAATATTTAGCCTCCTCCTACATAATTTAGAGTTATCACTACTACATTTTTATTATAATAAGTAATTTAAATTTTAACAAATGATTGTATATTGTTTCAAGATAATTTATAATAAATCATTTATTTTAAATACAGTTTGTTTTTGTGTGTTAGAGCAACGAAATCCATTATTAATGGCTATTTGTAGTTTTTGTTGGGGGTTAAGAGTATATTATGAGTTCTGGAGACGATCAAATAAAAGTGTCAATCACCCACTGTGTATTAGTATCGTTTAATTGACGCTTTTGCGCTTTTGTCAATAAGAGGTTCTTCAATCGTCGCTTTCGATAACGAGCTGATTCGAGGCTTTATAGAGAGAGCGAGCTAAGTTAGCTCCGGATGTTTTACCACGCCCCTCCATGAAATCGAAATTTTTAAGTATAAGTTTCGGTTTTTAGGAGAATTTATATGCCGGGCCATACGGTCTTAAGGTTTTAAATGGGCTATATATACAGGGTGTTTTTTTAGAGGTATAGAACTTCGAATTGAAATAAAACACAAGAAAATCGTTTTAATGTCCATCAATTTGGCTTTATTGGAAGGATAATTTTATGCCATTAATGTTTAAATATGATTTCGGGCACGTGGCCGTCGCGGCTGGCTCGAATAAAGCCAATTCTACAGGTCCAATTTTCAACCACTTTTTCGAGCATATGGGGCCGTATGTTGGCAATAACGCCACGAACGTTGGCTTCCAAGTCCCCTAACGTTTCTGGTTTGTTGCCGTAGACGAGCGACTTCACATATCCCCAAAGAAAATAATCCAATTGTGTCAAATCACACGATCTTGGTGGCCAATTGAAATTCCGCGAAATTATGCGCTCATCGAATGTTCCCTTCAATAAATCGATTGTGACGTGCGCTGTGTGGCATGTAGCGCCGTCTTGTTGGAACCACAACTCATCCACATTCATGCCATCCAATTCGGGAACAAAATAGTCGGTTATCAGCTCCAATTGCTGTGCACGGTGGCGAATCGATTCATTCGTGTCCTCTTCAACACTTTGCTCTACAGCGGCAATTGTTTCTTCGGTGCGCACTGTTCGACGTCTCTGCGGATGCGTATTATCACATAGAGTAAACGTAGTGCGAAAACGATCCATGGTTAACCGAATTAATTGCTCTGATGGACGATTATGTCGACCATAAAATGGACGGAGCTTGCGGTAAACTTCGCGAACTGAACCATTATTTTCGAAATAAATTTGCACGATTTGCAAGCGTTTTTCTTTTGTCAACCTGTTCATGATGAAATGGCAAACCAAACTAAATATTAATCACTTGACAGCTGACAAAATGGCCGCCAGTTAAAAAAGTGATGCCAACTTAAAGTTTGGTTCCTTTGACTCATTATAAGGAGTATAGGGCCTCAAGGGGTACTAATGGTTAATGATGCGCCCCACAGCCTCTCCTGCACAACTGTCAACCTTACCTACACGTGGCGTACCCTGTTATTAAGGCAATTGAACAGATTAGCAACACTGGTAATACATAATTAATATAAGAATACACTGAAAAAAAATCGGAAAAAATAAAAAAACGTCACACAAAAAAATTTTTTAGGACTAAAATAAACATGGCCAAACCCGAAAAAAGCCGCCGAAATAAAAAAAACGCCAAGATTAAAAAAAACGCCAAAAAACGTCAAAAATCGAAAAAATCGCCAAAAAGAAAAAACGCCAAAAACAAAAAAAAATCCCTATAACGAAAAAAGCGCCAAAACTAAGAAAAAGCGCCAAAAAACAAAAAAAAAATTCTACATCAGGTAAGATATTTGATATTTGATTATATAGGCTAAAATTCATATAGTATTATATATCGATAGTCACAAGTAAAAAGGCCCTAACTTGTATTCAACAAGCAGTTGTATATAACAAGCAGTTTTACAAAGTAGTTGTACAAGCAATTGTACCGTTTATTATTATGTTTTCCCTTCTCCTGTCAAATTGCAGTTATTTGAGTTAGGGCCTTCCTACTTGTGACCAACGATATGAATTGTCCGTACGGAACCTTGAACACTGAATTTATTTTTATATAAAATTCTATGTTCAACAAAAATAGATACGAAATGTTTTCGTAAAAATTCATAATTTTTGTGAAAGAAATAAAGAGGAAAAATTTATTTCGGTAAAATTAATTATTTTCAGGGTTTTTTTATAATTTAGATTTTTATTTTAATTTCATCCAATTATGCGAGAGTTTCGTTTCTTTTACGAAAGAAGAAGCTATGAAATTTCTTTCGTAAGATATTGCATGGATTATAATAATTATTTTCAGTGTAGAACAAATACTAAAAATATCAATTTGCATTATATATTTTAAATTCATATAACTTTGGCTGCCCTGCATGGTCCTCTACAGTTCTCAATCGCAAAACACTCTCACTAGGCTTTCGGTGCATTGGAAAATTTTTCAATATAAAATTAGTACAAGAATTTCCGCTGCATAAAAATACTCATGTATATTTTGACATTATATAAATAAGCAACATTGAGGGGTGCCTCGATTGAAATTGACATCTTCTACTGCGAACAAGTACAAAAGAAGTGTATAAAAAATTGGGTATGTGCATATGGTTACCTTAAGATAGAAAGGCCCTAACTCGTTATTGTTTTGAAATCTTATTATATATAATACAAAAACACGTTTATTTGATATGGGTGAACTCTTCAATGCCCCAACAGATTTTCGCCTCCCATCCCACAAAATATTTGTAAAAGACCGGTGCGTGTTTTTATATATATTCTACCCCGGTAAATGCTACGCCCCTTTCAGAAATAGTGATTCGTCCGACAGATGGCGCAATTTTTAGTTTTTTTGTGTTTTTGCACCGTAACTCCAGAACTACTGAACCGATTTTGACCAAACTTCATATACGTGCTCTATAGGGCGTGAGTAGTGTTTCTGTGTAGTTTGAAGTTCGTCCGACAGATGGCGCCATATTTAGTTTTTTGTGTTTTTGCACCGTAACTCAAGAACTACTGCACCGATGTTGACAAAACTTTATACACATGCTCTATGGGGCGTGTGGAGTGTTTCTGTGTAGTTTGAAGTTCGTCCGACAGATGGCGCAGTATTTATTATTTTTGTGTTTTTGCACCGTAACTCAAGAACTACTGAACCGATTTCGAGCAAACTTCATATACATGCTCTATGGGCCGTCAGGAGCGTTTCTGTGTAGTTTGTAGTTTGTCCGGCAGATGGCGCAATATTTATTTTATTCGTGGGTAAAATCCAATTTTCATATTGTACCACCAATGCCATATACAACACTAATGTTTGCTTAGGGCCAGCAACGCGGACCGGGGTCAGCTAGTATACATATATTTTTGTAAATTTCAATAGAAAAACATCTAATGAATGAAAAAATTCAAAAATCTAGATTTCAAAAAAATGAGGAATTACGGTCTATCTATATTAATCTAACGATATGTATGTATGTACATAACGTCACCTTAAATCCAAAAAGGAAGCAAAAATTAAATAAATTTAAGACTATTTATTTGTTGGGTGCCAAATTGAATAATGCATAAAATCGGTATTTTGGAACATGTGCATATGTGTGAAATTTTAAGGAAAGGTGTATTTTTTGTTAATCACATAATCATTAAAAAAAAGTCTATTTTGAATTTTTTGGTTGTTACGCCCTTTTGTATTTTAGGCGACGATATGTCTAAATATGTGTGTATGTATATTTTATGTATTACATTTAAGAAAGATGTATGTATTTATGCGTTACAGTAAATAAAATAGAAAATCATGCCACTAGAAAACATAATGAAAATAATTCGCTCCTTTATTGCAACATAGTCATAACTTCAAAAAGCTGGTTTGTCCAAAAATTTGTTTAAACGTTTCAATTTACATACAACTCAATGAAAAAATTATAAATATTTCTTTTCTCGAGAGGTAAGTGTACAAACGCTATGTGTGAAACGTTTCTGTGAAATAAAATAAGATATGGTTAATAATTTTCCATTATTAAATCCAAAAAGACATATTAAGCGATATGACTATGTTGTTATAAAAGAGTAATACGTATGTATGTATGTACATTCCTGGTTGATTAATTTTTTTTTTCAAACATTTTCCATAGAAATGCGCTTATAAGCACGTATGTACATATTCTCATTTTGCAATTTTTTCGTTTGTTAAAATTCAATAATGTCACATCATATAATACAATATGGAAACTGACAACAAAGTGACAATTACTGACAGTCTGACAGTGACAGTAGCCGTGTGTATAGCGACTGAAATGCTACACCTAAATGCAGGAGCAGTTCCATACAAAGAAAAAAAAAAAAAAAACAAGAAGCAACTTTAGCACAATAAACCAACAACCATTTATAGAACAAATACTTTTCTATAAACGTCTAGTATACTTCAAGTCAGAGGGAGAAAAAAAAAGAAACAACTACTGAAAACTACAAAGCAGCTATGCAGCACACAAAATTATAGAAGGACGTCATGTCGAGTATAAATGTCAGATTGAATATTTTCTAATGTCTACATGTTTAGAATGATAGAATGATACAATAACAGCTTCAGTCAGTGAAATAGAATTGGCTACGTCCATGATATGAAACAAATCTTTATAGACATGATTTCTTTTTTTTATATAGTTCAAAATAAAAAAGAGTCACAAAGAAAGAAACCTTTTCATAAAATATAAAATCACGCATCACATTGTATTTATTTTCATTTTTATTTTTTATTTTGTGAACAATGATTAAAGGAGCAAAAGCATACCCAATGAAATAAAAATTACAAAAACTCTGTTTGAAATTGACAGCTACTGACGGTAAAAGAGAATGCAGTTAAGTTGTACTGTCAATAAACTTTCAGATTATGACATTATTTATATGTCAGTTATCACACACAACAAACAGCAACAACCGGCTACAATAATAATACCAAAACTACTATAGTGAAATGCTATTAAGCATGTCAGTTTATGAGCGGGCTTTTAATATTCAACAATAAAATGACTTAATGAGACACTCATAGATATAGTAAAATAAAAAATGAAAAAATTTAATGAAAAAAAAAAATAAAATCCTACATCTTGAATACCGTGAGCAGCCACAACGACTGTAAGTAGGCGTCTCCCATCATCATCATTACGATCATCATCATCGATACAAACAACATAAACAGCAGGCAAATACTTGTAGTGGTCCTCGCTGTATTAAGTGTAAAGATTGTGTTAAGAGAGGTGGTTTTATAACTTTAAAAAATGCACTGAGAGAAATAATTTTGTTAACTTTTTTATGTATTTTAGAGGGCTTCGCCTTCCATACAAAAAAAAAAAGTTGTGCCAGTCCACACCCTAGGATTAAAGATAATGTAAAAACAATTCCAAAAATATTTTTTAATTTTTTTGCCACGCCTACAAATACCGCCCTTTTGGTATTTTGTTCACTGTGTCACCATTTTTAGTCCGATCATAACATTTTGTATACAGGTATTCATGGCTCTGTGAGGGCTACATTTCGGTCTTTAATAATTTTTTTACTACCACTATGACTTAAGCACTTTTTCCTTATTGCCACAGATATAATACCGAGTATATTTTCCCAATTTATATTTAGTCCACCCATAGCACTTTGGTTTTTCTTATGCAATGTAAAAACATACATGGAAAAATATAAATGTGAAAAATTTTATTTCAAAATCTACGAACACAAGGTTGATTTAACATTTTCGGTAACTATTTTGCTTCACATGTGTTTCATGTTAATTCAACATGATTTACAGTTATCTTCGATGAAAATTTTTCTTCTTGAAATAACTTTATTTGATATTGTTTTCATATTTCAGTACTGTTAAATTAAAATTAAAAATCATGTTGAATCAATGTGAACTTGATACTAAAATAACACAAATAACCATGTTGATTCAATGTTGTTTCAAGTAGAAACAACATGAATTCACCTCAAGATAGTCATTTTGGTTTAATAATTATTCAACTTGCGTGATTGTATGTATTGCCACAAGCATCAAGTGTGTGTATATATAGTTGGCTTCCCTGGCCAAGATTTAAGCTCGGACTGATCGTATGGCAATCAACGCACTTGCCACTATAGCCACAACTACTTTTAATATTCTTTAGATATACACTAAATAATTACTATTATGAATTTAACACGATTTAATTGATCATTACTTGAAATGAAAGTTAGAGATAAACACAAACCTCAAAGCTACTTTGGCTTGTCTGCAGGAATCGAAGCTGCGACAATCCGACTAGAGGACTCGTACACTACCTATACCTGATACCCAGCAGCAAAAAGTTTTCGCTCACAATACGAAGTTTGTCGGTCATTTACGAATACTTAAACCAACAACTACAAAACAAGACCAAGTCACTCAACGCAGCACATCAGAGCATTCTAGCTATGAACAAGACAAATAAACACCAACACATTTAAACAACATATAATTTTTAATAAATTTAATATGATTAGCAATCAACATGTTTGCATGGCGATTTTACATTGTTATTTTTTGGTGTGCAATGTACGTTCAATTACCCAGTTTCCCGTAAAGAGCAAGCGAGTTTTTTTCTTAGATTATAACCTGACTAGTCGTTGTTCAATGAAGCCTTAAGGTTCTGGGTAGGCTGCAAGTATCATGTATCGACTCAATCTCAATGAAGTGTTCTTTAGAATCCGAGTTTTAACCTTATTTTTGAGTTATCATGCCCATAAAAATCCCCTTTATTGCTCAAATACCAGCCCTTTAATTTATCCTAATGTTTCTACACAAATGTGACTTTTGCTGATTTCTAACAGACACTTTCGCTGTACTCATCGCTTCAAGTTAAACCTAGAAAATGATACAGATATCCGTGTAACCCAAACAATCCTGTACAATCAACCATTTTGGAACCATTAATAAAAATTTCATGGAACTGACTTCAAAAAAATTATTACGCTTCACAACTGCGAGGGATTTATCGGAATTCACTATAAAAATTAGGTAGAGTGACTTATCCCTGCAGGAAATGGAACTGACACTAGACTAGCCAGGTGAAAATCACTGAACTATCTTACAGGGACCTATTCCGTGTAGAATATAAATTATATATAAATGTCATTCCGACATTTATGTAACTGTAACAGCGCAATCTTGAACTTTTTTTATTATTTTTATTTTTCAGTAAAAAAAAATTTACATTCAAACTATCATGACAGGCTTGCAGACTACCTACCCGATCATACATACCAGTTAAGCTTAGGTTAATATCTAAGCATAGTTACGAGACTTGTTCCAGTGTGACTTGGCAGTCTATTTATATTGATTCATTGTTTAACCTTCTCAGCGAAGTCTTTCTTATATACATTTATACTCAACAAAAAAAAATATATTCGTAATACATAATTCATGCCCCAGCGGAGTGTTTCTTATATAGACATACTCAACCAAAAAAAATATTCGTAGTACATATAATATATAATATTCGTAATAGTCTCCTATTGAACTATGGATGAAGTTATGGAAGTGAACGAACAAAAGTGTGTTCAGGTAACATTTACCCTATGAAGAGAGAGTTGTTCCTCAACATTTACAAGTGAAAAAATACCTTCATCGACTGCTTACAATTCAAGTATAGATTTATAACCCTTGACGCAAACTTTGAGCTTAAATAGAGCTGTATTAGTGTCCTAACAGAGCTCTGTTAAGATATAATTCATTTCGAAAAGACTTTTGCAATAAATGAGGCAACCGAGACGGAAAAAGTAATGCAAATTTATTGACAAGGTGCTCCTCCTCCTCTTTTATTATTGCCCATGAACTTATTTCTCAATTTAAACTAGATATTCGACCCTGTTCTGTAAACCGATCGATTTGAAACCGCACGATTTTAGAAAACTAACTCCGACAATAGAAATATTTTATTAAATTTTTTTTTAAATTTTTTTATTATATAGATTCTCAAATATCATATTGGAAAGAAAATTATTTTCTGTATGAATTATTAATTTTTTGAAAACGAGAAATTTACTTGGATTCGATTTACAGAACAGGGCCGATGGCATTTTCTGAGTCAATTATGGCGGATAATATTGGTCATTGATTCATGTCCAAGTGGTCCTCTAAAAACGTGCATATTCAGAATTTCTTGAAGTTCGAGTTTTTAGGAGTTCTTCAAAAAAACTTTAAATTTGCCCTACTTACATGTATTAACATTTTCTCATGTTAGAAACTGTGAAAACAGTGTCTCTTAAGTACATACCGCTTTTTCATATACATTTATTTTTAAATCCCGCTTTTTGAGGATATATTCTTCAAAATCCCGCTTTTTGCCACATCTGGGGCACTGCTTCAGCTTCCAATGTAGAGAAAATCCAACGAAAAATATATATATTTATACTTCTTATCAAGGATTCAGCCACATCAAACATGTTCAGTGCCGTTTACTAGAATTTCCAATTCAAGAAAAAGGTGAATATGTAACCATTTACACGATATATCTTCTTTTCACCATACACTACTCCCTACTTTTGTTAACACTCCCATTTTCTCAAGTCATAGGCTGAGTACGCTTGGTTCAATTGTCACCGAATTTTCTGCAGGGATTTTACAGCGATTGCCCCTCCTACGCTGCGTGAAATGATGCCTTAAATCCAGTATTGCCAGAAAGTTATGATGTGAGAATGCTACATCAGTTTAAAGTATCTGCTAAAATATTCTACAGAAGCAAAGATAAAACGCTATATTCTAAAGTTACATAGGATTTTTAGCAGAGTTCTTAAAACATCTGAATATTTTTTTAACAACGAAAGAATATGCTAAATCTAGTAATAAAAATGCTTAAATGGCAACAGTGGTTAAATCGCTTTCATAACACGACTGTGAAGCAAAAATCACGCCTCAGCAAGCTAACACAAAATTATTAGATAAACATATCACGAGAAACATTTCTCGTATGCTTTTTCAATTCTTTGCTGATTCAAATATGGGCATTTCCACAGGAATGTAAAATTTTTGTAGCATGCGACACCAAGCAAATATGCTCGTTTTTTTTTCAAAGAAAACGAAACTTTTTGTTACTTCTTTATATATCTGAGTAGGCCGTCAGTAGCTACTCTACGTTAGGTAAAATTTTAAGAAAAATCGAGTCACGTTTTTCAAAAACACAAGGTTAATTGGTTGCTGTCGCACGCGACAAAAAAGTAGAGTTTTATGAAGAAATTCCCATATATAAATTTTTGAGATCATCTTTAAATTAAGTGGGTGGGGGCTATACATGAAAAGCTTATGTCGATATAATTTAAATATTTATAGTTTACTTTTGAAAATCTTCATGTGAAAAAAAAAATTTTAATTTTCAATAGAGCATTGCTTAGATATTTCCATATTTAAATATTTAAATCGAACTTAAACTTGACTTAACATTAATTTTTTATTTGTAAATTTTTAGAAAAAAAAAAACTATAGTATATAAAATATTGTGAATGAATTGCCCACGCCATTATGAAACTAAAAATCTCTACCACATCCCCCTGCCAACCATGATTACGAGTATTTAATTTAATAGTCTTACACCAGCAAATAATGCACAATAACCTTAAGCTAATAAAGTTTAAGCTTTTAAATGTTGTCATAAAATTACTTGATGCTTAAATCTTGTATAATACAAACACGTTCGTTCACATTCAAGATATTCGATTGCTTGGGCACCTTTTTCTCTCTCTTCATTTCATGTTTATGTCGGATTAACTTAAGAGACTGGTAGACAAAAAAAATAACAATAATAATAAAGGAACGACGAAAAAAAACTATTTTGTTTTATATTAACATTTATGGTTTGACATTAAGTGTCAATGAAATCAATTTTCAACTCGTTAATCTGCTAAATTATGAACAATCGTAAAAAATAAGAATGAGTCTCAGTGGTGATGTGACTGTCGTTGGTTGTTGGTAGTGCTGGTGGCACAGTCATTCAAAATTATCAGTAGGAGGCGGCAAACGGCAGTATTGTGTGTGTCTATATCAATGTTGTGGTTCTAAAAGTTTCGTGTGCTGTTTAAATGACAAGTCTTTTCTAATGATTTGATAATTTCTTAGTAGTATCTTGTTTTCGACATCCGTCTATAATCCTCCATAAAAATCAAGAGCTTTGTGTTTAAACTTTTTTCTATCTTTCTATTCATACATACATACATACATACATACATACATACATACATAAATAAAATAAAGACTTTAATGACTTCCATTTTAATCTACTTAAATGTCATTAAAATATTTACAGCTAAATTCTTTTACTTCTTCGTTGATTTTTTTTTTTTTGAGATACATACACAAATTTCTGTTTATTTATTTTTCAACTGTCACAAGCACGATTTTATTTTTATTTTTTATACTTATGACATGAATAGAATTTTCACAACTGTGTTTCGTGTTGTGTACGTGTGCCTTTGAAATTAATTCCATTTGTGAAAAGCTTAAAAAAAATTTATATACATATGTATGTAAAAGTTTAGAAATCTGTTTGATATCGTTTGATTGACAGTTAGCAAATTGATTTTCATGCAAATGTCAAAATTTTTGACAATTTAATTTATAAAAAATGTTGACAAGTACATACATAAAATGTGGATGTACGTATGAAATCCTTTAAAAAACTTTGTTGTATATTTTGTCTTCGTAGTAAAAAATTTTAAATTTCAAGTTATTAAATATTCATCTATTAAATTTGATTTAAAGTTACATACCCTTAATTATAAAAATGGTCAAACACCTAGTTTTTAACTTAATATTTAAGCAGATAATTAGCTAATTTTTAGTTAAATTTAAGTCGTATTTAAATACGATTTAATTTTTTCAGTGGTTAATTAAAGTTCTTATTAAATTACATTGAAAGTACGGCAGCACTAAAAAATTTTACATAAACAAAAAAGTTAGGTTATCTACATGTAGAAAATTAAAATTGCATAAAAACTCATTTTATGAAACCAAACGAGCAACGGGATGCATTTTTTAATACGATCAAATTATGTTCATGTTTTCGATAAACTCACACGCGCACAAAAACATATGGTATGCTCATAAAACTTAAATATAATTTAAATATGCAAGGTTGGACATTTAGGTATTATTTAAATATGCCCAATTTTCTAATTAAATATATCTTGAAAATAATTACAATTTGATTACCAAGTCAAATATTGGCCTTAAGTCATATGCATTTTTGCTTCGAAATGTCAAATAAATCTTAAAAAAAAACTTCAAAAATATTTAAAAATTTAAAAAAAAATCTATATTATGCGACACTGATACAACTCAGAGGGCCAATTTCACCAACCGTATTTAAATATCAATTCATATTTAAATGTCGATTTTCATTAATTTATGTTAACACATTACATTATAATATAAATTGATATTTAAATAAGTCAACGGCTATACCAGCCACTTTTTTTTAGCTTGGAAATCCTCTAGAGCGGTACAAAAACAGAGAATACTTTCCTCTTCTTTCTCATCATAGCATGATCATGATGATCCATGAGGTTTCTAAAGTGCTTCCTATTGAAGTTAAAGAAATGTTTCGTTCTATGGGATTTAAGCAAGGGCTGAGAGTTCTCGCTATTGCAAAGGTGGTCTCATTGCGCCATCTGATTTGAGGTAATTCAAGCAACGCAACATGGAAACTTCTCCGGCAGGACGAGAGTGGAATACCACAGAGATTGTCGATATCGACCTGTCTTAGTAGAGTTCCTCTCTATGCCAGCCAATTTACTTCCTAAGCTCAAATTTTTCCACTCTTTACAACTCAGAGACTATGTTAGAGGCTTTGTTGCTTTTAAAATTATTGCAAATATAGGCCCTCTCTATACGCCAATACAGCATGTGCCACTTTTGCTATGCTTTCCCTAAACTTGTTCGAGCTTATTAATAGTCTAAGATTTGAAGCGTACACTTTGGTTTCTAAATAAGCTAACAAAAAGAAGTTTGAAGAGGTTATATGGTGATCCGGATAACCAAAGGATATTGAACAAAATGGGATATGGGTCATACAGAGAAGATTTAGAGGCTTAGAATATTCAACAAAAATATTTCTCACTAGATTATAAATTGAAAAGCAGAACATATATTATACCTAAAATGCAAACAGGAGCAGGTAGAAAATTTACCTTTGAAGGATTTGGAAGTTTTGAAAGATTTCAAATATTCAAGCTTAATTTCGAGCTTTAGAAAATAAAAGAAAAACTTGTTGGCAAAGGTTATCACAATGGACTCAATTGGGTATCCGAGTGGATGTACCTAATCCCAGTTTAAGAGTATTTGTTTGTAAGGTTTTTTCTATTTTCAATGCCGACTCGTCATAATAATGTTCAAAAGAGGTGAGAGGCAGCTTTAACCTCCATTTTAAATTAGTTCAGACTGAGATTATCAAGAGGCCGACTTATGATATTTTTATTTAGTTTCTTTTGATAGAATTGGTCGCTAATTAAATTCAATTCAATTTATTTAATTATTTCCATTTTCCAAAAGCTTATTATTTTTTTCTCTGTGCTGTACCACAATAAGCACTTGTTAACTGAACTTTGCAACTTAAAATTTTATTTCAATCCACACACAACTAAAATTTTTACTAAAAGTAAAACCTTAAACAATGCAATAAAACAATACAAAATTTCTAAACTATTAACTGCCTTATTCATAAAAAAATATTCCTGTTTTATAAGAGCTTTATTAAACAAATTTTCTATAGAAATTTGATTAATAAACCATTTATTTAATCAAAATATTTTTTATGAATTTGGCCCTAAATATTTAATACCATTTCTAACAGCAGTATGCCAATTAATACGCAACATCCTACCAAAAAATTAGTAATGACTTTATATGAAGCATACTTTGCTTTTTCACACAAACTACACACCATCTGCATTACTTTACAGCAGTTATGTAACGACTTCACAGTAAAAAAACAGAACAAATTATGATTTACGTGGTGCAGGCTGGAGCGTGTGATTATTAAACAGATAATTCCATGTTCAAACCCTGCTGAAGGATTTTGTTTTTTTTTTTAGTTTGTATGTGGCCATCGCATAAAAAATTAAGTTTTCTATAGACCATTGAGTAAAACGCTTGACTTCAAACACAGCAAGCACAAGTTAATAACTTGTAATAATAATAATTATTACGTTTTGTGTATGGAGTAACTTCAAAGTATTGACATTTCGAAGGTGTTATGTATTACTTGTAATTCAAGCTGGTAAGTACTTGCCTCCAATGACATTGCCAGCTTAAAATAATGAGTTAAAACGCCAAAGCAGAAGTATTCAAAAACTCTGTTTATAAGCAATTCAACTCATTATTTTGCCATCAAATTGTTTGCTGGGTAATGGGCTATAAATTGTTGTAAATATTCTTCAACATTGTTAAAAAATTATGGCATCGTTTTGATTAAAGATCGCTTAGTAGATTATTTTAAATGCTATTTACAATTATATTAATTTAACACATTTGATTTCATCATATTTCACAAATGATCAACATTCAATAAATTTAATGTAAGAAACTTATTTGAGCGGTATACATCAAAGGTGTGTCTATGATCAAAGCTGTCATTACAGATCAACGTTTAGACTTTGATCTTACAAATGCCAAAGATTTGTAAATTATATGAATGAAAATAAAAAATTAGCCCACAAAATTTTTTGTGTGTTAAACGGAAAACTTTTTTAAATTTCCTTTCGTTTATTTATCAATCAACAGTTTTTGTTGAATGTTTTAACACACATAATCTTAGGAAGAGAAACCGTATATGCACATGTGTATATTGGAAAAGTTATTGCTTACAGTTCCCATTATGACACATATCAGCTGATCTTTATAAATAGTACATATGTACAAATGTATATATCTAAAGATACAAGTGAAATGATTTGAATTTTATGTGTTTATTTATATATTTTCTCGTTAAAATGGCAAATTAAAATTAAAATCCAAGCAAAAAAAAAATAGGGCCAGAAGATAATTCTTAAGGAAATTGTTAAGCGATATAAAATTTACCATATGTACGTACGATTTATTGTTGGTCTTTCTATTTAATACATACCTATCAGTGATCGGCAATGAATCGTTTTTCGCTATTCATACTGACTCATGAAATTTTAAATATAATTTAAATATAATTTAAACACCAATACTCTGATTAACGCATACTCACGATGACATTGATTTATAAGTATAGGTTGAAATAAATATGAATGCGACGTCGACATCATAGTCATACCATACTCACAATCATACATCACCTCAGTTTGATTTCTAAGTTCAGGAAAATAATTATACTACTCACATTGAATCAGCTCACTCAACTCATGCATGTATGCTTATTTAAAAGTTTAGTCACTAAACAGTTTGCAAGTAGTAGACAATAGTAGTAAAAAATTATATTTTTCAATTCCTGCAAAAAAAAAGCAAAAAAAAGCAAGAGAGAAACAAGTAACCTAATAATGAGAACTTTAATGTCTGTACGCGAAGTTCGCATTTTAAATCACACTTATTTTGCATCGTCCATAGGCATTGAGTTAATGAGAGTCGAAATCAACAACCTTCATAAATGTTGCCAAGTATGAGGTCGATCAGGGTTACCGCTAGGAATTTTAGAAAAGTCGCTCAAAAGGTCGTTTTGTGAAAATAAAGTCGCACAAAAAAGTCGTTTGAGAAAATAAAAGTTGTACCTCTTTTTTTAACGTTTTTTATTAATAAAAAGCACACAAAACAATTGAAACAAAACAAAAAGCTTATTGCAGAATCCATTTTTATCATATTTCACAACACATGCAGTTGCATTATAATGGGTGTTTTTTATTGAGGTATAGAACTTTAAGTTGGCATCACTTTTTTAACTGGCGGCCATTTTGTCAGCTGTCAAGTGATTAATATTTAGTTTGGTTTGCCATTTCATCATGAACAGGTTGACAAAAGAACAACGCTTGCAAATCGTGCAAATTTATTTCGAAAATAATGGTTCAGTTCGCGAAGTTTACCGCAAGCTCCGTCCATTTTATGGTCGACATAATCGTCCATCAGAGCAATTAATTCGGTTAACCATGGATCGTTTTCGCACTACGTTTACTCTATGTGATAATACGCATCCGCAGAGACGTCGAACAGTGCGCACCGAAGAAACAATTGCCGCTGTAGAGCAAAGTGTTGAAGAGGACCCGAATGAATCGATTCGCCACCGTGCACAGCAATTGGAGCTTTGTCCATCAACTTTATGGAAGATTTTGAAGATTTTGAATGTGGATGAGTTGTGGTTCCAACAAGACGGCGCTACATGCCACACAGCGCACGTCACAATCGATTTATTGAAGGAAACATTCGATGAGCGCATAATTTCGCGGAATGGACCTGTCAATTGGCCACCAAGATCGTGTGATTTGACACCATTGGATTATTTTCTTTGGGGATATGTGAAGTCGCTCGTCTACGCCAACAAACCAGAAACGTTAGGGGACTTGGAAGCCAACATTCGTGGCGTTATTGCCAACATACGGCCCCATATGCTCGAAGAAGTGGTTGAAAATTGGACCTGTAGAATTGGCTTTATTCGAGCCAGCCGCGGCGGCCACATGCCCGAAATCATATTTAAACATTAATGGCATAAAATTATCCTTCCAATAAAGCCAAATTGATGGACATTAAAACGATTTTCTTGTGTTTTATTTCAATTCGAAGTTCTGTACCTCTAAAAAAACACCCTTTACATGCTTATATATGTACCCAGCAAAAACTTACACATTACCATATAATGACTTACTTTTCTGATTACCAAATTTCATTACTCGTTTACAAATCACATTACCTAAAATTTAAAAAACATTATATACAAGTTGCTAAATGAAGAGAATAATTGTTTTAGATTAAATAGATTACGTGAACAAGTTGCCAAATAAAAGAAGTAAGTACTTCTCAAGAATCCATTATTTTAGTCTCACGCCTTGTTAAAATCATTAAGTTGGTAATCCAGTAAGGAACAGCTTCCACCAATAATGCTTCGTTCCAAACCCGATTACCTTTTTTGAAATTTTTTGTTGTACCTGAAGATTTTAGCTAAAACTATTCTTTGCAACTTCTACTGAAAATTTATGAAACATTTCTTGAATACATTTTATACATGACATGCATGTTGCAAAAAAGTGATAAAAGTGTTTCCAAATGAACAATAATCTGCGAATTGCTTTTAAATTTTGCCGACGTTATTTTGACGATTTTTTTTATAAAAATAATCAAAGAATTTTTATAATTTACTGGAAATTAACTGTTTTTTTGAGAAGTTTCACAAAAAAGTGTAAAAAGTCGCAACAAAATTAAAAAAAGGTGGAAAAGTCGGTGACAAAAAAAGTCTCACATAAAGTCGCAGACCGCTAAAAAAGGGTCAAATTGCGACTTTAGTCGGGTGAACGGTAACCCTGAGTTCGATGCATACTTCAAACATTCGAGTGAATATGATTCATAGACAACATTGCAATAAGTAAGAGCGCGCATAAGTACCAGAAATTATAGGTCATGATTCAACTCTACTCACTTTTTCACTACTCATTGCTGTTCTCTGTTAGATATATATGTATGTGTGGTTTTTTCCACCCAAATCGATTTTTATTGATGAAATCATTTGATGGATCGTTGGACATGCTGGTGGTGTGATAAACAGACATGTTTATTTCATTGTGATAACATTTGATTTTCTTGTGTTTGATCGTTAATAGATAAAAGAATTTTTACACTTTCAATTCCAAGAATTTTGCATTACGATTTCTATGTTTTCTATCGTCTTCCTTTTGTTTGTGATTTTGTGTTGTCGAATAACAAAAATTATTGATTTGTGCATAAAAAGCTAAGAAATAAATTTTATTTGTTGATGGATTGACTGGTATTTGTTTGAAGTAAAATTTAGAAGCATGTCAGAAATTATTTATATTTACATACGTATATAAATACATATTTTATATTTATATTTACATGTACATACATACATATATGTTCGTATTAAAATTCATATAGTATTTTGCTTTAAGCGACTAAATTTTGATAGTGATTTTGTGCCAAATGTGTTTGTTCCGTGAATACTTTAGCATTATTATTAGGTTTTGGGAATCGGAAATTCCCGGTAAAAGTTTGCCAAATACTCCCGTGAAACTTAAGAAATTTTCCCGGGAAGACGGGAAATTAAAAGTACTTATATTTTATAATTTTTGTGATATAAATACATATTTATAAAAGGGTGTAAGTGGCAGTCAAATTTATTTTGATTCATATAAGAAATTTGTATTACATCCCAGTAAAAAAAAATTGGAAGTCATTCCAAAGGAAATACATTTTCATTGCATCCAAATATTTGATATTTTTAATTTGCCAGTAGTTAGCAGAAACCCAAGTAGAAGCTTATTTAAGTCATACAAAACCTTGTAATTTCTCCATAGGTTTAGAAAATAATCACCAGAATTAAAAAAAATCGAATATTTTAAAGAAATTTATGAACTAACTTGAATCTAAAATTTAAAAGTTATTTACTTAAATTTAAATGAAAACACTGTTTCGGGCTTAAATTCGTATAAAAAGAAACGAATTGTTAAAATAGGTAACTATTTACCATTTTTCCTAGATGAAAATATTATCATAGAACACAAAAAAGGAAATATTTCTTAAAATCACTTCCAATTCGGTGACCAGGCATCGAAAAAGAGAACTTCTTGCAATGACAGCCCCATGTAAAAATCATTAGAACTGATCGAAATTTGCACTACTTCCAGATCGCAGTTCCCTTTTGCGATGCCTGGTCACCGAATTGGAAGCGATTTTAAGAAAAATTTCTTTTTTTGTGTTCTATGATAATATTTTCATCTAGGAAAAATGGTAAAAAGTAACCTTTTTTAACAATTCGTTTCTTTTTATACGAATTTAAACGTGAAACAGTGTTTTCAAGTAAATTAAAGTAAACAACTTTTAAATTTCTTAATTCATAAATTTCTTTAAAAAAATCGAATTTTTTTTTAAATTTTGATGAGAATTTTAACCAACTATTTGGTTTTCTGTAATGAAAATGTAGATCCTTTAGAATGACTTCCAATTTTTTTTACTGGGTATTAGAAAATTTCGTTTGATTGACTGATTGTATGAGCATATAATTTGCGAAAATTTTTAAAGTTCTCTTTTTTAACAAATTTCATCATCTGTTTAAGCACTAATACCCTGTCTATCGATGTCGAAGGAAATTGTTCATTCTAACAAATACATAGAAAACAAAACCAAAATTTTAGAATTGTAAGAAAGAAAGAATTCTGTTGACACTAATAAAAAAAAAAGCAGTAACATGTCCAAAAAAAATTTTAAATACAAAATATAAATGTGAGTGCTTCAAATTTATACGGAATTTTAATAAAAATTCTATAAAATTGTAAAATTAAAGTCGTACAATCTCTTCGCTTTTGAGAAAAATTAATGCGTGATACGAGAACTGCAAGCAAGATGAAGTTGTTAAAGACTATAATGCAAGTATTATTATTATAATTTTTGAAATTTTTGAAGCAGAAATTAGTGTAGATCAAGGAGGTATTTTCGTCAGTGTTCCCAGCTTAGGGGATTTGTCCCCAAATTGGGGATGTCGTATTGGGGATCTGGGGATTTGTTGGTGATGTAACTAAATTTGAGGGGATTTTTGGGGGATTTTTTTATAACTGATGGTCAAACAATAAAATTATATCAGTCAATAACAATTGAAATTACTGAACTTAAGCCTGATTAAAAAATTATTTCTGATTAAAATAAACACACACTTTAAAAGTACATAATTCATTTTGTTGTGACAAATTTAATACTTCTGCTGAAATGCTAAAACTTTTTAATACAAGTGCTATGTACAACAGAGTTTCTGATGCTGATGAATCAGAAAATTACGATTCTGAAGTTTTTGAAATTGTAAACTTTGGCTAAAAATTTTTTTTATACTTGTGTATATTAAACTAGTATGTGTAATTTTTTCTTTACAAGTTTTATGATAAATACAAATTAAATGTATATGAATGTAAATATACTCGTAGCTATTGATATAATTGAATTTTGTTGAATAAATATGTTATATTTGTCATTATTTTTCAAATAAAATGAAAAAAATATATTAAAAAAATTTTATTTTTTTTCGCAAAAGAAAAAATTTTAATCAAGAAAACTGAATTTGGGGATTTTTGGGGATGAGACTTCAAAAATTGGGGATAAGCTCTAGAAAAAAACTGGCAACACTGAATTTCGTCAAAAGTACTAATACTTGCATTATAGTCTTAATGAATGTAGTTTAATGATTATAGCAGAAGAGAGAGGAATACTTTGTATTAGTATCAATGATTGCAGTGACCTTATCGTTTCCTAAATAAAATCATTCGATTTTAAACGAACTTGGAGTGATTTTTCGCCGAATTAGTGAAGAAATTTTGGAAACTGTAGCGTAAATTTTAAGCTAATAGAAGCTCTAAAAACTTATTATTGAAACCCTAAAGAAAATTAAAACATTTCAGAGAAATAAAATGAAAAATCAAGTAACAGTGAGTGGTATTGAAAAGTTTATATTATTATATAAATTTATATTATGCTATTTCTATGTTTTAATAGAAATAATATTAATACTGCTATAATTTTTTTTCAGTTTTTTTCTTTTGAAAACAGCTTTTGTGCTCAACATAGCTTGTTTTTTTTCTCAAACGTACTTGGCAACACTGGCTATTTAAGTCGTCGTTAAACTATTTTTGCTTTTCAATATTAATTTTGTGATGCTATTGACAAAACTGCATTTTGACCATCAATTTTCAACTGGCTCGTTGGTCTAGGGGTATGATTTCCGCTTAGGGTGCGGGAGGTCCCGAGTTCAAATCCCGGACGAGCCCCAAGGGGTATAAGTTTTTTTTTTTTTGTTTTTTTTTTTCAATGTACATATGCAGTTATGTGTTTAATATTTAAAACAAATTATATGCAACGTTATTAATAAAAATTTAATTAAGCCCATCTTAGTTATACCTAAATAGTTAACAACGCTGCTACCAAAGACAAAATTAATAAACCTCTTTAAATAAGTTTGTATGTGTTCGCAAAATAAAACTTTATTTGCTTGTTCACACTTTCTTGCAAATAAAATACATACATACATGTGTACATGCTCGTGCACACATATGTTCATGTATAAAAAAATAAATATACATACATACATACATACCTCATTATATGTAGCCGAATGCACTTGCCCTTCATATTAAAACTTGTTGTTTACTTTGCACGAAAAACAATAACAAAAACAAACACCATTAAATAAAAATCAGATACACACTAAAAAAAACAACAACACGCACCGAGTAGTTAATTTTTCTTCTTATTTTTTTAAACAAATTTAAATATGCATTTTAGAGCAGAAAAAACTTTTATTTATTTTTTCAACAATATTTAAATATTTGTTAATAATACACAAAATTTCAGCACTTTCTATTAAAATAAATACATAAATGCATAATTTGCATTTCCTAAAACAAATAAACAAACTAATTAAAACACAATTCGATCCGCAACGAACAAAAAGCCGATAAGAACTAAGAAAGGGAGATGAATTTATTTTACGAAGAATGAAAACGTGAGTGAGAGTTTATTGTTTTGTTTTTATTTTAATTTATTGAGAATTTATGTAAATGCACTTGACCAAGGCGAATTCAGTATCAGGTGAACTCTTCCCTACAACAATTTTACAACACAAAAAACAACACGTAATTTGCTATGCTACAAAACCAATCTGTCAGAAGATTTCTAAGCAAATTTTGACATTTTGGTTCAAAATGCTCAATTTGGCATCAAGAGCTGACAATCAGCCGGGCGGAAAAGGTCACCTGATACTGAATTCGCCTTGCACTTGGCTATGCAGAATTGTTTGACTTTATTACATTAATAAAGGGCATAATGATGTTATAATTATAATTAGAGTGCATAGTTAGTTGTTTTGTTTTGGTGGGTTGAGTGCGTATGTATGTTGACACATTTCACTGACGTCAACGTTTTCGTTAATGTTTTTTGATAATTGATTAGACTTGTATCGAACTCTTTCAGTAGCTCGTTTTTGACACCCATTTGAATTACATGGGTTTGATCATTGGTTTGTGTCAAAAACGAGCTACTGAAAGAGTTCGATACAAGTCTATAATTGATCTTATATGCCTGCCAGTGCTGCCAGAATGATGATTTTATCATATTTTTGATGATTTTTGAACCAAAATATGATTTCAAGATTTTTTTTATCGAATTATGTTTTTTAATTTTGCAAATTATGATTTTTAGTTTCAATACGTATGTATCTAAAATTTTCTTTGTTGTTCTACAATGTTTATCAATAGCTATACATAAAGAAATCAGTTTTGTATCAGCTTGTTATAAAGGGTGGTTAAATATTAAGGGCCGATGTTGAATGTGAATCACACCTAAACGTCAAGTTTTTTCCTGCATTTCATTTGACATTTCTAAATTTCAGACTAACTCAATTTGAATCATGGAAAGATGCACAATCGAGCAACGCGTTAAAGTTATTCGGGCTTATTATGAAAATGGGAGTTCAAATCAAAATGCATAACGTGTACTTTGTGATTTTTTCGGTCAGTACGAACACAGTCGAAAAAATGGTGCAAAATTTTCAGCAAACCGGGTCTGTAGGAGATGTGAAAACACTAATGGATGCTTGTACAGCTCGTACTGCAGAACATATTGCTGCTGTTCGCGATAGTGTGGCTGAAGAGACGTCCGTGCCCAACAATTGCACTTCTCACGCTCGTCGTTGATGAACATTATGCATAAAGACTTGCATTTACACGCTTACAAGGTACAATTGACTCAAGAACTAAAGCCTCTTGACCATTCCAAACGTCGTCAATGGTCATAATGGTGGCAAGAAATGGCAACAGTGGATGATCAGTTTTCGAAGAAAATCATCTTCAGTGATGAGGCACATTTTCAGCTCAGTGAACAATAAGCAGAATTGTCGCATTTGGGCGAATGATAATCCAAGATTGATTGTCGAAAAACAAATGCACCCACAAAGAGTGGCTGTTTGGTGCGGTTTATGGGCTGGCGGCATCATCGGGCCGTATTTTTTCCAAAATGAGGCCGGTCAGGCAGTTCCTGTGAATGGTCTTCGCTATCTTGAGATGATAACGAACTTTTTATGACCCGAATTGGAAGACAAATTCAATGGCCGTGAAATCTCATGTGGTGGCGATGTTAATTGGCCGCCAAGATCATGTGATTTGACACCGTTGGACTTTTTTCTTTGGGGCTATTTGAAAGAAAATATGTACGTCGATAAGCCAGCAATAATTTAAGAGCTAAAGGATGAGATAATTCGGCACTTTAGCGGCATATAACCTCAATTATGTATATGTGAGCATCATCGAAAATTTGGACCATCGGATAGAGGTGTGCCGCCGAGGACGCGGCGGCCATTTGGCCGATATTTTGTTCCATACATAATTTTACCGTGCCATATTATCGTAATAAAACGAAATAACAATAATTTCATAAATAAATAATATTTTTTTATTCATGATTTAAAACATAAACTCACCAAAAAATCAGCCTAAGGTAAGCCCTAGTAATACTAAAAGAATTCATTGATCAAAAACACCGCTAGCACTCAATTTCCTAAATAATTTGTGTTATATTCAAAATCAACATCGGCTCTTAAAATTTAATCACCCTTTATAAAGAAAACAGTTTTGCATCAGCTTGTTCTATGTATATTGCCTTCATTCACTTTACTTATGCACTAGGGTGTCTCGCAAAAAAAAGATTGTCGTACATCACCGAATATAAAGTACTGTTGCAAGGCAGTTCAAAGAAAATTTTTTTGCCGAACATAGGGATCGCCAAAATACATTTTTCATTATACAGGGTGTTTTTTTAGAGGTATAAAACTTCGAATTGAAATAAAACACAAGAAAATCGTTTTAATGTCCATCAATTTGGCTTTATTGGAAGGATAATTTTATGCCATTAATGTTTAAATATGATTTCGGGCATGTGGCCGCCGCGGCTGGCTCGAATAAAGCCAATTCTACAGGTCCAATTTTCAACCACTTTTTCGAGCATATGGGGCCGTATGTTGGCAATAACGCCACGAATGTTGGCTTCCAAGTCCCCTAACGTTTCTGGTTTGTTGGCGTAGACGAGCGACTTCACATATCCCCAAAGAAAATAATCCAATGGTGTCAAATCACACGATCTTGGTGGCCAATTGACAGGTCCATTCCGCGAAATTATGCGCTCATCGAATGTTTCCTTCAATAAATCGATTGTGACGTGCGCTGTGTAGCATGTAGTGCCGTCTTGTTGGAACCACAACTCATCCACATTCATGCCATCCAATTCGGGAACAAAATAGTCGGTTATCAGCTCCAATTGCTGTGCGCGGTGGCGAATCGATTCATTCGGGTCCTCTTCAACACTTTGCTCTACAGCGGCAATTGTTTCTTCGGTGCGCACTGTTCGACGTCTCTGCGGATGCGTATTATCACATAGAGTAAACGTAGTGCGAAAACGATCCATGGTTAACCGAATTAATTGCTCTGATGGACGATTATGTCGACCATAAAATGGACGGAGCTTGCGGTAAACTTCGCGAACTGAACCATTATTTTCGAAATAAATTTGCACGATTTGCAAGCGTTGTTCTTTTGTCAACCTGTTCATGATGAAATGGCAAACCAAACTAAATATTAATCACTTGACAGCTGACAAAATGGCCGCCAGTTAAAAAAGTGATGCCAACTTAAAGTTCTATACCTCAATAAAAAACACCCATTATCTTCAGAATTTACATTCGAATCATGAAGTGTGATATATCGAAGCTTTTGTCTCGAGGATACCAATGTTTTGCTTAATAGTCATTGAGCTCAAATATCCCGTTCTAGTGTTTACCCACCAAATGTGGGTTTCTCCAACCGTACTGTACCACCCTAGTTTCAAAAAATTATTAAACTCTTACGAAGAAAATATGTCAATAATTCTAGCGGAACTATTATAAATTTTTTTTAACTAAATGCTCTATAGAGATCATTGCTTGCCAAATATAAAGAAAGAAACAGAATCTAGCCAGGAAGTATCGGAGAAGACATTCAGAGTTGCATACACTGTCAGTTTTGAACTAGACTTGATTGTGTTCCGCATTGTGTAATTGCATTCAATTAATAATACGGATCTCTTATTGCTTATTCCGTTTGGTAAGGTAAATAAAAATTTCGAACGCATTCCAATGAGAGAAATGTCAGCGAACATAAAAGGCTGGAATATTCGATGCAATCTGTTTTATATGTATCGTATGGTTCGAGCTGATCATACCGGAGAATGCGATGAGAGATTAGCCAGCGAGAAGCCATGGCTGTCACCAATGAGTAACGCATAGGCCACATTATTTCCAAACTCGAGAGCTGTCAAAAATACAACTTGAAACTCGAATGATGTAAAAATATCATTGATTAAAAATTTTATTATTTGATCTTACAGTAATTTTTTTAATTCTTGTTGTATAAGTTGAGATATGAAGGGGGTACTTGAGATCAATGACTATTAAAGCAAAAAAAATATCGATATATCACACTTTAAGATCCGATTGTAAATACCGAGGATTCGGCAAAAAAAAATAAAACTGCAAACTTTTTAGTTTTTCCTGTAAGGCGAGACAGTCTATTTCGGACCCTGTGTCCTACATACACACAAATGCGTAATTGTTTTAGACATATGCAATGAGAAAGTATGGCTATGGTTATGGCTATGGCGTTATGGCAAGTCACCTGTATTGCACATAAAGTTGTTTTAAACAGCTGTTTTATGTGAGTATGGATATGGACTGTCTAATTAAACATTTTAGCTGCGGCTCTCTGAGGTCATAATTCAAATTTTTTAACATTTTCATTAAAAAAGGCATTTATAAAATGTTAGCCGATGGCCTTGAGTAAATTAATTATAAATAAGAGGTTCTTTTTTTTTTAATATATGAATATTTATTTTTATAAATGTATATGTATATTTAAACAAATAAAATGATCTTTTTAATATGAAATATATTTATACAATGAAAATTTTTGAAAGTTTTTAATGAAGTTTTTGTTATATGAATATTTGATTTTTTATAAAGTTATGATGTTCATTAAAGTGTAAAACAATTGGAATCATAATAATAGTAATAGTAATAAAATCAGTAACATTAATAAGATTATGATTATGTATTAATAACAGTAGTAATAAATATATTGGTAAAAATATTAATACATAATAACAAACAAAAATTACAGTGATTATGTATATAATATGTAACTCCCCCACCCTTTGTTCATACATTACTCCTGGAATGTAGAGTTATATAAGTTATACATACATATGTAGATAAATATTTGTAATAGTGAACAGAATTATTTTTTTTAAATATAATTTTTTTTTATGTAATATTTAACTATTACACATATAAATATATACTCGTACATGAACATAAAAATAAATGAATAGTGTTCAATGGTTTATTCAAATTTATTTTATTATTTATTTTCATTTAGTATAATTTCTTCCAGTGATTTGTCTTCCAAATTTTATATCAGGCAATTCATTTTGATATTTATATTTTCTTTTTATTATTTGTCTATCACGTTTACAATTATGTTCATCTATAAAATGAGAGTTATTTTTTTCTTTTACTCTTTTTGAAATATATTTAGGTTTTTGCTTAAGGTTATAAAACCCAAGATTTTTTACTAATTCTCTTTCCCTAAAGTCATGACAATTTTCCCTATTTTGATTAGTTTTATCAATTCGTTTAATTTTGGTGTTACGAACCATATCATGTAAATTTTTCCAAACAGATTTATCTACCTTATTATGTAATAAATCATTTGGTTTGTATCCGGTTGTGCTATGTATAGTATCATTATAAATTTGGACTGATTTGAAAACTATAATTTTATCATCTGTATCCTCATTTCTTTTTTCAAGTTTAAATAGTCGTATATGTTCATTCAATGTGAGATGAAACCGTTCTATATCCGCATTTCCTGTGTGAGTATTTGGGGAAGTGAAATGGAATTCTACATTCTCAGAATTCAAAAAGTCTTTTATATATGCCGTATTAAACTCGTTGTCAGCTGTAATTTTATGTGGTTTACCCAGAATAGCAAATCTCTCCGTTAGCATTTCTACTATAGTTAATGAGTTTTTATCTCTTAAATAGTGAATTGAGACATGTTTTGTAAGTTTATCAATGCATGTTAAAAATTTTGTTTTTTTATTAAAGAACCAAATATCAATATGAATTATTTCATTTGATTTAATCGGAGTTTCTGTTAAACATAATTTGGCCTTTATTGGTTGTCTGTCGTATTTACACATATTACAAATTATGCAATTGTTTATAAATTTATGAATTTCTGTTTTCAAGTTTGGGTAATAAATTATTTTCTTTAATTCTGTGAAAGTTTCTTCAATACCTCTGTGGTTCTTATCAGTATGATATTTTTCTATTTGTTCCAAAAGTATTTCTTTACTAAAAATATCCTTTAGAAATATTGAACAACTCAAAAATTTAATATTTTGAGAGTTTGAAAAATATTGTACTAAAGTCTTTTGAATTTTTTTTAAAAAATCTAAATTTTCGCAAAAAATTGCTACAGTTCCTCTCAGAGGAAAAATTTGTTCTAAGAATTTTAAAATCTGTTGTTCAAAATATTCATTTATTGTTATAGTATGTCTAATTTTGTTTTTATATAAAACTTGCTTCTTGTATTTGTAACCATTTCCTTGAATTATCACAATTTGATTTTTATAAATGTTTATAGGCGTTTCAGATATAGATATGTGGTCATTTATATATTTTTTTGTATTGTGAATCGTGGATAAATTCGATTGAATATCTTCCTTTTCTCCTGTTAATACGTTAACATTAAGACGACTCAGATAATCTGCTACTTTGTTAGTCTTTCCTTTAATATATTCTATTTCGAAATCATATTCATTCAGTTGTATCTTCCACCTCTGTAATTTCATGTTCGGTTCTTTAATTGAGTTCAGCCATACTAGTGGTCTATGGTCCGTTTGTATTTTGAATTTTCTCCCGAATAAGTACGGTCTAAAATATTTTACTGACCACACTATTGCTAGTAATTCTTTTTCTATAGCACTATAATTCAATTCATGCTTGTTTAATGTTCGTGATGAAAAGGCTATTGGGTGACCATTTTGGGATAATACTGCACCTAAGGCCTCATTGCTGGCATCTGTTGTTAATACAAACAATTTATCGAATTGGGGATAAGCTAAAACTGGTGGGTTACATAAGACCGTTTTTAATTTATTGAAAGAATCAATATATTCTTGATTTTTAATATTGATCGTTGAACCCTTTTTAAGTTTTAATATCATCGGCAAGGCTATTTGACTATAGTCCCTAATAAATTTTCTATAAAATCCAGTTAATCCTAAAAATGATCTTATTTCTTTGATAGTTCTTGGAATTGAAATTTTTTTAATGATATTTATTTTTTCTGGATTTGGTTGTATTCCGCGAGGAGTTATAATATGTCCAAGATACTCAGATTCATGTCTGAAAAAATTGCATTTATCTATTTGAACTTTGAGATTATATTCAGATAATCTTTTCAAGATTTGTCTTAGAGATAAAACATGTTCTTCAAGGGATGTCGAAAATATTAGAATGTCATCTAAATATACTACACATTTATTGTTTATATAACCCTGAAGTATCTCATTCATCATACGTTGAAATGATGCTGGAGAATTTTTTAAACCAAATGGCATTCTATTAAATTCATAATGTCCGGTCGGTGTTGAAAATGCAGTCTTATGTCTATCTTCCGGTGAAATTAAAATTTGATGGAATCCTTTTGCCAAATCAATTGTGCTAAAATATTGTGAATTTCCTAATTTTGAAAATAAATCTTCCATATTAGGTATTGGAAATTTGTCTTCAATCGTAACATTGTTTAATTTTCTATAATCAATAACCACCCTCCATTTCTGTTGTCCAGAATTATCAATTTTTTTAGGAACAACCCATACTGGAGCATTATACGGACTATTAGATTTGGTTATTATTCCTGACTCCAACATTTCTTTAATTTGTTTATCTACTTCTAATTTATGAACTTCTGGATAGCGATATGCTTTTGAATAAACAGGTATGTCGTTTGTAGTTGGAATTTTGTGTCTATACTTGCAAGCTGCAGATAAATTATCTCCATCAATGTAAAAAATATTTTTGAAATCCTTAATTATTTTAATGAGAAGATTAATTTCTTCTTCGTTCAAATTTTCGTTTGTTAATTTTTGCATTAAAAAATCTATTCTTGGTTCACTAAAGTTTATTTCAATTATAGAATCTAGTATGGAATCATGTTTTAAAGTCTCTTCAGAGAAATTTTCAAATATGATAGGAATTTTCGCATCATTTGTTGTTAATATATTATTTTTGAAATCAATCTTAGCTCCTAATGGTTTCAATAAGTTGCAACCTATAATTCCATCAAATTCACTATATATTTCTGTTTCTAACATTTCTATTTTAGAATTTGGACGATTAAATTCTTTAAAAAGTGGTATTGTAATTTTTGAAACAGTAATAGTCTTTGAGCAGATTGTATTTAATGTAATGGGATGCTCAAGTTCACTTCTAAAAGAATTATGGAATAAACCCCTTCTGATTAAAGTTGTCCCTGATCCCGTATCAATCAATAATTTTATTGGAATAGATTTTGTTTTAACAATTATGAAGGGAAGAGCTCTTCGGCCACTAACTGAAAATTCGAAGTTTCAATTTTATCTACTTCCATTGGTATTGGATTATTAAAATTATCTTGTTGGGAATTACTCGTAAAGTTTTTGTTTATAAAATGTCTAGAGTGGTTTTGTGCATTTAATCCAGTATTCGAAGAAACGTTTTGTGGGTAAGAAAAGTCTCTTGATCTGTATTGTCCATATTGACCTACATCTGTTAAACTGTTCTGATTATTTTGAAAATTTTTTGAATTATAATTATTAAAATAATGATTGTTGTTACTTTTTTTATGTTGATGGTTATCTTGAGTATGTGAATTATAATTATATCTATTTGAATTAGTAAAAGATTGGGAATATGGCAAATTATTTCCATTATTGTAATTTGAAAAATTTAGTTTTTGTATATTATGATTAAACTTTTTTGATGAATAAGATTGTAGTTGATGACATTTTTGATAAAAATATTCGGTTTCAATTAAAATTTCTTTTGCCTTCAATAAAGTGTGTGGATTCCTAGAATTAAGTACTAGTTTTGGTTCACTTGGTAATTTACTAATGAAAATTTTTAAAACCATTGTCTCATTATTTTTACTATTGAACCATTGAACATCTATATCAACACTTGATTTCAAATTTAGTTTTGTTAGGAGTTTTAACATGTATTCATACAAATCATTAATGCTAGTTCTTATCTCTGCGGTTTTTATTCTATTAACAATACTTTCTATGCTTTCAGCTACATTAAAATTAATTCTTAAAATTATTTTTATTTCGTTCCAATTTATAGGGTTATTATTATTAATGAGTGTTATGTTAGCGTGTAATATAATTTTATTTCTTACTCTCAAATCGAACAATGGTAATAGTTTAGCATCAACGTATTTTCGAATTTCCTCGATGTGTAAAATAAACATTTGGAGTTCTTCGGTTTTCCCATCAAAATTTGGCACACTTTCCAGTAATTGAAATGCATTTAATTCCATGTTTACCTCTTTATTGTAGTTTCGATTCTTGAAATTGTTGTTTGTTTCCAATTCTTTTTGCTTTGAATGCTGTTAAGTATCTTCAATGTAATGACCTCTCTTTGCTTAGTTTTATTCCAGTTTTTCTTTTTCAGTTTCGAAAATAAATATAATTTCACTGTATTTTATCAGCACACATTCACAAGTTCACAGAAAACATCTTTTTGATTTTAAAATAAACTGATTGGTTTGTTTAAGAAAACGATTTAAAGTTTTCTTTTTCTCGATTATTATTTTATTTGGTTCGAGAATACCGACTGCGCCAGTAAATTAATTATAAATAAGAGGTTCTTTTTTTTTTAATATATGAATATTTATTTTTATAAATGTATATGTATATTTAAACAAATAAAATGATCTTTTTAATATGAAATATATTTATACAATGAAAATTTTTGAAAGTTTTTAATGAAGTTTTTGTTATATGAATATTTGATTTTTTATAAAGTTATGATGTTCATTAAAGTGTAAAACAATTGGAATCATAATAATAGTAATAGTAATAAAATCAGTAACATTAATAAGATTATGATTATGTATTAATAACAGTAGTAATAAATATATTGGTAAAAATATTAATACATAATAACAAACAAAAATTACAGTGATTATGTATATAATATGTAACTCTTGGCAGCCAGTGCTATTCAATATATATATATATATATATATATATATATATATATATATATATTAATGTTATATTTTATATAATTTTAATATAAAGTAAATAAATAAGCATTTTAACTTTGAAAACAGTGCGCCGCGACTTAAACTTTTTCCATTTTGCTCAAAATGTTTAAATTTTTTCCATACACATTTTAGACTAAATGCTTGTAAATAGGCAGGAATTGTTCTCGAAGTAAAATATTTTGCAAAATAAATGCTACCTTAACATACATACAAATGTATGTATATTAATAAAATCCAACTACAGGTATTTGCAAATAAAAACCGCAATGTTTTTATATCCAAATTTGTTTTTTTACCATGTTAACTTTTAATTAAGGAAATGGCAAAGACGATATATGAGTTTTATTTATTACACAGAGAAGCTGCACACACATACATGCAACCACACACACTCCAATATACACACATACAAATAAGAAGAGACCATTTACTACATGTTCATTCATATCCACCCACCGTAGTGATGTAACTAGTGTAATTTTTTTAGACATTCGTTAATAATCCTTATTCTGTAAGGTTTTTTTAAAAGTCAAGTCAATACAATACGATAGAAGTGGAGCTTGTCTAAATATTCTCACTTATTGTGAATTGCGTGGCCGACGTCACATCAAGACGACAGTAAATATTGTCACTTGTCTACTCTTTATCGGCAACAATTGGCTCTTATTGATAATCCCTTAATAAACTCAAGTTTTTGTAAATTAATGGACCATAATAATAGTAGTAGTAGTCGACAGAGAGTAGAAAAGTGCCAACTTTTACTGTCGTCTTGATGTGATGTCGACGACGCCATTCGCAATAAGAGTGATAGTAAGAAAACAGACGGCTATTGATAGGCTGTTGTAATTTTTTTTTGCCCTTATTGAATACAAAGACTATCATAAGACTAAAATTGTTATCGAAAACTAGTAGGCAAGGGCAACGTTTTTGATATTGTATTGACGTGACGTCGACAGATAGTTCCAGAATAAGGGAGAATATGAAAAGGAATATCTGCGACAACGTCCGCGAAAATTAAATTATATTTAAAATTTTGGAAATACCAACCACCACATGTGGGCAAGAATTTACCCTTATTTCAGTTGACGACATTGAGGTCAATGTCTGCTCGCTCTCGAGCACAATTTTGTGCTATTGACAATCTATTTGTGCACCCTACGGCCTTGCAAATAGCATGAGCCTTTCAAAAGCAGCCAGTTGTTTTCGACAACGGGTAGGCAAGCCCCAAGTTTTTGATATTGTATTGACTTCACGTCCACGTTGACAACTGGAATAAGGGTGATTATTTTTTTTTACAAAAATTGGGTAACCGTACAAAAAGAATGATGGACTGTCTGCAGCTTAAGAATCCTAGAATTCCTATAGCTGAAGGATAACGGCGGAAACAGTATATAACTCCACTATTTAGACTGGAGCACCGCCTCTTAAAGAAGCAGTCCACAGGGGTTCCACCCATGTGGCTACAATGCTGAATCAAACGTCGTGTCGAAGCTGTTTAAAACCTGCTGGTGGTCATGCAGCTCATAAGACCAGCAACCAAAACCAACAACGGCAATGATGATCATTCAAAATAATCTGAAGCAGTCGAGATGCACTGCAGATAATCTTTAGTTCTATTTAGCCGAACCTGATGTGGGCATGTGCTTAGTATAGGAAACCTGGGTAGTTAACTCGGAGGTGAAGAAGTTCTGTGTGTTCAAATCTACAATATTATATACTTAGGATGTTGATAATTCTGAATCATGTGTTATAGCCAGAAAAACATATTAAAATTGCACATATCTTACTGCAGTAGGTCTCACAGTTGCGAAGATGGAGCTAATGGAAGGGTGGAGTTTCCTTATATTATTATGATACATGTCGCCGATAAAGCCAGAGCTTTAATATGAGCCATCAATACCAAAAAGGGCGTCAGCCAGGGCTGTGATATCAACACAAGATATACAATAAGGGAAAGAAGCGAAGTCGACAGCAGAAGCAACACTGAATTTCTTGGATTTTATAAACATTAATAAACTAACTATATATGTATAACTCCAGCACATCACCGACCTGCACATTTGCAAGATTGTTACATACGAATCATATTTAAGCTTCAATGTAGTATAAAATCTTAGATCCTTAATCTAAGTATTAGTTAGCACGTTGACTACAAAAGCGAAGGTCCTGGGTTCGAGTCCAGTATCCAATAGTAATTAAATAACAGCACCACGCATTTTGCTGATGTTCATTAGTGTCCCTTTGTATCAAATATTGTAGAAAAGTTCAAGTGATGAAGGCATAGTAACTGCTCACTGAACTATACCGACTTCAGCGGATAGTAATGCTAATGTAACATCAGATTGCCCCCCTTTGTCGGTATTGTGTAGCAGAATTATCGCGAATTAAAATAATTAATAAAATGGCTACTAAGCACAGCTTCAAAAGAATTCACCAGTTATAGAGAAGACAGGTGTTGAAGGAAGAAATAGACGAATATTTCATACTTTTTTTTACAACTATGTATTTTTGCACGTTTTTAATAATACAGTGTTGAAGCGCCTCTGGTGTCACTGAGACGTATTAAATTTTGTAACTGTGTGTAGTAGCTATTTCATACCTATTTTACTTTGCCGATTATTCTCGTACACAATATCGACGAAGGGGGACGCTCTGATGTTGCATTAGGATTAGCATCCGATGAAGTCGGTGTAGTTTAGCGACCAGTGCCTTATGCCTGCATCTGTAGAACTTTTTCTGCAACAACTTGCACAAATGACACTAATGCACATCAGAAAAATGCGTCGTGTTATTCTAATACTCTGGGTGACTCGAATCGAGCCCAGGACCTTCGGTTTTATAGTCAACGTGCTAACCACTTCAGCCAATGCCAACCCCCTAAAGAAGGTAGGTTAGGTTACATTAGGAAGGGAGATGCTACACCACATCTCCACTCGGAGACCCAATTGGATCCATTGTTATTGCCTTGTTGACCAAGCAATATTTACCCCCTCCCCCCCCCCTTTATTGCCAGAAGTGACCCTATTATCCTTCATTTAGCCACCGAATTGCCATGATGAAGCCCCTCTAGTTTACACTTCCCGATATCAGTAATGCTTTCATGAAAACGTCTGCTCAGTCATCTAAGCCTATAACGTTGCAGCTTTGAGTAGTGACAGATAATATGTTCAATGGTTTGTGGTTCCTCTTCATACCCTCACATCCTACAAAAATCTGGAGTGCCAGTTTCCCAAATGCTGGTTCGTGCTCTGACCGAGCAGTCAGACAACGCACCTAACAAGATTCGCATCGCCTTCCTATTCATGTCCAATAGCAGTCTGGATCTTTCTGAGTCAAGTTTTGGCCACATACTATGCTAGATTCTATAAAGAAGGTAACACCTAGTGATAGTAGAAGGCATTTTTTGCTTGAGTGTTACTTCGCTTAAAAAAAAATTGGGTAGATTTAGGGCGTGGAAGGGGTTACTATCCTTGCAAATGAAAATTCTAAATTAAAGATAGATAAATGCCGGGTTTCGAATCACAATAAATAAATAATTTCTTAAAAGTATGCACACTTTTCCAAAACAAATTGTTTTAAAATCACTCGATTTAGATCAGAAGGCTAGATTGTAATCGTCTTTGTCGATAAGAAGCTGATTTGATCACGTTTTTTCGATTTGAAATTATGGCATTCGATATCGAGCAATATTATTACATTATTCAGCTCGCTATTGAAAGCGACGATTACACCCCTGTGTTCTTTTTTATTCACCACACGATTTTTATTCTTATTAAATTCAAAATAAAGTTTTTTTTTTGTAAAATATTATTGCAAATTTAAATTTTTTTTATGTATTTTTTTACATATTTCATGTTTTTTTAATATAAAAATATTAAAAAAAAATTTAGCCGGAATTTTTTTGAAACGAATAATAATACTATTTAAAAGAAATTGGCAAATATTCGAGTATATAAATAATAATAAAAATTAAGTCACATCACTAATCTATCTATCATTCGTTACTAGGCTCTTCATCATAAAAAAAATACATGAGCAATATAATATAAGCAACAAAAAATATTGTGTTTCTAACCAACTTTGATAAATTCTTTTATGGCTCAAAGTAAGCAATAACAATCCTGTGTGATACTTGAATTCATAAAGCGCCCATCCCGGCAGCCCTCAAAATTTCTAGTCATTGTACATGTGAGTATTGAATGGATGACTTGTCAAAAATGTCATAAAAATTGCTTTGCCATAAAGAGTTTTCACAACTCATACGATACGATATTTTAGACAGAACACAGTGGTTTGAAGGCATAAATAATAAGATAAATTTCAAAATATATAAGATATATTTATGTAAGTAAAGACACCAATTTGGTATAAATATAAATAAACAATTTATAATGGAAATTTATATTAAAAATGTAAAACTTTCTGTGCGGGTTCACATACTATGTGCTTTGCTGCAAGTTGGTTCTAAAATACTGCAGCTTATGTTGTGTGAAAATTCATTGATATCTTAGAAGGTTATGTTAGGTAAGGTTAGGTTAGGTTAGCAGGTTTGCTGGCAAGGAAAAGTCGAAAATTAGAGTCCAGCTCACTCATCCCATTGTGCTACCTGTAAGTTGAAAAGAAGATAGAGAGAGATAGAAGGGTGAGAATGGTAGATGTAGAAAAGAGACAAAAGTTATTTAGGGTGATGAGAGGTGAGAGTGGGTGAAAAAATTTGGCTAGGGTTGGAGTCAACGACTGTAATAGCCACTATTGCTCGATTTCCGATAGCTAGGATAAGCTGCCGAAGGATATTCTGCCAAGGAGGTGCAGATGGAGATCCTCCAGCGCGGGACAAATACACAGGAGATGCATGATAATTTCCCCGTCTTTCTCGTCATTGCAACTGTAGCAGTAGTTATCATACGGGAGACCCATACGTTTAGCATAGGTTTCGAAGGCACAGTGAGTGGTCATCGTGGCAATGAGGTTCCTCAAGTGCTTCCTATTGAAGTTCATTTTCATTCTTCGTTTTATGGGACTTTAAGAAAGGCAAGAGGGCTCTCGCTATTGCACAGGTAGGTTCATAGTGCCATCTGTTTTGAGCTAATTCAAGAAAGGCAACATCAAAATGTCTCCAGCAGGATGAGAGTGGGAGACCACAGAGATTGGCGATATTCACTTCTCGTAGTAGGGTTGCCCTCTTTGCCAGGTCATCCGCAACTGTGTTTCCCGAAATATTCACGTGTCTACGATCCAGTTAAAGCTTAAATTAGCCATAACCAAACCAAAATTCAATTGGTTTCTATGGTGAGAGTTATGGCGTTATAGCGAGTCTCTCTCACTCTCACCATAGAAACCAATTGAATTTTGGTTTGCTTATGGCTACGTCACGTCTAATTTAAACTTTAATGAGATATTTGAGTGCTGCGCAAGTCCATCGAGGGCTTCGCGAACATTCATGAACATCCATTATTCTCTCAAGGGTTTTTAGAAGAAAGTAAGTTAAACTAATGGGTCTAAAATCCTTGATGTCTAGCTATGATTTTATAAAATATTTTTTAATATTTAATTATAAGTATAGTTAGTGGTTCAGTAGGTATTGCACTCTATCTTTCTGCCACTGTGCAACTTATTCATGCATGTGTTTTCATATGTCGGCATGTACTGTGACGTTACTCTGGCTGCTGTTAGAAATTGTACTCATGTGTGAAAAATGTTATTAGAGTTGCTGTCAGTTTTCGATATAATAAAAACACATTTTCTATGATACACATACGAGTATGCATTCATTTTTACATATTTTTTTATTATTCGTACATTTATGACAGAGATATGAAATGATGGGATCGTTTGCAGTTGCGGAATGTGATTTATTATTTTCTGTATTCTTATTATATTTTATATGGCATAAACCATGTGCATTTCCTGTAACGCCCACTAGTAAATCACTGACAAATAATTTATCAAGAAGGAAAGAAAAGTAATTACTAAAAAAGTTGTCAGTGACAGCCAATATTTTCTTTAGTTAGACGGGTTTTCCACACGCAAGGTTTACTTTGCAAAGTAGGAGAGAAGGGAGCAGAGCTTCGCCATTCTCTTTTCCCTTTCCGCCTATCAACTCAAGACTTTGCAAAGTAAACTTTGCGTGTGGAAAAGCCTTCTGACTGAAACTTTTATGGAAGATGCAATTCTGCTATGGAGAACCGACAAACTTCTCTACAACGAATTTCGACTTAACGTAGTTTTCTTCTCAACGCATATGTTTATTTCTTAAAATTGTGCTAAGACCTTGATAAGAAAATGTAGTCCTATTTTTAAATAATTATTTCATGCAATTTCTGCTTCAACGATATTTAATGAAATATTATAAATTAAGCCATATACAGCTCTGATGCCTTCTCTCTCTCTCTCTCTAGCTCTGTCCCCCTCTCACATACTTTCAGCAAACTCCTTGTGGTTGTTAGTCAACCTCATAACATATTATGTAAAATGTAAAATTTGAAAAAAAACACACTAGAATTTGTGTAAGAAAAGTGTCATTTAATGGTTAATATTATGTAGCAATGATTGAGGCGATGACGGGCGTAGAGTAGGGTGTATGCAATATATTCAACGTATCCATACATCAACGAGCACAAATACGCACATGCACAACAAAGTACTTACAACACGTTTGTACGTAAATAGCAAAAGATCAAAAGGAACAAGAAAATTAATTTAGCAAGCTTTCAATTATATGCCACAAACATAAGAACCAAATAACAAAAATGTAATATGGATTGTATGACATGACAGCTCGACTCCAGTTTGTAAGTACAAAAGGATTTGAAGCATATACACACATGCATACGAGTATTTATACACATACAAATACACAAACAGCTTAAAGTAACCCAGCAAATGTCTACAATAAGGCCGTCATGGATTAACATTTGGGGTATTCAAACGGCAATCATAAATTAACACGTTTTAAAGTAATAATACGGAAAAATATGACTGCTGTTAGCAACCCCTCATAATTTAAAATGATAAATATTGTACTTATTTGTAGTTTGGTTTTAGAACCTTCGTGCATTGTTCAATATCTCTCTCTCTTTCTCTCTCTCTCGCTCTCTCTTAATTCATTTGGTAAACTCCCACACATTTCTATATGTAGGTATGATGCATTAAACACATTCGACACAGCAGGCTACGGGCTACAATTTGTCAAAAATAGAATACACGCATTCTTATGGTAACAATTATTTTAACGACAGCAGGCTACACGACTGCCCGACCACCGTTGTAGCTGTCGCCAACTTTAAACTAATTTCTATTTCTCTGGCTACAATGAGCAAATGCAGTGTTGCCAGTATAATACAAAATGGTGAATGAATGATATCGTACAATTATTTCATACTATTTACTAGAAACAATATCAAAAAATTGATGTAAAGAATAAATTGATTCATTATTGTACTTTTATGTGAAATAAGTACATTTTAAAAGAAAAATTAATTTTTATAAATGCAAAATATATGAAAGTGGCAATACTGAACTATGTATTTGTACTTGAATATCAGCTGCAGATGGTGCTGCTGCCGTCTCCAAAATAATTAAATAGCTGGCTACGAGGCGACAAATGCTGCTAGCGGCATTTGAAGTCGTGTGTTCGTGTAGCCTGCTGTGGTGAATGTGTTTAATGCATGACAAACAATAAACATAGTTGAGGCAGTCTTATAATAAGACTCTTATTAGTTTATGAAATTTTTGTTTTTTTGTTTGAGCCACAACAACAATTTTTTTAAACTATGTTAAAATGTTTAGACATTATGACACTTAGGACACTTAAGACACTGGTGTGAATACCCCAATTATCAGTATGACTATACGAGACAATTTTGGAAAACGTCTTATTGCAAATAGGATTTGGTAATTTATGAAAGGCCTCTCGTTACAATAACAAAACTTTAGAGAAATTCATTAAAATCTTTTAGAACAATTTGCAGTAACTTCCACAGGTCATTCAGTATGTGATTGGCCAAAGGCTTTCTTCGTGCATAGTGCACTTGAGAGCTGCGGCAGTATGTGCTTTATTGCAGAAAAGAGCGCACAGTGGGCCAACAAACAAATTAACTAGGCCAATTGGTAATGGTAAAGAAATTTTCAGAAGAAACTTTTCAATTAATATTTTAACAGAATAAGCGTCTATTAGCAAGACACCATAAAATATAAAACATTTCCACATACCACTTATGTATAAATATAAACTAAATTTAGTTTATATGTGTGTAAATTTAATAATTTTTTCTGAGTATGTGTGTTGTTTTAAGAAATTGAAATTGTCATTTAATTGAAAAAACAAAAAAAAAACATTTTCAAATAATCATAATGAGCTAATAGAATAATTTTCATGATGTTTGTAAAACTAATTAAGTTTTTAATTGAATCTTTGCGTTTTTGAATTTGAATTTGGTTATAATTTTTTTTTTCTGTGAACAATGAACTTCTAAAGTTTGCTGGGTATAGTTCTACCATCTCACTAATACTAACAAGCATCAGTACAACCACAGTGCCCACCATTGTATTAGAACCATGCGGAGCACTACCATAAACCTCGACCTGGACAATCCATGGTAAAAAGTGAGTCAAGCAAGTTTTTGATAAATTTGTCTATATTTGTCTTAGTGCTTCTTTTAGCAACAATTTTTCTAAATTTAATTAATATAAAATGTACATCAATGGGAATTATGAAAATTAAACAAAGGGATATAAAGAGATCTTGGAATTGACCTGGTTAGTTCTGAAATATCGATCACTATATAAAAATTTTACCCATGTGTAAATGTTTTATACTGTCATGCTAATATCCTCAGGCTCGAGGCACCTTTTCAATATAAACATCCTTCGAAAACTGCAAAAACGTAGAGTGGCATTTTGTCTAACTAACATTCTCCAAAAATAATATATAAAAGACTATGTGGAGACATCTACGACTTGCAGTCAACCAATTGTGTACAAGGATTAGATATTTTATACATACAGGAGCACAAATGTTTTGCAAATGAAACATGAAGATAGGCTGCACAATAGATACATACATACATACTATTACATACACACACATTTAAACATGTATAGTAAGTATATTTGCATTGAGTTAACTCACATCTGTTTATCAGAATATGTTTGGCATTGATGTGTGATGATATAAATTTGGTAGATGTTGCAATCAGAGAAAGGACTTCATTTTCAGGTGAAATATTTATTTTACCAGATGCACTTACCAACTGTTTTAGTATGCAATATTTGGAATATTTTAATTAAAATCATGTTAAATATTTTGTATTTAGATTAAACATAACATTGCTTGTGTATCTAGAAAATAAGATATAAATTTTTGATTTAAATCTGTTTGAGTATGACAATGATGGAGTTGTAGAGTTGTTGTATGGTGTTTGTTTTCTTTTAAATTTGTTCTTAGAATATTGTTTTTAATATTAGATTTAGATATAATAAGTTCTCTGTCAGTGTTAAGAAATTTAAGTGCTTAATAATCTTAAATTTATATTACTAATTTTATTAATCTACTAGTTATTGCAATGCAATCATAAATAAATTTATAATTTAATTAAGCGAGAATCATAAGAATCATATTAAAGATGCAAGAGAAGGTTTTTAGCCCAGAATAAAATAAAATATAATTTATATTTATTTACTCACACCATACCTTTAATAATCAAATATTATCAAGTCAATTTCTAATTTTATTCCAGGCCTGGCTTTTAGTATAAATAAAACTTAAACAACATTCAGCAAGGTTTAAAAATAAGCACTAAAAAGCCGCTTCACTTTCGAGCTCAACGCGTAAGCCAAGTTTCGTAAAAATCGGTTAAGCAAAAGTATGTGAAATATAATATTAAGGTTTAATGGGCACGGCCCTGCCCACTTCTTTAAGCACAAAATTAGGTCAATCTAAGAGCCGAAACTGTTTGCCAAGTTTCGTGGGAATCGGATAAGTAGAAGTATATATTATTTAATACTAATATTAAATGGGAGTGTCCACGCCCACTTCTTTAAAAGAAAGATTGAGTCAGAGGTCAGGTTGTATGTGAAGTTTAACAATCGGTTAGCTAGTGACCTAAACTATTAAATTTTAATGGCCGTATCACCGCCCTCTTTTTGAAATGTAATATTTTGTCTTTTTGATAATCCAGAGAGAGTGCATAAGTCTATAAAAAAACTGTTAGGTATAAGCACGTGAAATATAATTTTAAATTTTAATGGGCGTGAATCCGGCCATTTTTTTTAACATATTTACACAAGAGCCCGGCATATGTGCAAGGCTTCACAGCAATACAATAAACAAATAAACATTAAATCAGAGAAAAAAAGTAGTGAACGTGATGCCGCCCACTTTTTTAAGATGGGATTAAATGAAGTTATATTCTCTCAGACCAAGAAAAAAAAAGAAAAATTACGAAGCTATGAAGAAATATACATAAAAAAGAAGAGAGAGGTTTTAGGACACCCGGTTATAGTTATGCTGCTTTGCTATAAAACAAACTTATGCTAGGAACACAACTGGGACGAACAACGAATTGTTCGGTGCGAACTTTCGTCATAAAAAATAAAAGACATTTGTGCATATGAAAATGAACACAACACCGCCGTTAAACGAAATTCCTCGTGTGTGACGAATTCTGAGATATATTTATGTCTAATTTGTACGCCGACGAATGATGAAAAAACAATTTTCTCTCTCTCTATCTGTCTTTGTACACACAACTTTATCAAATATAAAAGAGGAATTCGCTGAGTAAATTCGTCGGTTTTGTGCTTCACACGACGTATTTACGCAGCTAACTCTTATCGACGAATTCGTCGACGTGGACGAAATTCGTCGTTCGTCCCAGTTGTGTTCCTAGCATTAATGTGTTAAATAACGAGGCAATAAAATCATATATGATGATGTCGAATTCGCCGCAAATATTTTAAATCGTTTCCAATTGTTTTCCATTATTTTCCTTTATAGCGGTGTACAGTTAAATTAATATATTGTTTGTAGCCGGCTTACAGCCGATCGGGTGTGTTTTCTGGTTTGTATTCATGTGCAAAAACAAATACAAAGACAATGTTTCTCAATGTTTTTGTTTTGTTTTTGTTTCACTTACGATATCAAACTATTTGTTTTGTATATTTTCATACTCTGATTATAAGTACAAGGAAATCAAAACAAAAATCAATTTATAACTGTAATAGTGTAGATTATTTTTGATACAAAAATCAAGTCCTAACTCCTGAGTCGTGACATAAATAGCATAGCTATTAATAATATTATAGACGAATTTATAGCTTCAATATTTGTTTTAAGTAGGGTAAATTATTGAAGATAGTTATTAAGCGATATTTACGATATGCAGTAGTAGTATCGGATAAGGCCGAAAAATAAATTTTTCTTCTGGCCGAACCTTCCACTCAAACTATAAATTTTTTAAGTACATTTGTATGAGATATCTATGAAAACTAATCAACAAATACGTTAATATAATTTACACCTACATATTATTCAATTATTGTCAGTAGTTCCTTTTATAAATATAAAATTTAAATAAATCTAGTTTATTTACCAAACTTAATATCTTTAATAATAATTTTAAATAAGTTGATTAATCGTTATTACTTATAATTATTAAGAAGTCTGTAGATCACAATTATCAATGAATTTCAATAAATTGAGCATTTTTATTTCGACAGCTTAAACATGAAACTATTTTAAGAAAATATTATAGTTGACGTCAACCATAAAATGGCATTTAAGTCATTTCAGATGATCAATATCTGTGACCAAATACACCTTTTGCATTTTAATGCCACCATTATATGCTCTCAATCCGCTTAAACTTAATGCCTACTACTATATTAAATTTTTTTTTGTACAGACAAAAACAAAATAAATTAACAAATAAATGCATGCTGTTTCAAAATTACCAAAACATTAATAAATTAACAAAAAAGCTTTTAAATAAGCGCTTAAAGTTACAATTAAATTGTAAACTTTACGACACACTTATCATCAAATTGAAATGCATTTCAATATTGTTAATGATATGTAGGAGCCAGAATTTTTTTTTTAATGCATGATTTTTATTTATTGTATCTTCATATGTGAACTAACAATAAGTATTCAAATCTCAAATCTAAAAATATAATTAGGCCCGACCAATGTCGGACATAAGCTTAGTAATAGTTATATATAATACATATGTAAGTAGTGATAATCAAAAGGAAAAAATTAAAGTATTTTCAAGAAGTCCCATCTGGAGTGCTGTGAATAAGAGCCATTGTATTCCTCTTTTTTAGGCGGATGTGTCCAGTAAAGTTCAAAATATTACGGGCAAGCGGATTAGGATGTGACTCGAGTTTTGTTAAATATTTGCCAGCGTATTTTGCAATTTCTTCAGTCACTAGTGGCATATTTAAATCACGATGTATATTTGAATTTTTTATATACCATGGAGCCGATGTTATTAACCGTAAAATTTTGTTTTGCCTTCGTTGGATTCTCTCGACATTAGAAGCTGAAGCAGTACCCCAAAGCTGAATTCCGTAGCACCATATAGGTTTTAAGAGCGACTTGTATATTAAAAGTTTACAATCTAGGGTGAGGGTTGAATTTCTACCAACCAGCCAATGTATCTGAGTTAGTTTAAGTTTCATTTGTGTTAGCTTAGAGTCAATGTGGTATTTCCATGTGAACCTTCGATCAAGATGTATATCAAGGTATTTCACATGTAAGTTTTGATGAACAATTTGATTATTGATTGTAATGGGGGAACAAGTGTCCTTTCCTAAGGTAAATGTTACCTGAGCACACTTCTGTTCGGTTTACCTTTATTCTCCACATGTTTAACCATAGTTCTAGCTGAGTAATATGTTGCTGAAGATATCGGGATGCCTCGTGAGGATTTTCATGCATACTAAGGCAGGCTGTATCATCGGCAAATGTAGATGTGTGAATGTTACTGCTCAATGGCATATCACAAGTATAAATCAAATACAAAACTGGCCCCAGTATACTCCCCTGTGGCACACCAGATGAGATTATTTCAGGCGTACTCATAAAGTTTCCTTCCACAACAGTGAACTTCCGGGCAATAATGTAACTTTACAGAAGATTTAGAATGTTTATTGGTAGGTAAGTCTTTAATTTTAAAATTAGGCCTTCATGCCACACTTTATCAAATGCCTGAGAAACGTCAATGAACAGCGCAGAGCAATATACTTTTTTTCTTCAAAAGTTTTTCTTATAAAGCCAGAAATAAAATCATATTTTTATGAATCTACGAGGGTTTATATTTTTGTTGTAGCCTAGCAATTTAAGACCCGAAATTTTCAATTATAGTCCTGGGTATAATTGACGCATTGAATTTCTGGAACCAATAAATTTTTTGTTTGATAAATGTTGACATCAATCATCAGAATTAAAAAAAATTATAAATAAAATTTTTTTATTTGTTCCTTAAAAATTATCACATGTTATTTGCCTTACAGAGCGAATGGCTTATTAAAAAAATTAAATAAATATACTTGATAGCAACAAAGCAAATTAGTTGCAAGATAAGAAAATTCACTAACACGTGCTTAATTAATAAAGAAACGACAATGGTAAGACTTGCTGTAAAATTAGAAATGGTAAGATTGAGCTTTCAGTGCAAAAAAGCTCTCAACAACTTCTAATGCGATGAATCAAAACAATTCACATATTTCATTTGCACTGAAAACTGAGTATGTAAAGCAGAAATCTACATCTACAGACGCCACACACAGTGCACCAAATACAACGAAGTGGACCACACACAAGGAACGCGGATGATAAAGGTGAAGGGACCTTCGAAAATAGCTAGTTGTTCCGTTCTGCTAGTGTTTTCAGATTATTTGCAATTAACTTTGGTGTTATTTTTTCCTTAAATAATGTAATATTGAATAACCAAACACAAAAAACACTGTTGATGAAGGTGTGGCCACCTTCAAAAATAGCTAGTTGTACCGTTCTGCTAGTGTTTTTCATAACATTTGCAGTTAAATTTGCTGTTATTTGTTCCTTAAAAAATATCATATTGAATAAACAAAACAGTTTAAACCATTTTATCAAAGAACTGGACCAAATACAAAGAACGCTGATGATGAAGGTGTGGCCACCTTCGAAAATAGCGTGTTGCTCCGTTCTGCTAGTATTTGTCAGACTATTTACAAATAAGTTTGGTGTTGTTTGTTCCTTAAAAAAATATCATTGAATAGCCAAAGCTGTTTAAACCATTTTATCAAAGAAGTGAACCAAACAGAAAGAACGCTGATGATACAGGTGTTGCGACCTTCGAAAATAGCTAGTTGTTCCATTCTGCTAGTGCTTGTGAGAATATTTACAATTAAGTTTTATGTTATTTTTTCCTTAAAAAATATCATATTGAATAACCAAAGCAGCTTAAACAATTTTATCAAAGAAGTGGACCAAACACAATGAACGCTGATGATGAAGGTGTGGCGGCCTTCGAAAAAAAACTGGTTGTTACGTTCTTCTAGTGTTCGTCAGAATATTTACAATTAAGTTTGGTACTATTTGTTCCTTAAAAATTATCATATTGAATAACCAAAGCAGTTTAAGCCATTTTAACAAAGAAGTGGACCAAACAGAAAGAATGCTGATGGTACAGGTGTTGCGACCTTCGAAAATAGCTAGTTGTTCTGTTCTGCTAGTGTTTGTCTAAATATTTACAATTAAGTTTGGAATTATTTGTTCCTTAAATAATGTCATATTGAATAACCAAAGCAGTTTAAACCATTTTATCAAAGAAGTGGACCAAACACAAAGAACGCTGATGATGAAGGTGTGGCCACCTTCGAAAATAGCGTGTTGCTCCGTTCTGCTAGTTTTTGTCAGAGTATTTACAATTAAGTTTGATATCATTTGTTCCTTAAAAAAATATCACATTGAATAGCCAAAGCAGTTTAAACCATTTTATCAAAGAAGTGGACCAAACACAAAGAACGCTGATGATGAATGTGTGACGACCTTCGAAAATAGCTAGTTGTTCCGTTCTGCTAGTGTTTGTGAGAATATTTACAATTAAGTTTTGTGTTATTTGTTCCTTAAAAAATATCATAATGAATAACCAAAGGAGTTTAAACCATTTTATCAAAGAAGTGGACCAAACACAAAGAACGCTAATGATGAAGGTGTGGCGAATTTCGAAAATAGCTAGTAGTTCCGTTCTGCTAGTGTTCATCAGAATATTTACAATTAAGTTTGGTACTATTTGTTCCTTAAAAATTATCATATTGAATAAGCAAAGCAGTTTAAACCATTTTATCAAAGAAGTGGACCAAACACAAAGAACGCGAATGATGAGGTGTTGAGACCTTCGAAAATAGCTAGTTGTTCCGTTCTGCTAGTCAGAATATCTAAAATTAAGTTTGGTGTTAGAAAATATCATATTGAATATCCAAAGCAGTTTAAACCATTTTATCAACCAAAACCAACAATAAAAGTCTTGAAAAAACTCAAAAACCTTGTATTCTGCTAGAAAAAGTTCAAAAAATACAAAATATCTAAACAAAAGATATTAAAAAGTTTCGACAAAAATAATAGCCTTTTTTGTGATATTCAAGTGAATGATTAATTAAAATAATGAATAAAATAATTGAATCAATCCATGAATTAATTACATTAAGATGTTATCACAAACACGAGCGGTAATTTAAAAAAAACAACTATTGATAATTTCTTCAATTTATTTATAAATGTATGATTTAAAAAAAATATGTGCTTTATTTTTGCCCACCACTGTTGTGTTAATTTGTATGATAATTGTGTTAAAATATTTAGAGTTCTGTTGTGATTACATGGTATTTAGATTTTGTTACTCGCTTCTAAGCCAATACATAATACAATCGCTAATTGATTGCCTCACAAAGCGCTATATTTATTACAATTGCTGGTTACCTACGGGTCATAATATTTAAGCCGGCTTTTATAGCTAGAGATTACATTTTATTGTACTTCTGGCATTCGCTTCGTGTTTAGTTTTTGTTGCCTTATTGAGATTTAACAATTTTAGAATTTGTATGGTTGCATGAATGTTGTTATTGTTGGTTGTTTACTGCATTTAATCGAACCGAGTTGAGGCGTTAATTTATGCTAATTGGTTTGTTAGTTTGGTGCTATTGAAATGAGCAGGGCATTAGTTACCTTAAGAGTCTAAATATACATATGTACATATATGTATGTATGTATATTGTAAAATATCTATTTGTAATGTATTTTTTTTTCTATAGCATTTAGTTTTATATTCGTATTAAAATATCGTCGAGGTGGTCCTGCATATATTTTTATTTGCTTGAGAAGTTTGCTTTTTTTATGACTAACTACCGAATAGTTACTTACTTACTTAAATATTTTAGGTGTCTACTTTATTAGTTCTTTGAATTGAATTTAATGGCTGTCTATCTGCTCGCGGTATATGTTTGGTAGTAAGTGTTAGATAAACCTAAAAATATATACATTTACACAAATAACAAGCTAAACAAATAAAATCGTAAAACTCTTACAATAAATAATTCATTAGAAACGTCCATTACCAGAACTTCTTTTACTAGTAAGTATATTAAAATTGAACACGATTAGTTTTTCAAATAATAAAATCATAAGGAAGACCCCTAAAATTGTATTATCATTGGAAAGAGCAATTTTCTTAAGATTTAAAGAATAACAATAATAATATAAAAACTTAATGTGACAGTGTTTCGAAGGACCTTAAAAAAATTATGCACATTTGCCTGTTCATGTAACTAGAACTACTTGGCATTTAAAAAATTTTTGCAAGTATTCGGATTTTAATTTTTTGGAAACATTAGTAAAAAATGAGCCAGCAAAATATTTCAAATATAGCGCAGAGAGCTTAAGTCGATTTTTATCAAACGCACAGAGGAGTTTTTGGGCCCAGAGGGTGGCCATTACTTTTTTTAACCTACTTCTATTTTTTATTTTTTTTTAGGTGTGTATCTTCATAACTCAGTAAATTTTAAACCGATTGTAAACATTTTTTTGTTGTCTGAGAGGGTATAGCTTCCCATTGATCCCATTGTAAAAAAGTGGGCGGCGACAGTTGTTGCTAGCAGCATTTGTAGTCGTGCATTAGGTAGCCTGCTGCTGTGAATGTGCTTAATAAAAAACGTGGTAATCAAGCAAAAAGTCTTGGTTTGATTTGAGGCCTACAGAATTTTAGCTAGCGACATGTTTATTTGATTACATGTATGTGTGCTTGTATCACACATACATATCTTAACATACATATGGTCTTAAGTGAAAATTCCTTTCAGTTTAAAAATTTATTTTCATTAACTTTGATGTGCGGCATGCCATCAAAGAATTTTGTATTATGAATGAACACATTATTAATGTGCAGCATCATCATCAGCAACATCATTATTCATGAACTTCAAAACACAAAACAAAATTAAAAAAAAAAAAAACTAAATCAACAATCATACAAAATATGATAAAATACATAAATTAAAAAACTAAATTTTAAATACCACAAGACAGAGATGACAAGGCAAAAAAAAAAACTATCAGAGAAACTACAAATAATGCACATATATTTTTATCTTAAAAAAAAAAGACTTTTTAAATTAACAAACTACTTGTACCCGACATAAAAACTATCTACCCATAAACAGCAAACAATAGATTTTCATTCATCCCAGTCATTCAGTCAACCAACCAGTCAGCCATTTGTTCACTCTCATTTAGACATTCATTTATTCAGATGTGCGCCACCGAACAGTAGCTGTCACAGATATTTGTACTTCATTTGATGACAATTCATTGTGGATTTATTTTATTTTTTTTTTTTTTACCAAATACTACGAGTATTTCTGCTTATGCTCTACTATTCAGTTTTAATTTTTGGTGTTTGATAATAAAAACAGCTCTTCATCATGATTGCGCTATTTAAGGAAGTAAGAGAACAGGAATGTATGGGAAAAGGGTACGTAGTTGTCAAAGGAAACATACATAAATATAAGCAACCAATCCTAAATAAACTTTAAGATGACAGCTGTAGAAAAGTCAATATTTGTTAAGGAATTAACGCAGCAGTTTTTATTTAATTTCTTTTGGGCCACATTTAATAAATGTTGCTGCTACCTGCTTTTATTTTTTATTAATTAAAGAAGTTTTGTTGTTAAGTTAAGGATCTTAAAAAAATTAAAAAATTTTATTTTCATAAAGGATTTTTATATGGATGACTAACTATTACTTAGTTAAATATAGAAGAAGGTGTTTGCTGACTCATTAACTTTGACAATGACGATGTTATTGAACGGCTACAATAAAGTAACTTAATTAAATATTATACCTAAGCGATAATGCCATTTCATTTCCTGTCGTAATGAACAAAATTTTATTATAAAACCTTCTGTAAAATTATATTAAACTTATCTGCTAAGGTTTAAGCATTTTATTATACCCTTTACCAAAAAAATGGTAAAAGGGTATATACAGGTTTGTCATTCCGTTTGTAATTTCTATTATATCAATAAGCGACCCATAAAATATATATATTTTGGATCCTTAGGGAAGACGAATAAGCGATGTCCGTCTGTCCGTCTGTCTGTACGTGAAATCAGGGGCCTAATCGTCGCTTACGATACCGAGCTGATTCGGTCACGATTTTCAGTTTGAGATTATGGCATTCGCTATCGAATAATGTAATAATATGGTTCGATATCGAATGCCATAATCTGGAACTAAAAATCGTGATCGAATCAGTTCGTTATCGAAAGCGACGATTAGACCCCTGATTTCCAAAGCTACCAGAAAAGCTAAAGACTTCGTTCTTAAACTGATGTGTCAGAAATTTTCCAAAATATATTGGCACTGAAATTCAGCAAAAACGAGCGGACGATTGCAGAGCTGGAAAACTTAAACTTTATTTTGCCATATAAAAGTAACTACCGAAACAAATTTTTATTTTTTTTAATAAATAAACTTATTTTACACTTCAGTACGACTAAAATTGGAATTTTAAATTAAAAAAAACATAAAAAAATTACAAAGACGTTTCCAGGATTGGAAAACTTTAACTTTTTTTGTTATATAAAAGTAACTTACTAAAACTAATTTTTCCTTTTTTTCAATAAATTAAACATATCTTATATTTTTAAAAGAAAGAAATTAGTGTAAGAGATCAGAAAAATAGAAAAGGATGATTCCAGGGCTGGGAAACTTACACTTTTTGTTTTATGTAAAATTAACTATGTCTAAATAATTTTTTTCTTTTTCTTTATAAATTAGATATATTTTATGGTTCTGAAAAAAAAGTTAGGCGTATAAAAATAGAAAAATGAAAACCACACCTCCGGAGATTTAAATTTCGATCCTTTTTTAATATTAAAGGAATTAATTGAAAGTAAGTTTTTTCTTATTTCGTTTTTGCTTTGTTTACTTAACATATTTTATATATTGTTTAAAGAACTAGATTGGTGTAAGGAATTAGAAAAATCCTAAATTATAATTCCAGGGTTGGAAAACTTACACTTTTTGTGTTATTTAAAATTAAATAGGTCTATAATTTTTTTTTCTTTTTCTTTATAAATTGAATATATTTTATGCTTCTGAAAGAAAAGTTTGGCGTATAAAATTAGAAAAATTAAAATTACAGCTCCAGAGATGGAAACTTTAAATTTTTTTTTTGATATTAAAGTAGCTAAATAAAATTAAGTTTTTTTATTTCTTTGTTTTTTTTTACAAAAGTAAAAGTGAAATTAAAATAATTGAATCAAATTCTTTAATCGAAAAATACTGAAAGGTCACTTACTATTAATTGCTTTAGAGAAAAAAATTATAAATTCTTTCACAAAACAAATATGTATGTATTTGTCTGTATACTATATATATGTATGTACATACGTTGGTAAAGGGTATATAAGATTTGGCACAGCCGAATATAGAACTCTTACTTGTTATATATAGGTTTAATAAATTTTCTTCAATATATGTATTATGTTGTTAAGTAAATGCGATTAGCATTTATTTTAGCATAAGCACGTTCAATATGCAAACTTTTAGAATTACACTTTTTGATATGACAAATGCTCTGTTCAAATTCCGCTTTCATTATTCGTACACATTTCCATATCCTTTCCTTTCATATCCGGCCTACTAAAAGCCAACCACATACGCTTATTATCCTTAAAAGGTTATAAAATCCATACATGTGTTTGTTGTTTAAGGGACATTTATATTGCAATTCAAAAAGTCATAAAAAGAATCTGTGTATGTTGGCAATAATAATTGCAAAATATACATGCACATAATACACTCAGGCATTTAAATGTATACGAGTGTGTGCTTGTGTCCTTGTGTGCAAATCGTAATAAACTATGAATGATAATAGTTAAAGAAAGATTTTATTAAAACCATAAACTACACTAAATACACACTAAGATGACATAAATGTGGCCAACATAAGGCATTTTATGAGCTAAAACAAAACAAAACGTTTACTTTGGTGGCGTCGTCATAAAAAAAATATCCTAGAAGAAATAAAAGCAAAAAAAAAAAAAACAAAAACACATACATACGTGCAATAAAATTGTAGTGTTTTGTTAAAGCCCTCTAATATCCTTATGTCCTTAGACATTTTCCGTTTATTCCTAATATGTAATATTTATGCAAGGGATGTTCGCTTATGTGTGTTTATGTTAAAGAGTATTTAGTAGTGACATTTGTTACTGAAGTGTCATGAAAATATTTAACAAGTATCATAAATAAGCTTACGTTAAGATTTAAGACTGGCCAAAGAAATTGTGGGCATGTAAGTGTATACAGTTGGAGAAACAAAATTGATATTTAAGGGTTGTATGAAGGATATAAATTTGAAAAAAAGGAAATATAATTGATTTTTTCTTTCTTTCCAAGAATTGGTGGCATTTCTTATAATCCATATTAGTTGAAACAGCAATATGCTGTTAAAAAAAAGGAAAAATTTTCTTTTTTACGATGGGGAGACTTTTCCAGTTCTTGTTTCAACTTTCGATATAAGTTAAACTTCTCATTTGTTTAAATGAAAGTTTAACTTAATATTTCCCCCAATTATCTGCATTAGCAACAGTGAAATGCGCATAGGATACCGGTAAAACAGGTAAAAGTGATATCTGTACATCCCCGGAACTAAACAATTCTACTCAATCTGAATTTTAGCATATAATAAGTATGCAGTACTTTGAAAAGGGGAAAACGGGCGAAAACCGAAATTTGGTACTTTTTTGTATCCAATTTATCTTCAAAAGCAATAAGAAGCACAGAAATTATATTTAATGCAATTGTACTGTTCTAAAAAATTTCAAATAAATTTTGGAACTTTTTTGAAATTTGAACATACTCGTGTAAATTGATCCCTTTGGTACTTTATTGTTTTTGGTACTTTATTGTTTTGTAATTTTTGTGTTCACTAATATGCTAGAAAAAAGTTTATATTAAAACATTGCCATTAGTAAAGAATTAACAAAGAAATATCTATACCTTAATAAAAACATACATATCGTTACCTTAATATAGAAATGCCCTAACTCATGAACTTTCTTGAATTCGAGATTTTTGGATTTTTCGTTTCGTTAGACGTTCTTCTACCAAAATATAAAAAAAATCCATTTAAAAAAATAACGAGTAAAGCCTTTTCATAATAAAGGTAGCGATATGCTTGTTTTTTGTTATACAGAGTACAAAAATGTACTAACATTAGTCAATTACTTATAGTGTGGTACTTTTTGAAACATAATAGTTCCTGGACTATGTTTTCTAGTCGACGTGCACAAATTTCTCATCTTCAAATTTTCTATCGTAATGCGAAGTACAGCATTTTTTTTTTGAAATAATAATAATTTCAATAATAAAACCAATTTGTGAATTTTCTTATTTGTTTCTGGCGTAAATACGTGAATTTTTCTACCACTACGGTCCCAGTAAAAAAAGACACTCCAAAAAAGTCATGAAAATGTAGAGTTTGCGATCTGGAAGTAGTGCAAATTTCGATCCGATGTAATGATTTTTACATAGGGTTGTCATTGCAAGAAGTTCTCTTTTTCGCTGCCTGGTCACCGAATTGGAAGCGATTTTAAGAAAAATTTCCTTTTTTGTGTTCTATGATAATATTTTCATCTAGGAAAAATGGCTAATAGTTACCTATTTTAACAATAAGTTTCTTTTTATAGGAACTTAAGCGCGAAACAGTAATTTAATGTAAATTTAAGCAAATAACTTTAAAATTTTAGACCAAAATTAGTTCATAAGTTTCTTCAAAAAAATCGATTTTTTAAAAATTCTGGTGAGTAATTTCTAAAACTAGAGAGGAATTACAAGGTTTTGTATGACTAAAATAAAATTCTACTTGGTTTTCTACTAACTATCGGCAAATTAAAAATATCGATTTTTTGGAAGCAATGAAAATGTACTTCCTTTAGAATGACTTCCAATTTTTTTTACTGGGGTGTTAATTTTGACGTACTTTTGAATCGTTTTATCTCCTCCACCCAATATTTTATAGTCGCAAGTTCAGGAGAGTCGGCTCCTCAGAGTGGAATCTAGCTCGCTTAAGCATAGTTTTTTTTCAAACTACTGCTGCCATCAATACGTTAGATCGAATACTTTTGGAACTGCCCTCGTAGTAACTATATTATGACAGATTTTTCTCAGTAACATCAATAGATGAGAGAGAGCCAGATAGGAAAATATTTTAAACATTAAGACACCCTTAAATATGGGTGCTACGGTAGCCTAGTGGGTAGTGTACCAGGCTTTCAGTGCGGGCGCATGTGTTCGATTCCCACTAAATACTCTGGACTGTTTCAGTACAACGGATGAAGTTCTATGCTACTATGCTCCTCAAAATAAGTTACTATATACATAATTGTATTTATAACATTTAATAAATAAATAAAAAATCTATAATATATGCCAACGAACGACACACTTAAGTTAAAACAAAATTATATTATGATATTTGTCAACCGATTAAACTAATATCAGTTTTCTTCATATTGATTACATTCGCCATAATACTGGTGTCAAAAATGTGATGGCGGGGCATCATCAAACCTACTATGAATTTTTCCTATATAGGTGTTTAGTATCTTTCGCTCTCTTTAAGGCATTAAAAAAATATATGTATATATATTATAATATTGCCAGTTTTTAGATTTTGCTCCAGCAAAAAACTCAAATAATAACAAAATTATTTATTAAAATTTGTTTTTGCAACAAACGTTTTATTTTCAATCTCACAAAAACTCCGGCTCCAACAAACCAAATGACCACTTGGCAAGTAAACATAAAAGTAAATGAGAGTACATACGCACTTGTGTATGTAGTATCCTGCAACATGTATTATTCCGGCAACATAAACAGCCAACATTATTAACTTTTGAATAAGTAGAAATTAATGTCTGACACGCTTTTCTTTTCCTTTCGCACTTTGGGATATTTTTTTATGCTGCCGCATGTCCATGTCCACAAATATTTTTGTCATAAATTTTGTAGCTGTTGTCAACGTTTTGTTTCATTATACGAATACATACTTTTATATATAAAAAGGCCAAATCTTTGTATGTATAAAAAGATATTCTACTTATGTGTAAATTTGTATACCCTTCACCAAAAATTGTAAAGTATACACCATGTCATTCCATGTGCAATTTCCACAACTTTCATATTCGACCCATAAAGTATATATATTCTGAATCCTTATAAACAGGGAAGACGAAAAAGTGATGTTCGTCTGTCCGTCTGTCCGTATGAAATCAGTTTTCATGACATTCCAGAAAAGCTAGAATATTTTGTCTTGGGCTGTTTTAGAAATTGTCCGACATGGATTGCTATTGAA